>BSBM01000515.1:18787500-19535000 GCA_027924585.1 Larix kaempferi
AGGTAAACCACGAAATAATTATGCATTAACCCTTGGAAAGCTATATCCATAGCTCTCTGAAAAGTAGCTCCAGCATTGATCAAACTGAAAGGCATCTGTCTGTAAGCAAAAGTACTCCATGGGGTTCTGAAGGCTGTTTTCAATTGATCGTCCGGGGCGACCGTAACCTGGTTATACCCCGAAAAACCATCCAGGAGGGAAAACATCTTTGACCCGGCTACCTTCTGAAGAATCTGCTCCATAGGTGGAACAGGATAGTTGTCTTTCTCAGAAGCTCGATTTAGGTTCCTGAAATCAACACAGAGTCGAATTTCTCCATTTTTCTTACGGACAGGTACTAAATTGGAGATCCACTGAGTGTGCCTGACTAGAAAGATAATCCGAGCATTGAGTAACTTCTCCAGTTCCTTTTTAACAGAAGACTCTAAACTGGGGTGCATTTTCCGTAGCTTTTGTTGAAATGGCTTAACCTCTGGTTTCATGGGCATGTTGTGGAACATGACGCTAGTGTCAAACGTTCTTAATTCATCATAAGTCCAGGCAAATACATCTTTATACTGTTTACACAATGCAATAATGGCTCTATGTTCTTCAGGGGTGCAATCAATTCCCAAATTGATGAAACGAGGTTCCTGTTCAGTGCCTAGGTTGACCTGTTCATAATTTAAAGATGAACTTTGAGTTTTACAATTAGTCTGAGATTTGAATTTGTCCTATAAATTGTAAAACTTTTCTAGATTGATCACCAACTTCGGGATGACGTTTGAGGAATCAGTGAGAGACTTTTCATGTTCTGTTTCATCGATGGCCATGTCTTGAAACGCATCCTGAGCACTAAGGAAGTCAATTATCTGTAGGTCATCATCAAACACTTTCCAATTAGTCACATTATCTGGAATAGATGGTCTATACATCAATTCAATTGAAAACGTTTGAGGAGACAGACCTTCCGGCGGAATCAATCTAGAAGCTATGTTTGCTAACATATATGCATCAAAATTTTGTGATCTAGGAACTGATTTAATATTGAATGCTGAAAATGAGTTGGTTAGCTCCCTTACCAGCTTTTGATAATTAGCCAAACGCGAAGACAAGCAGTGTATCTTATTTCTGACTTGCTTGACTATAATTTCAGAGTCCCCATAGCACTCTATTACTTGAACACCCAAATCAATGGCCTTCCTGAGCCCCTGCACAAGAGCTTCATATTCGGCTACATTATTAGTACAATCAAATTCTAATATACAAGCAATCATGATTTTCATTCCTTTAGGATTGATAAGAACACAACCCGCTCCAGCTCCCTCCTTGGACTTGGAGCCATCGAAAAATAAAGTCCAGGAGATAGGGTCTAATCTAAAATTTGTATTCACATTATATACATTATGCACAATTTCACCAGAAAAAGGTACAGAAGTAACCTGAGTGATATGTGATTCGTTATGAATGCTTTCTTCTGGTGAGGCATCAGCTGAGAACTCACCAAAAAAGGTATCGAATGTAAAGTCCTATGTACGAGAGGTGAGATAACCAGCGGGTTCACTTGAATCATTAAGATCAGTAACTGTCTGTTTCATAAAAGGTTCTTTGCTGATCTTAATTTTATTTGGTTGACCATTGTATGGCAACCATAAGTGGAACCAGTTGGTTGCAAAGTAACCCTTAAGTTTCTCTGACCAGTCCCTGCTTAACCACATCCCATAGGCTTCTGGGATGTTATCTATCACAATGTCAAATGTCTGATGGATCCTGGGATCAGCTGACAGCGTGAGAAAAACGTTTCTCAATTTTCCAACCACTTTGACTTTGGATCTGTCAAATTGCACAATTTGGGTTGGACAAGGTTCCCACGTTGCATTCAATTTTCTGCAAACAGAGAGGGGAATCACATTTGATGATGCTCCCGAATCTATCATGCAGTTGTGTACATTCCGGTTGAAAATATCAAAAGTAAGCAAGAAAGGAGGAGTTCTCTTACTTGCTATTTTTTGATCATTAGTTTTAGTGACAGAGTCTAGATTATTATTCTGTGACTCTCTAGGCTATTTGACTATCATGTTTTTAGGTAAAGAGTCTCTCATAGCAGGAATCTTGAGTAGCTCAAACAAATATATGTTTGTTTTGACTCTTTTTAGGTCTTCAACTAGGTTGTACTCCATTTGAGGGAGGACTGTGTCCTTCTGTGGGACAGTCTTGTTACTTGTGGGAACCGGGGAAGAAGATGAAGGTTCTCGAGGTGGCTTCGGTCTTGACCTTGTATTATAAGGATGTTGTGTGTTAAACACCTCCTTAGGTTCTTCTTCTTCTTCACACATAGGAAGTTCCGAAAAGAAACCCACAACATCGACCTGTGGATCATCTTCTGCTTCTTCTTCAGGTAGTGGAGGATCCGGGGTAGTCTGATCATTAGAAGTGTCAAGGGTGACTTGGGATTCTGTTGCCAATGCTCTAAAAATAGAAAAGAGTTCGTCGTTTGTGAGTGCATCTTTCGGATTTGGTGGTGGTGGATTTTGTGGAGGCTGGTAAGGTCTCCTAAACGGCGGCCTTACAAAACCTCTGTTCTGATTTTGATTATCGTTAGTGTTTTTCTTCAAATCCACCATCTCATTCGACATCTTCTAAAGGAATTTCTTCATGTCATTCAAATCAAATGAATCCTTGTTCTGAACTATGGGTTTAGGGACAATCTTAATTTTCTTCTTGGAAGTGGAAGGTTGTCCTTCTGAGGATTCAGGGCTGTCATCCAGACAAAAGATGTCTTTCTCAACTTGGATTGCTTCATCAAATGCTTTTAGTAGAGTACCCTTCTGTTCCCTTTTGACCCATATTGCAATGGAGGGAGGTAGACCCTTTTCATAATAAGCCACCAATAATTCTTCAGCAGGAAGAAGATTGGCAGGAATTTTGTTTTTGAGATATGAAAACCTTTGGTTAAGGTCTTTTACCCTTTCTTTTCCTTTGGCTTTCATGGAGGACAACTCTAAGACAAGATCTTGCAGTGTTTTGTCATCCCCGAACTTTTGGGTAAAATGTTTCTCGAATTCATCCCAGGACGTTATGGATTGGGATGGTAAATCAAAATACCAAGTGGCCGCTCTACCCTCAAAAGTGTATGGAAAGAGTCTACATACTACATCCTCATATACCACGCTTCTAAGCCTGATTGCTTGCATGAAAGTTTTTATGTGATCCAACGTGGGCATTTTATCATTAGGGTTGAATTTAGGCAACCATTTTTCAGGATTCTTTGGTAATCTATGTTGATCTCCTAGTATGAAAACTGCACCTTGGTCAAGCCAAGGTCTATTTTGATCTTCTCCATCCATTGGAGGTTCTTGTTCTTCTTCTTCAGATGACGAAGTAGAAGAATTCTCTACGTCCGAGGAAGATGATGAAGATGAAGGAGGGGACGGTGGTGGACCACCAGCTCCAAGATTTGGTTGACCTTGTGTTCCTACGAGAGTGGCCTCGCGGTTATATTTAGGAGAATCTGGTCGATTGACTAGGTCTTGGTTTTCATATTGGTGATTAGTTGTATGTCGATCCCGTGTGTTAAAACTATCAGTCGGTTGAATCGATGGATCAGAGGTCTATGAGGTGGGAACTTGCTGTTCTTCCCGATCACTAGCATGCAAAACACCTTCTAAGTTTAGAGCTGCCAGACCGTGTCTTCTTTGATTGGCAAGACGTTGTTGTTCTACTCTTAAAACTCTATCGGCGGATGTTTTCAATAACTGTTCTATCGAAATGGGTCCCCTTGAGGGCGACGTGAAGATGATTTCTCCTCTGTTCTCCTATCGTACCACCGGTGTAATGGGTATAACTGTAGGTTGCACAGATGTAACAAGGAGAACTATAGGTTGCGAATTAGTTGGTTGTTCAGATGTTGAAGCCCTAGTCTGGATTTGGGTTTGAACCGTTGAAGTACTTGCTGGAGGAGGCTTATTAGTAGTTTTCTTAGGCATGTTTTACTAGTGGCCCTCCTTCTAGCGCCATTTGTTGATGCCTCGGGGGTGCAGGGTGAATGCAAAATGTTGGAATGGGTTCCAAGGCACACAACAGGGGATGAAAACCCAGCCAAAGGCTTCGAAAGACCCTACGCAAGGGCAATTCTATCCTCGATCTGTTTGGTGTGGTGATCACCCACGGATATTTGGCCTCCGCTGACACTCTATGAGTAAAAGATATGATCGTGAAAGATTAGTTTTCCTATCAAGGATAACAAAGTGAAAACTAGTTACCGAAATCTAACTTAACCTACCTAAGGTAAGAACCTATTCTAAGTCAGATCTAGCCTAAAACGAAGAGTTGATGTCGTGCAGATCAGAATTGAAGTGAGATGGACAAGTGATTAAGTACCTTAAACAGAAATGTCTTCGGGTTCTTCGCTTGTTAATTAAAGCTTTATCAATTAAGAAATTAAGTGACAATTCTTCAAAGTGTTTAAGCCCATTCAAATACCCGATCTGTAATCATTGTGTCAATTGAAAAATTAACAACTGATTATACATATTTAGTTGCATCAAATCATTTGCAGAAATATAAAAGTGAGAACTGTTCAATCAAAGAAATTTAATAGAACAATTCAGAGCATGAGTCAAAACATATAGAAAAATCAATATGAAGGATCATATACATCAATAAGTGATCTACAATAGATTGAATGCATAGCTGATGACAATTTGAAACATTTAACTCAGCGATTCGCAAAGAAATTTGAAGAACACAAGAAGGTGGATAAAGATAACTTTACTGCATATAAAAGTCTTGTACAAAAATTACAATGGCTCGAATAGACAAAGCATCTTCAATCCATACTCCTGCTGAATCGTAATTCCAAAATTCCCAACCCTTTGCTAAGGGAAACATTCCTCCTTAAATACTAAATTTTACCCAAAATCTCAAAAGGAGCAATTATACAAAATAGAAATTACAAAAATCGGCTCCAACCGTCGATCCAATAAAACTTGCTTCTTTCTAGCTTGAAGGATTTTTCCACCACCTTATTACCAAAAATATGTTACAAAGACTTGCTCTTTAATCAGATGGGGTCTCGTGGCACCATAAAAATTCAATAACAGATTGTTCATTATCTTTGACAGGTGGCATGGTTTATGAAACATCTACTGTAGGAAATTCAGGATCAGGTAATTCATGGTCAGAAACAGAGAAATCCATTAAAGGATTTACTTCAGAAATAGTGGCCGGTACGTCAGGTTCTCAATTGATTATAAAGTCTTGTATGACATCGTCATTAAGGTCAGCTGGTTCTTCCAGAATTTCCTTGCTCTGCCCCATGGAATTTTGCACATAGGAAGATAACGCTTCAAAGTCCTCTTCACTACTGCCACTGCTAAGATCAGGAATACCTGCATCAAATGGTGGTGACAACGTTTCTTGATACAACAAGGGGTAAAGTTCCTCATTGTCAACATGAATATTAGAAGGTTCACCTCCTGCATGGAAATTAATCATCCTAGATAAATCTTTAGATAACAGGATGCCCAAAACACTGCGCAGAAAGTTTCCTATTACAGAAAGCAAGGAGCAATGTAGAATTTTCACGTTAATTGCTACTTTAAGACCAACAGGTAGGGTGATGCCGATTGAGCAAGGAAATTTGCAATGATTAAACTTACGCAGCGAACCCATTATAATTACTTCAACTGTCATGAAAAAAACCGAGATTTGAGTTTAAGCTTGTGCGAAGTACAGGTTCAATTATTGCTTGCATGATTTTGAATTGCTTTTACGATCACATCGTTATAGGAAACCTCCCATTGATAACTATAACTGGTAATTAATAATGGAAATGGAGGCTATGGTGATAGAATTGACCTGCAAAAAATCTCGATTAGGAATTCCAGTACACGGGTGATCAGTTCTTCACACGTAAAAAATCGGATCAATCTGACCCAACTTTGATGAGAAGGATAGAAGCTTTGAAATCGGATTTTTAGTGAAAAGAGATGATCATTAATAAGCGGAGAAAAAACGACAAAACATCAAAAATCGAGATTAGACACGACGAACTTAAGGTAGAGCAAATGGTGTCCATCCAACATGAAGCAATTGATAATCTTGTAGTCATATCCACTGTTACAAATTATACAGAAAAATTGATAATTTGGGAGAACCAGCTTTCCATAGACAAAATAGTGCATCTTGACTTAACTGATTACCAAAAATCAACGTGGCCGCAAATTCATAACAATGGATGGCTGATATTAGCTAGAGCGGGATGCAGAATTGAATTCAATTACGTTCACGAAGTTTTTATTCAAAGATTCCGCAAGCCGAAATCCGAAAGTACGGATTTGCGGGTTGCGGGTTCACAAAAATGAAAGTAACAAAAAAATGGATTTTCGAAAGCTGAAAACCTACTGTGCGGGTGGTAGGCTTCGGAACGTTGAACTGTGACGTAAAGTATCCATCCCGAAAGCTGCATCCTGAAATTATGGTTTGCGGGTTTCGGGAGCACACATCAAATAAACGAAAAACGACCATCCCGAAAGCCGAATGCCGCCATTGCAGAGTTCGGGTTTCGGGGTAATTATTCCTTGGTCTTATTACCAATCAGTTCCGCAACCCGCAAATTTCGGGTTGCGGATCGCGGGATCACTAAATACCAAAATTTCAAACAACAGTCCCGTAACCCGCAAATGTCGGGTTGTGGGTTTCGGAGACTCCAAATGCTAATTTTCGGAATGATGATAACAATCAACAAAATAATAAAAAATTTAGCTTTCTTTTCCTTTTAGACTGAAACACCTTGGAAAAATGAACAACAGTTGCAAACAAACAAACCAAAGGCATGGGTGAAGAACATTAGAGGTAAAATCAAAATTCTAACATTTACAAAATGACTCACCCAAACACGATAGTGTTTATTAAGATCGGGGCTCCCATGCTTAAGTAAGCATGGGATATGTTGTGGCCACAACAGACTGTGAGGAGTAGAACCACATTCGCTTTCGGTTTTGGTATACAGAGAGAATAGTGCCACGAGGAGTAGACTTGGAGGTATTTCCAGAGCACCCACATTCTCTAGTATACCAAAAGCACAGTGCCACGAGGAGCAAAGACACTGCGAGGAGCAAAAACCATAAGGGATTTATAGAGAAGAGTGTGAGGATACTGACAGAGACATAAAAGGGGCACGATGTCTTTGGTAAGCCATACCCTCTTCCTCTATTTGGCATTCTTTTCAATAAAAACATGATTTGGTTTTCTTCTGTGAATTGGAAACCTAGGTTTGAATTCATCTTCGTTTTCTTTTGTGATTTGGAAACCTAGGTTTGAATTCATCTTGGTTTTCTTCTATGAATTGGAAACCTAGGTTATTATGCTTAGTGGCGTGAAGGGAATGAAGATAATACTTCCCCACTAACCTCATCCTAGTAGAGAAATGTTGGATCATCTAGCTCCCAAGTCTGTCCATTCATTGCGCTAAATCAAGGTAACTAGGTCATATCCATAATCACTATAGTAGATAGGAAATAGCAATTCAACCACCAAATCATTGCTATAATGGATAGGTACATAGTAGTTATGCATCCTTATGTCATAGGCCAACTATTTGGCCACCTCATGGATGTCTTTGTACATCTCTACATCATGTCAAGAGATTTTCATGAGTTGAACTTTTGGTTGAAGTCCCATATAGATCTAGCATGCACCTCTACCTTGGTAAATACATCCTCTGGTCCATATGGCCATCTTAGTCCATCTGGAAAATGGCCTTGATACCAACAAAAAATTTGTCACAATTTTGTTTCCGCTTCATATGTATTTTTGGGGATAGTCATGCAGAAAGATGGTAACCCAACTTAGTATACAAATGTTCTTTCAACGAGCTAAAGAAGACCCAAGATGAGCATAGAGTGATTATTTTTATTTTTATTTTTTTATCTTGATAAGGGTCCTCTCTTTTTTTATATATATCTCGAGTTCATCTAGTGTAGCATTCCCTCTCAACCCTATTCATGCTAGGGTTAGGGATCTTGCATTTTATGTTATGTTTTTCTAAGGTTTTGTTAGCAACCTTATAAATGTAGTTTCAATGTCTTTTTATGGGGAATATGTGAATGAGCATAGATGCAACATCTTTTCTTAGAGATGAGATACATATTTCTAGCCATAGTGTGTTGTTATGGATATTTAGTGTTATTCACCATTTCATTAATATAAATTGAATTTCAAAGACTAAATCAGATCTGTATAACTATATTGCTGTTTGAGGGCACACAATACACCTAGACTGTCCTAAACAACATGCAACTGAGAATTCAAGAATCTTACCATTGCTGGCCTCCTTTGAGGACATGATGTTTGTCAAAAAATTCATAGAGTGATAGATGAACGATATGACAGATTATTTCACCGAGATCCTTTGCAAACTCCCAAAAATGATGAAGGCACCTTTGAGAAGAATTCACTTGGGAGGAATGGTATCCTTTAAGGTAGAACTTAATTTTGATGTTCCTTTATTTTGAGGAATCAAACATAAATGGATTTTCTAGCCATCTTCATTGGGAGTTAGTTATTGTTATGTCATCAAGTTTGAGCAGATTTTTTGATAGAATGGTAAGAGGAGTTTGGGGCTAGAGATTAGTGGCAGCACAAGAAGGGGAAAAGATTCTCTAACTCTTAGAGCAAAGAACAAAGTAAATATAACCTCTAACTCTTATAACAAAGAGAAAAGTAAATATAACCAACTCAAGGAAACTTAAGGCCCAATTAAACTCTTCTCTTTTTAGGATACAAAACTTCTCCAGTATGTTGACCCGATTGCTAAAAGATAAATGATTTTAAATTACAAATATCCAAATCCTAAATGCAACCATAATTCTAAAAATAAAATGTGGACCTATACTAATCACTTAGCTAGGGTTTAAGAATCACTTTGGCTCCCCTTCTTAATTGTTCAAATGACCCACTTGACTTTTTGATTCCCCTTCTTGGTTGTTTTCTTCATTAGCTTGCCTCATCAATGCTTCTCTTTTCTCTTTTATATAATTCTCAATAATTGTCCTCCAAGGTTAAAAAACTCCACTATGCACGCCATTCTGGGGTAAACTAATTTTGCTAGATCTTGGTTCCAAAGGACCACTTATGAATAGATCTTGGTTCCAAAGGACCACTAAGCACATTTGATAGATATTGGTTCCAAAGGACCACTTATGAATAAAGACTAATTTTATTGCACTTGTATTTTTTATTACTTGTTTCCTTTCATTAACAAATGTCAATGATTATCCTCGAGGGTTAGCGCAAGCAGCCATGAACCAACAATCCACTCTTGCTATAATGTGTTTATGTTTTTCATGTGTTGACTAGCTACATAATCAACAATCCACTCCTGATACCTCATTGGACCCATTCCAAAATTGTGTGACCTAGTTATAGCCATCTGAAAGATCTATATGCATTACCAGGGAAAGAAAGTTGCATGATTGCGTTCCAAGTATTGAAACCATGCTTGCTAGAAACCATGAGCCATGAATGATGTTTTTGGTATTGAAAATTCAATTACAACACGTTGTATCATTTCAATGATTGTAGGTACCACCAAATAGGTACTTGTTAGATATATCTTCATCAAGTGAGGAAGATAGACTAGAAGAGGTTGAAAGCGAGACGTCTAATACAAGATCTAATAGGTCAAGATCAACTAGAGGTGAAAAGGTAAGGAGAAAATTTCGTAGACGCATGGAACTTTTTGTTTCTGAAGGAGGATCATGTGGTTATGATAACAAGCGCATAGGTGACATTGAGTTTCCCCTGAGGGATATACATCTTGTCAAACGACGTCTACCCAAGGAGCTAACCCAAGTGGACATTGATTTATTCCTCAATGGGAGGACTTATCGCATTACTCCATCCTCTATACATGGACTGGGGCTATTTTCCATGGATGTCATAAAGGTGTCATATGGAAGTGAAACTGAATTGATGGAGTATGTCGTTCCATGCTACAAATACAATGACTGGTTGTTGTTGGTCCGATATACAAGAATTATGCGGACATACGGAGTGGCAGCCAATTATTGTCAACTACTGGACAACAATTTGCATAAAGGAGCAACTGTGTATATTGATGGAAGGCCAAAAGCTTCAGGGAATATCGTAGGGTTTATAAATAGCACACGACCAGGGTCAACACATAAGCTACCCAATTGCTTATTTGAGGGGCGTGAAGGAAATCGTGTATTCATATGTGCAACAAAATCAATAGCTGTAGGTGAAGAGTTGTTGATCGATTACAGTTTGAATCGAACAGATGCGGGGGTTGCTATTATGGGGGTAAGTTTCTGATACAACATTTAACTCAACCTTTGATTGATGACTTGTTATTTTTCTCTTGCATCAATTTTATTTATGTCATACTTTTTATAATATACACATGGTTAATTATATGTCATGCTTTTTATAATATACACATGGTTAATTATATGTAATGCTTTTTATAATATACACATGGTTAATTATATGTCATGCTTTTCATTAATCACGTTTAACAGAGATTGTTATATATGTAATTTTCATTTTTAATATGTCTTAATTCTTATATTGTGGTAGGGTGATCGTGGCCATATGCCACAAGCTGGCTGTGGAAAGTCACCAATGGTGACGGATGAGGTAAATGTTAGTTTAATAGTACCTAATAGCATCAATGTAATAGTAACCACAACTCATGATTATATTACATTTGTTAACATTTGACATTTATTTTTATATTGAGATCAAAATTTCAATATGATATCATTCTTATTGTATTGTGGCAGGTGGTCGATACTATGTGCACACCCAGAGCTCCAAGAC
The DNA here is from genome assembly GCA_027924585.1 of Larix kaempferi. Lineage (NCBI taxonomy): Eukaryota > Viridiplantae > Streptophyta > Pinopsida > Pinales > Pinaceae > Larix > Larix kaempferi. The sequence continues at coordinate 18,798,325 of BSBM01000515.1, forward strand.
AAGTAAAGTTGACTCTCATAGTAACAATAAAGTTTTTTTATATTTAAAATGTTTATTATACATGGTTCAATTTTTAGTTATCGATATTAATATGTCTTGCTTATTGTATTGTGGCAGGGTGACCATGGGAAGGCACCAATGTCGTCACATCAGGTAAATGATAGCGTAATAGTACCTAAACATGATTATAGTACTTTTTTTTGTTATTATATGCATTATATATTTTTTATGTGATTTTTTGATTGACGTTCGCAGAGCACACCACGTCAAGGTGATGAAGTAGGGATACGTTATTCAACCGACCCAATGCTTACTGTGAAAATGGCTTTGAATAAGTGCAATGAAGAACTTCTTGAACTGATTTTAATCGATCCAATGACTGAAGAAATACAAGCAAAAATTGATGAATTGGAGAAAAATAAAAAAAAAATACGCGGTAAGTGGCATCTTTGAAAGTTTTTACGAACTACATATATTCATTTATGATATCTTAGTTCTCTTTTTTTGATATGTTCTAATCAATTGAAGTTGGATTTCTTAGAGTTATTTGGAGCCAAAAAAAGTGTGTGAAGAACATACTGCAGAGGGAGGTATAGTTAGTAGCGATGCTTCAATGCTTCGTAGATCTACCATACCAACGAGGCTGTTTTCCACTCCTATAGAAGAGCGCACTTTAGATGCCACGCCCTCAACGGATGTTGGAGGTGAAGATGGCCCTTCAAACATTGCTACTCCACATGATGATAGAGAGGACCGTAGCAACAATTGTGATAATTGCTATCCTAGTTCAATGTGTGTGGTTAGCAAGGGATCATTTCCCGTTAGCTTCTTGGTGGACGACGAGTGTATTCCAATCAAGATACCGAAGATTGCAGGTATTATTTAATTTATTATGTGTTTTTTATTCATGTAATTCAAAGCCACATTACTCAACCTAGTTTTAATTAATGATCATATGTTTTTTGCAGGAAATAATGTCTTTTATGAGAACCTGCATGAAAAGGCCTTAGATATTTTGGGCCCACCATTCGTACACGGTGGAATGCCCAAAATGACAAATTGAAAGATGATTTGCTGAACCACATGGTCAGCTTGTTTGGTGAAACCTTCAACAAAAAAGGTGTCACCGCAGCAGCTGGCTTAAATTTGAAATATGTCAGGGCAGATTATATGGACAATCTGCAAACTAACCACAAGTATGAGTGTCCTCCGATGGTTCCAGAAAAAGATTGGAAGGCGCTCATGGAGGATGCAAAGGAGCAAGTAGCGAGAAAACAAGGAAAGACTAAGCCAATCGGTTGAAGAAGGTATGGCACATATCATATTTTTTTTAAACTTCCAAATATATTTAAGTTGCAATATCTAACGTATTTGCAACCTTTCATAGGATCCCCGACACATCTAAAGCAACAAAGGAAAGAATGGAAAAACATGGGAAGCACAAATTGGGCTAGGGTGGATATCAAAAGCTAAGGGCACGAATTGTAAGGATCATTTGATCATTATATGTAACCAACAATTAATTGAACAATTAATTGATTTTTCTAACAAGCACTTTACATGGTGTTATGCATTGCAGGGAAATGCTTTCTTTGATGAAGCCACCGAGGAAGACTTGAAGCTCGGCTTCAAGTACAGTTATCACCATGTGCTGGAACGTCGAAAAAGCATGGGGCAAACCCCAATTTCCCCATCGATTGAATCTGAGGTAAATAAAATCAATAAGGACATCATTAAAATGAACTTGCATAATCTATCCATGAATGATTACATCGAAAAATGAGTGTCTTTTTTTGTTTTCAGTGTTAGACCAACAAAAGTAGCGAGGCTAGCGGTACCGAACTGGTACCACAATATGGTGGTGAGCTGCCTAGCCATTTAGGTATGTATGCTATAAAATACATTTATTCAATATGATGATGTTTACTAATTAAAATTTTTCTATGAATGGCAGAGCATGTACCTTCTCATGCTCAGTCGGGAGAGGAACAAATGGCAGAGGCAATGAACACTCCAATTGACTCGGCTAGTCAGTCAGTAGGTAAAGATAATTGTAATGAAATTGAAAATAATGAAAAATGTATATCAATAATAACTACGCACTTATATCTATATAACTGTATTGGTTTTTGCAGATGATGCCCCTGTCCATCCACCTCCACCCCCTACTAATCGACGTACCAGAAGTATGGTGCGGGAGTGCTTATCCACACAATCAATGGAAAAAGAGGGCACAACAACTACAACGGGACAAGACCCAGCAGATGAAGCCACCCTCTTACAATTTATGAGAAAAAAAACAAAACAAAAAAAAATGTAGTAAAATTTTAAGATTTTTATTTAACTGAGTGAAGCCATGAACTCTTTTCAATTTTGTAACAAGTTTTTTGATCTAGTCAAGGCCACTCAGTTTTTGATCAGTTTTGTACCTTCTGAAGAGCGAATTCATGTATATAGAGACTGAGACCTATCCAAATTCAGCACTGATTTTGTTATAAGGCCAATAGATTTGGCTATTTGAATTTTAATAAATATGGCCCTAAATTTCCTCCTGGTTCTATGCAGTTTGCTTTCTACTATTTGTGTCCGCTGTGTGCTTTATTTGCGAGCCATTACTTTGCATTGAAAATTGCCACTCGACATACAAAAGAGATAATAAAATAAGGTCTAGCTTTCCAACACATAGAACAAGAGACACAAAACATCAAGATCCATAAATCAAGTCACTGATGAAATGAGCCCTATATTAGTGGGGTGTCATGATGATCATTGGGTGTGGGTGATGGTATGCTTCTTCCAAATGTTCATTGAGAGAAGGTACTTAGACTTATTAGTGTGGCCTGTAGCATCAACTATGTTTAGGAAACCAAACTTGATGAGAAGCTAAAGCATTGATAATTTGTTTTTTTCATATCAAAATATTGATTGCTAATAATTGGCAACAATTGCTGTCCAGGATCTGTTGATTGACGTCATTTTTTGTCAACCTTCAATTTGACATAGGAAAAATAGTAGTCCTCATTCTTTAAAGGTATACGAACATCCCAAATCCTGGAAATTATTTGAATGCTTTGCATTTACTTGAAGTCCAATATATATTTCCTTGTAGTATCACTCATTTTTAATTGAGTTTCTTTCGGTAAACCTTTTGCAATATCCATTTTTTGCATATGCTTGCAAAGGCTGTGAATGATGCGTTCTTTAGTTTTTTCCAGAATCAGATTTCATGATGAAAAAAATGAAGCACAAGGAAGGATGCTATGTCATATGGTTTGTTTGTTTTCTGAATTTGATGACCATGGAAGATAGAAATTTGGTAAGAGTAGAACCATGATAAATTTCCTTGCAAGTTTGTCCATGTAGATATTTCAAGTTTGACCAAATACAGTTTGCCTATAGGGATATACATATTGAAATTGTAAATAGCAGCAGAGAACACAATATAATAACAAAATACAATGTTTTGTCTCCTTAAATCGGAGAAGGAAAACAAAAACTAGGTTTTCATCACGCATACCATTCTTCAGACGTCTACCACAATCAATATTATGCATATAGTGAAGATTGCTCGCAACCGAACTTTAATAGATTATTCGCTATTTGTTACAAAAGATTGTTACTTTTTCTGTGTGTGGGTGTGTTTAGTTTGGGTGCTTCTTAATGTTTTGCATCCCCATTCGATGTTGAATTTCTTCTATTTTTTAGAAATTAAACTTTAAGAAATGGTTGGTATTGAATTAATATGTACTGAAATAGGATTGAATTGCTTCAACTAACTATTTCCATTGTCTATGACAACATGCACATGTGGAGGTTATGGAATATCTTCCCGGATTTGTTCATATACTGGATGCTACTCCATGATTAGGGCATAGTTACTAATGATAGAGGCAGCCGCTACAGGAATCCAAAACAAGTTGGAAAATCCTCCTCCTGATGTCGATATCACTTCCCGATACTCCTAGGGATGAGAATAGGTGCACCCTATCTCTAATGATGAAACAAACCTGTAGGTTAGGGTGGCTCCTCTGAAATTTTTCATGAGACAAGGCATATTTCAAACTGAGGAAGAGTGTGTCCCTAAAGTTATGAGACTCTTCTGACGAATAACCAAATGCAAGTGAGCAGTAAACGTTTTAGCATATTTGAGGTGGCTTACAAACTATGCTATGGACTATTTCTCACAACACATGAAGTCCATAGCATAGTTTGTAAGGGGAACAAACATAATGATGGTGTAAGGGGAACAATAACAGAGTGGTCACACAAATATACAAATTCATTCTAATATAAATAGCCAAACTAGCAATGGAAAGCTCATGTAGCTTTAGTTTATTGAGAAAGCACTTTTAGTAATGTGTTTGCAAAAAGAATAAGTTAGCCTCTGCCATATAATTTTCAATCTGGTACTCTGTTTGCATAAGTTCTTGAATCCCTTTAGAGAAATTTTTTATCATTGTTTTCTTCAGTGGAACTGAGTAGCTTCTGTTGACTCAATTTTGAAAGAAATCCTTCTGATTTTAAGTTAGGTAGCCATAATTTGTCTTAAAGGGCATGTGTGGCAATTGGCACGTTTCCGGGTGAGTTTGGCAAGTTTCGACCAATTGGCGAGTCTTGGGTGAGTATCCGTCCCCGGAATGAGTTGTCAAAAGTCGTGAAGACTGGTGAGTCTTACATGAGTCTCACAACTATGCTTGTGAGTCTCACAACTATGTTGTGAATGATATTCACCTCCTAACGCAAATCGTTCTCTCTTGTGCAAAATTTTTCCCATATTAGAAGTGGGAAAAGTTTTCATATAATCTAGGTTTGTTAGGAAGACAACATGAACTTACCTTCCAAAAGCAACATTCTGCTTCTCCTCATCCTTCTCCTTTATGAGGCTGCATTCCTCAAACTTTTTTTTGGGGTATTAAAATGTGTTTAATTATCTAGACCCAAACTTGATTGCCAATATACAATATTGCCTTTGCCAATGTACAATATTGCTTTTGATAACTCAAATCCTCCTCTTATTACTTTTTTCCCAACAAAAATATTGTAGGATTCCCCCCAATTTAGTATAGTTTTTTTAAGGAAAACCTTGTAGGATTCACCCCTCTTAAGTGTAGTTTTTTTTTCCAAGGTAAACCTTGTAGGATTCCCCCCTCTTAAGTGTAGTTTTTTTTCCAAGGTAAACCTTGTAGGATTCCCCCCCTTCTTCCATTGAATATTTGGATGAAGGGAAGATCAAGTATTGATCATGATAGTAGTTGGTAACCTAATGAGACTTAACAAGACTCAAACCTTAGTTGGAATAGAACCAAAGACCTTACGATGAACTCTGTCTTGAAACAATATGTTCTAACCGGTTGAGCTAATCCATTGGGATCTCCCCATACTGCATATTACAAAGGTAGAAAAGATAATTTTATTAATGTCCAACAAATGACCACAAAAGTAGGTCACTAGCTCTAAAAGGTACATCTCGAGTAAATATAACGTCGGAATGCAAAAGAAAGTCTTATATGAATATTGAAAACAGAAAGATAAAGAAGTATGTCTAGCCAAGAGTGAAATATTTAGACAAAAGAAGATACAAAAGAAGGGTACAAGTACAACCAAGCCTCAAAGCTAAAACAAATGAGAGGATGCCGAGGTTTGTTAGCATTGGAATTGTCTATTGAGGATGAGTGAGGGGGTCGCAATACATGGTCCTCATTAGAATTGTCGATAGTTGTAGAGGGGGGCAATGTCCCTTGGGGTAGTGGTTGTGAAAGAGAGGGCCTAACTGTATGATCTTAGGGGGAGCACAAGAATGAGGTAAATCAACTCTCCTAACATCCAAGGATGTGGGAATGAACTTCTTGATAGAAGGTTGGTTGCTTGAGAAAAATTGAGGAGTGGTGCTTGAGCAAACTTGAGGAGTGGATGCTGCTCCATGATTAGGGCATAGTTACTAATGATAGAGGAAGCTACTACAAGAATCCAAAACAAGCTAGAAAATCCTCCTCCTGATGTCGATATCACTTCCCGGATCTCCTAGGGCTGAGAATAGGTGCACCCTATCTCTAATGATGAAACAAACCTGTAGGTTAGGGTGTCTCCTTTGAAATTTTGAGTAATTTCCATAATTTTACAGAATTTAACTGGTGTTTGCAATTATATAAAAGGGCTTGAATAGTGGAGCTGCAGCACATGTTGATTAATTTAATAAAATTCTCTTCTTCAATTAATTGGTAATGGGTACAAAATCATTGCCACACTTACTACTTCCGTAAGTGGTGACTACAATCTTTCTAAAATACCCGGGAAACTTGTAATTTTTCTGCTTCACTGACAGTTAACCTTTCCACTTGGGCTGATGCATAAAATTAGAGTTTTAAATTCTTACAAAGCTTTTGTTTCAGGAAAATGATACTAGCCCCATGATTCAAATGTGGAATGAGGATCTTAGGGGCATGTGGGTGTCAAATTTTGTAGATGGTGTAGAATGATGAGTAAAATTGTTGGAGGGTATTCAACTATGTAGTCTCAAGTTTTTTTTTCTTTTTATTTTATTTTATTTTGTACTGGGAAATAATTCAAATAGAATCCCTTTTGCTAAGATGCTGCACTATGAGGAGTGTATCTATGCTACCTAAAACACCCAGGACTAAAGACATCCATCCCACTGAACAAAGAGAGTTAGGGTTTTGGTAATGGTGCAAGGTCTGAGATTTGTTGCCTGTTCCCTGCATTAACTTTTGTCTTTTCAACTTATTATTTGCCTAGATGGCCTTGAGAGGCCGTGACCCATGTTTACAACAACAAGGAATCCCTTAATGGTTGGCCTGATGCTAGAAACTGCTATTGTCATTGTGGAAATCACTAGGACGGAGGAAGGGATTGGCAGTGGCTTTGCTAAAGGCACCTCAGAACTTTGTATAAATTCTTGCTGATTAGTATGGTATTGTGTGTGATGCTTTGTTGAGGATGCCGAGGTTTGTTAGCACTGGAATTGTCTATTGAGGATGAGTGAGGGGGTCGCAATACATGGTCCTCATTAGAATTGTCGATAGTTGTAGAGGGGGGCAATGTCCCTTGGGGTAGTGGTTGTGAAAGAGAGGGCCTAACTGTCTGATCTTAGGGGGAGCACAAGAATGAGGTGAATCAACTCTCCTAACATCCAAGGCTATGGGAATGAACTTCTTGATAGAAGGTTGGTTGCTTGAGAAAACTTGAGGAGTGGTGCTTGAGAAAACTTGAGGAGTGGATGCTGCTCCATGATTAGGGCATAGTTACTAATGATAGAGGCAACTGCTACACCAAGAGACACAATGTATAGCTTATTTTATTGTAAAGGAGTTGGATCTTGACCTTAGATCAAGTAACCAACCTCCTAGGGATCATCACAATGTAACTTCTCATGTAACAACCCTGTAAAAAGCCCTAGATCTCATCTAGAAGGAAAATTGACCCTCCTAGGCTATATAAAGGAAGTCAATTTCTCCTCTAAGGTCGAAATTTTGGCAATGCAATAAAGAACTCTTGCTCTTGCTATTACTATGGGTACATATTTATGTGCTAAGAGCTAGGTCTTATTTCTCTCTTAATCTATGGCTATGTGTATTGATTTGTATTGATCGTTAATCATATCTGTTGTTGGGGATGCTAATATACTCTGCTACAAGGAATTTTCGCCATCAACATATACATTGTTATATTGCTGCAAATACCACACTCTGTTGGTCATCTTCATCACTATTTTGTCCCCTCATACTGCTCATACATTCATTGATGTTCTATTGAGATCAAATCGGTAATGAGGGTAGTTCGTTTTGTGGACTAAGTGATCAATGTTATCATTGTTCTGTTGGATGTCATAAGACCTCCTTTACACAACCCTAAATCACTATCTTATTGGCATAATATATGACAGTCCATCAATCAACTTCACATTACAATCGTTGAACAATTTGCAGGATCAAATAAGTATTTAGCACACTTGTTTGTGGATTAATTGATCACTGTATTCATTGTCTTGTTGGATGTCCTATACCACTTGATGTTACATAATCCTACAGACCCTAAATTACATAACTAAGACCAAATTACTGTTGTTACTAGGACTGTTATATACTTCAAATGTGATACATAGTAAGAGGGTTTGAGTAGGATCTTATTGCTAGTCACTGTTATCATCATTTAATTCCATAAACATTGTAATTTGTTGATCATACATTCTTTATCATAATCATAAACTGGTGGGATCATTGCTCACTTTTGTTCACTGTTATATATCTTTTAGATTACTAGCCTGATGGTACATTTGTGACATTAAAACTAGTAAAACATCCAAAGTATCTTTAAGGTAATTTATGGTGATATTAACTACAAACTAAATCACTTTTATTCAATCTTCAAAGTCGGATAATTTTCTAGTACTTGGATTTCATTGCTTATAGCCTAATACTTCAGTTAATTCGCACTTATAGGAGCTCAAATTAATTGATCAATTCACATTTGTGGGATGGATTTCATTGTCATATGAATTACTCAGGCATAAGGGATTTGATTTGCAATTTTGCAGTATTTGACTATCTAGGTATGGCTCTTTACCTTGACTAATTGATACAGACCTAATGCTATTGTGAAGTTTCCTCATAAGTATTGATTGGATGCCTTGAAATGTTATTGATAATAAAAATCAAAGCCAAATGCTATAAGCTACAAGTAACACTAGTTGGGAAGATTTGATGGGTAATATTTCTTTTACTATAAGTGAATGCAGTAAGGATTTATGATGGTAAATGTGTTGATTATGTTAAGAGCCATACAAGTGTGATACCTCTAATCACTAAAGTTTGAGTTATGTCATTAAAGATATCCATGCTATGAATGACTTTAATCTTAAGCATAAGCAATATCTCTTGGTACTAAGACATAGTGTCATTATGATAATAGGATTTGCTACAAGTATTGGCATCTTATAGTTCATTGGATTGATCTTATACAATTACTTATCATGTGATTTAATAAAGATCTAATGCTTCGCTCATTTCATTGTTGATCTATTGAGCAATTATTATAAGTGATTGTTTTTTTAGAAACACTTAAAAAATTGGCTTCCAAAAGTATTACCAAGCATTAATTGGAGTTAACTAGTATGGGGTATCCACGTTTTGCTTGCATCTATGATGTGCTATCTTCGAGCTGTCATTGATGGTATCCAAGTTTTATACCAGTCAACCACCATTTTCATTTATTATTTTTTTAAAAATAGAGATGGTCGTCTCTATAGCAACATATGGCCTAGCAAATGGAGACGAATTTGCTATACTAGCAATGGAGATGTCATAGTGAATTCCTTCACTAGTATAGCAAATTCGTCGCCATTTGCTAGGCCAACTGTCGCTATAGTGACACCACATTGTTAGGTTGTGTCTCTAGAGAGACCCTTTCTTAGCAACAAAATGAAACAAGCAAATATATTTGCTTGGCTATAGCGACACACATGTGTCTCTATAGCGACGCCTCCTTAGAAAAACTAGGAAAAAAGCAGAAGTATGTGCGTCTCTATAGCAATGTTTGTGTGTCTCTATAGCGATAATTGTGTGTCTCTATAGTGACTCTTCCTTAGGAACAACATGAAAAAAGCTCAAGTATGGGCATCGCTATAGCCATCGCAAAGTGTCGCTAGAGAGACAGCTTCGAGTCTTCTGAAATTACATCTGTAGCCAACAAGTGTCGTCCATATCCCATGGCTATTGTGACGGTTGTTTTGACGTGTCGCTATAGCCACGAAATTAGTGTGATGAAAAATGAGAATCCTGTTCGTTGCTATAGCCACGAAAATGTGTTGCAATAGCAACGAAGTTGCGTGGCAAAAATGGTCAAATGTATTAGTGTCCATGTAGACCCTTCTTCATACAGTGATGATGAGCTTTCAGGTTATATGGAGCATTTGTACATTTGAGAGAGAGATGACTAGTTGTACCTTCCCCACTTTGGTTGATTCACTTTTGGTCCTTACACCTTGTTGTTTATTGGTCTTGTGGTACCTTGTCCTTAGCGTGTGGTTAGTAGGGTCATTTTGCCCATCTTGAGTTGTTTGTACAACCCGTTAATGTTTTTGGTCCTTTGGGTACTATGGTTGTTTGTCCCCTAAACGACCCTAGTACCCCACTTATGATTTATGTTATTATTTATGACTCCTTTTATTTTATTATTTTACTTTTAATTTTTATTTTAAATTTTTTTAAATTTTATTTTAAATTTTAATTTTTTGTATTACGTAGCTCCTTCATATTTTAATGGAACCCTATTTTTTGGACTTTAATGGAACCCTATTCTTTTGTTGACTGGTCTGACTGAAGGTATGGCAGTTATGAGATTGTTATCCTAAATATTATGGAAGTCCGATCTTCCTGCTTGAAGGCTAACTTAAGACCAATCTGTTGTTTTACTTGTGGATAAACCCGATCTGCTATTTAAGGGTTTGTTTTTTATTCCGAGAAATCCGATCTGCTATTTAAAGCCTTGAATTGAAGTTAGTTCACTTGGGGGATGCTTGTGTGAACTCAATCTTTTGTTTGGGTAGATCATAACCCTAGATCTGCCTTTTTGATGAAGGTTGTGAGCATGATTGAGGAGGGTCGTGAAGCCTTAAGTTTTATCCTAGCCTACTGCATGCTCCTTTGAATTTTAATCTATTTGTTGACTTATTATTTGAGAATTTTTTATACTTAGCTCGGAATGATTTCTCTTTATTTGTGTTAATGTTGAATCTTATCTTTGCCTAGATCTCTCCTGTCAAGGCTTGTCCTGTCAGACAAAATTGTTGGTGATTAGATCTATGTTTTTTGTTAAGCTTTTACTTGCACTAAGACTTTTGTTGTAATCATTCTTTGTGCTTTTTTAACTAATGTTATGAATGTAACTGTCTTTGTATAACTAGTGTTGTATATAACCTTTCTCTCTCTGTCTCTCTGGTTTGTACTTACCCTTTAGTAGGGTTAGTGGGTTCCATGTTTCCAGATCTGGATGGAATTGGTTTTGCATCTCCGGGCCCTCATCAAAATTTTATGTTTCTCCTATTGCATCCATTTTATAAACTAGCTTTGGGTGGCTTTGATCCTCGATATGTGCCAGGGTAGAGAAGGAGTTTGAGATCTACAGAGGAGGAGGTGGATTTCCATGAGGATTCGGGCGATGAGACTGAGGGGGAGAGGGAATATCAAGGGGGCCTCGGTTTTTCCTTTTTGGTTGAGATATAGGTTTTGAGAATTTTTTGACTTGTGTCTATCGTTCTACTGGTTTTGCTTCTCGTTGATCCTTCTGAGTCTCTTTTGCAGTTCTTTGCAAAGTGCACACACTCATGACAAATTATGCACCTGAAAAGTAGTTGTTCATAGTATAACTATTGAATATGAGTCCAGTCATCTCCTTTTAACTTGATATCATTTGGAAGACCTACTTCGAGGTCCACCTCCATGTAGATACATGCACAAGAAAATTGATCTTGGGGTTGACCTAGACTAGGACAATAGATGGGATATCTAGAGAGGGATCAAAGTCTGGGGTCCATGTCATGTCCCCTCCTGTCTATCCAATGCAAGGAAGGGAACATGACTAAACATTTTGGGCTTTTACAAAAACTCAGCCCCATTTATAAGATTCATACAAATAAAAACACATGTATGTGCAGATGCATACTCAAATAAACACAACGGAATGAAATATTATCCACACACATATATATCATGCATTCAACATATAATCATAACAGTCTTCATATAATTAAAACATCGCATAAGTAAAACACATAGAGAATACTTATCTTGATGGTGAAGTTGTCCCAAGTAACTAGCTATGCAGCTGCAACGTTCCACCCAGCCATAGGCCAATTGTGTTCATCAATCTCTCAACACAATTGCCACCCCCGAGATGGGCATGATTTCTACAAGGAAAGGGAACCTACAACTAATGCACATCAAAATGAACACCACATATAAGCCAAGCCAGTCCATAGTGGGGGTTTATCAAGCCAAAACTGAACCCTCTTCATTTCCAGATGCTTGCACTCAAACTCAAGCCAAAAAAATGGATACCCATAACTCAAACCACATCATTATCTCCCACACACAACAAAACACATATGTTGGGCATAGGGAAAACATTTTTAACTATGGGATTTGCAAAACAATATGTCCAAGGGTTTTCCCCAAATCGTGGCTAGCTAAAAACGGATTGTGGGAAGGGGAAAATCGACCACAGGGAGAGAGACGATTTTTCCATGGGTATTTGAGCATCCAAATGGACAAAAATAGCCTCAATGAAACCCTAGGGAACCCAAATCGATCTCCTCTTCTTCCCCACTATTCTATATAACAAAAATGCCCTTCTCCCAACTGAGAAAGAAGGAAAACACATAAAATTCATGGAGAAAAATGCCCAACAAGCTCCCAACTCATGAGAGAGCCAAACTGCTGGATGGATAATGGCTTGGGGAGAAATTTCGTGGCTCTTTTCTTGCCAAGGAATCCAAACACTAATTTCCAGAAATGGTGGCTTGCCCATACTTGAATTTGGACAATCATACCTCTCCATTTCTCCAAATAATAACTATTTCAACCAATTCTTGGGAGAAATAAACGATTGGTTACAAAAGTCAACATGGGTAGTTGAATGTTCATGGGTTCTCTCATTGACACTTGGATTGAATTCATTGGTTCAAGGGTTTGAATATTTCCATCCCAATTCCTTGTAAAAATCATGCCCCCGTACTCTTGTTGCATTGCATTGCATAGCTAGTTGTGGGTATTTTATTAAAATGCATATTTACATGATATTTACGGTTTCTATTGTGCCTGGATAGCACACAAACCTTATGCATCAATTTTTAACACTAAATCGATGGTGGGGCCTTGGCCTTGAGCTCCTCACCACAATTTTATAACCATTTTACATAATTTACATGTTAAATGAAAGGGGCTCGAAATCGGGATATTACAGTCCATTTGTTCAAATAGAGCCCTCGGGGCCCCATGAAATATGGTTCATTTCTGAAGATTAAATCGTGATCTGGTTTTTGTTCAAACTGAAAAATAGAAAACCCCTTACCCACTAAGTAGCAGGAGATCCGAGCTATGACAAGCAAAGCCCAATTTTTCTAGATCCAGATGTTCATGGATCTTGGGGAACGCTAGAGGCTCGTAAAATCCCCAACAAGAGCCCTTTTTTCTATTGCGAGGGAGACCCTCCTAAGAGCTGCTTGAGGGAGGGCGACTTCCAGGATCTCATCCCCGCACTTCAAAAATTTTGGAGCTTCCTTTATCCAGGGGTTTCTTTCCTGCGTTCGCGATCAGGATTTTGAACGCATTAACATCTAGGGTAGGGGAGGATCCCCCACCTGACGCCATGAGGGAAAGGATAAATTTGCAAGCCCTAAAATCATAAAATCCTAGCCTTAGAAAAACTTGTTCTCCTCATGATTGCACATATAAAAGTCCCCATATGTTATGTCCTCGTACTTGTTACCCCTAAAAAAATCAATTAACTATTATACGAATATAAATAAATACATTTATTTTATTTTATGTACAGACACACATTTACATAATTTTTATTTGGTATTTTTTCGGACTAGATATGCATATTACAAAAAACATGTTTATCATATTTTTAAATGATTATTTTTTGTTATTGTATGTTTTTCTATTGCAAGTCTCATAGGTCTCATTGACCATTGCTCCATAAATGCTTGATGTAATTTATGTATAACCTAATTCTTGGAGCCATTGGATTGATTTTTGTACTTTGAATATAAATAATCTCTATATGTTCTTTCTACTATATCCCTCTATCATGTCCCCACACATCATTCTGACCTTAAGAGGGGGTATTTACGATTTTTTAGTTTCTAAATTTCTCCCCATGGCCATAATATGAATTCATAAATAAGAAATATATGTGCAAATGCATAAATGCAAAACATAGTGGAATTAAAACTCTATCCACACATGCATCAAGCATAAACAAGTAGATTCATCACAGGAAGAAAATGAAATTATTCCACAATCATATATAAGATAATACTTATCTTTTAACAAAGAATATCCAAGCAATTGGAAGTGTAAGAGATATTTTCCACACAACCTTAGGTATCATATGTATATACCACCCCTAAACCGATTTATGAGGCCATCAGGGCGAAGGAAACACCTACAAGCTTCTCTCTCTCAACCCACAACCCATTTTCTCTCATGCTTAGCCAAAGTACCAACCTCTTAGCATTTACAAGGATCTCACTCATCCATCCCAACCATGGCACTCTTTTATATTTCCCCACACAACACAAGGAATTCATTTCCCTTCATTGCTCCATAGTTCCTTCTGGAAATCCAACCCTTACAATGCTTACCAGTATGTGCAAAAAGAGTCCAACCTGTTCCAACTTGTTGTATTTTGTTGGATAACCTCATGTAACATTAATTCATGGCTTCTCAAGCATTTAGGTGTAGAAAAACATAATAGGTAAAGGTTCCTATCTTTCCCAACATTATGCTCACCTACAACCATCTTCTTTTCTCTAATGTATGCAATTATCTATACACAATTTGAATATATGGTTATTTCACAGTTTGGTTATGGTAAAAAAAATAATGGAATGAACAACAAAAGGAAAACCCCTGCTGGTGTAAAAATATGCATGAGAAAAATGGATGAAAGACTCCCAAAAGAGATGAGAGAATGGTGAAAAAACAATTGACGTAACTTCTGACCATAGAAGAAGGGACTCTTACAACTGTCATAGAGTATATTCATTCCATGCTTCCATAACTATAGGACAATAATTTCCCCACCAACCTCACACATGCATTCAATTATTGGATTTAATAGTCATTTAAGGCACATGGAAGGAAAATGATGAGTTATGAGGTTGACACCTGTCAATAGAGGATTTAATGTCCCATGGGCCCCCTTTCCTCTTCCCCTCTAGTGGAATCATCACCCCTCTAGTTCTCTTTACACAACCGTTTTGGACGATTTTATCATTTTTCCAACATAATATTTGTAGCTTTCAAGTTAGCATGGCATGCCAACCACATGGCTATATAAAAATATTTACATTATACATGCCAAGCCATTTCGTAGTTAAGCCTTGGCCTTGAGCTCCACACTAGGAATATGTACTAGTATATTTACATCATTTACATAATTTAATTAATGCATTCCAAATTAGAACTAAGGGTATTACAATCCCCCCCTTGGAATAATAGTACCATCTTCAATGTTTTCTCAAAATCATAACAAAAATGTATATTCCTCTCTCATGGCATCCTTCAACTCCCATGTAGCCTCATCAGGACCAAAGTGATTCCACTACACCTCTTCCTGTCACATGGCTCGGTTCCAGAGAAATGTTACTTTATTGTCGAGGATGCATAGTGGCTCTGTTCAGAACTTTCCCTCGGGTTCCACCTGGATCACATCCCAATCAATCACGTGTTTAGGATCATGTACATATTTCTTAATCAAAGAAACATGAAAAACATTATGAGCTCTAGTGTTAGCAAGTAATGAAATTCTATATGCATTTGGCCCTATCCTTTCAAGCACTTCAAATGGCCCACAATATCTTGGTGATAACTTGGCACAAATTTTGAGCTTCAAGGAAATTTTACTTGGCCTCATTAGGAGGCAAGCATGATCCCCAACATTGAATTCCCTATACACTCGATTCATATCTGCATATCTTTTCTATCTATCTTGGGCTACCTTTAAATTTTTCCTAATATTTACAACCTTTTATTCCATTTCCTTAAGCATTTCTGGCCCAAGCATAATTATATTCACTGGATTATCCTAAGTCACTGGCGTCCTGCAACTTTTGCCATATAAAGCTTCAAATGGACTCATCCCCAATGATGCTTGTTTCCCATTGTTATATGCAAACTCTACCAAGTGTAGATAATTTTCCCACTCTGATGGTTTGTCCATCACATACATGCGGAGCATGTTTTCAAGCACTCGATTTACTCTTCCTATTTTTCCATCTGTTTGTGGATGGTAGGCAGGACTAAAGTTCAATTGCGTACCAAATCTGTAAAAATCCTTTTTTAAAAGTTATAAGTAAATTTTGTATCACGGTTGTATACAATTGATTTGGGTAGCCCATGAAATTTGAATATTTATTTCATGAATATTCTTTCTATCTCATCATCTTTGTAAGTAGATTTAAGTTCCAGGGAAATTTTTAGGGGCGAAATTTCGCCAATTGGCTATTTTTTGGGCATTTTTTCAAAAAATTAATTCGCTATTTGGTCATTTTTAGGCTCTAATATCGCCTATATTTACATAAAATATAATTTTTTATCATAATATTCGCCAAAATTTACAAATTTCAGTAGTAAATTGTATGTTTCATAATTAATATTCGCCTACCAATCTATATTTATGTTTTTTTCAATCCAAAATAATCGCCTAGAATACTACAATTAAGCATACTTTTATAATCCTTAAAAAATACTCTGGATTTAACTGGAATAAAATGAGCTACCTTGGATAATTTATCCAGCACATCCATGATGGAATCTTGATTTCTTGAAGTAGTTGGTAATTCGGTAATAAAATCCATAGTTACCTCTTCCTATTTCCATTTTGGAAATGGAAAAGGCTCCAATAAAATTACTGGGTGTTGATGTTCAGCCTTCACTTGTTGGCATTTTATAACTCTGGAAATATACTCAATAATGTCTTTCTTTATTCCCAAACAAAACTATTGCTTCCTTGTTATAGCAATTGTTTTCTTGTGTCCTGGGTGACTGGAATATGACATTTTATGTATTTCATCCATAATAATTCTCCTCAAATCCGCAACCTTAGGAATATACATTCTATTTTTATAAGTAAGAAGTCCATCATTCTCCAAATGATAACCTTCATACCCCCTCTCCAAATTTTGTTGCTGTAATTTATCTTTTATTTACATATAATGTTCATCTCCAACAAGAGAGTCAACAATCTTTTGCCTCAAATTTCATTGGAAAATTCTAATGGCTGCCACATGCATTGCATGCATTTTTCTGCTGAGTGCATCAACCACTTTATTTTCTTTCCCCTTTATGTGTTTGATCTCAAAATCAAACTCACATAAAAATTCTAGCCATCTGGACTGACAGGAATTTAGTGTTGGTTGCTCAAACAAATATTTTAGGCCACATTTGTCTATCCTAAGCTCAAATTTCCTGCCCTTCAAATGGAGTCTCGACATTTTCAAAATGTGCACTATGGCAACAAGCTCTAAATCATGGATACCATAATTCTTTTCATGTTCTTTTAGCTTCCTTGACTCGTAACATACTACATGACAGTCTTGCATAAGAAATCCTCCAATTCTTTGTTTACATGCATCGGTGCACACCATGAAATCCTTTTTTGGATTTGCAATTTTTAAAATTGGAGCACTTGTAAGAAGCTTTTCAACAACTAGAAGCTTTCTTCACATTTTTATGTCCACTCAAATGTTATTCCCTTCTTTTGCAAAGAAGTGATGGGGTGTGCAACCTTGGAGAATCCTTTAATTAAACTTCTATAATAACCAACAAGACCCTTAAAAGATCTCACATCCATTACATTCCTTGGATTTGACCAAATTCATATTGGCCTCAATCTTTTTTGGATCCACTAATATTCCTTCCTTTGAAATAATGTGACCCAAATAATAACTTTGGTTTTTATAGGAATCACATTTAATTAGCTTTGCATACAACTTATGCTGCCTCAACACTTTCAAATCTATTCTCAAATGTTCTTCATGTTCCTCTTCCTTCTTGGAATAAACAATAATGTCATCTTGAAAAACAAGGACAAATTTGTCCAAATACTTGCCAAAAAACACTATTCATGAGACACATGAATGTAGCTGGTGCATTAGTGAGACCAAATGGCACCACCAAAAACTCATAATGTCCATACCTTGTTCTAAAGATTGTCTTGTGGGTGTCTTCTTCCTTTATTTGGACTTCACGGTAACAGGGCGTCAAATAGATCTTTTTTTCACAAATAGCATAGGGTCTCCCCATAGAGACACACTTGGTTGAATGTTCTTCTTTTCAAACAACTCTTGCAATTACATTTTCAGCTCTAGCAATTATGGTGTACTCATTTTGAGAGGTTTCTTGGACACTAGTGCTGTGCATGGAACAAGATCAATTGTAACATCAATATCCCTGTTCTAAGGAAGTCCTAACTCTTAATCAGGAAACACATCTCTAAATTCTTGCAAGACTCTATAGTCCTCCAACTTGGGAACTTCATTTCCTATTATACCCAATACATGAGTTGCATATAATTGAAAATCCTTTCTAAAGAACTTATCTAGTTGCAAGGATGAAATCTGTCTAATAGAAACCACCTTGGGAATTCCCTTTACTATCTTGGGCTCCCTTCTTCATCAATGCATTCGAAGGTCTTGTTGTAGCAATAAATTTTAACTTCATGTGCTTTCAACCAATCTATTCCAATGTGAACATCATAGGAACCAAGTGGAAAAACATTTAGACTTTCCCATGTGAAGAGTCCATCAATTTATAATGGATATTTATCCACTACTTCAATAACTTTTCTTTTGGTTCCAGTGGCTAGTTGGACCAACCATGATTTACTATGCTTTTTTTTCATAAAAACACAAGTCTAAACAATTTTAGGAGTGACATAATTGCAAGTAGATCTAGGTTCAATCAAAATAGAAATAAATTGCTTGGCAATATTACCTTCAACCTCTACCATAGCTGATCGATGGTCTGCTTGGTGAGAGTCTAATGCAACATAGATTCTAGGGATGGACCTTGCCACCTCACCCACAATTTCAACCTCTTGTATGTTGTGAACATCCTTGGTACTTTCACTCCGATGTGGACAATTTATAAGCAAATGGTCCTCTCCACATTACCAACATTGAAGTGGCTCTCTTTGCTTGTCTCCCATCATCCTATCTGGATTAGTTACACCTTGTGGTGGTTGCCTTTTCTAATTTATGAAATGAGGAGGCTTGAATCCCCTCTTTCTTTGGTCGCACTTATATTTTTTCTTGTCCTTGCACAACTTATGGAATTATGGCCTACTTTTTTTTTTATCATAAGAATACCTGGCCCTCCTTATGGTATCATCCAGAGTTTGGCGTTTGTCAAACTCAATTATGTCCTTGTATGATTGAGGTATTCCACTTAGAAAACATTGAATATTGGCCTTATCATCTTTGATATACTTAACATAGCTCAACATCTTCGAGAATTTATTGGCATATGCCTCCATGGTCATTTGTCCCAATTTCAACTTATGGAACTCTTTAATTTTGTCATCATAGTACCTATTGGAGAGGTACTTTTGCTTGAAGTACTTCTTAAATTGATTCCACACAATATGTTGGAACCTATGGTCCGCTAGTACCCTCACCTTGTCGGCTTATGTTCACTTTAGTATCTCATATCCACTTTTTATGGATAGTTACAATCGACATGGTCCACTTGTTGTTGGTTTGGGCCCCTACCCAAAACTATTTATAAATGATCTCTTAGAGCGGTCTATTATCACATTGGATCATGGATCTTCATGCTTAAGTGCAAACAATGTCTTTATACACTACTACTATTTTGTTGGAAATCTCTTTCTCTTTTGATGTTCTTTGCTCGTCCTAACACAATATTCCTTTCATTGATCCTCTTGACTTGCGTAAGGTGATCCCACCATATAGATTCTCTTTTATTCAAGTTAAATATGGTCACCCTTGCTTTCATATTCCAAGAGTATCCTTGGAATTGGAAATACTTCCTCATCCCAAGAAGCCAAGCCTTAGCTCCTTGACTAGATTTTACTTCACCATCAAAAGTGGGAGGTTTGGCCTTCTAAAATTCCCCGCGTGAGTTGTTCTGGAAAGGCCTCTTCTTCTTATTTATGTGAGAAGGAGAGATTGAATATTTAGTGGAGTCTTTTCAGGAATATGACTCACTAGAAGAGAATTCTAGAGTATATGTCCTATATCTAAAAAACCTTATTGAGCTATGGGACATCTTGTGAAATGCCTTCTTCAACTACTCCTACTCTTTTATCCATTTCCTAAGTGCTACCCATGGTGAATCTTCCTATAAATGTCTGTTAATATTTGGACCATGGCTGCGTTCAGCTGGTTCTCTTCTTCTTGAGCTTTGATCAACCTCTCATTATCTACTCTGAAACTCTGTAGTTCCACTCTTAGACTTCTCCTGGTTTCTGTAATATCCGGGGGAGTTACTTGATTTCTTCAACCATTAGATTTTGTCTCTAAATTCTCAACATGTGTATTTTCTCCCATGGCATATGTCTCAGCTGCATAAGGATCATGTGCATCATCCATGATGATGGTTTTCTTGGTCCAACCAAGACCAAGGACTTCCAAATTGCACTACACTCAATGTTAACCCCTTATTGTCTTTGATATGATATTGTATCTACAAAAGTGTCCATATAAGCACACTTGTTAGCTTCATTACATTATGAGAAAATCACAAAATTATTTTTCATGCATTCATGGAACTACCCATATTGATAATTTTTGTCAAATTATGGCTACAAGCACTTTTATGTTCAATTTTTAAAAGCATCTGAAACACCCTTTGAAAATATGATTGTGCACATTTGTTCCCCTATGGATAAGCCTTCCAATTATTATAACCATGCTCTTTTCTAATCTCATATCTATAACTTACAACCTTTCAAAATTGAAAATTTTGCTCAATTCCGAGCTTTTCCTATAGGTGCATTTAGCTTCAGAGACCAACTTCAACGACCTATAGAATAAAATCTAGGGAGAACCAATTTGTTTTTCCTATTGGTAGCTGATAATAATCATGATAAGTATTACTCATCAATTTTCATATCCCTAATCCGATGCCCCAGTCAATTTCTATAATTTTATGGAATTTACTACTTTTAACTTTTACATCTTCTCTAGACTTACTAAGTTTATTTTCCAAAAATAACTAACAACTATCTCCCAAACTGAGCATTTCTAGAAAAAATTCCTCTCGCCAAATTTGTTCATTTTGATGAGTAGGTAAAATGTCAACTTCATAATTTTTTTCTGGTCTCAACAACTAGGGTCACTTTTACCTCCAAGTTTTCCAAATTCCCCAAAAAGTCCCCAGGAATAGTGGATTTTGGTCTTCTTTTGCACCTAGGATTCATACCTTTTGGAATTTGGCTATAAGACACCATAGTTATCTATGTGCCTAGACCATTATTGCACCATAACAATTTTAGCCCCAACAAGAACCCTGTCATGTCACTGGGGACTCATCTTTAAAAACCACTATTTCAAAATTTCTATAAAATTGGAGTTGAATGGGTCGACACCTCTCACTGGAAATTTTGTAGCCTTCTTCAATGGTGTTGGAATTCCATAGGTCTCATTGGATTTCGAGCTAAACTTCTCCTATTATGGACAAAGTAATTTTTTGGATACATAATGTTTTTTAGATTTTTCGTACTATTGATGTAGCATCTTACTAACATGGCATGTTATATGGCAGAGGTGATGTCGCACCATGTCCACCTAGACCATACTCATTTGATAATCCATTTCATACTCCCCTTATCGGCCTTCTATATGATCATTGGAAACGTTCACTTTCTCATCCTGGTAGACCATTTTCAAACTCTCAGTTCTGACTCCCCTATCAAACTCATGAGTTATCATCATAAATTTTACACAGATCTCCTCCGATAGGAACTTATAAGAATCATAGGGTTGGAATCCCCTCATCTAAATCCCCTCATTAGGTTGGAGTCCCCTCATTAAAATCACGGGTTATTGTTGGAAATTTTACACAAAGCTCTTCCTGATAGGACCTTAATGGACTTATTGGGTCAGACTCCCCTCATCAGACTCATGAGTTATCATCATAAATTTTACACGGACTTTCCATATCAAACTTCTAGGTTAGCACTGGAAAGTATATCACTTGACGACTTTTATCATACCTCCTTTAAAGGATGATCCTCATCATACTTTTCTATCATAACCTCCGATCTACCTTTAACTACGGATTCTAGCCCATACAACCCCAATATTGCAGCACAGAGCATTGATTCCATAAGGTCACATCCCCATCGATCATTCCGGCCTTAGGAGGGGGTATTTACAAATTTCTATTTTCTAAATTTTTCCCCATGGCCATATTAGGAATTCATAAATAAGAAATGTATGTGCAAATGTAGAAATGCAAAACATAGCAGAATTAAAACTATATCCAGACATACATCACTCATAAACAAACACATTCATCATGGGAAGAAAACGAAATAATTCCATAATCATATACAAGAGAATAATTATCTTTTTACAAAGAATATTCAAGCAGTTGGCTGTGTAGGATTGATTTTCCACCCAACTGTAGGTATCATCTATAGATAACACCCCCAAGCCCCAAGTCGGGCTATGAGGCCACTAGGGAAAAGGAAACATCTACAATCTTCTCTCTCTCAGCCCATAGCCCATTTTATCTCATGCTTAGCCAAATTGCCTACCTATGAGCATTTATAAAGATCTCACTCAGCCATCCCAACTAGGAAATATTTTCTACTACCCCACATGACACAAGGAAGTCATTTCCCTTCACTACCCCACTATTTCCTTAAGAAATCCAACCCTTACAGTGCTTACTATTGTGTGTAGCAAGATTCCAACCTATTGTATGATGTTGGAGAACCTCCTATAACATTAATTCATGGATTATCAAGCATTCAAGAGTATCAAAACACACTGGGTAAAGGTTCTTATCTTGCCCAACCTTTATGCTCACCTACAACCATCTTCTTTTCCCTAATGTCTGCAATTCTTTGTTCTCAATTCGAATTTTTGGTTATTTCACAGCTTGGTAATGGTAAAAACAAAAATGGATTGAATAACAAAATAAAAACCATGTTGGTGTAAAAATATGCATGAGAAAAAAGGATGATAGACTCCCAAAAGAGATGAGAGAATGGTGGAAACAAACGGACATAAATTCTGACCATAGAAAAAGAGACTCTTACAATTTTCATAGAGTATATTCATCCCATGCTCCCATACCTACAAGAGAATACTTCCCCACCAACCTCACACATACATTCAATGATTGGATTTAATATTCAAAAGGAAGTAAATGGGCTCATTTAAGGCACATGGCAGCCATTTCCTCTTCCCCTCTAGTGGAATCATAGTCCCTTTAGTGCTCTTTACACAACCATCTTGGACAATTTTATCATTTTTCTAGCATATTATTTACATAGCTTCCGAGTTAGCATGACATGCCAACCACATGGTCTATATACAAATATTTACATTATACCTGCATATCCATTCCCTAGTCAAGCCTTGGCCTTGAGTTCCACACTAGGAATCCGTACTAGCATATTTACATCATTTACATAGTTTTATTAATACATTTCATTTCAAATCCAAGGGTATTACATCTGCATAGTTTTATAAAAATTCTCCCTCCCCTCTTATTAACTTCTAGTACCGGTCCACATGAATTGAGGACCAATTCATCATCATTTACATCCTTCATATTTACTATCTTATAAGGATGACCTTCTATTCCCTTATTGTCAGTCTCTACACAACATTCAACAAATGAAAAATCGAATGTTATAAACATGTTAGCGATTTTTTTTAAAACTAAAATGAGTAATTGGTATTTATAAAAAGCTAAAATGAATCAACAACAAAAAAAGTTACAGTAGATCATTCCAAAAAGGAGAATTTGTAAAGATTATGTAGAAACTATTACCCCCATATACAGTAATCCAAAATTTTACTGATATTTCCCCATAACCACAAAATGTTATAGTATTATATATTTTAACAAACTAGCCTAATAAAAATAGACAAAAAAAGACCATACACAACTAAGGCTAGGTAGAACTATGAGCACTGCTCATGACTTGGCCATCTGCATTTTCTTCAAGGTATTTTGTAGGGTCTTCTTTGTTGGCTTCCTACTCCTCTAAGCTTGAAATGGAAACATCTACAATAGGTTAATGGACAAAGGACCCCTTAGTTCCCCTACTTCCAAAGTAGACAGTGGTGAGAAACTTCTTCGCTACAAGAAGGTCATCATGTCTATCAAGGGTAACCTGAATAGTGTCAACCCGATCCTTTTGCACCCAAATGTTATCCTCTACATTATTTAAACTAACATCAAAACAATACATTTGAGATGAGAGCTGATGAGCAGTATTCTCAACCTCATCCAACCTAGAATCTAGCCTAGGAATATGTGTAATCACCTGGAAAAATTACTAAAAAATACCTTCCATTTGTGAGTTCATATAACAAAGGTGATTGCGTATATATCTAACATCCTCCTGATATTCCCTTATTCCAAGAGAAAGCTCCTAAAATTTTTGCTTCCATATCAACCATTGGGTTCATTACTGCCTAATAGTAACCTATTAGGGATTCGGTATCCCAATCCTCCCAAGTTAAAGACAACACAAAGATTGAATTAGACCTATGAACACTCTCCTGCAAACTTTATTCCACTCGAACAAATAAATCCACAATAGGACACTCCAGGACATAGGGGATTGCTTCAATCTCTGTATTTATCCTGCAAATAATCTCTTGGAACAAACTTCCACATGCCCAGATGACTCAGTATCAACAAGCCACTCCCCCAGGGCATAGGGGAATCATTGCTTCAAATTCTTCAAAAGTCAACAGTACCATCCCCTTTGCACTGCAACCACCAGCTTCATTTTCTACACTTTGAAATGAGAAATGTGTACATAACTTGCATAAGAAGAAATGCAATACAAAAACCAAGAAGATGTCAATTCCATATTGTCCAAAGAGCCTTCCACATGTGATGTGAAGCATTGCATTAACACTTGGAATGATGACGAAAAACAATGGAGATAGATAATTAATGAAGACAAGACGATCCATATTGGATTTGAAAACATTAATAAATCCTTCCCTATCATGTACAATGGAAAAGGGGGATTCAAATGGACAGTTAGGGAATCCAACATAGATATTGTTGACCCCCATTGAGACACAAAACTCCTTTATCCATAAGAGTCGCATGGTTAACAAGGAGATTGGACTTTTTATTGTTATCCTATCACACATGAAATAATTGGATTTTAGAGAAATGAGAAAGAAGACTATTGATGCGTTGTTGTAGCCATCCCGCTATCCTATCTTCTAGTTCTTTTTTCTTTCTAGCTTGAGAAATGATTAAAAGAGAATCTCCAATGACAAAGTGACTGAATGCCATAAGGAACATTGGATTTTAATCCTTGATAAAGAGCATATTACTCTATTTTGTTGTTTGTAGCTTTCCCTAAGACCCATTCAAATGTTATAACTGTGTTTCCGTCGGGATCTAGTAAAATCCCCCCCCACTTGCCTCCCTAGGACTACCCTTGGAAGATACATAAAAGAAAGAGAACATGAGAGTGGATCTCTGACATCCATTTCTGAAATCCATCATGCTTCATTTCCAGATTCCAAGAGGAAGTGGTAGTTGAATCAACCCCAAAAGATTTTTTTGATCGAAAACCTTGCATCCATAATTTCTCTTATGTATCCAATGCCTCACTATATTGTTGTGTATAGTGACACTGAATTGCTTCACATAGCAAGGCCTTTGCTTGAATGGTTGTGAATGTTGGAGATGTGGATTTGCCACTACAACAAAAACATGTGATTAACATCCCTTTTTGCGTCTAGACCCCATTTTAATATATTTTTCTTCATTTCTTTGGCCAAACCGGTGCAATTTCACGAGTGTTACTGCTGCAACCTAATACCCAAATTTTTTTCTTAAATTTGTAGGCCCCCTCCTTCTATTTTTGAGTAGTCTTAGAGTTTTACTCGTCCTAGAGAGTTTTTCCATCAACACTTAGATTTTTTTTTTCTTCTGAATATCAAGCAAAAAAAGAAATTTTTTTGACTAAGTAAAACTCAGTTTTTTGGGCCGAAACGGTCGAAGCAACTTGGTGAGATGAGCTGACCTGATCAAAGAAAAAAATTGGTTTTTGGATGAAGCTCTGTCTTAGAGAAACTTAGGGAGTTGAAGAAACACAGTCGGAGGAACTCGACGAATGCCGCCGAAACGGTTGGAGTGTTTATCCGGGTTGTGTCCCAACACTTGGATATTTTTTATTGTGCATTTTGTCGAAAGAAGTGAGCGAGTCACGCCGACCGTTTCGGCGTGAAAACACCAGTTAGGCCGAAATGTGTCGGTGTAAAATAAGCATTGGCACCGAAAATCCGCAAGGAAAGAGATCGACGATGAATGGAAAAAATTTCACGACGCGTTTCGCAGAAACTAGGCAAATGACGCCCGAACGATTGACGACAAAACTCGAAACCTAATCCCGAAAAGCACTGATCACAAAGCAATAAGAAAAGATCGTCCAAACTCACAAAGTAACATAGATGCTTTCGGTGGGACTCACCAAATGACTTCGGATTGGTCGCGGTAAAATCGCGAAAGGTGCCGATCCGCTCCGGCTAGAAGTTGCCCAATGACATCAATGTCGGCGCAAGATTGAGAACGACGTTGACGCGTTTCGTTGCAATTGAGGGAGTCATTCCGAAACGGTCGGTGACAAATCTTTTGGGCAGCGACAAGGGGAAATGGGAATTCTGTGCCGAAACGGGATCCGTCATTAATGACCCCACCAACCTTATCCCTCTACATTTATTTCTAAGGGTTTTCAAAAGATATATATAGGGAAAAATCATTTTTTGATTAACATTTACAAAATGTCATTTTAGCAATTTTGTCTCCATCAATCGCTAGACACCAAGTTCCCAACATCGTTGAGATCGACTTCACAGCCACTGCGCATTTGACAGGTAGGTCACGTTGCCCTTCTGCCCCTTTTCTTTTAGTACTATTGCACATCCCTTTGCGTGATTTTTCTTTTACCCCGGGCTGTACGGTTTTATTTGTTTTATCAAATTCATAGAGGAACCATTGGTTTTTGTTGGGCATGGCCCAAGTCAACCATTTTTTGGTAAGATAGTTTTTTGTGGAATGAGGCTCTAGCACAACAGTTATTTTTGGCAAGAAGTACATGCGAAGCGAGGTCTAGCAGTGACCTATTTTGGGTAAACGACTTCGCAAATCTCGAGAGCAGGGTCAGGAGCGGTGCAGAGTTGGAGGAAAGCAACCATTTGCCTTAGTACAAACAAAGTAACAAGACAGCCAGGGCAGCAGAGACCGTTAGAAGCAAAGCGGCAGACCGACAATGACAGAAGAAGCAGAATGGAGGAAAGGGACGTGTCGGTATGTAGTCAGAGCTGTGCAGTTAGAACTACGGCTGTCAGAGCCAGAAGCGGCGTAGAAAGGCAGCCAAAGTCAAGTGAAGTAGCGGTCGAGTATGACAAGCCTGATTAGGGGGGTAACCGCGTCATTTTTTGGGGGTTTTTGGGTACTATAGGGATTTTGGCCCACAATGATTGTAAAGTCGTGACCTTCGGGAACGATCTATAAAGAGGGAAATTTTGTAAGGGAAGGGTTGGTCTCTCATGGTCTTTTTGGGTCTTGATGAAAGACTAAGTATTGCAAGAGAAAGAAGAGAGAAAGAGGCTCTGTAGCTGTGTGCTCAGAGACCCATTGTAGAGAGAAGAGTCTGCGGCTGTGTGCCTAAACTGGAACTGTTGACCCTTCCCATTAATATTAACAACAATTCCCGTGGACGTAGCTCCCATCCTGGGGGTGAACCACGTAAATACTTGTATTGTGTGATTGAATCTGTGAAATTGATTATGTTTATGTTCATGCTTATATATGTTTGTTCTTTTATATGTATTTTCACATGTATGGTCGATGAGAATAATATGTTAAGTATTGAACATGTATAAATGAATGTGCAATTAATTCTAAGCATGTTGAATGTGTAGTTGCATGGATAGACACTAAGTCAGCGGATTCTGTAATGTGTGTAATTGAATAGAAGCCTAGTCCTGGAGTTGCACTGTCATATTGTATTGTGGTAGTTGCGAAGTGCGTAGTCCCATATGTGCACCAGGGTATTTTTTAAGGATTATAATATTATACTTTAGTGTAATATCCTAGGCAATTATTTTGGATTGAAAAAAACATCTATATAGATAGGTAGGCGAATATTAAATACGAAACATACAATTTACTACTGAAATTTGTAAAATTTGGCGAATATTATGATAAAAAAAACATATTTTATGTAAATATAGGCGATATTAGAGACTAAAAATGACCAAATAACGAATTTATTTTTTGAAAAGAAGCCCGAAAAATAGTCAATTAGCGAAATTTCGCCCTTAAAAATTACCCTGATGTGCACAGTATCAACAAAGTATATGTGAAGTCGGGAGAACATCGCTAGAGCCAGTCCCATAACCGCGCATCACCTGGTTACAGAAACTTGCTTATGTAATCCCCCATAAATTCCCCTCGGGTGAGACCTCAGCCTGTTCGCAGGTTGTTGCCGAAAGGGCCGGTGGAGAAGTGGTATTGTTGGTTCCCTAACTACGCCGAACCTAGGTCAGTACAAGAAAGTTAAAGAACGAAAAAGAATACCAAAAAATGGTTCCGTTGCCACGCTTGAACTGGTGATGTGCTCCGATAACTGGAATCCCAAGAGGACAGATATACAAAACTGGGTAACTAAGACCGAGGAGGAGTTCGCGAAGCAAGAAAATAGACATCTGTGCTTATCTACGGAAGATTGGTTACAAATATATCTCTTCTCTGACATACATGAAATTTTCTTTTCATCCTTCAACAACAAGCTACACGAGTGGATATCGAGGCTCACAGAGCATAAAATTTGCTTTAAAGGTGGAGAACCTAGAGAGTGGACTCCATAACTGATTTAGAGACTTAAAGCAGTGAATAGCCCAATCTCAAGAGCAGTAGACTTTTGGCTCGATAGCGTACTAGAAGGCTATGTCATAGAATTTGTTGTGGACACTTTGAAGTCTTACAGTGCAACAGAGGCATATTTCTTCAAAGGATTCAGAGGTAAGTACCTGGAAAATCTTAGTTTATATATTAAAATTCTATTAGCAGAAAAAGGTGTCTTAAGAATGCAATACAAACCTTAGGAACTTTAGTTTGTAATGTTTAGTAATACAGATAGTGACATTGAGGAAAATATTTATACGTTACAGAGTGGTAAAAGATACAAGTATAGTACCGGGAAGAGGTCTAATGAATTCAAACCTCACATCTCTCTAGAAACTGAGTTAGGAAGTAACATGGACTCATACCAAGTTGAGACTGATAGTGATAGACCCATTGGCTATTAGCCTATTACTCCGCAGAAACCTCCAGCTGACGACATAAATACTACTAACCCACATAACAACAATAGTAGTAACACCGCAGGAGCAAGTACTCAGAACGTTCCAAGTAGTAGTATACCTAAGTCATCACAGAACACTATGCCTCCTAGAAGAAGAACGACATATGGTATTAAGCTGCCTATATTTAAAGGAACTGGTCTTGAGGACCCAAAGCAACATTGGTTTCTTTGTGAAGCCGTATGGAATGTTAAACAAGTACACGATGATGTTATTAGAAAAGCACAGCTTGTTACCACATTTAGGGATAGAGCCTTAACATGGTTTATGAAGTACTATGTTGGACAGAATATGACACTAGAGGAGATTAGAACTGCGCTCATCAGAGAATTTAAAAAACGTAAGTCAGAATCGCAATGTATCACAGAGCTCAAAGAAATTAAGCAGAAACCGAGTGAGTCAATGTGGGAATTTGATCAAAAGTTCAAAGCGCTGTTAGATCAAGTCAGTTTTGACATAGAACCATAAAAACACCATGAATGGTTCATAGCCGTGCTGTTGCCACATATCAAGTTATCATTGATGCAACAAAAGGTTACTTCGCAGACAGAGGCCCTAGAAATTGCGATGAAACCAGAGGCTTCTCCTATAGGAGAGACTAGCGCAGGTATGGTTCAAATATAGACCCAGTTAGCAAATTTGACATTACAACTGCAAGATATGGAGAAAGAAAACGAGACCCGAGAATAATTTTGGTGTACAAAGTGTAAGGGAGAAGGACACTCTAAAGAACACTGTACAATATTTAGGGATTACATCGCTAGTGGAGCACCAAACCCATTAAATCAACAGCAAGGACCATGGTGTGAGATTTCCCAATGTAGAGGACATCGACTAGAAGATTGTTACTTAATTCAAAAATATGTGCAAACACCAAAGAACCTATACTGCACATTCTGTAAATCAGTTGGCCATGATGATAACAACTGCAGTGCATATGACCTCATGATAGAAAGAAAACATGATGTCTATAGAGTTCAAGGGGAAACGTAGAACAATAATGAAAATGCACAGTATGATCAAGGCACGTACAGAGGATGTGGGAGATTCATAGGAAGAGCACGAAACACTGGACAAGGATGACGAAGAGGTCAGATTGTATGTTATAACTGTGCTCAACCAGGACATCTAGCTAGAGACTGTACAAACCCTTGTACTACTTGTAAATACTGTAAATCATTTGAACATGTCATTAAGGCATGCCCTGTTTTGCAAGGAAAAATGCAAGAGAGAATACCAAACGCACAGAATCAAAACATACAGATGATCGCAGCTGAAAAACATAATACATATTGCAACATTCATGCTGTGACGCAAAGTGGATCCACGACAGGTGGATTTCAAACAACTGAAGCTTCGACTTCTGAGAATCGCCAAGCTAGGAAGAAGCCTATTGAAGGGGATTGAATAAGAAAAGCAATTGGAAAAACACCTGCTTTCGACCTGAACAAAGAAAAATAAGTCTTCATGGAAGTAAGAGAAACCTTCAAAGAATCAGAACCTTTAACTCCGAGAATCAAGTTGCGAAGTGAGACAGCACCTGTGATGGATATGCCAGCTCCGTACGATCGATTACGTACTGCAACAGACATGATGAGTCCTGTTGTGGAGCTTTTCTAGAGCTGCATGAAGTTGTTAAAGCATGAAAATGCTTTGGTAGAACTACAGAGCCTATTGAGTCATTACGAGCAGCGTAATGTAGTAACTGAAGCACATAGAGTGGTTCACCATATTAAGAATCATAAAAGAACTGGAAGAGAAATGAGACTAAATGCACAGATTGGGGATTTTGAAATGGACGAGATTATGCTTGACTTAGGCTCAGAATTAAATGTCTTAACAAAGAATACATGGGAAAAAATGGGAAAGCCAAAGTTAACATGGTCACCAATACAGTTGAGGCTAGCCAATCAACAAAAGGTTCTACCCATTGGGAGGTTAGAAAATCTTATTGTTGACATTGATGGAGTGCGAAGTAGAGCAGACTTTGAAATGATCAAGATCGTAGATGATAGCCATTCCTATTCTGTACTATTTGGGATAGATTGGGCAATTGATAACCTTGCAATTATCAACCTGGAAAAGAAGCAGATGATATTCGAAGGACCAGATATCAAGGTCATCGAACCCTTGGATCCTTCACAAGGATCTAGATATATTGAACCGATAAGAGAAGAATGTAGAACTCAAGATCTGGATCACATCTACAAGATGACAGTAAACCAAGCAGACTACATCAATCCTACTGATGATGGAACATTGAATTGGCGATGTGACAGTTCTTGCATATCAAAATCAGATGCAGGACTAGAAAACTGGTAGAGCAGAATGCACGAAGTATCTGCAAGGAGATGCGGGAAACTCACGAGATCACTGCGATGGATTGGAACATAGGTAATTCCAATCCCTACTTACGATGGATTGAGTAATATTCATGCATTTTTTTAAGAATATCTTATATCAATTTTAGATGAACACAAGTTAGCATCATTGGATGCAACACTACATGCTACACCTGTTAGATGGTGGGCTACGCATAAGCAGAATCTAACCACATGGGAAGAATGTAAGCACATGATGGAGATCATATTTCTAGAAGAAACTGAGTTTGTACAAGTGAAATATACTGGAAAAACCGATCCTAGAGATCACATAAAAATTTTCCTGAAAGCATGGACACACGTACCATAAGAAGAATGGGTCCATCGGTTTGTGCACACATTGGAGCAAATTTCGAAGAATTGGTACACAAAAACAAAACTTCGCAGAGGAACAATAGAATGGTTTATCATGGCTCGGAACTTCCAAGCCACTTTCATTTTTGAGGATGATTGTCCAAGTATAAATGAGTCTTTGCAAATCATCAAAAAGAAGGTATTCAATGACACAACAGAACCTATGTATCAACAACTAGAGTGGTCAAGATAGCTAGAGCATGCCCTGGAATGCTATAACTTTGCTTTAGACGAAGTTGAAGATGAAGATCCGCGTGATGTCAACATACCGGAGTCAGAAGGAGAGCGCGAAGTAGAAGGGCCTCCATTGTAAATTCCGGATATGAGTAATCCTGTGAAAACTCGAAAAGTGAACATTGTAACTAGTGAAGAACTGAAGTTCGCTTCTTTAGGGGATTATTGGGATGAGGAAACAATAGCGCAGATAGCAGACTTATTGCGTGAATATGAAGACTTATTTCCTACAATTTTTTTTGAAATGAAAGGCATTTTGGGCGACTTGGGAGTCATGCAAATACCTCTCAAGCCGGACATGAATCCTATTAAGCAGCGACCCTATTAACTAAATCCTAGATACAAATAAAGAGTAAAGGAAGAGCTTGATAAGATGCTTGACGCAGGAATCATTGAACTAGTAGAAGAGTAAGAATGGATAAGTCCCATGGTTATCAAGGACAAGAAAACTAAAGGTGAAATCAGGATCTGCGTAGATCTCAGAAAGCTAAATGATGCATCGCTGCATGACCCATTTCCTACTCCATTCACAGATGAAGTGTTAGATAATGTTGGAGGAAACGAAGCATACTCCTTCATTGATGGATTTTTTGGATATCATTAGATCAGAATTGATACAACAGATAGACACAAGACCACATTTGCCACTGAATGGGGCTCATTTCAGTACACAGTTATGCCCTTCGGTTTGAAGAATGCACCTGCTATCTTTTCCAGAGTAGTTGTTGCTGCATTTAAAGATTTTATCCATTAATTTTTAGAAGTGTATTTTAATGATTGGACCGTATTTGGGTTATTGAAGAACCATCACGCGAACTTAAGAATGATGTTAGCGAAATGTAGACAACATCAGATCTCTTTGAACCTGAAGAAAAACATCTTCTGTGTTCTGTATGGAATTATACTGGGACATATTGTTTGTAAACAAGGGCTAATGGTTGATCCAACAAAAATCGCAGTTATTGTGAATTTTCCTGCACTTAATTCAATAAAACAACTACGAACTACATTGGGACACACATGGTACTACAGGAACTTCATCAAAGGATGTGCACATATCACTGCATCTATGGAAAAATTATTGAAGAAGGAAGTGAAGTTCATATGGACTGAATACTGTCAGAAATGATTGGATACATTGAAAGAAAGGATGGTAATTGCACCCATTCTAGTTTTTCCAGATTAGAGTAAACCATTCCACGTACATGTAGATGCTTCATCCATAGCACTGGGCATTGTGCTAGCTCAGCCAGGTGAAGGAGGCATCGACCATCCCATTGCATTCTCAAGCAGAAAGCTATCCTCAATAGAAAAAAATTATACAATGACAGAAAGAGAAGGATTAGCTATGGTGTATGCACTGTAGAAGTTCATACACTATTTGTTAGGTGCGCACTTCTATATGTTTACTGACCATTCAGCTTTGAAATACCTAGTTAATAAACTAGTGTTAGGGGGGAGAATCTGTAGATGGTTGTTACTCTTTCAGGAGTATGATTTTGAAATCATTGTTAAGCCAGGAAGGTTGAACTCAGGACCTGACCATCTTTCCAAAATTGAGTCAGGCGAAGAACCTACCAACCTAGAAGATAGTCTACCGGATGCACAATTGTTTTCTATTCATATAGAAGATGACTATTATAAGGAAATTGTCGAATTCCTAACCATAGGTTTGGAACCTACAGAGTTTACTACGCAACAAAAGAAACAATTGGTAGTTAAAGAAGTTGACTTCACCATATTTGCAGGACAATTATACAAGCTAGGAAAGGATGAAGTGCTGCACATATGTGTGCTAGAACATGAGAAACCGTTGATACTTGTTGAAGCACATTCAAGGGTGCCTGGAGGCCACTATGCAGGAAGAGCTACTGCGCAAAAAGTTCTGAGAGCAGGACTATGGTGGCCTACACTCCACAAGGATTCAAAGTAACATTTCCATAGTTGCGATGTTTGCCAAAGGACAGGGAATCCATCTCGTAGAGATGAAATGCCACTAATGCCACAATTGAAATTGAAAGCCTTTGATAAGTGCGCTATTGATTTTGTGGGACCTATTAACCCACTAGGAAAGCGAATTGGTTCAAGATACATCATTACAGCTACAGATTATCTAACCAGATGGGTAGAGGCAAAACCAGTAAAGGATTGTAGCAAAGTTACTGCTGCACAGTTCATTTTTGAAAACATACTCATGAGGTTTGGATGTCCAAAGATCCTAATGAGTGATCAGGGAACTCACTTCTTGAATAGAACTATTGAAGCCCTGACTGAGGAATTTTAGATTTACCATCAGAAAAGCACACCATATCATCCAAAAGCTAATGGCACTGTTGAAGCTTTTAACAAAGTATTGAAAAATGCACTGACCAAGGTATGTAATACAAACAAGGATGATTGGGACCTAAGAATACCAGTTGTGTTATGGGCATACAG
The DNA here is from genome assembly GCA_027924585.1 of Larix kaempferi. Classification (NCBI taxonomy): domain Eukaryota; kingdom Viridiplantae; phylum Streptophyta; class Pinopsida; order Pinales; family Pinaceae; genus Larix; species Larix kaempferi. The sequence continues at coordinate 18,833,080 of BSBM01000515.1, forward strand.
GACAACCTGCAAAAAGATGACATGATACACACCCTTCAGGTTAGCATATGGACGTGAAGTTGTTATGCCTATGGAATATATATTACCAAGCCTAAGAATTGTAGTATTCATAGATATGGCTGACAATGAGATGATGGAAGAAAGGCTGCTACACTTGGTTGGGTTGGAGGAAGATCGCTTTATTGCAGGCTGTCACCAAAAGGGGTAGAAAGACAAAGAAAAACATGGCATGATTGCCACATCAAGTATAAATTCTTTCAGGTAGGAGATCTCGTCCTCCTCTACGACAGTAAATTCCTCAATTAGAGGAAATTTGAGGTCTAAAATGGGCCTCCCGGGGAAAATAATAAAAAAATACATGTCACACTACAAATATGGCACGTCACACTAACTTAAAGGTATTATTTAGTGAAGGTCAACCTATAATATTTCATTAATGGTAGTTGAAAAGTATGTTGGGTTGGTGTAGAGTTAAGAGATGATGGTTAAAAATAATAATGAAAGGTTTAGATTCTTGTGCATACACAATAAAAGATATAGTGGTAAATTTTTTAAATTTATATTATAATTTATTTAATTTTTTAGTGAATGTACCACTACTTCTTTTTATATATTTAATAAAATCTAAAACTTAAAAAAATCTAAAATTATAATGAAAAATTATAATTACAATAATACTAAAAATAAACTATCACTATTTTTATTTTATTTTTATATTATCACTACTTTGAAGTCTTTTAAAATACAAATCTAACATTAATTAAGATGTTAGTGAAGTGATTTTGAAATAATAAAAGCATTTATAAAATTAATCTCTTATAAATAAATTAAAAAAAGTATCATAAAAAATAAAAATAGGAGAGATATAAAATAAACTTTTACTATTTTTGCACTAACTTTCTTGTCCAAACTCGGAATTGGACGCTTTTGGTACCATTGGAAAGGTATCGTCGAGACCTTTCCAATGGTATCCAAAGCATCAAATTCTGAGTTCGTATCATAAATTTATCGCTAAAATAGTGAAATCTTATTTGATCTCTCTCTTATTTTTTTTATTTATGATACTTTTTTAAATATTATTTATTTTTATTTTTAAGAGATTAATTATATAAATATTTTTAATATTTCAAAATTAATCCACTATCATTTTAATTAATGTGAGCTTTATATTTTAAAGAATTTAGAAGTAGTGATAATATAAATTACTCTATATTTATTATTTCAAGTAAATATCTTATAAATAACGATAAATAAATTTAAAAAATTATCATAAATAAAAATAATAGGAGAGAGATAAAATAATCTTTCGCTATTTTTGTGATAACTTTATCCTCCGAACTCGTAATTTGACTTCTTGGTACCATTGGAAAGGTCTAGTTGAGACTTTTCCAATGGTACCAAAAGCGTCAAATTTCGAGTTCAGATGAGAAAGTTATCGCTAAAATAACGAAATCTTATTTTATCTCCCTCCTATTTTATTTTATTTTATTTATGATACTTTTTAAAGTATTATTTATTTTTATTTTTAAGAGATTAATTATATAAATATTTTTATTATTTTCAAAATTACTCCACTATCATCTGAGTTAATGTAAGTTTTATATTTTAAAGAATTTAGAAGTAGTGATAATATAAATTACTCTATATTTATTATTCAAGTATGTTTATTATTTCAAAATTACTCCACTATCATCTTAATTAATGTGAGATTTATATTTTAACAAAATTAGAAGTACTGATAATATAACATATTCTATATTTATTATTTCAAGTATATTTATCATATTTTGAGATGAACTTTTCAAAATCTTAACCAAGGTGAGGGTTATATGAAGTTAGCTATTGTCAAATAAAATTATGACATAGAAGCATTTTTAACTTCTTATGTCCAACTCAACCATAATGGTTGACCAAAGTTATTGAAAATTCTATTGGTTTGAGAAATCCAACTCATCCATGGCACAGTTTTTTATAAGGCCCATTTTAGACCTCAAATTTCCTCTAAAAGTTAATTTCATTTTTCACAAATTAATTACGACAAAATATCAATACTCACAAATTAATTAAAATAAATTTTGCATCTGAACAAGCAATTGAACCAAGGTTGGGAAATCTTATCCAACACTGTCTAACAACATTAAACATCCATCCAAAGCCATAACATAGGTTACTTTCACCCAAAAAGGTCATTTCCAACAATATGTCATTAACTAGTCAATTAAGATAATTAATGCGCTAATCACGACACTTAAATTACAAATTAGAACACTTAACATAAGATAATGTGTTCAACTAATGAACGCAAATTATCAATCCCAATGCTTAATTAACACCTACATCCATCAATTCCCTCTAGTTCACTCAATTAAGGTGTGGGTCTCGTCAACAAGGCGACCCGAGTTCAATTCCCCTTAGGGGTGACTTAGGTAGGGTCCAAGCCGGGTGCAATCCCTGTGTGATTTTTGCGGCTTAGATGCCTCTAGGTCATGGCTTCTCAGACCACATGCCACTCCCTCAAGTTAGAAGGATTTGAGCAAACAAAAAAAAAACGCTTGCAGCCATGTAAATACGGTCAAATAACCATTTTTAAATAATTAAATATAATATACACGAAAATTGGATACCAAGACTAGTCAACTAGTTTCACTACGCAAACAACTAGTCTTGTGCATTTTCAACGCACAACCATACCAACTATCCAAAAAGTGAACCTACATCCATTATGTGCATAAATAAGTGTGCATGTACAACAAAATAAAAGTACATTTGCATCTCTAATCCAATTATATAAATGAAGAATATTTCAAGTTTAATCAGTCCAACTAGTTAATAAACACTTATAGGAATTCAATCAAACCAATCGTACTAAGTTCTGAGGCATGTAGAGGTGAAGGTACATATCTGTAAAATAGCATTATACAACACAAATAAAGTACCAAAAATAGAGCATATGGCTATACACTCATCTTTTACCAAAAACAAAGATTCGAATCCAAAAACTAGTCACCAATTTCACCATTTTGAATATAATTTCCAATTCTAGTTTTCAAAAGAAATTCAACAAGAAGGAAATGATGATCGGAGGTTAGGATCATCATATTATATTTCATCTACAATCACATGGCTATAGCTTCATACTCATATACAGTCCAAATTTCAAATCCCAAATCTAGCTATGGCAACCTCTCCGAAAAGAATAAGAGTTCGAGAAATAGACTAGGATCGCGATAACAAATTTTATAGACTATATTGGAATATATTTCACATAGTTAGTCAAACACATCAGATGAAAATATCATATCTGAATCAAATAACTCATATAGACATTTTAACAAACACTTCTCTTGCAAAGTCTCGAATCTAGCTAAAATTGTTTTTCTGGAAAACTAGTAATTGAAAAACAACTGGATTCATTGCAAATGGGTTACATAGACCTTTCTAAATCTCTTCCACATTCTAATAACACATTCTATCAATATTATCATAGACATAAAAGTCATATCTATAGTTTTGATAGTAATTGTGGTGGGGACGTGTCTACACTAATTAGTTATCTTACTATGAACTTGGTGAGATTCAATGACATAAATACATGCAATACTCATTCATTCCTTAGAGGTTTCTAAGTAATTTTTCAAGAAAATAGAAGGGAGGAAGTGAGTAGAATACCTATTGAATCTATCCACTTGAATAATACCCCCCTTTCTTGAGCATCCATGGCCTTTAGGCCTCCATTTGCAGCAACTTGCTAGGTTCTTACCTCTAGCTTCTATCTCTAAGAACTTGAAAAACTTTGCAAAAACTTAAAATCTATCTACCAAACTTGAATTCAAAACTAGATCTAAAACCTAAATTCAAACACAAATTTGGGGGGGTGGGAATGAATTGCATCATATTGAATTGAGGAAAAATAAATACTTACAACCTTGTTTCTTGCGGTGAATCCTTCCTCCTTTGCTTTTAGCCAACCTTCTCCATCCTTGACTTTGATCCTTCAAGAGGATTTTTTTGAATATGAGCTTTCCAACCTTGCAATCCCTTCCAGCATGCATTTATTCTCACTTTCTGTATCTTACCATGCCCCAAATTCCCCTACTTTTATAACATTGGGAAATGAGAATTCATGATTCAACTTTCAATGTGGGATAATACCTTTTCTTGATTTTTGAATATTTTCACTAAGAAACCCACTTTTTCCATAATTTTTAGGCTTTTGACATTAATTTTCTAGGATTTTTAGGACAAATAATACACCTTTGATGTATTCTTTCCACTTTGGGAGTTGTATAGTTTGGGTTTTGTCCCTTTGAGTGGTCCTAGACATGGCCTCTTTAGGGAAAGCTTTGTCTTCACAAACTTCTTCCTTTGCAGAAGTGATGGTCAGATGATAGATTAAAGCTCTCAATTGTTCCAAATTTCTAGTCTTTGTGTTGCAGGAAAATGGTAAAATGTGCTTCCGTATTCACTTGTTAAGGGTGTTAATTTGATTGTTAACATATTGCATAGGATTCTCGTAGACATTTTAACAAACATTTCTCTTGCAAAGTACCAAAACTAGATTTTGCAATTTTAGTAATGGAAAAACAACTAAAAACATAGAAAAGAAAATTTTCACAATTGATTCACACATTCCATCAAATATTTCAGATGCATACATATACATATATCAGATCAGAAACAAATAAACCATATAAATAAAAAGAAAACCACTTATCTTGCAAATTCCCCGCAACTGAAATTGAATGTGCCATGATCCACACAGCCTTAGACATTGTACAAGCCAAATATTTCTTTGCACAGGTCATCCCTTGAGCTCAGAACCATGATGCCACAAGCAAGAGTGCACTCAACCATACATCCAAACTATCATTGTTCCAAACCACAATTCCAATGGAAAGTGGATTCCATGTCACTTCCAATCCCTGACAAGTGGCTCTGGAACAGATAGTCACAAGTCTAACCATCGGTCCAACTATATTCCAATGGAAAAATAGATCCCACTATTTCCAATCCAGGACATACAACTCCAGTACAAGTAGACTCAATAAAACACTAATCTACCATCTGTCCAACTGCATCCAATGGAAAGTGGATTCCACATCAATTCCAATCCATGACAAGCAGCTTCCAGGAATGATAGACTAGCAAACAACCAAGTCTCTCTGCTCCAGAACATCCTCATCAAAGGACGCACCAACCATTCCAAAAATACCACTGGACCACAGGTTCTCACACATACCAAGGGGAAGCAAATCAAATTCCCAAGTTCCAATGAGCAATGCACATGAGTGAGTGAACCAAGAACAAAGAGAATGAAGCCAAGAATCAAGAAGCAAAAATCAAGAGAAATTGAAGCACACACCAAGCAATTCGAATTCCTCATGGAGAAATTCGAGTTGGGAGAGAGAGAGAGAGTTACAAGAGGAGTTACTTTCCCAGAATATAAGATCACTAAGGAGGATTTATACAACTTTCATGAGGGGAAACACTCAAAAGGAACTCAAGGGGGTGCACTAGGAGAGAGAGTGGCTCCAATTTTTAATAGAAAACCATCCTAGAATAATAAAAATCAAGGATAAAACACAACATAAAGAGGGTGCGTAAAGTCAATAGGGTCCACCAACATAGATACAAACATTAGGAACACACTTTCCCACTTCCCCTTGCTCGTAACATCATAGTTCCTCATACTCTTTTAAATGGCATAGGTCGATATCAGTTGTTTTATTTTATTAGTTAATAATACTAATGTGCAAAACTGTATTCCCAGCACCTCGTGCCTATAATGTCACAACATCAAAATAATAATAACATGTCCAAGGGATAAACCAGAGGGTATTGCATCCCCCTCCCCTTAAAAAATGCATCGTCCTCGATGCGTATTACATACATTCCTTTACAAAAGGATAACAGACATGCCCCATACATGCCTTGGAAATATCACATCTTTCAAACTCTCACACACATGCCCATACATTCCTAAAAAAGATAACATCTTTCTAGCCACAATACTTCCCACTACCACCTACTTTCATGTTCGTCTCCCACTACCCATGGGAGACCAAGACTAGTAGGGTGGACTCAAGGAAGCAAGGGTCGATCTTCAATCCCCGTCATGGGGTCTTCAATCCTCTTTACAAGGCCTTCAAAACCTTCAACAAATATACATCCATCTGAAAATCATATTTCAATCACTCATATGATTAACATCAGGTGTATAAAAATATGTGATACATGATATAAAGATATTCTTCTCCAAAAGATACTTTTTACGTTCCGACACAAACACACGATCAAACAACAACATGTATATATATTTGTTCATCTAGATACATAAAATACATCTTCAAGATACATGATACATAAAAATAAATCACACAAAATACATTATTATATACAAGGTACATGAGATATAGATACTTATTCAACAAAATACTTGAAATGCATCTACGCGAATCTTATTCTAATCAAATCTGTAATGTCCCCATTCAAATAAATCTCAAGAAGGGAAAATTACACCAATCTACTAGTTTCCTAGGTTGGAGTGGAAACATTAGATTTGGAATAAGGGAGCTAATAAACTCAAAATGGACTTTATCTTGACATAAATATATTAAATGGGGATAAATAAATATTTATGATAAGAAACTAAGATGGCACTTGGTCATGGAGACACATTGGTGGTGTGGGACCCACACAAAGCTAGATTCCCCATGCCACATGGCATTCCACTCTCACCCATTCGAATCCAAGGTGGAGTACACTATTCTTGGGGGAGTTGGAAGGGAATAATACTTGGCATGACTCAATGAGGTTGAAATGTAGGGGAAGAGTAACTCCCGGAAGAGGAAGAGGCATTTTGGAGCTAGTGGGACACTTGGGCTAGATTCCCTAGCTTCTATGACACCAACGATGAAGATTCCTAAGAAACTTATGAAAAAATTAGACATGATGGATGACATCTGACATACATGACATGTCAGGGCTAAAAATAGCCTCCAAGAAGGTGCACAAGGGATTTAGGGCAGCCAAAGAGACACCTATTCGAATTGAGTGAAGGAGGAGGCTAGAATTGGAGGGACAAGTGGCATACTTTGGAGTCTCTTCCCAATTCGAGTTGGCATGAAGCTCATGGATGGAATTTGAGTTAAGGAATCCTTAGGGAGTTTATAAAAGTTAGGAACAAAGAAAGAGAGAAACTTTTGATCATTTTACATTTTGCATTTGGAGAGGAGAGCTAGTAGAGTGTTATTCTACTTGCCTTAGCACCAATTTCTAGGGTGAAAGATTTCCATCCTAATTGGAAATTGGAGAGGCCATTCAGACCTTTAATTTGGAGATACAATGGAGTCATTTGTTGCAAGTTGAAGCTACAAGGATGCTCGTGATCACATATTTTTCAGCTTGCTTCTACAACCATTCTTCCATTTCTTGTCATATTCTTGCTCCTTAACGAGAGACGCACTTGGTGAGGTGATGATATATTTGGGATAGTTCTTGAGGCCCCATATATTTGTAATATGATATATATACTTTGTATTTACTGCTCAGAATAATTTTAGATCGAAACTCCAAGATATTTCATGTATAAATTCCAAACTATGAATAAATGGTGTCATTTCCCCAATACCTTGTTATTTGCACTTGAAGTGGTATCAAATTCGAATGGTTAATTCAAAATATGATATATTATTGTTGTATGGAGCACCATTAATATGATTAAGAAGTTTCATATTCATTAGAGAATCATTGGGACCAATATTCTTAAGTTTCATAACCATTTGTGAAGATTTACTATCATTTCCACCTATGTTAAAGTTAGTATACAAACACTTGATTTATGGAAGTTGCAGAAGCCTATAGAAACTAATTTATGTTGCGTTTGGAAGACCATTGAAGTACTTTATCAGTACCATGTATATGTTCTGAAATTTGGGGAGGTCTTACAGTGTTTGGGAAGCCATCTTTGTCCCCTACCCTTGGGGGTTTCCATATTTTTTCCCCTGATTATAAATGAATGTTGTAGAAGTGTTTTAAGAGTGTCCAAGAATCCATAAACCTCATTTTACATGTATGAATACCTTCCAAAATCATTCAGACCCAATTCATAACCATTTTGGAGCCATTTGGAAGCAGTTGAGTAAAATACTAGTCTAAGGGTCGAATTGGCCCAAAAGTGCAATTTTTTCCAATTTTACCAAATTTTATTAAAAATGGACACTGCAAGTGGTATCAGAGCAATGTTCCTTGCACCTGATGTGTATGACCATTTTATGAAGACAAGAAGCCAAAGAAATCAACCCCCCACCCTTAGAACCTGAAACTGAAAGTGTTTTTGTTGAAGAGGAAGAAGTAGGAAAAATAAGTACATTTTGTTGAAACTATGGCTAGGGATGAGAAGGGAACCTCAGAGGATAAGGAGGAAATTTACTAAATTCCATGAAAACCATTCTTTGAATACATGAAAAAAACAGATCATGAAAGGGTTCGAATTGTTGTCTAGTCAACTTGGAAGCAAAGGAGCAATATGAGGCAGCAATAGTTGTTTTTTCGAGGAAAAGAAGGCAATGGGTGAAAACATTTTCTCAAGGATAGAAACCTCATAATAGACCTAATGAATTTCAGAGTTCATTAAGGCCTACTACACCTAAATTTATTGAGGTCAAATAAGAAACCTAACACCCAATTTGATATACAGGAAGTTGTAAAAAAATGGGAAAAGTCGAGTGAAGATTGTAGGGACTCTACCCTTTTAGAAATACTTTAATGTTTCAAACAAAACTAAAAATGAGGGAAGGTAATAGGAATCCATTTTAGAATAAAGAATTGAATTATGCAATTGGAAAAATTCCCTTCCCACTTTTGATGGCTCATCTCAAAGTTCTGCAAATACTTGGGTACAAAAACTAGATGTGTATTTTCAGCTGAATCCAATGGTGGAAGAGGATGCTTTAAAAAATGGCTTATTTTGCATCTCGAAGGAGAAGCCAATGATTGGTGGTTCCATTGTATGAAAAAATTTGGGACATGATCAGGTTACAACATATGGATAATTTGTTGACAGGGTATTAGAAATATTTGAGCAAAAAGACCCAGAATTGCCTTTCAAAGAACTAGCCCAATTGAAGCAAGTTGGAACCCCTGCAGAGTATATGTCGAAATTCCAAAGAGTATCAGTTAAGGTGGCTGATATATCTATGGTAAGATTAGTCTTGACATTTACTGAAGGTATGGCTGAACCCTTCAATTTTTTAGTTAAAATCCCACAAACATAATTCATTGAAGGATGCCCATGAACTTGGCAAGAGATTTGCAGAATGTGCTACCAATGACAAGGGTTCCCCCCAAGACCAAATTTCCTTCCCAATTCATATTTTGAAAAAGAATCCATTTCAAGAAGATGAATCTGGAAAGGATAAGAAAGAGGGACCAAGCAGGGAAGAAACTCAGAAGGAAGAAATTATGTTACACATGCTTCCAACCACGGGTACCATGGCATAAATGTGTTAAGGGAAAGGCACAATTCATTGAAGTATTTTCTGATGATGAGTATGAAGGGGGTATGGAGGAAGGAGGAAATATTTCATCCCAATAAGAGGGGTATTCCACAACAGAAGGAGAGAAAAAATAAGAAGATCATCCATTACCTGACAAAGGGAGACTAGCAGTGCTTTCAGGAGTGCCTCGTTTCCACACTATTCGATGCCAAGGAGCTATACAAGGACAAAGGGTTTTGGTATTGGTAGATGGAGGAGCCACACATAATTTCATTGAAGCATCCACCGTGGAGAGGATAAAGCTACTTTCTGAACCATTCGATGGATTCACAGTCATCATTCCAGGTCACCATACTATGGAGTGCAAAACATGGATTCCAAAGGTACAACTCACCATAGGTAATTACACATTTTTTGATAGCTTTTATGTGGTTGATTTTGCTGATACTAATGTGGTATTGGGAGTGCAATGGCTGTACTCTATAGGGGAACATATAGTGAACTATCAAATCCCTGAAATGAGATTCAAAGATTTAGAAGGAAAACAAAGGGTATTGAGAGGAATGCACACCTATCCGAATCAAGTAGTGTCATCCCACAACATGAAAAGGTTTTGGGAGACATTCCTCATGGAAGGCCACTTGATAGAGGAGGAACAAGTTTATAGCATCCTAAATTGAGATTGATTGAGGTTAAGCAATCTTGTGTGGGGAGGACTCTAATGTCCCCATTCAAATAAAACTCAAGAAGGGAAAATTCCACCAATATACTACACTACTACATATGGCTCAAAAGTTCCACGAAAGTTTGCCACGAAACAATTAAAATCAGTGTTTTCGTGGAAAAACAGTATAAATTTTTGGGAAAAATTGAAAATTCCCCCGATGATCATCTCTATAGCGATGGTTGGACCTTTCGTTGCTATAGCGACGAAAGTTCGTGGCTATAGAGACAAAAGGTCCATACCGTCGCTATATTGGTCCATACCATTAGTCACAATGATTAATATTTGTTGAACTAGGTATACTGCTTAAGTTATTCTTGTGACATTACAAAGGCAAGGTAATGGGTCATTTTTATATTTCCTGTAGCGATAAGGCATTAATAACATAACTATTGATTGATAAATATGAATATTGGTCATAATTCCATTATACAGTTGATACCCAGGGTTTGTGTGGATGGCGGAGATGGCGGAGATGGTGGAGCTACTGGTGTTGAGTCTATGGATTGTTATTTAAAAATGTATGCCGAAAAGAACCAGACGAAGTTGATCCCAATGAAAACAGAATTTGCAAATGGAGCACTTGCGCTCTGTCCCAAGAAACCCTAAAACCCCCCTATGCAATTGATCACTTGGGAAACATTTTAAACAAGGAGTCTCGGGTTAGGGGTTTATTAGAAAATACTTTACCTAGCCAGTTTGTCCATATCAGGGGTCCGAAGGACATGATTACCATTCAGCTTGACCGAATTCTGGGTGTCAGGGTTTACCATGATGGTTCTGATACTGAGTTTCAGTTCCCCATCACCAGCCTCGAATTCATTAAAAAATATTTTTTTTTGAACTTGAACGATGTGGGCATGTGCTCAGTGCCAAGGCCTTAAAGGATTTACAGTCCACATTACATCTTGTCTTCCATACTTCTTTTTCTGAGTCCGAAAATATTGTCATAAATGGAAATGAGGAGGAAGTTGCAGCCCTGAGGCTGAAAATGGAGCAAGAAAGGGCTAAGATAAGGGAAAAGAAACAGAAAAAGGCCAAGAACGGGGATGCGTTTCCAGATAGAGTTTTTTGCTGTAGATCATGTTTGTGAATAATGTGGTATGATCTGAACTTACAACCCAATAGGGTTTTCATGGTGGATTCCTTTGAGGGGGTTGAGTAAGGTTTTGAGTATGTATTCGAAGTCTTTAGTGTGTCTTTGGTAGTAATTGGGGTTCAAATTTGTAGGCAGGGATTTGCTGGAGAACTCCCTAGTGTATAGTTAAATTATTCCCATTATTGAGCAGAATGATGTCCATTCAAAACACAAACCTTCTAGCATTAGTTATTTTGTGAAGAATCTCAACTGGAATGACAGAAGTTTCAAATTGGGAAACTACAGAAAGTTTGGTGCATAAATGGAGAAGCAGGGGAGGCTACGACATCCATACATCCTGACACCGTTGGCACATGTTCTAGACACAGATTGTGCTTACCTTTTCTACGAATATTCTCATAAAGGTAGCCTCTTAGACTTCCTTCACACTAGTAATGTTTATGTATTGGATTGGTCATCTCGTTGCAGCAGTACTATAGGTGTAGCGAAAGGTTTTCCTTTTCTACATGGGTGTCAATAGCTAATCTTCCATCTCGATCTCATTTCCAAAAAAATTATTTTGAATTCTTTAACAGAGCCACAAATATGTGATATTGAGCTTTGAAATATTGTTGATCCTTCTAAGATCACAAGGAGTATTTATGCAATAGCTGGCTCAGTTGGATACCTCCCTCCAGGTATGCTCCAACTTCTCGTTTATGGTTCAGTTGGATATGTCCCTCCAGGTATGCTCCATCTTTCGAGGTTGGGTAAAGAATTTGTTTTCTATGGATGCAATTCAAAGTGAGTGATTTCCTTTGTAAGTAAATTCATTGACCTCAAGTAGCTAGATGGCCAACTCATTGGCATTTGAGTTCTATTGGCCTCTTACACTAGCAATTTGTTGATCCCTAGTCTTATTTGTGCAAAAATAGAAATTTTCTTACCTATTTCTTTGCTCACAATTTGAAAATGTTGTCCACCTTCAGATGTAAAGGTCAATTCTCTACCTCAGAGGCCTTTTGGCCCTATACTCAATGATTTTCCCTTTCAGGGTAAATAGTTAGCAAGCTTCCCATGCGAGTGATTTTGTCTTTAATTTGGAAAAATTGCTCTCAGGATCGAGAAAGATTTCATAACTCATTTAAAAAATGATATCTTCATTTTTTTATTTACATAATATCTCTTATTGGCTACAAAACTAAATTTTCATGGTTGTTTAGTTCATTCATGGACGCTTCTTATTCAGAGGAAATAACTAGGAGTGATTCATTCTGTGGCTTCATAACTTGTAATACTTGCAAGAGTTGTGACTATATCCAATGATACTCAGTATAAGAACACCAACAATAACCATAACCTTCTTTATCTTAGCTTCAATATTTTAACCTTGTAACTGTTCAATGCCCATATATGTTTTCAGGGCATTTAACTGTTGCATTTTGACATTATAGGAATGTTTTGGGGTTGAGTGGTGCCCATAATTGAGAGTTCATCCATGTATATGGCAATTTTCTGCCAGGATGTCTTTTTAATGTTTCTCATAGAGACCATATCAATAATAATGTGATGGAATGTTGTAAATGGTATTGGCTAGATTATAAGGTTGCTTAGAGAATATCCTCAGTAATAATTACCTCATAATCTCATTGATTAAAACTCCTCCAACATAACCCAAGATAATCATGAGAAATTCCCTTTATCTTTAGCCTTGATTGGATGAAAAATTGGCTTTGAATGATTATATGATTTCTTAAATTGGCCTAGACATAGTTGCTACCATCATTATACAAGAAGTTTCAAAAGTGTCGAACACCATTCGATTATAACCATTAGGATGTTTAAGACCAAACAATTATATCAGGACAAGTTTGCAACCAGATTTAGTTCTTTTCCTACCCATCTTTACTGTTGAAAAACATCCTTGTTTTGCTGCCAAAATGCTACAGGTTTATAGGCCTCCAAATATGCAAGAAGTTATGTTGTAAGTGGTTGTAGATCTCAAAATTTTCCCATCTTTATATCTGTACCACTATTAGAATATGCCAAGACAAGGGGGGGTGGTGTGCTCTATCCAAATTTTTTTTCTCCATGCCTACTAACATCTAAATCCCTCATCACTCATGAATTAAAACTCGACCCTCAAGGGCATCAAATGAACATGTCACCCCAATGAAAATGTGTCAAATATCACAAGTGGACAATCCCCCTAAAATTTGTAACTACCTAAGTTTTTCATTGATTCTATGTCCTTGTGGATTCATCAGAGATATTTGACTTAGATCATCTCAGACCCCCCATAAGAAGTGATTAATTTGGCCATCCATGAGGAGATATCGTAAGCATACAAACACACCATTTAGGCTCATTTCCATGAGGAAAAGGGCGTTTTGTCAGCTGATTAGCCTATACCCAGGCTCTACCTGCATAATATTAGATTAACATATTTAGGGAATTCGGTAGTACCTCATAAGTGTGGCAGAAACATGTACTTTTATCCTATAAAGCCCCAACGCTGCTCAGTTGATGAAGTTGATCGATGTAGAAGTTTGACTTCAATTCCTATGTTACATGCAACCTATGTTCAGTTTGCAACAGATTCCTTTGTCAAGATTGCCCTATACGTTTTAATGCTTGGATTTATGGGAAATAGGAAATGATTGTAGGATCATCGGGATTTGGTAGTCCTCCACAAGTAGAACAGTGTCCATTTGTACAGTATGTAAGCTTTTACAAAACTGTGACAGAGAAGAGGAAGAAACCAAGATATGGGTACCAAAATCTTTGTAGCCACTAAATGCTTGATCTGAACAGATTCAGAGGTCAATAAATCTATTTGACCAAATGATTGAGAATTCGTTGGGTGCATGGAATCATATTAAGCTATTTGTATACCTTTGTACATAAAATATATGTTTGATAAACAACAATCTCTCTGCAAAAACCAATAATTCTATAGGTACAAAGTGTCTTTGGATGTAGTTAACCATTTCTATTAACACAAACTCAATGTAACACTCTCACTGCATCTACCCATTTTTTTGTTGCATTTAAACTTCATAAACAACAAGGGAAACATGCGAAATAAATTCCAGTTTGGCCAAAAGATTTGCAATATAAGATCCAAGGATTTAATTGAACCACGTATCCTTGAATCTGCAATGGGCAGTCACTTGCACGCCTTTTCTTATGGTGAGTTGAATTGGAACTTAGCTTCAGCTTTTGACTATTAATCCAATTTGGTTGTTGTCATTGTCGCAAATCAATGTTTATCATTGTTTCCATTGCTATTTTACTTATGTCAATGGGCAGTCACTTGCACGCCTTTTCTTATGGTGAGTTGAATTGGCACTTAGCTTCAACTTTTGACTATTAATCCAATTTGGTTGTTGTCATTGTCGCAAATCAATGTTTATCATTGTTTCCATTGCTATTTTACTTATGTCAATGCATTTAGCTTCAGTTTTTTATTATTAATTCGACTGCAATAGAGGTATATGAGGGAGCCAAATTCATTTTTGCTTTAAAAAAATGAAATTTGAACCATGAAGAATGATGATTTCATTAAAGATTTTTTCAGTTGGATTTTGATTATTTTAGTTGGAAAAATCCAAATCATCTCATGTTTAGGGACTCCATTGTTATTAGAGTAATCTAAACATTCAAAGATTTTGATAATTTATGAAATCTGGATGGAATGGTTGGCATTGCATATAAAAGTTGTTGACATTGCACAATCTAAGTGGAATAAAGGTATTTGAAAGTACAGAATCCATTTCTGCCAGAGTTATTATAACATTTTTTCCATACCATGTATATATTAATAATCTAACTATGTTTTAATTTGTGTATTTGCATAAATGTTGTGCTTCAGAATCAATATTTATGTTTATATAATTGCATCAGAATCAAAGTCTAGGTCATTCACTAGTTGGCTGACTTGGTTGTTGCCAATATATGGTATTACAGAGGTGTAAACAAAGTCTGGAAACAAGCCCATATAGATGAAACAAAAACAACATCAGATTCAAGGAATCACTATTAACTCTGATAATTATGTCAATAATAATATAGCTCGAGTTATAGTATCTTAAGTTTAGTAGCTTTCTTACTACAATGAGAATCATAATGGTCAAATCCATTTAGAACTTGTCTTGTAACAATGGTGAAATTTAGATAAGTAGTAGGAAAATGCATCTTGCTATAACTATAAGATTTTGCAATCGATCATCAACATGCAGTTATTAAAATTCTCAAAAACTTATGTTCAATAACTATGGATGTTACCACTATATGGTATCACAGAGGTGCAAGGAAACGTTGGCAACAATGACAGTATGCCTGAAGCAAAAACAACATAATGGGTTCAAGGGTTCATAAATTTTGAAGTTCACATATTTGAAATGTACATGCAACATGAGAGAACCGAGGGGCTGCCATTGATGAGCACTGCAAATGATGCAGTGGAAAAGCAATTGGATATCCAGTCAACCCAGCTTGTATAAAATTCAAATTTGATCAACACCTCTGGTCAGAAATCCCATTGGACTTTGTCATATGCCTTTGCTACATCTAATTTGAGCACCATTCCATATTTGTTTCTAGTTTTTAAGGAATGAATTACCTCTTGGTTTTTTACAAAGAAATTTAAGAGATTTTGGAACCAGATACAAACCCTCCTCTCTCTTCCGATATAAGGACTTGTAGAAAAGGTTTTAACTTGCCTCTTTCTGCTTTGATAGATTAGCAATAGGCATTGTTTTCACGCTCATAGAATGTGCTTACAGTTGATGTACTTTTGAGCCCCATTGACCTACTTATTGTGGTTTTTTGTTGGACATTAATATCCATGTGGGTTTGTTTACCTGAGCTGTAAGCAACTCCTATGACCAACATGGATTATGCTTTCTATCTATATTATTTTTTAGTACTATTGTATAGCTTTGGCTGTTTTCTTTTTGCAGGTTAGGGTTAGGATTTGCTTAAGTCTTGCACTTCCATTGTGTAAGTACACTTGTTGTACTTATGAGTCCCACTGACCTAGTATTGTGGTGATTCATTGGACATTAATATACAATTAACTTATGTCATCATATGTACTGTATGTTTAAGGGATTTCTACATACTGATTTAGTTTTTCAATTTTCTTGGTATTTTAGATCAAGTCTTAGTTTTAATGCTAAATAGTATTGGATTATGTGGAAAATATTGATATGATATTTGTTACTTTTAGTACATGAAATTAGAGTTGTATTTCCAGTACCTGAGGCAGAGTGTCAATTTTCTTATTCATACCATAGGTATCTATCATTTTCTACAGCCCCTCTTTACACAGGCCAAGCCTCACTTCCTCCTAGCCTATAAATTTTCACCATCTTGTGATGTGTAGCTGCATCAGATATTGCTGTTTTTTTATTAAGTGTGCATTTGTAGGTTGGTAAAGTTCTTTGTCTATTTATCTTATAGATATGACAAATATTATCAACTTATTGTGCTGTAATGATATTGGATTGCAGCTTCTGGAGATTGCACAGGTTCCGGAGGAGCATGTAAGTTAATCTTGGGTTTTTTAGTTGATTTTTGACAAAATGCATATTTGCAGATTTCAGGAAACTTGTGGATTTACTTAAAATAGTGAGTGCTTAATTTATGCACTTTTTTATAGGACGTTGAACTGATTCCAGTGCTTAATAGGTTTATGATTCAGGTTGGTGAGTTCAAGTCATTTGAGAAATTCAAAATCTTCAATACCAATAATTTGTGAGTGAAATGTGCTGCATATTTGGTATTCATTACATTTCTAGGTGATTTGAGGATGTCTTATGCAAAAGGTGTCTGTAAACATGCAGGTGGGTGAACTTGAAGGCCATTAAGAGGCTTGTGGAGTCTGATGCTCTTAAAATGGAGATAATTCCAAATCCAAAGGCAATACACATTCTCTTCCACATTCCCAAATAAGTAGTGGTTCTCTTTGAAAAATGACTGCAACTGTGTGCTTGTGCTTCAGGGCCTAGGAAAATTGTGTTTTCATTCACAGAGTTCTTTCTCATTTTACAAGAGGTGGATGGGGTAAAGGTGCTTCAGCTTGAAACGGTTGCAGGTGCTGCTATAAGGGTATGTTTTGCAGTTAATCCTTCTATCATAGATTAAGTAATTTTAATTTTTGATTCACCAATGTTGTGCAAGCTTAGCTGACATCAGCTATTGTCTGATCCCCAGTTTTTTTATCGTGCAATTGGTGTCAATGTTTCAAGATCACGTTTTCTCCCAGTGAAGGCGGCTTCAGATCTACTACTTGTGCAGGTTAAGTGGAAACCTCTTATTTTTTAGTTGAAAGCACTTAATTCATTTATCATCCTTACCAGAGTCATAAACATTCTCAATTCTGTTTCTGCAGTCGGATCTTTACACTGTGGAAGAAGGTTTCATCATCCGAAATCCTGCTAGAGTCAACCATGCAAATCCCTCCATTGAGCTGGGTCTTGAATTCAAGAAGGTACTAGGTTGGATGTTGATTTCCTTTCATCATTCAAGTCCACTCTTTTGATTCTATTTAGGGTCATTTTTCCATGATAATTCCATTTTTGACAATCATTATGTCTAATCTGCACGTTGGCAACTTTCTAAAGCGTTTCAAGTCCATACCTAGTATCATTGATCTTGATAGTCTAGAGGTGTCAGGCGATGTGTGGTTTAGCAGTGGAATCATCCTATAGGTTAGCAAGTTTCTTTTCTTGTGGGTTTTCTAACAAAAGAAGAATTTATTAACATTGTCATGCTTTAGGCCAAGTTAGTAACACTATCAAGGAATTATATATGTGTGTGAGAGAGAGAGAAAGTGAGAACTTAGAAGCGTAGTAGCAATATTCGAGTACGAATATGATTTGGTACAGAAAAAATACATAAATAAAAATTCTAGTACAACTAAAATAGGGAAACAAACATCTCATAAACACAAGAACATGCATTTTTTAAATTTTAGAAAATTAAAAAATATACATGCCCATTCAAAATTTTAAAGTGACATTCATTCTTCATTGTAAGCAACTTGAAACATATCTCAAATTTTAAACATAACATATGATATAGCCATGCGAAAATAGAGTTTAATAATAAATATTAAAAGGATTATGTGAAAAGGACAATAGTCACAAATTTGTTTGAAATGATCCCTGAGTGTTTGTGTGTCTAGTTTTAATTTTTTTTTACTTTGCAAAATCATTTTTTCTTATGTGATGGCAATGGTGAAGTTACAAATGGTATGTGAATTGACTTATAATTAAATATGTTGCTATTATAGTTCCAGCCGAATCTTGCTACTATGCTTAGAAGCCTGCTAGACTAGTTGACCTATGAGATGGAAAGATTTATGTTTGTTGCAATATTTCAGCATATTAATCAAATAAGAGATTAAAGGAGGCTAGATCCATACTGTGGTACAAGAAATTTTTGGACTGTTTGTTTGGATTTGACCTTCTCCTCCCTCAAGGGAAGTCTCCTCATCTGGATGCACTGGCTTTCAGTAACTTACCTGTAATTAACATCATGCTTGAGAATTGCTTGGCCATGTCCTAGGACATCTTGAGAGAGAGAGAGAGAGAGAGAGATGGTACATACATGATTTTATCCTCCCAAGCAATTGTCTACATTGTCAGGATTTAGTTCTCCCAAGCACTTTCCTTTTAAAAAACTCTCTCAATAAATTTGGGCCACAATCCTGGAATTTTATTCTTTCTCTTCTAAGAACTTGACCGCAAACCGGGAATTGTTGCACAATTTTTTATTTTTATTTTTCTTTTTTTCTTTTTTAGTTACCACTCTTTCAATAAACTGGGCCACAATGATACAATCCCTCAGGATTTCTTCTTCAAGCTTATTCCATATATAAGTTGGGCGGCGTAAGAGATGACAAGTCATGTCCTTTGAGAAAATATATAGCTATCATTAATTACAATAATAATAAATATAGAATATTGATTTATATGACTACTAGTACAACATAAATGATTATACATCATAACATCCTGGTGATATACTTTAATTATATTATAGATACCTTGTTTTCCATCTTTTGATGCATCTTGGGTGGGGTAATAACTTAGTTTTATGGTGTGATATCATTTCATACTATGCGAGCCACATTTATGCATCTGGTGGGTGGTATGTTTCATATCTGCTGGCATTTCTAGTAATTTTCTTGGGGAGTCTTAAACCTGTAGTTACTATAACCCACGACTGTAAGATGCAGAGGACCAAACAAAAATGTAGTGGATGATCATGACAGATGCATTACCTCCCACTTTCATAAGTGCTTTGGAAACTTTGTTACCAGAACACATCGCCATTAACAAACAAAACATTTACAACCACATACAAAGAGTCCTTGTTTCAATTCTGCAAGGACTAAAACTGCCTCCAGTTGCAACTTTTGTACATCATTACTCTCAGAAAATTCTGCAGTGTTACAACAAAGCCACTTTTGAACACAATCATGCCGTCTATTGGCCAACACCCCTAAAAGGTCCTGAAATTTAGAGTGCCATAAATCACCATTTTTGTCACCTCGAGGGGAAGAAAAATTTGATGACTTCATCCTAAAATTGCATCTGCTCCAAGCCTTACATGAGAACCTACACCAACTTTCCAAGACAAGTGATATCCAATAACTGAAAAAGCAGAGGTCAGATCCTTCCAATGGTTAGAGCTTTGATGAGGAGACTTCCTTGGACTTAAGTCCAATCAATCAAACTTAGAGGGGCCATATTTTTTTCTTGTATAATTCTGCACCAAAGACTGTCTTTAGTGAAGATTTTCCATAAGGATTTGGCAGCAAGCGATTTTCCAAACTTAATAAGATCTTTGATTCCCCATCCTCCAATTTTTTTGGGTTTTGCAATTAAATTCTAGCAAGCTAAGTGAGCACCTTTGTATTCTGGACTTCCTTTCCATAGGTAATTTGCACAGATTCTCTTAATTTTTCCCAAGATTCCTTTTGGTATAGAAGCAAGGGTGTGCTAGTATACTAGGATTGCTGCAATTACAGACTTATTCGAAACCAACCTGCCTCCCCCTAGAAATCCATCTATTACACGACTGATTTATTCTGCCCTCAATTCTATAGATGAGCCAAAACCAATCTGCTTTCCTGTAGATGTTAGACTTAAGGTTGAAGCCAAGTATTTGATACCTACCCCACAGTCTTGCAAAGGAATATGGAAAAGTCTTGCACTTTGATGGACATGCAAGTACATCACAGAGGGAGTTTCCATTCTCAGTTAAGTGTCGCTATTGGGTAAGGTTGTTGATTGTATTCAGGCTGTCGTTGTGGACAGACAATAATCATGTAACCATGTTTTGTTAAATAGATTTTATGCACATGGTGTGTTAAAGTTGATACTAACTACATTTGAAGCTACTAGTCAATTACTCTGGATAGTACTGCAGACACCTGTCTTGATGGAAACAGACAGTGTCAATAATGATGAAAATGACAAGACCTAGATATTTGGTACACTAGTAACTTATGCTGGGCTGATGGACCAACTAGTCACACCTTCTTGCATCTTGGGGTCTTTCTCATCACATTTCCTAGTGCATCCTGTTGCCGATTGTGTCCAGGATTGTTTTGGCAGCAATTCTTTTTTTAATGAGAGTTGAAAGTGCAAACTGAGTGGATAAGTCCAACTATCTTTGATGACCATTTTGACAGTCAACTAGAGAAATGGAAATTTTAGGGTAGGCTGTTGATGTGGTTTGCCGTGCTACTTGTGTAACTGATCTGATTACAGGTGGCAGTGTAGTGGTTTTCAGAGCCAGGGATAGTGGAGCAGTTATTAGCAGCGGTAGGAGAAGAGACCGTGGTGAAGCCCAAGCTCTTACATGTGTTCATAAAGTTGGAAGAGAGGGCTAGTGACTATGCATAAAGAATCTGGCGGATGTGTTTATAACTTTATTGTATTGGTGGAATTTGGCAAGCTCAGGCACCAGGAGTGTCCAAGGCATTAGGTGATGTCAACTTCATAAAATTAGTATCAGCTGAACCAACACCACAATTACTGAAAGTACATTTTATTGTGAGTTTTTAATTCTGGTATCCTCCTCCATCATAGTCATTGTGACTAAGGTCTTGGGAACCAGCATTACAGTTTGCATGGAGGAAATATAAAATAGCCCGATTTCACCCATGTCGGTTGTGCCTGAGATTTTCGCTTCTGATGATACCATATGGGTGCCAAATGATCAGATAGTGAAGGAATCAACATCCTTACCACATGATTACATGATTTTGTTAACGCGATGCATTCGACAGTTGAAAACCCTACTTATGCAATTCTGGATGAGACGCTGGATTCCCCACCAGAACAACTATCATAAGTGAACAATTGCTAGGCACATCGATACATTCTGAAGGGCTTCAACTTGATTTACTATACCAGACTGCTGTTCAGGTCTCAAGTAAGAACACAGAGGCCTGTGTATTTCAAGTTATGTAAATTGTATCTCACAAGTAGGAATTGAGCTTTGTAGAGAAGGTGCATCTTCTCAAAATAGCAGATTTTTCATTTGTGCAATTGAATTGTACCCAATGTTGCAGAAAATCAATGTCCTAAATTCTAATATCAAAATCAATTTTAAATCCTTCATTCAACTATTGTTGTTGACAATTGGCCTCTATGGGGACAAGCGGATGAGGTTGGAATATTAAAAGAGATAGGTGTGGTATATCATCCCAGTTACAGGCAAATGGAGGGAGGAAATCTTGAGCCAGGTTTGTGCATTGGCGTTTTGAAGCAAGTCATATTTATTTTCTATTGGCATCAAGTAACCCATCCTAGAAGTGCATCAAGGACCGAGGTTTCGTGCAACTTTTTATGTTATATAGTGGACGCGTGTGATGATATCTACACTGATTATAACATTCTATTATTGATATCCATTTAAGATTATTTCTGATTCTATACTGTATTTTTTTTATTGTGTACGCTTTAATTTCTAATTATATTCTATCTAATAATATTAGTCTACCAATAGGTTGGAATAAGTTATTCACATTACAAATTTCTAGATAGTTCACAAGGCTCCCTACTTGCCTAATTTTTCTTTTGTTGTCGACCTTCAGTGGAAGTTGTAAAAATTTAATGATATTTAAATTATAAAATATAACATGTGCCAACAAGGCCTTGGTTCACTGGTGAGGTTGATGGAGTATTTAGCTGTCCACTAGGATTTTGTTTTCACTATGGTCCATGTCAAAAATGGGAGGAGGCTAGGTGCAAGTCTTGGACAATTTTGGTGGAATAGATACACCTCAGACCTGGCACTTAAGCCAGAGGAAGTCCATGTTGTGCAATGCAACCCTGAACTTAGGGTGTGTTTCTCAAAGCAACTTCCAAAAGAAGAGGAAAATTTGTATATAAAGCCAGAAAAAACATGTTTTTTGATTCAGCCAATCCCCAAATAATTACTCAACAATTTTATTATTATTATTTAGGGACTGCTTATTGTTATGATGTCTCTGTTTAATTGTTAGGTGCCATAAAGAAAAGAAATTGAAAAATCAAAATTTGATGCCATTTTTGTATGGGAAAGATTTGCATTATGGAAATGCACATAATGTAGCTGAAATTCTTGGGAGACCTTTCGTAGGTGTTGTGGGACATTTTCCTTCATTCAAAATGTCAGTTCCTTTTGTTTTAAATTCTTGGGTGGGTCCATCTTTTAATCAAAGCTGGTTAAGAGATTGAAGGATCATTCTCAGTTAAGGCTGCCTGAGATGCACGAACCTTGCCTTGTGTTGTAGTGCATCAATATTTGTGTCATTCATAAATGAAGAACTTGAAAGAATGAAAACTATTTTTGAGAGAATGCAAGGAATAAAAAAACGATTGAGGAAATCATGGAAGAGTTCATCTCCCTATATACTAATATTCACTGTGCAAATTATTTCCATTTATGAATGTGGAATAAAATGCTCTACACATAAAGTGAATATTAGCGCAACATAAAGTCAAAGTGATTTTATTACATAATAAGCTTTATATTCTAATAGTATGATGTTGGAGGAAAGGGAGTCTACTGTAATGGCCAAATGCCTCATTGCATGTCACATACATTCAGTGTGGTGCACTCACCTGATTGTAATTATATGGCAAGGGCAATTAATAATGCTTCTTGAGGATATAAATGCCCAGAATTTAAGAATGTGGAAACCAAATTACTTGCAAAAAGCAAAGCCCCTGATGGCAGATGCTTGAAATCCATCCATTCTTATGGAGGCACAATTTTCATAAGAATAGATTCTCTTCCAATCTCATCCTTCCACGGTGTCTGTATTATCCTGGAATATTTTGAAGCTTTGAATTGATTCTTATGGATCAATGGACTATGCCATTGGGTTCCATGCTCCTTTCTAATTCCATTGCACAAGTTATCATTGATGTAATTGAGCAGATTGGCACTTCCAATGTGTTGCAATCATCCCAGACAATGCACTTGTTTTGAAGCTGTAGGATTGGTGGTTGAAAGTGGGTTCTATAATGCCTTCTAGGTCCCCTACATGTCCGTTGCTTGAACCTTGCACTAGAGAAGTTAAACAGGAATGCTACTTGGATGGACAACTTGTGGAAGAGTCTCAGTGAAAATCAGCTTGCAACTTTTTAACTTTTTATTAAATGGATTTCATGATACATGCACCTAGATATGAATTTTAACATGCTGCTATTTCATTGCTTTCTAGGTTTAATTTTAGACATTACTTGGTTAAGTAATGGTTCAAAAGAAACAATATGTTTGTTTTTATGATTTCACTTTGAGAATGTCCTTATTTATACTTGAAAATCAAATATTCATATTTGCATTTATTTTATTTTATTTTACATAACATTTTCATACTTCAAAATTACTTGCTTCCAAGTTTAAATGTTGTTTTGGTCATTAGGATATATTGAGAAAAGTTATTGTATATTTTGAATTAGGATATTTTGAGAAAGCATACAGTGTTTTCTAACTCCCTTAACATAAGTATTGTTACCATGATATCAAAAGATAGTACATTAATCCACATTGTCTTTGATGGTTATTCTTGGTTTGTTGAAATTTTCCTATATCTATTCTCAAACTTGAGGCTTAAATTTGTCATTAATATTTGTTATTCCTATATCTCTGATGCATGTTCTTGTTAACATTTGGAGTTTGTGTTAGACAGTCAAATGGTTTTACTTATTAATTTCCCTATGTAATTAGTACTGCATGGTAAATATATTATATGGGAACTAAAATTTCATGTTAAAAGCATTTCTTATTGTCACATTGAATCTATAGTTGAAATATTTAATGTTTTAATGTATCATTTACTAAATTTGAGTGCTAATTGCATTTTGTGGACTCCACTGACTTCTGATTTTTGATGCTTTTTAAGAGCTTCAATACACCTATTGCAAATCAACAAATCCAGACATATGGGAAGCATCCTACATCATTGCAAAAACCACTTCAAATGTCGTAGTAGTTGGAACCATCTATGCAAGCAACAAAATCGACAACCTCAACAATATTACTCACAAGTCCAACAATCCATCTATACAACAGTTTGGGAAACATTTGCAATCATCACAGCCAGCTATGCAGCAACAACATTCACTTCAATTATATTCATCACGATAGTCTTCGTCATTATATGGCTAGCCACTAGTTTCTCAGTCTTAAATATAGCCACATGTTAACCAAACACTACAACAAGTTCCTACTAACTTATAGTAGCAACACCACTTGCCAATAACTGTTATTCAAAATCCTTGACTGTTAAAATGCTAACTGTAAAGTGTTTGGAAATATTTTTGTAAAAACATTCAAATTTCTAAGTATTTAAATTGTTTCTAGAAATTTTTGTTGATTTTTTAGTAAAATAATTTTATCATGGCCAATCATTTAAAAAAAAGGGAATTGGAGAAAAGTAGAGGCATTGGTGGATCTCAAGAGGCACTATTTTTGTCATTTATTTATAATTTTTTTTTTTTTAAATAGACAGGTCTGTCTCTATAGCGACGAAACTACCTAGCAAGTTCCGACAAACTTACTATACTAGCAGCGAACATTTTCGTCGCTAGTATAGCAAGTTCGTTGGAACTTGCTAGATAGTTTCGTCACTTTAGCGACCGACCTCCGTTGCTATAGCAACGGAACGGAGTATGTTTTTTTTTAAACATGATACTTTCGTTGCTATGTTTTTATTTTAAACATGATACTTTCGTTGCTATAGCAACGAAAGTTTGTGGCTATAGCAACGCACGTTCGTTGCTATAGCGACGGACCTCCGTTGCTATAGCAACAAAGTATGTTTGGTTTTGTTTTTTAAATATGATACTTTCGTTGCTATAGCAATGAAAGTTCGTTGCTATAGCAATGGACCTCCATTGCTATATCAACATAGTATGTTTGTTTTTTTTTAAACATGATACTTTCGTTGCTATAGCAATGAAAGTTCGTGGCTATAGCAACGAAATTTCGTTGCTAGAGAGACGAAAGTTGGTTTTTTAAAGGTAGCATGGTCCGTGTAATTTTTGTCTCTATAGCGACAAACGTTGGAAAGTGTTTCTACAACGACAAAATTATTTCCACGAAAACAAGGAGTCCTTTTCATCGCTATAGAAACACAAAAGTGTTGCAATAGCAATTATTTTCCGTGGGAAAAATGTCCACATGTACTAGTGAGCTAGTTTCGTAGGTTGGGGTGGAAACATTAGATTTGGAATAAGGGAACTAATAAACCCCAAATGGACTTTATCTTGACATAAATATATTAAATGGGCTAAATAAATATTTATGATGAGAAAATAAGATGGCACTTGGTCATGGAGACACATTGGTGGTGTGGGACCCACACAAAGCTAGATTCCCCATGCCACATGGCATTCCACTCTCACCCATTCGAATCCAAGGCAGAGTCCACTATTATTGGGGGCGTTGGAAGGGAATAATACTTGTCATGAATCAATGAGGTCTAAATGTAGAGGAAGAGTAACTCCCATGGAAGAGGAAGAGGCATTTTGGAGCTAGTGGGACACTTGGGCTAGATTTCCTAGCTTCTATGACACCAATGATAAAGATTCCTATGACACTTATGACAAAATCAGACCTGATGGTTTACATATGACATACATGACATGTCAGGGATAAAAATAGACTCCAAGAAGGTGCACAAGGGATTTAGGGCAGCCAAAGAGACACCTATTCGAATTGAGTGAAGGAGGAGGCTAGAATTGGAGGGACAAGTGGCATACTTTGGAATCTCTTCCCAATTTGAGTTGGAATGAAGCTCATGGATGGAATTCAGTTAAGGAATCCTTAGGGAGTTTATAAAATTCAGGAACAAATAAAGAGAGAATCTTTTTATCATTTTACTTTTTGCATTTGGAGAGGAGAGCTAGTAGAGTGTTATTTTACTTGCCTTAGCACCAATTTCGAGGGTGAAAGATTCCCATCCTAATTGTAAATTGGAGAGGCCATTTATACCTTTAATTTGGATCTATAATGGAGTCATTTGTTGTATGTTGAAGCTACATGGAATCTCGTGATCACATCTCCTTCAACTTGCTTCTACAACCATTCTTCTATTTTTTGTCATATTCTTGCTCCTTGAGGAGAGGCGCACTTAGTGAGGTGATGATCTCTTTGGGATAGTTCTTGAGGCCCCATATATTTGTAATATGATATACATACTTTGTATTTACTGCTCAGAATAATTTTAGATCGAAACTCCAAGATATTTCATGTATAAATTCCAAACTATGAATAAATGGTGTCATTTCCCCAATACCTTGTTATTTGCACTTGAAGTGGTATCAAATTCGAATGGTTAATTCAAAATATGATATATTATTGTTGTATGCAGCA
Organism: Larix kaempferi; assembly: GCA_027924585.1. NCBI lineage: Eukaryota > Viridiplantae > Streptophyta > Pinopsida > Pinales > Pinaceae > Larix > Larix kaempferi. The sequence continues at coordinate 18,860,270 of BSBM01000515.1, forward strand.
CCATTAATATGATTAAGAATTTTCATATTCATTAGAGAATCATTGGGACCATATTCTTAAGTTTCATAACCATTTGTGAAGATTTACTATCATTTCCACCTATGTTCAAGCTAGTATACAAACACCTGATTTATGGAAGTTGCAGAAGCCTATAGAAACTAATTTATGTTGCATTTGGAAGACCATTGAAGTCCTTTATCAGTACCATGTCTCTGTCCTGAAATTTGGGGAGGTATTACAGTGTTTGGGAAGCCATCTTTGTCCCCTACCCTTGGGGGTTTTGAACCTCGATTTTGACTAGTAAAGTTCCATATTTTTCCCTGATTATAAATGAATGTTGCATAAGTGTTTTAAGGTGTCCAAGCATCCATCAGCCTCATTTAAATGTATGAATACCTTCCAAACTCATTCAGACCCAATTCAGAACCATTTGGATCCATTTGGAAGCAGTTGAGTCAATACTAGTCTAAGGGTCGAATTGGCCTAGAAGTGAAATTTTTCCAATTTTACCAAATTTCTTAAAAAAGGACACTACACAATCATATGAAATGCATCATGTGTATCAATAAATTTCATGAAGGTCATCAAGTATACCATTCAATCTCATGAAGTGCATCAAGTGTGTACTCTTTCTTCATGAAATGCATTCCATTCAATCAATCACATGAAAGACATATACTTTACCTACAGATACATGAAATGCATCATGCATATGCTCTATCAACAAAATACATGAAATGCATCTAAGATATATGAAATGCGTTCCAATCATACAATCACATGAGATGCATTACCAAGATGATTTTACATGATTTATCACCCAAATAATTTCCCTACAAGGATGCATGAGGTTTACCGTGATACTTTACAAAGATGCCTTTCAATAAAGGTATTTGATATACCGTAAGGATACCTTAACAAGATACTTTCAACAAACATCACAAGGATATCTTTCTAACAAAGATCGCAAAGATCACATGAAAATTTTATGCACTTAATGTAGCATATAAGATAACTTATATGCAACAATTCCAATCTAACTAAGAAACCAAAAAAAAGGGGCCATAACACTAGTAGTTAAACATACTACCTTTCATCTCCACAAAAAAAATAATTCTTCTTTAGAGAACATCCAAAAAGCCATTATACATCAACTAATAGTAATTAGTATCAAACAATAACATCAATCAATATCAATCATACATCAGTCATATAGGCCAGTCCATAATACATCAATTCATAATACCTTAACCGTATATCAATCATATGTTGATCATATATCAATCATACACCAATATCAACCAATGAAAACCATACACGCGTCAACTTCCCATACAAACATCAATCATAGTACATCAACCAAAATACATTAACCAGAAGACATCCACCAGGATACATCAACCAGGACACATCAACTAGAATACCTCAACCAGAATACATCAACTATAACACATCAACCAGAACACATTAATCATAATACATCAACTAGAACACATTAATAATAATACATCAACTAGAAACAAAATACATCAACCAGAATACATTAATCAAATCAAGATACATCAATCATACCAATATCAACCCATGACAAAAAAATAACAACCAATAGAAACCATATGAATAACACTATCATCCATACATCATCCACTCAACATCGTCCATTGTTAATCAAGCATACACACAACAACCAAGAACAACCAATAATATCCATACATACAGTAATGACAATATCATACATGTATCAACCATTAATCAACCAACGTCGATCATTAACAACGAATAGTATCGAACAACATACATCAACCATTCAAACATCATACATTGACCATAGAAATAATTTCAAATAGTTACTATTTATCATAACATTATATATAATTATTATCACATGATGATATATATAATATCCATATATTAATAATACATGTATACAACCAACAACATTACACAAACACAAGGTGGAGTAAGTAAACGAATGGTAATTTTGCTCTTGTAATGACGGTGTGACCAGTGTTCGAGACTCTCAAAGGAATTTATCACTTGAATGGGAGTTTGGTTTGGTGATTGGGCATATTTAGGGTGCATTGCATTGTAGGAGAATGGAACTGGGATACGAACCCCCACCTTTTCCTTGGATGCGGGTGTCCTTGGGATTAAAATGCCACATGTCTGACAACACAGCCCTTCGAACGATCGTACATGTGGAGAGCATTCGTCTCATTCACTATGACTATTAATTGCCCCCATTTCTCATGGCCTAAGTCTTTAATGCATCTCGTTGTCGTTGTTCTGTGGAGCTTGGGTGAAGGTACTTCTCGAATCATGACTCCCTACAGTTGTTCTATGACTTCCAAGGAGGCTTATTTCAAAAAATCTGGTAAGGAATGTTTCTATTTTGCTGTCTTTTATACTTGGCATCCAGATTGTGTTTTCTTCCTGTGTACCAGAGAGAATCCTACCTTGGGTGCTATCAAATTCAGGAGCATTTTTAAGTTTTATTCTTCTATTCTCTGTGAGGTTTGGCTCTTGTTGGCTCTCGTTTTCTTTTGTATTTCGCATAAAGTTGGGTTTATTCTCCATTATCCGCCTTTAATTATGACTAAGAGGCTTCGTGCTACCTCTCACAGTGCAAGTTGAGGTAGAGGGAGCACTAGCCGCATAGGGAACATGGACTCTTCTGATACTGGCTATGAAAGTTCTGGGCCTGCCCATTTACAGAACCTTTTGGACAGATGGGAAGAGGAGGTAGTTGTGTAATAACTAGTATGCCAACGGGCTAGAATGCATCACAGGAATTACTAGCGGGTCAAGAATATGTTGGCTCGGGTTCTTATGCTGCACTAGGGTTTCGATGGAGAAAACAATTCTACATCTTCTCCTTCTATAGCTTTGGTGCATCGTTCTTCTTCCTCTCCAAGACCCTCTATCGTTTCCAAACCAGCGGAGGTTCAAGAGGCTCAAGTAGACCTTGAACCCCCCAAGGACTAGGATAAAGGAAATGTTGCTTCTACCAGCAAAAGAAAAAATCAGAGGGTGGAGCGAAGTGGGAAATTGGACCTCACCTTCTTCAAAAAAACCGAGGCACTCCCAGTCAAAAATCCTATGGACAGTAGCTCCAATAGGGATAATTATCGATGCCCCATCCTAGAAGAAAATCCTGAAGTTGACGAAGCTGCTTGCAACCCCGAGTAATCTCTGTGTTTCCCATTGTTGATTTTTTCTACTGCTGTTAATAGTCAAGAATTACTTGTTTCTATTTTTTCAGTCTACTACGTTTAGGTTTTATGCCCATAGAGGTTATTTTGGCAATCTCTTCATTTTGAAAATGTATTCAGGCATAAGCCTTCTCAATAGTCTTTTGGTCACCCATGCATGGAAGATGAACATTGACGGACTTAGAATGAAGCTCCATGCATGGGCTATGTGTCTATGTTTAAGTTTTAGCAGTCTTGGGTCTGTGAGAAGCCACAGTTGGTTGATAAAATTCCTGATACACTTGTGCATGTACTCATTATTTTTTGTATACTAATATAATATTTCTAAGGAGCTTACAAAAAAAAATATCACACAAACACTACTAATACTACACTTATGTAAACATTCAACGCATACACAATCATACACCCATACCATACACCATACTTACTATTACTATGCATTATTTCTATACATACGCCCATGTGTCTACATACATATTATAATTCTTCAATCATATATCATGTTATTATTAATCATATACACACCATATTAGTCATATAACCTATATATCCTATATTTTATAAACCCAAATAATTATTATGTTATACCATAATATCCATACAATTATAGCGGTATAACTACTTAATCCAATGCTATCATATTAGTTACGCATTATAACATATATATTAACATAATACTTCTGATCAAATTATACTTCCTAATACACACACACACACATATCCTTCATATATATATATATATACTTTTAACAACTATATATATACCACACATATTATACAATATTATATATATATATATATATATATATATATATATATATATATATTATGTTATATTCAAATATAACCCCCATATATCTTACATCACATATTATGTTATACATATTTAAATTTATGTCATATGCATATAACATTATCATACACTACTATACTACCTACTTACACACATAAAATAAAATAAATAGAATTAAGAGAATATGAAGCATTAAAGACAAGTGACTCATTTCCTTCAAAAATAGACAAGGAGTTACATCTCCATAAACAAAATAAAGAAAATAAAAGAGAATACAAACCATTAAAGACAAGTGACTCATTTACTCCAAAAATAGACAAGGAGTTACATTTCCATAAACAAATAAATAAAATAGAAGAGAATATGAACCATTAAAGACAAGTGGCTCATTTCCTCCACTAAATAAATAATATGGTAAGATAAGTTAGGATAGCAGTAATTAGTAAATAGTATAAAACATACTACATGCAAAAAATAAAAACAAGATTGGGAAACGCCATTTAGACAAGTGTCCCATTTCCTAAAATATCCAAGGAGTTACTCATTGATGTAACTACTACCTTTCAAGTGGAAAAGCGTGCCCATACATAAAAGTATTCCCTCAAGAGAAGCAATAAAGACAATAGAGAGTATATTTCCCATTAGTAGCATTTCATATTGATAATAGTTATACTAGAACATCTTTATATATCTTACACCATTACATATCACTCTCTCTCTCTCACACACACACACACACATAATTATTTACTTTTTACACTATTTATATATCACACCTTACCACATATATACTAATCTATGCTAATATATTACATATACTAACATATCCATAATCTCTTGACCTTTGAAATTGAAAATAAATAAAAATACATTCAGAATGATCTTTGAAGTAGGAATTAGTCAAGGCTTTTGATCCTTCTATTAACATGAGGGAGGTTAAATTTATGTCACTATGCACATTTATAATATCCAAATGCACATAAACATAAAATTATGACTCTGTAACAGACCCAACAACTACAGAGTTGGAACCATAGCTCTGATACCACCTGTAATGTCCCTCGAGGATATCAAATGGACTTAGGGACATATCATTAGCTCTAAGAGTCTAATTACAATTTTTAAGCACAACGTAGAAATAAAATAAATACTTAATTTCAATTTTCACAAATTAATTACGATAAAATATTGATAATCATAAATTAATTAAAATAAAATTTACATCTAAGAAAGAAACTGAACCAAGGCTGGGAAATATTATCCAACACTTTATAACACATTATACATCCATCCCAAGCCATAACATGGGTTACTTGCACCCAAAAAAGTCATTTCCAACAATATGTCATTAACTAATTAATTAAGGTAATTAATGCGTGAATTATGACACTTAACTTACAAATGACGACACTTAGCATAAAATAATTTGTTCAACTAATTAACGCAATTTATCAATCCCAATGGCTAATTAACAACTACATCCATTTAAATATTGCCAAATAACCATTTTTAAATAATTAAACATAACATACACGAAAATGAGATATCAAGACTAGTCAACTAGTTTCACTACGCAAACAACTAATCTTGTGCATTTTTGACGCACAACCATACCAATTATACAAAATGTGAACCTACAGAAATTATTTGCATAAATAAGTGTGCATGTACGGAAAAATAAAAGTACATTTGCATCTCTTATCCGAGTACATAAACGAAGAATCTTTCAAGTTTAATCAATACAACTAGTTAATAAACATTGCTAGGAATTCAATCAAACCATTCGTATTTAGTTATGACGCACAAAGAGGTGAAGGTATAGATATGGATTCTACAACAAAAATAAAGTACCAAAAACATGTCATATGGCTTTACATTCATCTTTTACCAAAAACAGAGATTTGAATCCAAAAACTAGTTACCAATTTCATCGTTTCAAATCTAGTTTCCATTTCTAGTTTTCAAAAGCAATTCAACAAGAAGGAACTGACAATTGGAGGTTAGGATCATCATATTATATTTCATCTACATTCATATGTATTTATCTTCATACGCATATACAGTCCACATTTCAAATCCCAAATCTAGCTATGGCAACCTCTCCGAAAAGAATAACAGTTCACGAAATAGACTAGGATCGCTGTAACAAATTTTATAGAATATCTTGGAATATATTTCACACATTTATTCAAACATATCAGATGCAAATATCATATCTGAATCAAATAAATCATATATACATTTTAACAAACAGTTATCTTGCAAAGTCTCGAATCTAACTAAAACTATTTTTCCGGAAAACTAGTAATTGAAAAACAATTGGATTCATTGCAAATGGATTACACAGACCTTTCTATAAATATTCCACATTTGAATAAAAAATTATAACAATATTATCAGAGACATAAAAATCAGATCTGTAGCATAGGAGTCTCATATACATTTTAACAAACATTTCTCTTGCAGAGTCCCAAAACTAGATTTCACATTTTTTCTAAAAGAACTACTAATGGAAAAACAACCAGAATCATAAAAAATGACTTTTTCACATTTGATTCACACATTCCATCAAATATTTCAGATGCATACACACATATATATATATACCATATCATAAACAAATAAACCATATAAATAAAATACAATCACTTATGTTTCAAATTCCTGCAATTGAAATCGACTGTGCCAGGATCCACCCAGCCGTAGACACTGTACAAGCCAAATATTTATTTGCACAGGTCACCCCCGAGTCAGAAGCATGATGCCAAAAGAAAGAGTGCACTCAACCATAAAAACCAACTATCATCATTCCAACCAAAATTCCAATGGAAATTGGATTCCACATCACTTCCAATCTAGGACAGTGGATCCGGGACGGATAGTCACAAGTCTACCATCGGTCCAACTGTATTACAATGGAAAATAGATCCCACTATTTCCAATCCAAAACATACAGCTCCAGGACAGATAGAATAAATAAAACAATAATCTACGATCAGTCCAACTGCATCCAATGGAAAGTGGATTCCACATCACTTCCAATCCAGGACAAGCAGCTTCCAGGACAAATAGACTAGAAACAACTGAGTCTCTTTGCTTGGGCACAGGCTTAGAAAGGACGCACCAAGAATCCAAAAATACCATTGGACCAAAGGCTCTCACACATACCAAGGGAATCAAATCAAATTCCCAAGTGCCAGAGAGAAATGCACATCAGTGAGTGAACCAAGAACAAAGAGAATAAAGCCAAGAACCAAGAAGCAAAAATCAAGAGAAAATGAAGCACACACCAACCAATTCGAATTCCTCGTGGAGAACTTCGATTTGGGGGAGAGAGAGAGTCACAATAGGAATTAATTTCCCAGAATAGAAAACCACTAAGGAGTATTTACAACTTTCATTAGGGGGAACACCAAGTGGAACTCAAGGGGGTGCGCTAGGAGAGAGAGTGACCCCAATTTTAATAAAAACCATCCCAGAATAATAAAATCAAGGGGAAACACAACATAAGAGGGTGCATAATCCAATAAGTTCCACCAACATAGACACAAACTCTTAGTAACACACTTACCCACTTACCCATGCTCGTAACATCACGGTTCCTCATACTCTTTTATGTGGTATCGGTCGATATCAGTTGTTTTGTTTTATTAATTAATAACATAATAAAAATAATGTACAAACCATAGTCCTGGCACCTCGTTCCATAATATTACAACATCAAAGTAATAATAACATGTCTAGGGGATAAACTAGAGGGTATTACATGATGTCCGTGGGGAATTCTATCAATGTAAATATCCTTTGATGTGACCCACTATACAAATGCAGATAGTCTAGATATGGCACACCAGAGGTCATCGGTAAAGTCGTGGTTCACACACCCATGCACGAAAAATGGATAGTGACACTACAAAGTAAACATAAACAGTTAATTTCATTTTAACTTGTGTAGTAAAATATATAAATAAAAAATAAAAACATTTTTCTAACATTATACATACCCTTAGAAGGTTGAGATGGTCATGTTATTTCAAACCCGACAACTTTTCATCTGCAGTGAAGTAGCGACATAGAGTAGACCCATATAAAGAAGGTGCCTTCACACCCACTATAAATTCCTTTTCCAAATTAAGATCTTCTTTCTTCAAAATCCATGGGATGTTGCCTTTTTTAAATAAAAAAGAGGGGCCATCCTCTCTATTTTCTTGTCTTGGCAAATGCTTCTTTTTAGCATTTGAAGAAATAAGATCTCTCCTAGAAGACAACTTGTCATCTTTTTTGGATGATATGTGACTCCACAAAGAACATGAAACATTTTTAAATATATGCTTGGGATATAGTAAGTGGACAATCTTAATATGCTCCCAATATGGGAGCTCATAAAATATCAATTTCCTTTTCATCCCTTTGGGAATTTTCTCAACATAGGTGTTGGGTCCAGGAAATGCCCCTTTTTGGCTACCTTTATTACACCTTTTTCCCCTAATTCCATCCTATGTTCATGAGCTATATCCATGTCTTTCCAGATCAATCTATAACATTGACCGGTATAATTTGTTATTACTTTATTTGTTTTTATGCCTAAGATTGTTAAAGATTATGGGTCTTAGTCCTTGGTTTATACTAATTTGTGTGATTTCATTTAGCCAAGGTCTAAAGCGCAGGTGTATCAGCCTAGCAGTGCCAACTGTGACTCTTCAAGCATCAGCTCCTCATATTCCAAGGGACATCACATCCTCCATGCAAGTTGTAACAGATTTCCACTATAACAGATCCCATTGAAGAAGAGCTTAGCTGCGACAGACAGGTGGCATCCCAGCTGTTGAATTTGTTGATCTAATTACTATCGGGACATCAACATCTTTCAGAATTAACAACACTGTTCAACACGCTGTATCAGTTAGCTGTAACTCCGCAGCATGAAGATCATAGATCTTCATTGCTGCGCGATTTTTGTGGATCTGAAACTGTCTTTATTTTGTATAAATTCCAGAAGGCTCTCGTAGCCCGGGGTTCGACAATCATTACTTGTGTAAGCTGTAATAGAGCATTGAGACTCACGATCTTCCATTAATAATATGAGAGCAAAGTTCTTCAATTCTGTGTTTTAATTAGCTGTGACTCTCGGCATCTCTGTTGGAAGGCCAGGGCCCGCCTTCTCACAGAGATAGCCGATTTAGATAGGTAGAGTAGTCAGTTTTACTTCTGTTGTGTGGTGTGGAATGATTGCAATTATTGCTGGTAGCTGTAACATAGATTAGCTCTCCTTTCTGGCAGTTTATCACTGCATCTTGAATAGTTGTAGCAGAGTGGTGTGACAGTCGATTGTGTAGGACAATTTACTTAATTTGCATGTGTGTTTTAATCAGCTGTGACAGCCAAGATCCATTCCAATTATCTTCTAGTTGTTTATGCTTTCTAGGATTTCCAGTAATTATCAGTTAGAGTTCAAGCTTATGTTTTAATTCTGGTTGCTGTTGTATCTTCAATTGCATTCATAGATTAGATAATTAATGGTAGAACTGTAGTAGCCACTGGATAGATCATTTTGGTAAAGATTGAATGATGTAGTTTGATAATTATAGGATTTAACTTCTTACAAAAGTAATCTAGTTTCATCTCATCATTATATCATTAACTTGCTGGATTGGTTTCTGTAGGGAAGTTGTTTCATTTGGATTCTTAGATGTGTGGATTAGATTAGTGTTCTTAAGGAAGGAATTGGTTGGACACATAGGTAGGATCATCATTTACATTCAGCAATCAACTGCTCAATCTGTTTATGCATAGATTGTGCTTATTACCTTTGAAATAAAAAGACCTTCCTGGGTTTGACAATTTATATTGACCATTATGTGTGTCAGCTTTAATTAATTGACATATAGGGTGACCAAAATTTTGGCGCCGTTGTCGGGGATGGTAATAGATAGACAGAGTTAGTATTTGGTTTCATTTGATTTTATTTTAGTTCAATTTTTACAGCATGCATGAATACAAGAAAAACAAATCGGGAACCTCCTTTGAATACTAACATCGCAGGTGGAAGAGGTCGAGGTCGTAATGCAGGTCAGGGAAGACACACATATATTGATGAGATAATTGCTAGAGATGATTCTTCTACTAGACCACAGCGGAACTCTACAGGCAGGGGAAATTCTGTCCCTCCTAATCTTGAACATTCAGCATCCACAATGGAGAATACAACGGGACCTTCGACTCCTGTTGCAGAAAGTAGACCTCCTGAAGATAAGGGAAGTGCTGTAGGTGCACCAAATAGAGAGGAGATTTATCATATTGATGGGACCAGAGTTACTAAAGAGGTGTGGCTGGAGACTCACAGAATAGCAGAGGAAGAAAGAAGGCAAAGAGAAGAGAGGAAAAAAGAGGAAGAAGCCAAAGTAGAGGAAGAATGCATAAAAGAGACTATTGAATTTTGAACCAGAACCATGGCTGGTAGAGAACAGGGGGGTGAGAATGAACATGAGGATCGCTGGGAGGAAGAAGGAGAAAATAATCAGCCTGATAATACTGTGGCTACATTAGAATTCCCCATCCTTCAAACACCTGGAGCAGCTCCTATGAAGAATATTTCACCATCAGTGCTCCCTAATTTTCATGGTAAGTCCTATGAGCATCCTGATGAGTTTCTTTTTGAGTTTGATATCCTCCGTCGCAGCTATGATTACACCTCCAATGCTCATAAGCTGAAGCTATTCCCAGCCACCTTGAAAGGAAATGCTCTGCGCTGGTTCATGAGTTTGGGTCGTGAGACCATTACTACCTGGGACCAGATGAAGAACACCTTTCTTTCTAAATATCAAGAATATTGCAAAACTAGAGACAGAAAGGAAGAATTGTTCAAAATGGTTCAGAAGGATGAAGAGAGTTTGGAAGACTTTGTGGAGAGATTGCTGTATAATTTGCAAAGATCTGGTCATGCTGAGATTGGAAAGGATGTGCTCAAGATCATCTTACTTAGAGGGATTAGGGAAGATTGCCTTGATATGTTGAATTTGCTGGGAAAAGGGGATATCTCGAAGGAACCTTTTGAAAAGATTGTTGAATTATGTCGAAGGTATTCTGGGGGATCCTCCAGAACCAGCAAGTGAGACAAACACCGAGACCAGGATGTCTTTACTAAGACTCAGAAGTCAGCTAGTGGAGGTTCCACTCGGGCAGAAATAGGAAACTTACTGGAGAACTTTAAAACAGACATGATGAGTTCCCTGTCCTCAGAGTTGGATGCCATGAAGGAAAAATAGAAACAAGTAGTAGAAGATCTTACACTTGGAGTATTCTGTCCTAAATGTAGAAAGAAGCATCCACTGAAGGAGTGCCTGTTGGACAAAGCAGAGGTATGTAGGATATGTGAACTCGAGAATGAAACTAAGGAGTGTCCTTCATTACCTAAGATTAAAGCAGTCCTGCAGGCATCTATTCCTGATGTAGAGCCAGCATACTTTATGGCACAGAAGAAACCATGGCAGCCTAGAAACCAAGGTATGAATCCAGTTCCAACATTTTTCTCACATAATATGAATGGAATGAACAACATGCATAATATGAATACACAATTCCCTTCACATTATTCCAACATCTAGTGGCATCCATCTCAGAACCCAATGCAAAATCCTAATTCATGGACATCATGGCCACAGCAGTCAAACCAAGCTCCTTGGAATTCTAACTGGAGAAACTCTTACCAAGGAAATAGCTTTCCCCATCACTAGACTCAGTATCAACAATACCCTCCTCAACAGTATCAACATCAGCAGTATTAGCAACCACAGCTCCCCTTCCAGAACAATGCCGCACCTATGAGTGCACCACTTCGACCACAGCTACCTGCACAACCTAACCCAAACCCAAACAATAAAGCAGTCCATCAATTTGAGACTGCCAACATGCCTGCTTATTCCATTACTCAGATTCCTTGCAATGATATACAATTATGATCAGGGAGGGTAGTGGAGCCTATTATCACCGAGGATGTGTCATCTCCGGTGATTGGAACTGGAGTAAGTTAGCACTATCCATCAAGCCCCATTATTGAGGACGCTGATACTCCTACTGAAGCAGTAGCTGAAACTCAGGAAGAAACACACGATCTGCCACAGCCTACACAATTGAATAGAGAACCACCATATCCTGAACGATTGCAGCTGCAGAAGACAGTGGAACAACCCTGATTTGATCTTGTGGGAGAATTGAAAAATTTATATGTTAAAATTCCACTGTTACAAGCCCTTCATGATGTGCCTATTTATGCTAAGACAGTTAAAGATTTGTGTGTTAAGAAACCAGGAAGAAGGCCCAGGGATCCTCCCACTGTCCACGTACTGGGAAAACTTTCAGAATTAATAATGGGAAAGGCCCCTGTGGCGAAGTATGATGACCCTGGGAACCCAACTGTTATAGTGCACATAGGGAACACACGGATTCCAAATGTCTTGGTGGATTTGGGCGCAACTATTAATGTTATGACCATAGAGACTGTGAAGAAATTGGGACTCACTAATCTGCGACCAACCCCTACTGTTTTGGAACTTGCTGATAGATCAACGATCAAGCCTGAAGGAATTTTAGATGACCTTGTAATCTCAGTGGACTCGTGGGAATACCTTGTAGAATTTTTGGTGTTACAGCCAAAATCTCAGTTGGGGGGACACCCACTGATCCTGGGAAGACCATGGTTGGCCACAACTGATGCCTGTATCAGCTGTCGATCAGGTTCTATGACCATTTCAGACGGGACTGAGATCAAGAATCTGACCCTGTACCCTTCAGCTCGACCAAGCACAGAAGCTGATACTCCATTATGGGAATATTTGGAGGAGGAAGAGGGTGTTCAACAACTATTAACCATAGGGACATCCTTGACATTTAAAGATGAAATAGAGGGTGATGCCATTAATAGTTTCATCAGTGAGCCCACGTCAATCAATAAGAATGTTGATCAGATCTTGGAGAGTACTTTAGCTGCAACAGAACAAGAAAATATTATAGAAGAAACTCTGATTGGTGATGACAATGTAATTCTAGAACTTAAGAATTCGAAGAGTGTTCCAGTGGAAATTGAAACAGGAAAAACATTGAATATCAATCCTAATCTGGCACCTAGCGAGTTGGAGCAACTAGTCACTCTGCTGAAACAGCGTAGGGGAGCTTTTGCTTGGGAGTACATAGACATGAAAGGAATTCCCTCTCATCTGTGCACTCATCACATCTATATTAAAAGTGACTCCAGACCTGTATGTCAACCCCAACGAAGGATGAACCCGAACCTGAGAGACATAGTGAAAGAGGAAATTCAGAAACTGTTGGAAGCTGGATTCATATATCCAATTTTAGAAGTGAATGGGTTTCTCCACTTGTGATCGTGCTAAAGAAAAATGGGAAATGGAGGGTCTGCGTGGATTATAGATAATTGAACAAGGCAACGCAAAAAGACCATTTCCCCTTACCTTTCATCGATCAGGTCCTTGATACCTTGTCTGGGAAGAAGTATTTCTCTTTTCTGGATGGATTTAGTGGCTATAACCTGATTCAGATTGCTCTAGAAGATCAGGACAAAACCACTTTCACTTGTCCCTGGGGGACCTTTGCATACCGAGTACTTCCTTTTGGGTTGTGCAATGCACTAGCTACATTTCAGAGAGCAATGATTGGAATCTTTTCAGAAATGGTGAATGATTGCATGGAAATTTTTATGGATGATTTTACTCCATATGGTGATAGTTACGAAGAAGCACTGAAGAACTTAGAAAAGGTCCTGAAACGCTGTGAACAAAGCCAGCTCTCTTTGAGCACTGAAAAGTGCCACATGATGATGAGTGAAGGCATAGTACTGGGACACTTCATCTCTTTTGATGGTATCTAGGTAGACCCATCCAAGATCAAGGTAATTGAAAATATACCGACTCCTGGAACACAAAAGGATGTACGTAGCTTCTTGGGGCATGCTGGCTATTACAGAAGGTTCATAGAAAATTTTTCCAAGCTAGCTTCTCCTTTGTTCACTCTGTTGATGAAGGATGCACAGTTTGTCTGGAATGATGCATGCCAAATAGCGTTTACTGAGCTAAATAAAAGGCTGTCTACAACACCCATCTTGAGAGGACCCAATTGGGCTCTACCTTTCCATATTTCTTCAGATGCTTCAGACACTGCCATTGGAGAAGTTTTGGGACAGCAGGAAGGTAATGCTCCTTATGCTATTTATTATATTAGTAAAAATCTGTCTCCTGCTGAACTGAATTATACTATCACAGAAAAAGAATTTCTTGCCATTGTTTATGCCATCAATAAGTTTAGACATTATATTACTGGATATTCCACTTTTGTGCACACTGATCATTCTGCTATCAAGTATTTAATGAATAAACCAATCACGAATGCTAGAGTTACTAGATGGCTATTACTGCTACAGGAATTTGATATTACAATTATTGATAGACTAGGAAAGGAAAATGTTGTTGCAGATTTTCTATCTCGGCTTACTAACAATGATGACAATTTACCAGTCGAAGATTCCTTCCCTGATGAACATTTGTTTGCAGTATCAGCTCACTCCCCATGGTATGCAGACATTGCTAACTTTTTGGCTGCAGGTAAGCTTCCAGCACATCTGTCGAAGAGAGAAAGAAGGAAGATCATACAACAAAGTGCTAGGTACTGTTGGATTGATGGCCATCTTTTCTACACAGGGATTGATTTAGAAATCAGAAGATGTGTTAGAGAAGATGAAATCTTCAACATTCTCAAAGCTTTCCATGATGAGCCCTGTGGGGGACATTTTGCTGACAAGAGGACATGTCATAAAGTTTTGAGAATGGGCTATTTCTGGCCTACATTATTCAGGGATGCGAAGAAGTATGTTCAGGCATGTGATAGTTGCCAGAGGATGGGCCAACCCAATAGATTAGATGAGATGCCTTTACAACCACAACTTGTGGTTGAACCATTTGATAGGTGGGATCTAGATTTTGTAGGGCCTATCAACCCTCCCTCAAAGCAGAAATTTCATATCTTGGTTTGCATAGACTATATGACTAAATGGGTAGAAGCTGTAGCCTTGGTTAAGGCCAATGATCAGGCTGTGATTGATTTCCTATATGAAGAAATTTTTACTTGGTTTGGAGTACCCAAGGAGATCATTACAGACGATGGACCACAGTTTGTATCTCACAAGCTGGAAGCACTGTTGCAGAAATTTCATATTCAGCACAGAATAACCTCACCATATCATCCACAGGCCAATGGGCAGGTGGAGAGCACAAACAAGGTTATTGAGGCTATTTTGACAAAAATAGTGAAGAGCCATCGTAAAGATTGGGCTTAAAGACTTCCAGAGGAACTGTGGGCCTATCGTACCACTTGGCATAACACCACTGGTTTTTCCCCATATGAGTTAGTGTACGGCAAGAACGTTGTTTTTCCAATTGGATTTGAAATCAGGACTTTGAAGATAGCTGTTGAAGCAAATCTGGATTTATCAGAGGCACAGAGGAATCGACTGAATCAGCTCAATGAATTGGATGAGAAGCGCACAGCTGTAGTGCATCATACAACTTTAATCCAACAACAACGCTCTAGATGGCATGACAGATTTATAAAGAAAAGAGTCTTCCAGGAAGGAGACTAGGCCCTGTTGTATGATTCACGATTTAAGAGGGATTTTAAAGGCAAATTGCGCACCCGTTGGTTGGGACCCTATCAGATAGAGCGGGTATTTGATAATGGAATAGTCCATTTGATCACCATTGATGAGAACAAAGTACCATTATTCGCAAATGGTCATCGGCTGCGACTGTATCATAGGTCGATCTCAAGGGAGGCTTTTATTTCAGAAGTTGCAGCTGATCTAGAGTATCAGTTAACGTCAGGACAGGGATTTTTAAACCCTGTGAATTCTTAAAAGTTGCAGTTTCCACACATATTTTTGTACATAAATAATTGGTTTTTATTTCATTCTGTATTTTATCTATTTTTAATTTTTCTTGCACTTGATCAGTTTGTTTTGAAGAACTGTGTACATGAACTTATTAGAGGAGCAGCAGCCGTGACTGAGCCAAACGACTGTAGATACCCCATATTTATTCCTGATCTAATAAAGCTCTTTGAAGAAGTTGGATAATTCGTGGTCTTTCAAAGATAAAATTTTCTTATACTACAGTTGGATGCAGTTGCGACTCCGCCACATTTGCCCATTCTGCCAAATTCGCAGCTGCGACTCCGCCACATTTTCCCGTTTCGCCATTTTTCCTTTGTTTCACTTTTTCGCAGCTGTGACTCCTCCACATTTGCCCATTCTGCCAAATTTCGCATCTGAGACTCCACCACTTTTTCTCATTTGGCCAAATCCCGTAGCTGTGACTCCGCTACTTCTGCTTATCTTCCTAAGTTGGCAGCTGCTACTTTGCCATTTCCGTCTCATTTTTACTCCTTTCTAGCAGCTGAGACTCCGCTACTTTTGTCCATTTCGCTAAATATAGCAGCTGAGACTCCGCGAACTTTGTCCGTTTTGCTAAATCTAACACCGCGGCTCCATTCCTTCCACTTCATTATCGCTCCTTCCATACAGCTGCGACTCCACCATTTTTTGTTTATTTTGCTAGATTTCGCAGCTGATACTCCGCTAGTTTGTCTGCTCTCCAATTAATGATGCCAATAACGATGTGACTAGGCGTCAGTATTGGCGCTTGCTCCACACGGTCCAATCATGATCCACCAAAAAGGAATTTTCGGATGCCTTGAGTAGCTGTCAGCCTGGGTGGCAAGGGCCACGTACTTCGGCACATGTGCATTTACACCCGCTAGGACGACGGCCGACTGCAATGATTAATTCATCGGTCAAATTCATAAACGCAAGGTATGGGTCCTATCTTTTACATGATTTGGTAGAGAATTAATATGGTAATAACGATTATGTCCTGTCATAACCCTCGATTAATGAACCCATTCGAATCACACTTTAAAGATTAAGTTAAAGGTCATAATTGTGATTATTCTTTTTCCATCACCTTACCCGATTTTGCACCTGTTACTCCTATCTTCCAGCCTCGTCACTTCCATAGAACATTCATACTATCATAGACTAGCCTGAAACTTGATTTTTGAACCCCAACGACCCTTTGCATGTTCGTAAGCTGCAACTCTCCACTTCTAAAACCAGAAATTGTTGAAGTCTAAACCTTAAGGAGAGGTTAAAATGGGAAATCTAGTCAGACACAAACCAGTGAATACAGACGCTGTGCGTGCCAATGCAGAGGTTCTCAATTTTTTATAGCAGCAAGTTGGATGGCATATTTTGAACGGTTGAATGGATTTCACACAGAAACTGCATTGCAATTTTCCCTCAACCTAAATGATACTCAATCTGAGGTGAGAGGACTGCGCGTGGATGCTACAGAGAAAATCATAGCTGAAGTTACTGGTTTACCCATGGTTGGGAGGAGGCTATTTGGATGGAAGGTACATAATGCAAATGCAGTGAGGGAGTTTCTGTCAGTGGGAGAACAGGTCATTCCAAAGCTCTGGGTTAGAACTGGCATCCTTGCCACCACTGTGGAATCAAGTGGCAATCTTTGTGAAAGGATATATTTCTTGTGGAGGTAGGTACCAAGTTGTTTCCTTCTCTGAACTTCCCTTATTGTCTCATTTACGCCATGGTGATTTAGTTAATAGACCATTCTACCTACTTAAAGCCCTACAAACCATGGCTGGATATGTAAGAACTGCCCAGCACCCAGTTTCCTCCCTTACTAATCATGGTTTAATTAAGTTACTGGTCCTAAGAGCCATTGCACTTCGTAATTTAACCTGGGAGCAATTTTTGGCTGGAGATGCGCCAATCAGACATCCTGTATTAGAAGTGGGGGGTGCTGGTGAAGATAGTGAGGACCAGAGTTCCTCAAATCCAGTTCGATCCTCAAAATAATATGGTTGCTCCAAACTCTTTCCACATAAGTATCTCTTCCAAATCTCTCCCCTCAAAATTTTAGCAAAAGAATGAACTAATGTTTTGTTTGACTACACATGATAATTCCAAAAGACCGAACACCTAGAGAAGCCACTCACACAAACAAATCACAGATCAACACGCCGATGTGTTCGCATGTTTTAAACCCTTGAAAGGAAAACACTCCAAAGCCCCAACCAAATAGCTACTTGAGGCAGTTTATTATGCAAAAGAAAGAAAGTTACAAATGAACTTCTAATAATCGATCAACTAGCAAGTGACCCTCCATGATCTTTAAATAGATATCATTGACCAGTCGGGTGTTAAGCCAGAGATCAAAGGTAGTTATGATCTAAGATAAGTTGAACCGTCAGATCACTCTATGTCTAGAACATATCGTGACCGTCAAATTAGATATTTATAAATGCATATTAATGCATACTAAAAAAACACACTTTTCCTAACGGATATATTATAAC
Organism: Larix kaempferi; assembly: GCA_027924585.1. Lineage (NCBI taxonomy): Eukaryota > Viridiplantae > Streptophyta > Pinopsida > Pinales > Pinaceae > Larix > Larix kaempferi. The sequence goes on from BSBM01000515.1 coordinate 18,878,720, forward strand.
AAGTTTATCTTAACTAAATCCTAAGTGTATAAATATGCTAACATCCCCCCTTAAGAACAAATTGGTATAGGATTGAAGGATTTACACAAGTGACACTATTAGGAGAAGGAATGAGGCATTAGAGACTATCCCCCCTTAATGACAAGTTCTTGAACTCCTTACATAGATCGAAGTTTAGAAAACTTCGCTTCTATAAGATATTTGGTGAAGATGTTTGCAACTTGATCATCTGTAGAGAGCACTTCAAGAACGCGATCATGAACAAGCTTTCTTATGAAGTGCATATGTAGCTCAATGTGTTTGTTGTGTTGATGTTGAACTGCATCTTTGGCAAGCTTGATGGAACTTCGATTGTCGACCAAAGGGGAGTCAAATTCTGCTGCTGGAATCCAAACTCTAAAAGGATCTATCGAAGCCATAAAGTTTCTTTACTGGCATTAATTGTTGCATGATACTATGCTTATGTTGAAGAGAGAGAAATATATTGTTGTTTCTTACAAGCCCAAGTGAGAGGTCCAAAACCAATATTGAATACATAACCTGCAGTAGAATTTCGATCATCAAGATCGCCAGCCCAATCTGAATCAGTGAAACCAACCAACAAAGGAATCCCCCCTGAACTGTAATGAATCCCAAACTGAATTGTACCCCGAATATATCGAAGTATTCTCTTTGCTTCTTTCCAAAGACTTTCATGGGGTGTTTTCATATAGCGGGAAACACAACCAATGGCAAAGGAAACATCAGGATGGGTATGAGTCAAGTATAGGATACTACCAACAAGATGACGATATAGGGTGGCATCAACTTTGGGTGAAGTGCAAGTGGCAGAAAGTTTGACTCTAGATTGGAAGGGAGAGGGGGTTGGCTTACAATCTTCCATGTGAAAGCGACAAAGAAGGTCACAAGCATACTTAGACTAAGAAAGAAAGATTCCTTCTTTTTTTTGAAAGACTTCGAGGCCAAGAAAATAATGCAAATGTCCTAAGTCTTTCATTTCAATTTTTTGCTTAAGATTGGATTTCACATGGGCTAAAAGCTTAGGGTCGCTACCAGTAAGAATAAGATCATCAACATAAAGAAAAAGGATGATGATATTGTTTCCTACTTTCTTGGTATAGACATTGGGATCAAAATGGAATCTAGAAAAACCAGTGTCAAGGAGAAAGTTATCCATTTTTGCATACCATGCTCGAGGAGCTTGCTTAAGGCCATACAGGTATTTATTAAGGAGACATACAATAATAGAGTCATTATGAACATATCCAGAAGATTGTTCCATGTAAATTTCCTCCTGCAAATCCCCATGCAAGAAGGAAGACTTGGCATACATTTGATGGACCTCCCATTTATGTAAGGCTGGAAGGGAAAGAACAAGGCGGATGTAATTTCATTTTGGCAACAGGGGAAAAGGTTTCATTGTAGTCAATTCATTCAACTTGGGAAAAACATTTGGAAACTAACCTTTCCTTAATCCTTTCAATACTTCCATCTGAGGCATACTTAGTTCTGTAGACTCATTTACATCTGACAAGTTTTCGTTCTTTTGGAAGAGGGACAAGATCCCAAGTATCGTTTTCCATTAAGGAACAATATTCTTCATCCATAGCTACATCCCAATCTGGATTCCCCAAAGCTTCTCCAAAAGTATTTGGATCATGATTCTCGGAAACTTGAGCCAAAAGAAAAGAGGCCCACTGGAACTGAGAACGTGTTTGTCTTTGATCTCTAGGATCACCGGCAAGATCACCTATTGCTTCGCATGTTGAACAGACCCATAGAGAAGGCGGTTGTGATGGAGGAGAATGAGCAGGCAGAGGTGGATTTCCATCCTCACTATCATCATCAAAAACTGGAATTGGAATGTTTTCAAGGAAGCTGGGAGTAGAAGAAGGAACAAGCGTCAAATTAGGCTTGCAGGCCACAGATGGCACAAATGCCGAGTTAGGCTCGCTGGACAAGATATTTTCATCAAATTTTACATCTCTTCTAATCATTATATCATGAGAATGTGGCTAAATAAGTCTGTAACCTTTTTCATTTTTAGAATATCCAACAAATATGCACTTTTCACTTTTAGGTTGCAATGCTTTTTGTTTTTCATTTGGAATATGAGCCCATGTTGCATTAACAAACAAACGGAAGTGACTTACATCTGGTTTAATTTTACTCCATGCACCTTTTGGTGTGATATCTTGTAAAGCTTTAGTGGGGGTGCGATTAACTATGTAATTTGCACAATTTATGGCTTCAACCCAAAATTGAAGACTTTCCCCCTTAGCTTGAAGCATACAATTAGCCATTTCTTTTAAAGTGTGGTTCTTTTGTTCAGCTACACCATTTTGTTGTGGTGTATATGGAACAGTGTGTTGTTGGATTCCTTGTTCAGTGCAGAAAGTAGTGAACTTGTTGTTAACATATTCTCCCCCATTATCAGGTCTTAACTTAACACAACCGGAACAAACACCATCCCTGCAAGATACCATCGGAAAACATGTCACCATATTTTATTTACATAGTTGTTGCAATGAGCAACAATTAATATTGTACAACATGGTAATATCATCAACAATTCCAGTGGTTAGGACATGCTTAGGATCTTTAAAATCCTTGATTACAACTTGGTTAGGTGTAAACATAACAGTTTTACCTTCACCAAAATGAGTGATTTGATAGATTGACGACAAATTGCAGGAAATTCTTGGAATACATAGTACATCACTAAACTGTCCATTATCTACTGGAATTGTTCTAGATCCTACAACACTAAGAGATCTATCATCACCAACAAATATGTATTTGGTGTTACATTCATGCATAGTAGAAAATATGGCTTTATCCTTAGCCAAATGATAATATGCTCTAGAATCAATGATCCACTCATTCGAAGTAGAAGAAGAAGATGCATTATAGGAAAAACCATAAGCACAAAGTGCATGTCAGTGAGATGAAGATTATGAAGACGAATCAAGGTTGATGTGGTACTTCTTCATTGTTGCTACCAAGGATGCCATCTTCTTGAAACATTTAGATTCATCATGATTGTATTTCTCGCAAAAGTTGCAATGGCGCTCAGTCTTCTTACCTTTTGGTTTGTTTCCTTTGTCATTTTTTGAAGAAATTTGGCTGAGAGGGTTTGGGACCCTTGTTTGGCTTATTATTGCGAAGATTTTTCTTCTTGGGATTCTTGGATTTATCTTTTTGTTGTGCCAGCAAGGATTTTCCAGATGTATATGCATTGCTAATCATTCCAAGATATATGAGCTTATCTTGCTCTCTAATCAAAGAATCACAAAAGGATCCAAGAGTAGGCTCTTTATAGCTAGTTGGATCCAAGGATTATTTCATGGAGTAAAATGTAGATACAAAAACAAAATATGCAGGTCCAAGTTTGGAAAGAATATGATAAATGCATTGCATGTCTTCTCTTTTAATTTTTCGTTCTGCACATAAGAGTCTAAGAGTTTTGTACTTAGATAGATAATCTTAGATGCACGAAAAATCAGTTGGATTTAAGGAAATCAACTCATTTTCTAGCTAGTGGCCTCGAATCTCATTGTGTTTACCAAACACAAATTCCAATTTTTCCCAAGCTTGATCTGGTTCATCAATTCCAGATATGTGGAATCGTAAATTAATAGAGATTGGAATCCCAATCAATCCACGGGCTTCATCACATTTATTGGCCCATTTTATTTTCTTATTAGCACTAGTGGGCTCTGTTTCTTTCCCTGAGGTAATGCGGTAAAGTCCCCTACTTCGTAGGACATCCTCCCTATGATATTTCCATGAGAAATAGTTGGAACTAGTAAGTAGAATATCACATGGGGATGACATACTGTAAAATTAAGATCGTAAAACAAAAACCAATAGTCTGGTTGCAAAGATCTCAAAAAACTACGCTGTTTCAAAAAAAAAATGGCACTGAAAACCGACTTTGGATGAGGAAGTTATGCTTGATTGAAAAATGGTTGTAGGTGACCCCCCCAACAAAAAAAAAATAAAAATAAAAAAATGGTTGCTTTATGTGAACCACTTTTGTAAAATAAGTGGAGTTTCACTTTTACAATAATGTTACTTTAAATACTGCATGCAAAAAACTAAAAGATTTTAAGTGACTCACTTTTATAATTTAAGAGAGATGAATCTTCTCAAGCTTAACATTTTAAACTCACTTTACAATAATGTTGCTTTATGTGAACCACTTTTGTAAAATAAGTGAAGTTTCACTTTTACAATAATGTTACTTTAAATACTGCATGCAAAAAACTAAAAGATTTTAAGTGACTCACTTTTATAATTTAAGGGAGATGCATTTTTACAATAAAGTAACTGAAAAATAGAAATTACATGCAATTTTAGAAAAGTGACTAACAAGAATACTTGAACTCAAGACCTCTTATTAAATAAAACAACTTTTAATCAAGTGAGATAATATTAAAAGGTACGCAAAAGATGGAAAAGAGGAAGGGTTTTTTTTTTACTCTTTTGTCTCGAACTTCGTGCTTGCCAAAAAAACACATTTTTGTCTGTAAATCGCTTCACATAAACCAAAACAAACAAACATATATATATATATATATATATATATATATATATATGCCTTGAATTTGGGGTTAGACCTCGTTATCTTGTCCGGACTGTATATGTTTTCTCACTATTTCTGATTTGACATGGTCGCACAAAGTGCATGGCAAAGAGCATACAGAATAAAGAAAACTATTTTTCTTATGTTTCTGATTTGCCAAAATCACACAATGTGCAGGGAAAAGAGCATACGCAGAAAGAGAATGTAACAACCCGAAACAAAACAAAAAAAAAGACTAGATCTAAAAATATGAGGAAAATATTTTAAATAAAAAAACGTCATTGTAACAATATACCTCTAGATCTGATGAAATGCAAGTATCGTGGGTAAACGAAAGCCTTTTTAGATTAAACGAAAATTGTTCCCCACTGAAAACGACACTCTGGATGCAATGAAACACCTCTCACATCCCAAAAATGCGCAGAAATTTCAGAGCTAGAAACCTTTTCACAGCTTTGGCAACACCGATTCAAAATCTAGATCACCAACGGAAGCAGCTCTTCATAAAGGCTCTGATACCATGTTCGACTACACAGGATAATTCCAAAAAATCAAACACCTTGAGAAACCACTCACACAAACATATCACATATCAACACAACGATGTTTTCATGTGGTTTAAACCCTCGAAAGGGAAACACTCAATGGCCCCATCCAAATAGCTACTTGAGGCAATTTATTATGCAAAAGAAAAAAAGTTACAAATGATCTTATCATAATCGATCAACTAGAAAGTGTCCCTCCATGCTCTTTAAATAGATATCATGGACCAGTCGGGTGTTAAGCCACGGATCAAAGGTAGTTATGATCTAAGAGAAGTTGAACTGTCGGATCACTCTATGTCTAGAACATATTGTGACCGTCGGATTAGATATTTACAAATGCATACTAAAGAAACACACTTTTCCTAATGGATATATTATAACAAGTTGATATTAACTAACTCCTAAGTGTCTAAATATCCTAACATGTTTAGGTTATTTGCTTTTAAACAACTTTTATAATTAGTTTTTTATTTTAAAATTGCCGCCCTTTTTTCAGTTTAGGGAAAAAATAAATTGTGTTATTTTTTAATTTTGATTTTCGGCATTTTGGTGCGCTTGTAATTAGGATGCAATGGTGCGTATATATGTGAAATGCATCATGAAGTATTAATTTCAACATAGCACCATATCAACAGGAAATACAACAATTTAAAAAAAACACATGCTGCGGTGCGTGTATAATTTGGACGCACCGGTGCGCAAGAATTTAGAAAATGCACCATTATGAATTATGTCATAAAATGCATCGATAAATATTTGCTATCAAATAGAGCATATATTTTCTTCTTTGGGGGATTTTTTGGATGTTGACGTACGGTGCATCTGTTGTTATCATCCATTGGTGCATTAAAGAGTTGTGAGCGCAATGATGCGTGTATATTTGGTTATACGCACCGACTTAATTTGAAAACCTCGTGGTTTGATGTGTCAACTTAACATTATAGTCATCTAAAATGTTCTTTTACTAGTCAACCACACCAATTGCAATATTTCATAGTATATTTATGTTGCTTAAACTCACCTTATTCTTACAAAGCGGTTTTCAAACTATATTGGAAGTTAGATTGTGATATAGTTATTAAAAATATTTTAGGACTGTAGAGATGTATATTGATTGTTGATTTAGCTCAAATGGAGGGATAAAAGGTTATAGTATCAAATGGCCAATTCTTCAAATTCTAGCTTATTCCATCTTGTTCAAAGTTCGATGAGTTCTCCCTTTCCATCTCTAGTAAGTTCAGGTTTTCTTTATATTTTGACTATTTCTTTGAATTTACGTTTCTTAACCATGTGAATTTAAATAACAATGTATTCTTTATTACAGGATCTCAATTCAGTTTCAAGTTCGGATGCACAAGATATTCCACAAGTTTCAAAACACCGTAAGCTCTTATCAGGAGAAAGATACCGTAAGCATTTTGTAGATGAAAATGGGCAGTCGCTTTACCTCGCCAATTGTAACATGACATATTCAAGCCGTAATCTTGGTTCATCGATAGTAATATGTCATGAGCTCGATATCTTTTATGACACCCTAGTAGTCTTTGGTTGTTCAAAATGTCTAGGAGAACCCTCGATGTGTCACACTCACCCATTACACCAATGATAGATTACCCAATGTTGATGGTCTAATACCCCCTACTACAGTAAAAAATCCAATAGGTGATATAGAAAAAACACATAGGAACACTTCCCTATGCTCATTTTTGAAAATTTTGGAAGCCAAGAAAATTATGTTTCGTCCTAAATTGATGAACCCTTCTGCTTATGTTCAGTCAACTGAAATTTCTACAGATCCAAAGTATGATATGAATGCCACCCAATGCATCTCTACTAGAAGTTCCAAAAATTTGCATGAGTTGAGAGTAAAATTGTCCAAGTACACACCAAGTTCCGTGCAATTGTTGGAGGGTAGCGATGATTTCTTCCTTCCTGTGAATTTGCAAAGTAAATATCAAACTTCTTACAACTGTGCTATGTATGGTGCGTGACCATCTTCTCTACTTGTGCCTAATGTTGGAACTTAATTCTCCTTTTGTGGTAATCATTTTATGATTTCCAATTCTAATATAGATGCTTCAAATATTGGGTTGTTTATCCTTTCACATGTACTCGTTCCTCCCACTCAGTCAGTAGCACTTATGCCATTTTGTGGTCCTATCTTTTGTCGGTCAGATTACTTAAATATTGTTAAATACAAGCATAGCATTTTCATGTATAGTATTTCCATGAATGGTTATGTTTCTGGAAACTTTAACGGGAAGAACATGTTATATATAGATGGTCGTCCATGCACTCATGTGAACATTGCAGGGTTCATAAATAGTTCTAGGTGATCTTAATTTTCTACAAATTGTTCATTTGAGGAACACTTCAATGACCAGGAGTTATTTATGAAAAGGAAACCGTCCGTATTTGTTGTTGTACATGCAATATGTAGTTAGTCTCCTGGTGATGAGTTGTTAATAAACTATACCTTTCGTATCCCACCAACCACTCGTAAGAGACACCTTGCATTGGGATTACGCTTAGACATACCTTCGGGGCATAAGAATAAAAAAAATTTGATTAATTGTATTTGTTAATTTTCAACAGGATTCATGTTAATGTATAGCTTAGTTTGAAATTTTGTTTTATAAATTGTTAATTTAATTTATAAATTATTTGTTTTATCGCAAAAATAAGGGACTTCCCCTAAAATCCTCATGTGATTCATCATACACTCAAGGATGTTTAATCACAACATTATCATATGTGTAATTGTCACGCTAAAATCTCACACACATATTCATGGATTGCACTACATGTATTGTTAGCTCAGATACAACACTCTTCTTCAATTCGTTCTATTTGTTAATTTTTAATGGGATTCATGTTAATGTATTGCTCATGAAATCTTGATCTATAAATTGTTAATTTAATTTATAAATTGTTTGATTTATGGCTAAAGCAGGGTACTTTCCATAAACTCATCATTTGATTCGTCATTTAGTCAAGGATGTATGATCACAACGTTCGTATTGTGAGAATTTAGATTGCCTAGATCTAGATTCAATAAGACAACTTCACTTGGAATATTTCTGAGAATATGAGAAGAAGAATAGAGAAGATATATTGAGAAAAAAATCACTACATATTATTCATCAATATGTTTACAATATATAATACATCCTCAAGAGAGAGAAAAGAACTTGAAGGCAAGTTGTAAAGCACAAAAATGAAGGCTTACTAAAATCTAGAAAAACCCCCTAGGTGTCAAAAGTGCCTTCCAAATCAGTCAAGAGGCTCACAAATTAGCTACATATGGTATGGAAGCTAATGAGTGATGAAAATGGAATGTGATGATGAATTTTGGAGAGAAGAAAGAGGTGGAGGTCGAATTGGCCAAGTGGAGATAGTTTCCTAGTCATACTAGATTTGCCTTATCCACTCGAAAGGAAGATAAAGTTGTCTAAAGCAGGAAGGCATCTTTCTAACTCATGAATGGAAATAAATCAGACAGAATCTCAGGAAATATTATCCAGAATATTCTCAAGTGCACCCTAGTGACTCGGGATTTCATGTGGTCCCATAAAAGACAAAGCTAGGCCAAATTACCTAGTCAACACTTAGGAAATTAATCAAAAATGATTAATAGATTATATCATAAGTCTAAAGTGGTATGAATGAATTTTTAATACTCCAACATCCCCCCTTAAGCATGAATTTATGTGTTACATATCATATATATAGGTCCCAAGCAACAAGGCTTATGGTCACCCCAATACAAAAAAATATTAGTCCATGTAAAACGAGGAAATGAGGAAAACCTCATGGGAACAAAACCCTCCCTAAAAAATGGACATGTCATAATGTCTTCATACTATTTTGTTCTTCATTTAGATGATCTAAATGAAGTTATTCTGAGTAACAGACTTGGTGAAGATTTTGTGGATTCCATGATCATGCATCATTGCATCAATGTAGTGTAGGCTAAAAACATGTGTAGAGGCCCCATGAAACTCATCATAAAATGATGGAGGAGAATCATATGAATGATTATTGATTTTAAAACATACATGATATGATCTAGATACATAATAAATGATGGAAAAGAGATCTGTGCAAACTCCTTCCCAAAGAGTATCAATGGACTCAACAGGATCAACTTCTTGTGCAGCTACAATACAGTGAATCAAACCTTGTACCTTCTTCTGAAACTGATGTAGAACCTTTATGATATTGTAAAGGAGCTCATGCAGCTCTGAAATATTAGAATATTAGCAATATGGAGTAGAAAACAACAAAGGTGTAGTGTCTCCATGATCGGATAAGGTTTCAATAGGAAAAGAGTGAGCAACTAGATCACCCTGACAGTTGAGCAAGTATGGAGGATTTGAGGACTTGAAATTTGAACCATGAGTGATGGGATCAGGTCCGTACACATGGAAAAACATTCCAATTATGGCCAAAGACATGGTTTTCCAACCAATGAAATATATGGCAGACATAAGAACAACAGAGACAAGTGACACAATGTAGGAAACCATGGAATTGTGTGGTTTCTTAATTGGAGAACTTGGGGGTTGTAGGGTATTTTGTGAATCCAATGGTTGGAAAAATGGTGTGGAAGGTGTCATGAATTGCATATCAGAATGTATATCAAATTCAAAATCATAATATGAAATATTTTAATGTAGGTGGAAGGACCTTTCAGAAGACAAGTCAGAAACTAGTGAAAAATGACTAGGTTTGGGAGAAGACTTTGGTGAACTGATTGGAGATTGCATCAAGGAAGAGGTGAAGGTTTCTGATTCTGATATATCAGAATGTGAATCAAAATCAGAGATATGATAAATATTTTTGTATCTAGCACTCAAAGCATAAATATGATTACCTTTGTGAGTAGCTTGGAGACATTGTTCTTGTTCTTTTCTTGCAAAATTAGGAGCATCAATATTATGTTCTTCAAGCACCTTGGCCATGATGTCTAACTCCTTCCTGAAACAAGATTGCTCAAAATGGGTACCTTTGCAGCAATAAGAACACTTGGATTTCTCTTTCTTGTTCTTTATCTTCTTGGCTTTTGAATCTCCATCATAGTCCTCTTCATCTGACAACATCTTTTGTTTTCCTTTGGATTTGGAATTCTTGGAACTCTTTCCTCCATGAGAAGCAAGTGCAAGGTCCTTGGAGGGTATTAGAGCCCCCATTTAAACTAGCTTGTACTCTTCCTTACTGAGCGAGTCTATGAATGCATCCAAGGTTGGTATCTTCCAGTTGGGAACTGCAAGTTTTGTAGCATTACATGTAGACACAAACACTGAGTATTCAGGACTCAATTTTGACATAATTGTGAGGTTTAGCTGCTCATCCTTCTTATCTATGCCACACCGCTTGAGTTGAATCACTAGGTTCTTGAATATTGAGATGAATTCTTCCATTTAATTGAAATTGCTTGGACTAAGTGAGATGAAATCAATTTTCAATAGATGACCTCTAAGCTCATCTTGATTTCCAAAGAGAGACTCTAGCTTTGTCCATACTTGATTTGGAGTGGTTAGAGTATCAATATGGAATAGAATATCTGGAGAGATAGAGAGACAAAGAAAACCATACTTGATTTTAGTGCAACAGCTGCTAGCTCATTTTCAAGCCCCGTAGTGACTCTATAAAGTCCTTTACTTCGAAGCTATATGATCATATGCGCCTTCTAGTCAAAGTAGTTGAAGCGAGTGAGAATCACAGCTTTAGATTTATTTTGATCCATGATGGTGCACTCTTGGTGATGGAAATATCCTACAAAAAACACTCTGTAAATTTCTATGAATCAGACAAGCTTTGATACCATGTGAGAATTTAGATTCCCTAGATCTAGATTCAATAAGACAACTTCACTTGGAATATTTATGAGAATATGAGAAGAAGAATAGAGAAGATATATTGAGAAAAAACCACTGTATATTATTCATCAATATCTTTACAATATATAATACATCCTCAAGAGAGAGAAAAGAATGCCTTGAAGGAAAGTTGTAAAGCACAAAAAGGAAGGCTTACTAAAAGCTAGAAAAACCCCCTAGGTGTCAAAAGTGCCTTCCAAATCAGTCAAGAGGCTCATGAATTAGCTAAATATGGTATGGAAGCTAATGAGTGATGAAAATGGAATGTGATGATGAATTTTGGAGAGAAGAAAGAGTTGTAGGTTTAATTGGCTCAGTGGAGACAGTTTCCTAGTCAAACTTGCTTTACCTTATCCACTAGAAAGCAGAAAAAGTAGGATAAAGTTGTCTAAAGAAGGAAGGCGCCTTTCTAACTCAAGAATGGAAGGAAAACAGAAAGAATCTCAATAAATCTTATCCAGAATCTCCTCAAGTGTTCCCTAGTAACTTAGGATGGCATGTGGTCCCATAAAAGACAAAACTAGGCCAAATTACCTAGTCAACACTTAGGAAATTAATCAAAAATGATTAATAAATTATATCCTAAGTCTAAAGTGGTGTGAAAGGGTTTTTAATACTCCAACAAATATGTGTAATTGTCACGTGGAAATATCACACACGTACTAAATTCCACTACATGTGCTTCTAGCCTCGAATACAATGATCTTGATTGATTAATTGTATTTGTTAATTTTCTATGGGATTCATGTTAATGTGTTTCTCAATCTACCCATGGGGTGTAGAATAGACAGTTAATGGGTGTGTATTGTTAAGGCTCTTCTTGCATAAGGTCAATTTGAGAATGTATTGCTCAATTTGAAATTTTTAAATTTTATGTGGGATTGGTGTTAATTTATCGCTCAGACTGAATGTTTGCTTTATAAATTGTTTGCATCTAACATTTTCTATTGGAAATGATTATCATGCTTATGTAAAAATTCTTTTGTATAATGTTGGATCAAACCAATTGCATTGTGCTTACTAACATCATCAATATAATGCTCAATATTTTTGAAATTGGGATTATGATGATGAGCGACCTATCTACCATCTTCCATTGCACCCCAGTACAATGTCAAATCAAGAGAAGGGTGAAAAAATATCACAAGTTGGAGAGGAAGCATACCAAGTATGGTTGAATCAACCACCTATTCATTTTTCATTGCATCCATACTCACCAATTAGGACTGCCTACAGTAATAGTAGTTCTTCACTTGTTGGCAATGGAGGAAATGAAGTAGAGGTTAGTATGGATGAGTTATTACGACAAACAAGTGCCATAGATGCAATGTTTTTACATACAGTCTAGGACAATGAGCTAGGAGATGACGCTCATATCATTGAAGCCTTCTTCAAAAGCCTAAAATAGGCTTCCACCACCCCTCTCTTTGGACCTAGCCAGTCAAATTCTACACAGTTGAGGACAACAATGTTACTATACAACTTGAAAGCAATGTATGGCATGTCAGACGCATGTTTCTTGGCACTTTTGAGGTAAATGACCATCAACTACCTTATATTTTAAGGAATATTATCACTCAATCAACATTGAAAATTGTCGATTTTACGAACGTTAAATGACATGGTACATTTATATTTCCCACTAACTGCAGGTTATTCAAAGATAAGGTATTTCCGAGTGATAATGTCTTGCTCGGCAACTGCGAAGAGGTAAAGCAAATGTTGAAAATGTTGGGTATTGAGTACATATCATATCATGAATGTCCCAATGGTTGTATTCTATATAAAGGAAAATATGCAGAAAAAGAGATATGTTCAAAATGTGGGCATGAAAAGTACCAGGAATCGAAAAACAAGGCTAAAGAACATGGTCCTCCTCATAATATATTGAGGCACATCCTTATAATCCTTAGGATTCGGAGGCTCTTTCGTTGCAAAAAATTAGCTATGTTGCAGGGATGGCATGCATCATACTGAAGTGAGGAAGGAGTAACTATGTGAATCCCAACAAATTCAATATCCATGAAGCATATAGAGGATACATGGACTGGTAAATTAAATTATGAAGTACACAACCTCCAATTGAGCATAGTCATTGATGGTGTCAACCCATTTTCCCAACCAAACAACAACTATATTGTTTGGCCTATAGTAGTGATAAATAACAATACCCCCCCATGGTTTTCCATGAAGAATGAACATCTTATGTTGGCTCTTATAGTACCTAGTAGAAGACAAGTGAAGAATACAGATAGGTATATGAATTGGCTCTTATAGTCTACCTACAACCATTGATTGATGAATTGTGGGAATGGATATAGGTATATGATGTATCGAGACTCATCCCATCACATAGTATTTTTACGTTGTATGGCATATGTGAGTACACCACACATGATTATCTGGGGTTAGATGTTTGATCAGGTAAATATGTTGTTTGAATTGTTTATATTCAAAGAAATATTTTTCGTCATATTTAATTCAATGCGATTGTCTTTATCTTCAGCACCAATGTGCTCTATATACCATAGCACCGCAGGTCTTGTAACAAAATGTTATCATGGATGTAAATGTTGTGGACCTTCTATGAAGGTTGGGTGGTCCAAAGACCTTCGAAATCCAATGTACGACTGCTCTAGGGTATTGCTCCCAGAAAACTACCCTTATAGAAGAGCAACATCTGCTTTCAATGGTAAACCAGAGAGAACCCAAATGCCTAAAACAATGACACCGACTGACTAGATTAGGGTATATGATAGAGAGAAGGAGAAGGGAATTGCAGAGATGTTTGATTCAAATGGGGAACCTATGTTCAATGATCATGAATTCTTCAACACCTATGTTGAGAAAATTCCCAAAGGGATGAAAAGGAAATCGATATTTTATGAGCTCCCATATTGGGAGCATCTTAAGATTTTCCACTTACTAGATCCCATGCATATATTTAAAAATGCTTCATGTTCTTTGTGGTGTCAGATATCATCCAAAAAAGTGACAAGTTGGTTTTCATGAGAGATCTTATTTCGTCAAATACTAAAAAGAAGCATTGGCGCCCAAGAGAAGAAAATAGAGGAGAGGTTGGCCCCTCTTTTTCATTTAAAAACTGTGATGTCCCATGGATTTTGAAGAAATATGATCTTTATTTGGCAAAGGAATTTACATTGGGTGTGAAGGTGCCTTCTTTATATGGGTCTACTCCATGAAATTTCTTCACTGCAGACGAACAGTTGTCGGGTTTGAAATCACATGACCATATCAACCTTCTAAGAGTACGTATAATGTAAAAAAATTGTTTTTATTTTTTATTTATATCTTTTACCACACGTTAAAATGAAATTAACTTTTTGTGTTTACTTTGTAGTGTCATTATCTGTTGTTTGTGCGCGGGTGTGTGAAACACAAATTTCCTGATGATCTGCGGCGTGCCATATCTAGACTATTTGCATTTGCACGGTGGATCACATCAAAGGAGATTTACATCGGTAGCATTCACCAGTGGCGTCAAGGTATAGTTGAGATAGTTTGTATGTTTGAGAAGGAATTGTCGACGATTTTCATGGACTTGAAGGTTCATCTTCTAATTCACCAAGTTGATGAGGTTGAATTAGCAGGTGTGGTCTCATGTCGTTGGATGTTCTTCTTCAAGAGGTACATGAAAAAATTGAAGGGATTTTTTTGATGAAGGCCAAAACCCGAGGGGTCTATGGAAAATGGGTACATACTGTATGATTCGTTCTATTATGCCATTGAGTACATCAAGCAAATCAACCACACACCTGGTGAAGTGATTTGGGATGATGAAGGTGATGAGCACAAAAGGGAAGGGGAGGTACTGGAAATGAATGGAAAAAAGCGCATGATAAAGATTAAGTCACTTAGGCTTTCAATCTTCGCATTTCCACATAGTAACTATTCACAACAAACTTCAAAATCTATATTTGAATCCATACGTACTGAATGTGGTTTTGTTTCAATGAATACAATAGTGAATTTAGAAATTGATGAAATCAATAAATTCATTCTTTACAACGTAGAGGAAACACAGATGTGGACCGCATTGTATGAAGAAAAGAGGAGGAAATGGGACATTGACATGAAAGAATTCAGGCGGTTGCACGATAGAATCATGCATTTTCCATATCATTTAAAAGAAAGTATGCCATTGATCTGTCTCAACAGTTGGGTTGTGGACCAAGTCTGAGAGAAATATGGTGCATTCGGTCGTTACCCACCTGAATAGGAGGATGCGCTAAACATTGGGATCGGGTGCAACAACTTGGTAATAATATCTTTATGTACATTTCTAACTTTATAATGCAACTTTGAATCATAAAATCTATGTTTAATATATTAATGGTTGGGTTACTAGACATATCACACCATCATTTGTTAACTTTTTTTACAGGTGCATTCATTCCCATCTATGTGGGCTTATGGACATCATTTTTGCACCGAGGATGCTGATGATGGACATCTTACTCAAGACTGTGGAGTGGAAGTCGAGTTCAACCAATCTAGTTGTGCTAGCCAACGCGATCGAAACCTAATAGGAGGGATGTTGGGTTATGTTGGAAATATACAGGAGATCATTCAAGTGGACTTCTCATCTTTCCAATGTGTTATTTTTAGGTGCAGGTGGTGGGACACATTCGACAAGAATAATGTAAAGGAATATCGTGATAGTGGGTTGATATGTATCAACTCTAGAAATATGTGGGATGAAACTAAGGGGCCTTATATTTTCTCAAAACACTGCGACCAAGTGTTATTTTACCCGGATGTGTTGGATAAAGATTGGTGGTTCATATTAAGACACGGCCCTAGATCTAAACATGTTTTTGAGAACAACGGTGCTATCATGCCAGCCAAGGAAAATAATGAGGGAGATGGCAATGGAGAGTGATATGTATATGTTATATTTCATCATTTATAGATTGAGATATCAATTTGTGATTTTTATCTTTGATTGTATAATTATATTGTTAACTTTTTGTGTTTAATTATATGAGAACAATATGAAAACCAAATAATAATAAAATTATTATTACATAAACGTAATACTATGACAAACTATACAACAATTATAAACATGATACTGTGACAAATTATACAACAATCATAAATCATAGAGTTTCCACAACTTCATCCATTATCAATACAAACTTCATAAAAATACTTAATTCAATGATATTTAATTTTTTTGTAAAGTTTGAATTTGTATTAAACTAGAAAAGAAAAGTGTACATATCAAAATCAAAACTGCATCCTTCAACATGGAATTTTCCTATGTCCAGAGCGAAACAATGATTCCCCCTCGGTTCAAGTTTTTGAAGCAAGTCTAGGACTGCTAAGACACACCTACTACTTTGAAAACTAATCTATGGCAAAATTCCCCACAGGCCGGGAGTTATGACCAACCATAAAGAGATTGAATAAACACATACCAGCTTTGAGTGTCCAAATTTTTTTATCATTCTAAGACAAAGATTAATCTTCATAAAAAATATACACAAAGGATAGTCATGCAACTGCCTACTCTATTTTGGTTGTGCGCTTGACCACCTTTGGACAACATCGAAATATAATTTGTCGAACCGTGGGACTCGAAGTTGGTGGCATGTAGAATCTTTTCCTCGTGATTTCGTGTGCAAGGGAATCCATTTTTCCATTGATATGCTCATATGCAACCTCCTGGTTTTGTGCTATATTCCTCATTACCTCTTCTAATCTTGCAAGGTGAGCCAACACCAAATGATCTTGCAGGTCCTATTGCAAGCATCCATGGAGGCAATCTTCCATAGCTAAATCGAGCAATACCTTCATGCTCCAGAACATACTGAGGGTCTTCGTATGCCATATATCCCTTGTTCTACAATATATCGAGTGTTCTATCAGATACCCAAAATCAGAGATGAGTTTTTGTGCCCCTAGGCACTTCTTATCATTGCATATGTGTCGTTCTAGCCTCTCTATGCGAGCCCAAGCTTGTTTGTTGATCTTGGTCTTGAAGAATCCCTTGGAATTCTCCATCTCCCTCAAAGCATTGGGAATGTGAGAGCGTTTGGGGCTATTCTTTGTTTTCCTTGATGTAACCTTGGTTCACACCATCCTAAAATGAGCAACGCCCAGCACCCGAGCCAAGGATCCTCGACTTTCTAGGAGGAGCAAGTGACACCACCTTGTGGTGAGGTAGATGATCCAGGGAATGGATAGATTGTCATGGGAAGCATCAAAGGGAAGGGAATAGTCCCTCTGGATATAGTGCATGCATACGAACCCCATAACTCCACACCTTTCCATTTCATCATCATAAGAGCCCACACATAATAGAATTTAGAAACTTGAACTATAAACAATCTACCAAGTTTATTATCATACCATCCATATGAATGTTTCATAATGGTATTGATGTAAACGTGGGTTTGCATGAGGTGGGAGCTTCCACTTGATGGCACGCATGTCCCACCAACCTCGAACTTAAGCCATCGTTGCATAACCACTGCTCGCGTCATCATAATGAGGACACCCATCGTGGGGGAATTAAATGATATTTTTAATTCAATTATATTATGTAAAAATAAAAAATTTAACCTATATTAAATTACTTGAAACATTTTCCACATTTTCAATTACCATTACTCCAATCCATATTTTCACATTTACAATGACCTAACAACCAACCATACTTTCAAATTCATTTTCTAACCAATATATCAACCTATATATGAAACCACACTTCAAATTGCCTATAACATTTAGGTTGGAATTATTTAATATGAAAAATGGTCCAAAGGATGCTAAAAATTTGACCAAAATTAAAAACCCAATAACTTTCTTTACAAAGGTCTAAAATGTTGACTTGTGTTGTAGTGATAGTCGATATGTTATGTTTATGAGTTTTAACTATATGTAAGTTATTCTCAAATCAAGAATTATTTAATATGAAAAATGTGTTCGGGTTAACCTTGACTCAGGAATGAGTCAAATGGTTTAGGTCTTAGCATGTGGTTTTGGGCCCATGGTATTTGGTATTCCATGGTATTGGACCAAGGTATTGCATGTAATGAAGCCTATAAAAGGCTTGGCACACTCCATTGCAATGTGGCTTGGAGTTTAGTGTGTGAGCTCACTTGGCCCGGTTGGCTGGTTTTGGCCAAGGTGATAAAGATCTTCATTGGATGGTTTTTCCTCTCATGGGGTTTTCCAGGGTCAAATGTGTTGTTATGTGATTGTGATTATTATTATTCTCTCTTATTATTATATGCTCGTTGAAAACCTAATACGTGGTATCATAGCACAAGGTTGGAGATCCTTGAGGCCATATCCTTGTATCTAAATTAAAATTGTATGGGGTAAATGTTCGGTGGCATCCAAAACCCCAACGGTATTGTTTTGATCCTTATGAAACTTAGCCATAGGCAAGTATTTTATTTCCCTGGGTCCTATAAGCATAGAAAAAAGAAGTATCCCTCTTATGCACAAAGAAGGGATGTTGCATCAAGTGTGGAATGAACCATTGGGTGAGTACGAGGGTGGAAGATGTACTCATAGCCTAGATTGATGTGGATCAGATAGTTTGAGTCTTTGATTGCGAGAGGAATGTGAGATGGTTTAATCTCGATTTTGGGACCAAGATTGATGAACCATGTACTTGAAGAGAATTCCTAGAGAAATGGCAGTTACAGCAGCTGAGGACCCATGTAATCCGGTAAATGGATTCTTTTTATATGGAAGTCAATGAAAAGTTTGTATGAAGGTACAAAAGGAGGCATGGAATATGATGAGCATGGAAAAGTGATAGGATGTAGAAAATCTATTATGCAACAAATTTCCAAAAAGAGTATGAAAGAGAAGAAATAGATCATAAAGAGTACTCCATGACATGATTGAAGAAAATAGTTGAATAACAAACCTCTTCGAGGGGGAAACCTCCTTATACAATGTACTAAGTACACAAGACAAGAAAAGATAAGATACTCCAAATGAAAGGTCTCCTTCCTATATATAGGAGACTAAGGGGTACAATCCCAACTAACTGACCCAAGTTGGCATAACTAATATAACCATACTAATGACAATTACCACTAATGGACTAAATCTGACATCAAAACTAATGTAATGAACCACAATATAAGGGGGAATGTGCCCATATTTAAGGCTTAACATGCCCCTCCTCTTCAGACAAGTGTTTTCCTCGACGCTTGATTAGCTGCGGATTCCTGTGTATGAAGGACTCATCTTCCTATGTCGAATCTTCAACTGGTAAGTTCTTCCACTTTATGAGGTACTCAGTAATAGCCCAATTTCGTAGTTGTTCAGTCCTTGTTTCAGTGATTTGTTCATGTTCCAATATGACTTTTCCTTCTTCATCAAGATCCGGAAAGATTGTTTGAATTGGGATCTTGTCTCCTATTACCTTCTTTAAGAAAGAAACATGGAAAATTGGATGTACTCTTGGAGATGAAGGGAGCTCCAATTTGTAAGCCATACTACTAATCTTCTGCAACACTTTATAAGGACCATTATACTTTGGTTCTAATTTATTGTCCTTCTTTAATAGCTTGAGAGACATTTGCTTGTAAGTTTGTGGCCTGATAAATACCCAATCCCCTTCTTCAAAACTCCTTTCACTGCGATGTTGATCAGCTTGTTGTTTCATCTTGTTTTTTGGCATAGTCAAGTTGTCCTTAAGTATCTAGAGAACTTCTTATTGGTGCTCTATGTGATCTTCCACAGCTTGAACTTTAGATTTTCCTTTTAAGGGAGATGTGATAGATGGAGGCCAATACCCATAAAGTTCCATAAATGGAGAGATTTTTTATGATGTATGGAAGGAAGTATTGTACCACCATCCTACAAAAGACAACCATTTCACCCAATGTGCTTGTTTATCAAATGCAAAGAAACGAATATAGCCTTCCAAACACTTGTTCACAATCTTAGTTTTCCCATAAGATTGAGGGTGATAAGATGATCTGTGAGCCAATTGAGTACCCAAATAGGAAAATAATTCAGTCCAAAATTTTCCAGTGAAAATTGGATCTCTATCACTTACAATAATATTTGGATTTCCATGTAACTTCTGAACAGTTTCCATAAAGGCTGCATCTATTGTACTTGCATTAAAAGGGTGAGTGAGTGCACAAAAGTGTGCATACTTCATGAGTCTATCAACAACCACCATAATAACCTTCTTTCCTTCATAATTGGGTAGACTTGTGATAAAATCCATGGATACTTCCTCCCAGCGCTGGCAAGGTATGTCTAATGTTTGTAGAATTCCTTGGGTCTTAATTGTTTCACCTTTATTCTGTTGGAAAACCAAGCATTCAGCCACGAACCTTTGAACATCAAATTTAAGACCTTCCCAAAAAAAATCCTTCTTGACCTTGTGGTAAGTTTTCAGGAATCCTGAGTGCCCACCTATAGGAGAGGCGTCTAATTCTAAAAGGACCTTCTACTTGAGTTGGGAGTTTTTGCATAAATATAAAATATCCTTATACCATAATGAATCATTTTTCCACACAAAAGTATCTAATACACTGGGATCATTCTCTAGCTTTTGAATGAGCATCCACACATATAGGTCGTTTTTTCCGTTCTTCCCTTGTTGCTACTATCCAATCTAGTTGTAGAATGGAAATGGAACAAAGTAATGCCCCAACATCTTCATCTTTTCTGGAGAGTGCATCTGCCACCACATTATGTTTCCCATTTATATAGATGATTTCAAAGTCATATCTAAACATCTTGGTTAACCACTTTTGTTTCTCTTCTAAATATAGTCTCTGTTCCAAGAAGTATTTAAGATTAGCATGATCTGTTTTGACCTTGAAGTGCCTACCTATTAGATAAGGACACCATTTCTTAAGAGCATGTAGTATTTCCAACATTTCCTTCTCATAAATGGGATTTTGTAAGTTCTTTCCCTTCATTGGATGACTTGTAAAAGCAAGTGGGTGTCCTTCTTGCATTAGAACAACGCCAATGCCATTTCCTAAAGCATCACATTCTACAATAAAGGTTTTTATGAAGTCTGGTGTGGCCACTACATGATTTGTGCACATTGCATTTTTAAGTTGTTCAAAATCTTGAGTTGACTCTGGAGTCCAAGAAAATGCATCTTTCTTCAATAATGTTTTTATAGGCACTGCTATTCTTCCATAATTTCGAACAAAATTGCTGTAGTACCCTGTCAGACCTAAGAATCCTTGAATATTCTTCAAGTTTTTTGGAATTGGCTAGTCTATCATGGCTTTAATTTTGTTAGGGTCTGCCTTGACACCTTCTAGATACAATATGACCCAAATACTCTACCTCCTTCACCCCAAAGAAACATTTGGAAGGTTTTACATATAGTTGTTTCTCTTGTAGTAGTTGTAGTACCCTGTCAACACGTTGAACATGTTCTTTCCAAGACTTGCTATAGATTAGTATATAAACAAAGAATACTAGCGCAATTTTTCTAAGAAAAGGCTTGATAATGGAATTCATCAAACCTTGAAAATGTGGAAGGTGCATTCGTGAGACCAAATGGCATGACTAGAAATTCATAATGACCTTCATGAATTCTGAATGTTGTTTTTGGGATGTCTTCATCATTCATTCTAATTTGATGATACCTAGAATTAAAATCCAACTTTTTGAATAAAATTGCTCCATGTAATTCATCTAGAAATTCATCAATTACAGGAATGGGAAACTTATCTTTAATGGTGATCTTGTTGAGCTCTCTATGATCTAGACACATATGCCATGATCCATCTAGCTTGTGTACCATTACCATTGGTACAAAGTAAGAACTTTGGCTAGGCCTAATTATGCTAGCCTAACATTTATTCAACCATACGCTCAATTTCACTCTTCTGTCCATAGGGGTATCTGTAAGGTATGATGTTAGGAGGAACACTTCCTGGGATTAAGTGAATAGCATGATAAAAATATTGGATAGGTGGAAGACCTTTCAGAATATCTTCAAATACCTTGGAATTCTTATTAATGACCCTTTGGGGATTTGGGGAAATAGGAGGCTTAGATGTTTGAATATCTAATGAGCATAATTGTGCAATTGCACCTTGATGTCCCTTTTTCATCAATTTTGTCATACCATTAGAGCTTATCACCTTGCTTGGTTTCCATGTGATACCTTGTAATTCATATTCCTTTCCTTCCCATAAAAATTTCATGAAAATATATTGAAAATTAAAAGCCACGGTTCCCAAAGATTGTAACCATTGAACTCCTAAGACAGCATCAGCACCACCCATTGGAATAGAAATCATTGGACTATTCAATACATATTCTTCCATAGTAAGATTTATATTATGGGATTTCCCTGAGTACTTTATAGTTCCTCCATCTACAATCATTACTTGAAATTATGGTGCTAGATACACAAAACAGCTGAGAGATTTTGCTAATTTATAGTGAATGAAATTATGAGTACTACCAGAATCAGTCAACACTGTTACCTTTTTCTTTTTGATAAATCCTTCAATCTTGAGAGTTTGAGGAGTGCTAATTCCATCCAATGTATGACATGATATGGTGGGATTAATCTCTTCTGAAGCAGTATCTTCTATTTCTTCATCTGGGGATGGTTCTTGTTCTTTTTGTTCTTCCTCTTCACATTCTATGTAAAATAATTTCTTCTCACCACACTTATGTCCTTTATTATACTTTTTGTCACAATTAAAACATAGGACTTTTGATCTTCTTTCCTCTATTTGTTGAGGTGTCAACCTTTGAGGTGGGTTAGAAGAAGGAACAATATTCTCTCGGTATGTGTTGAAGGTGCTCTTTCTAGTAGCCATCGTCATATTTTTACTTTCAACCTTCCTTTCCATCATGAAGGCCTTCTCCAAGGATGGTGGTTCAAAGAGACGCACCTCATGTTGAATGTTATCCTTCAAGGTGCCAATGAAGAGATCCAATAGATTATCTTCTAAAATTTTCTTCACTCTAAGACTTAGATTATGAAACTGTTTGATGTGCTCTGCAACTGGACCTTTTTTATTGAGATTTATTAACTGGCTAAAGAAGGTATTGTTATTAATATCCCCATAATGTGCAATCAATTCTTCGATGAATATAGACCAAGATATAAAAGAGACATTTTTACGGTCACAAAGCCATTGGTACCATACAAATTGATTAGGATCTAAATATAATGATGCAATAGTTACCTTTTACAAAGTTGGAACCTGGACCGTGTAGATCAAAGATTCAATTGCTCCATTTGGAATATCAATGTTATTGGATCATTGCCATCAAACTTTCTCATGTCAATATTGGGAAGTTGGGTACCCCTTGGTGACCATCCCTGATGACTTCCATTACCAAAATCATTTCCTCTTGGAATATTCTTATTCATGGAATTTTTATCGTCATGAGAATTATATTTATCCTCTTGAGTATCCTGAAAAACATCATCACCTGTAGGAAGAGTATCCCTTGAATTTTGTATGAGATTAACAATATTTGTCATATTCCCCATCAACTTCTCCTCTAGATTGAGTAAATCAACTGTTCTCACCAAATTTTTCATATTTTCCTCCATTTTATTCAAATTCTCCTCTAAATTATCCGAATCAACCTTTTTCACAGACCCATTAATCATATCTTCCAATTGGGACACTCGAAAAGAGAGGTCTTCCCTTTCATCATGCGTCGAGGATGGATCCTCTGGTGGTTTGGATGGAGTGTAGGTATTTAGAATTCCTTTTGGTAAAATTTTGAACAATATAAATAGATATCACACCTTAGGTGTCACCACAATTAGATCCTTCTACTCAAAGTTAATAAAAATTAAAAATGGCATACCTATTCAAACTTTGATTGGAAGATAGTTTTAAGGCCGACTTGATACTGATGTAAAATTTTAAATTTATGCTCCTATGGGTCTGAAACTTCGTACAGTTATATCCTGATGTGTCCTATTTCCAATTCCACAGGTTTGACTTAATTTGGAATTACCAATAATAAGTTATTGTGAATCTCCCAGCACCTCTTATGGTTAGTCTTTCCAGAATAGCGAACTTGTACTGTACTCCATGTGTCCAATATTTTGTATATGAAGTTGAAAAACCTGCCAAATATACTTTGGTCCGTATTCTTTCAGATGCAATAGATCTCACTCAATTTGGATCTTTCATGCCCCATATACTACCTTTTTTCTCAAAACACGTTTTGTAGACTAGTTTTTGGAGTAGTCAAAATCCCTAGATTCTAGAGAGAATATCTCCAAACCTGTAATGTTTCAGTATCTGAAACTTGGAACACAGTTAGAAAGGCCTTTATTCTAGATGGGTTTTAAGTCTTGCTCTCTGAACCCTTGTAGAAACAATTTTATAGCGAAAAACCAAGATGACTAGTTTTGAAGAATTCAGTCTTGAGGAAAGGGCTCTGATACCAAATGTTATGCAACAAATTTCCAAAAAGAGTATGAAAAGAGAATAAATAGATCAAAAAGATTACTCCGCGACTTGATTGAAGAAAATAGTTGAATAAAAATCCTTTTTTAGGGGGCAACCTCCTTATACAATGTACTAAGTACACAAGACAAGACAAGACAAGACAAGATACTCCAAATGAAAGGTCTCATTCCTATATATAGGAGACTAAGGGGTACAAGATCAACTAACTGACCCAAGCCGACATAACTAATATAATCATACTAATGACAATAACCACTAGTGTAACAAATATGACATCAAAACTAATGTAATGAACCATAATATAGGGGGAAATGTTCCCATATTTAGGGCTTAACAAATGGATGGTGATGGTAAAGTCACCATGAGACACATGAACAAAAAACAAATTATCTTAATTTGGAATTGAAATTTTGTAATTGCATGTAATGGGCATATGGTTGTAAGACCTAGTTAGGCATGTGTACCCCTGGTAACTCACCGGTAAAGTCTAGGTAGACCTAGGTGATAGATGGGAATCCCTAGTAACTCACTGGTAAAGTCATGTACACCTAGGTGATAAGGGGGGCATGTGGAAATTCCTCATTTAAAAACTTTGGGGGGAGTTTGTGATTACTCCAAGACAAGCTTAAAAGGGGGATTGTTAGGGTTAACCTATACTAAGGAATGAGTCAAATGGTTTAGGTCTCAGCGTGTGGTTTTGGGCCCATGGTATTGACCCAAGGTATTGTATGTAATGAAGCCTATAAAAGGCTTGGCACACTTCATTGTAATGTGGCATGGAGGTGATTAGGTGAGCTCACTTGTTTCGGTTGGCCGGTTTTGGCCAAGGTGATGAAGATCTTCATTGGTTGGTTTTTCCCCTCCTGGGGTTATCCAGGGTAAAGTGCGTTGTGTTAAATGTGTTTCTATGTGATTGTGATTATTATTATTATCTCTTATTATTATATACTTGTTGAAAACCTAATAAAATGGTCCAAAGGATGCTAAAATTTTGAAAACTTTATAATGCTTTGAAAACTTGTTAAGTCATACAACAACTTGTTTTATAACATAATTTACAATGCAAATTGTGATGTTTTTATCGACCAAAATAGTTAGTGATTTAAAGACCCACATTTTGAATAGTACAAAGTTTTGTTACATAAGCATACGATCATCATCATTTTCAGCACCTAAAAAACATAAACATAAACGTCATGATCATGATCATACCATCATAAACATACGCATAAACAACATCATATCATCATAAACATAACCATAAGCATAAACATAAATGTACCATCATCATCATTTTCACGGCATAAACATAAACATACCATCATTATCATTGTCACCATCTAACAAACATAAAAATAAACACCATCATACCATCATTAACATAAACTAAAAATAAACATGAACGTACCATCATAAACATCACGTTACATATTCATCTAACATATACATTTAACAGATTTAAACATCATCTAACACACATATTTAATAAAAAAAGTAAACATAAACGTTCCATGATCATCATTTTCACCACATAAACAAGCATGCCATCATCATGATCATGTTCACTATCTAACAAACATAAACCATAAAAATCTTTGATATAGCATCATAAACATACAAATAAACATAAACATGAGTGTAACACCATAAACATTACATTACCGCCATCTAACACACACAGATATATATATATGTATATATATAGTAAACATCATATACCATCATCTAACAAAACACAAGTTGCATTATATTATAACATGCATAACCATCACACACATCTAACAAAGTACATCATCTAACCTGACCTAACATACACATCACCATCAACATAAACAACAACATCAGCATAAACATGAAAAATGCAATATATATATAGATATGAACATATATAACATCAAAGTGATGATACAATATGCCAAATATAATATATCTTCGGTCAAATAACTTCTATGGCATATCTAATCCAACTTCGCAAGAGGCATCATCAATATCTCTTCGACCAGAGCCAAAGGCATCGTCACCTTTGTTGGTTTATCCAGCAATACTGAGGGGGGGGGGGGTGAACCAATAGATCCAGAGGCAATATCAACACCTCTGCCAGCAGAGCTAGAGGCATCAAAACCTCCAACAATAGAGCCAAAGGGATCAATACCTTTGCCAGGAAAAAAATGAGCTGGGAGAGAATCATGGATAAATCCATTAAACTGAATCGTACAGCCCCCTCTGAGAATCTATGTAATAGAGTCGGTTGGAGCAGGAAATGGTGGATGGTTGGGTCGATTAGTAGGATCGGCAGGTCGGTCGAGTAGGAGTAGAGGAGATGATGAAGGAGCTGATGGAAGTGGAGTAGGGGGACATGGTGGAGGAGGAGGTGGATGGGATGTTCGAGGTGGAGGAGGAGAAGGTGGAGGCTGAGGAGGAGGTGCACAGGATGTGGAGGCTGCATCACCAGTCGAAGGAGCTGATGGAGAAGGATGTGTTCTAGGGGGCAAGGATCTCCACCCTCATCTGACGGTGAAATTCCATGAGGGATAGCATCTAAACAATCACAAGCACCAACAATGTGTTGCATCATGATCCTCATATGATCCAGGTGGATCTTAGAAATGATGAGTATTTTATTTTTCTTCAATGCTAATGAAAATGACACCAAGTTGAAGAGCTCGTCGAGACGATTCCAACATCACTTGAATCGCGTCCAATGGACTCCAGATGAAGAATATAGAGCCATCTAAATTTTTGGCAAAGTAGAGTTTTATGGTGTAGAAATGGCAAAAAAAAGGGCCACATGGCACCACTAAAAGGGTGACACATGGCATGTACAGCGTTGACATGGTAGCACCACGTTGCAGGACGAGATGACTTGGCATCTGATTTGGCAAGTGACGTCGCATCGACTTGGTCATGTCATATTGTGACACATGGAATCCAATTGGCACACAAGTGGACCAATCCAAGGTCGCCACGTGGCATTCCCCGATTGGTGGATCAAGGTTCAACCGTTCACCAAAAAGCTTGTGAAGTTGGAAAATATTCGAGCCCATGACGTCCACACAACAATTCTAACAACCTACCACTGCACCACAATGTACACTTGTTTGTATGAATGGCATATAATATATTTTAGTTTTATTAATAGCTCAGACAGATTTATGGCACATGTTATATATTCCAACCTTGGTATATGTATTTTGGCCATGGTTTATAACTATAAATGTGTAACCAATTACTAAGAGTTTGGTTGTGTTATATGGTTCGACGGTTGTAACCGTTATCCAAACTACCATACAGATTTTTGAACCAAGCCAATGATATAAAAGCTTGTAAAACTAGCAATTGCACCTTGAGGTGCAATAAAAGAACATCGTATTGCAAGCGAAGCAAGGAGATGTGGTATGCACATCCAAAGAAGATATATACAACAATAAAGACAATTTGAAGTGTTGAACCACAAATTTTAGTTAATAAAATGATAAAAAATTTATACAATAAAGATATACATTTTACAAATCTTAGTCTACTTTTGCTAAAAGAAACGAAACATTTTTAGAAGTCTAATACCTTATAAAATATCAAAGTGACGTTCACAATTTAGACAATTCAAATTAAAAAAAACTTTATAAAATATGATTAATAGAAGATTATAGGCATAATGATAAAATCAGTAATACATGAAATGATGTACAACCAATCAATACTTCAAATGGAATTCTAAAAAAATGTCCACATTGTTTTTGACTTAAATATCAAGAGTTTTTCTACTAATAAGTTAAGTAGCATTTTCATAAGTAGTTTAAAAATTGAAAAAATAAGAGTGTCGTAGCAAGATGGCCACTCTTTAATCCTTCGAGGTGGCACTTTTCTACTCGCATGGAAAGGTAGAGAAAAAAATAATGTTGTTCATATAATTATGACTTACAATGATTGCATGCCAGCAATATGCATGTCCAATAAATATGAAATACAGTCTATATACTAATATATACACATCCCTCTTTAGAGCGTACGCCTCATCTCAGAATGGTCCGAAGTAATAGGCTTGAAAATTGAGATATGGGTTTCGCACCGGGAAAATGATGGGGCTCACAGGTCACTCTGGACAAGGTGGCTCTGAAGCATACTCGGCATGCTTAAAAATCGTGTCCCTTTTAAGTTGTTTTTTACCACAGAAGGGGAAATGGGAACTGCACTTCCTTCTCTCTTCCTGGGAATTCCCGAACATTTTATTCCAGTTCTTCTCATAAGGTGGTCGGGATAGGATCCTTCGTTTCTCAGTTTTGATATGCTAGATATGATTTTGTGTGTTAGCTTTAATAGTTTTTGTTGCTCTACTAGAGAAACCTCTGTTAATTATAATGTTTGTCCTACTTACAATACTTTAAATAAATATATATATATAACTGTGAACTTTTTCAAACCTTGATAATCATGGACATTTGAGCCTCAATATTCATAGGTCTTTAGTGCGGGCATAGAATGTTGAGTATAGTGATCTCTTTGCACCTCTCCTTCAATGGAAAGGGTTCATTTTTTAGATCATATGGATAGTTCAACAAACAATCAGGGGTATTTGGAGTGTAAATAGACTAACAAGCATCTCTTTCTTATAGAAGTGATGGCATTGAACAACTTTCAATGAGGCAAATATTTTGTTCGACCTGGAAGAAATATCTCTTTTGGCTCAAATCTCACTGTTCAATTCTCATATAGGACTTCCATTTTTAGGAAAGATAAAAATACTCTTAAATGAAACCAAAGTAGATATATTTTGGACATAATCTAACTGACAATAACCTCTTTGTTATGAAAGTGATGGTGTTAAACAACTTTTCATGATGCATATACTACGTTCAACCTAAAAGAAGTGTCTACTTTTGGATCAGATCTAGTTATTCAGTTCTCAGAAATATCATTTTTAGGGAAGATACAAATACTCTTGAAGCTTATGCAAAGGAGATAGTTTTGGGATATAATATTATAATATGAATGACAAGCATCTCCTTTTTATGGAAGTGATGGTGTTAAACAACTTTTCATGAGGCCAATACTCTATTCAACCTAAATGAAGTGTCTGATTTTGGATCAGATCAGATTATATAGTTCTCAGGAATATCATTTTTCGAAAAGTTGCAAATACTATTGAATATGAAACCAAAGGAAATATGCTAGCTTTCCTAACTTATGTACAAAGGGGGATCTCATGCATCCTTTGGTTTCTCGATGTAAAATTCCACCTATAATTGATTAATAATGAAATATTAATGTATTTTCAAAAAAGAGCTCAAACTGCTTCTCTAGTAATTTCAAGACCCTACTGTGCAAAAATGGAGTATGCATTCAAAACAAATGTTCAAATTAATGTATATCATGATCAAGACAAAGATTGACCATAGTATACACCTTTCACCTAGTCATAAGTATATTTATTTTTCATTGTTCAATTATTAGTTCCAAATCATTTTAAAAATAAATTATCAGAAAGCTGTAAAAAAATATAATTATTTGTCCACAATTCTAATACCAAATTAAACCTAATAGTAAGCAAGTAGAAATTCCTCACTTAGATAAAACAAAAAAGGGACACAGTAGCTAATTCATGAACGTGAAACACTTTCTCATGCAATATGCATATATGTAAATATAGGAACTGACACACATTTCATTTCTTCTTTGGAAATGCTCCGTGCTCCAAAAAATATAGAAAACAAGAAAAACTATGAATGATTACTCATGCCTCGTGCAGATTTAGCATTAGATTCTATGATAAACAAATCTCAAATTTGAATTTTTGAAGCATCAACTTGGGAGATGAAAATGAAAATAAATGAGGATGCTATGGAGCCACTTAGTTTCTGCTAACTTCCAAACTACTTCTATGCATGCATTTTAACTTGCAATTTCTTGCTAATCATTTCAAATTGTTTTTCTATTCAACTCTAGTTTCAGGCCTACATCACAAACTAAACATATAAACCATGCTCTCTTTTCAAACTGATTTTTATAGCAAACTTCCAAACTATTTCTATGCATCCATTTTAACTTGCAATTTTTTTGTAGTTCTTGCTAATCATTTCAAATTGTTTTTCTATTCAACTTTAGTTTTGGGCCTATATCACAAACTAAACATATAAACCGTCTGGTGTTGCTCTCTTTTCAAACTGATTTTTATAGACAAGTATTGTTGATTGTTATCAATAGTTTGTTGTGAAGTTTAAAATTTCAACCTATACTAAACAGGAACCCCGCCAATGAAATAACCTCATTTCTAACCTTTTGTGAGATCTTGAAAATTTGACATCCATGCCAGGAAGTTAGGAACATGCCAGAATATTTTTCTAAGCCGCCCTCTTTCTGTTTGCTTCGCAGGAAACATTCCCAGGCCATTTCAAGAAAATCAAAGTTACATTCATTTACAAATACTCAGTTATTTTTCGCTGCATCTGGTTATTTTCCTTGATCACTTCAATGGAAAGGCTTACATAAATACCCCAATAACACAAGCATTAAAAATTAATAAGGTAATCATGCTTAAAACAACCTTTTTTCCCTCCACAATATACATGCTAGTAAATACGTTTATTGTATTTCTGAGCCATCTCATCTTTTACCATCTTAGAGCTCTTGGGCCTTCCCACAACAACAATCTGAAATATTTTCTCATTTTCCTTATCTATGACTAATCAAATATGTAAAAAGAATAAATCTCCATGATTCATAAATTGTATGATTTTAACATATCAAAGTGGGTTTATCCAAAGAATTGTGGGTGGCAAATCACAATTGCAATTTTAATTAGTAAATGAGTCATGAATCTTCATGGATATCTTTCATTTGGATAAGTAGCTTGGGCCTTGACCCAAAGATGGATACTCATTTTATCAATCCTATGTTTTGTAGGCAGTTTGAAAATTGGAATATAAAGAAGTTTCAGTATCCTTATCCAAGGTTTCTTCGGTATGCAAAGAGAACATATCATCATAATGTAACTATCATGTTGCCTTCTAGACTAAAAAGTATATGGACTCAACCTAAGTTAAGTGGCTTTTCTCTAGTATAGTAAGGAGCAAATCATAATTCCAAATATTTTGTCTTCTTACTTAAGAAAACTGAAGTCATATTTTTGTCTTGCATACATTTGTTTTCCACCATTTTTCTTGTATTTTTCGTACTTGGCATTTGTGACATTTTATTTTATGGTAAGTTTGTTTCCAAAACTGATAATTCAGCTTGAAAATTGTTCCAAGCAATTTTTTGTCATAGGTAATTAGACCTATTTTTTTTTCTTTGTTGGCAATAGTTAACATTGCAGTAGTGCACTATTGCATTAAATATCAATTTTTAGTCTTATCATTTTGAAACACATACCAATGTTTGTCCCACAAACATCAATATGCCTTATTGATGCATGTAAATCATTATCTTAAACACCCTTGATAAGGGATGATAAATGTAAATGCTTCCTGACCTCGTCTTGAGAAAGATTTCTCAAAGAAAAAATTGAAATTGAAGAAAAAATTGATATTAAAGAATAAATTGATCTTGAACTTTCTCTTGTAAGAGCTCATGAATAAGTAGTAAAAACATTGCATGTGGAATGTTTAAAAAGAAAGGCAACAAAATCCCCTAAAGAAACCTTTGACAAGGACCACTAGAAGAGCATCTAGTACTTACTAATGACGATATTGGCCCAAAAATCATAAAAACCCATCTTGACTCCATACAATTTGCAGTAGAATCTCTTGTAGCGATGCTAGGATTGTTGGAGCAATTTCTAGGAATAATATTTCCATAATTGGACATTGACGTCATTTGCAAGAGATGAAGCAGTTACTATGTTGCTTGGATGAGAGGGTTTTTCCTGAGTTGTCTGTATTCAGAGGCTATCTCCCTGGTTTTACGTTCCTTTTATGGTGGGATATGAGGATAGATGTATCTAATAGGGGGAGGATAGGAGAGAACTAAGTGGGGAAATATTCTCTTGCTCCCTGTCTGACCTTGTTAGAGTTTTCTTTAAACTTAAACCTTTAAAGATTTATATTCCAGTTTGGAATTCGCTTAGAGCTTACAACGAAGGCTGAGTATCATCTGAACGGGACACTAAGCTAGGATTGACTCGGTGTGAAATAATTTACTAGTTTCGTGGTTACCTTGGACAATCAAGATCTACTTGAGTGGTCCCACTACTCGAGAGGATTTCAGATGTTTAATCGGATATTATTATTATTATAGTTTTTTACAAACAACAGATAATATCGAAATAATATTGGCTATTAGTTTTGTATTTGCAACATTTAACAACTATGCATTATGAGCTAAATAAGTTTCCTAGCGATTTATTCTATTAATATAAAACAATGATATTGATAAAATTGGCACAACAAAGGAGATGCCTTCATTGCATCCAAGATAATAGAATTTACATTTCAGAAATTCAGGAAAGCTATGACTAGTGAAGTATGATGCCTTTCGGTATCAAAAACCATCGCTAAAGCCTAATGCAAAAGCCAGAAGCCAGAAAATGAATACCAAGAAGTTGTAAACAAGAAGACAAATCGAATTTCAAAAAGAGAAATCAGTTGGCTGAGCATTAAATCCTATGATAGCCATAAAAAATCCATGGCTATTAGCATAGATAGAAGCCTCTATGCAAAGCAGAAATGTGACTAAGGTATTATATAGAACACACCTATTGTAATTGTTCGGGAAAAATATTTTTTTGAAAGGAAACATCAATATTTTTAATAACCAACAAATACTCGCAAACATGCAACTAGCGTAAATGCCACACAAATTACATTCATAAATTGGACATCGACAAAAAAAACCAGAAACGCAACTCAGCCCTCAGCTTGAGTGCATCAAGAGGTGGATGGGAAATGTTTAGGTCATTATTGTTCTTATGAAATATGTAGATCAATAAACAATAGAAACCAAAATTCAAGATGTTGATTATGATCCCACAAATCTAAAATAATGGAATATTTGATGCATTTCAAGATAGATCTCCTAAACACTAAAATAAATGTAGAACTTGGAAAGTAGAAGAACCAAGGGGGAACCTGGGAAAAAATCCTAGAGTTGGTTTGGCAACAATAGGTAGAGGCTGCAGGTACCAATCATTATCCATAGAAGGATGAAATACTTGACAACGCAGGTATGTTTCACACGTCACAATCCCAATCAACCATAGACGACTAGTTCCTCCATATAGAGCTAATAATTGGCTCAATTTCATAACAATTTGTTGCACAGAAGATGAGACTGACAACCATATCGATGCTCCTCCTGCCTTGGGATGCTCTACAAGCCACTTTAAATCACCCATGTTAAGAATTATAACCTTATTCAAACACCCTTCCACCATTTTTTCCAATTCCCCTAACTTCATAGCAAGGTGGTCTTTATCTTTGTTTCCGGAAGAGAAAGCAGATATATCTGTTTCAATGGGAAGGATCTGAAGCTGTGCTGGTGTTTCACCTTTTTCTATTCTCTGCACAAGTTTTTTATTACAGCTTTGGGCTCTTTCTCCCCCACGAGAACTAGATTCTACTAGATTCTTCTTCCTAACCTTTAGAAGGATTTCTACGAGTCCTCTAATCTCATCATTTCTATTGGCGGTGGCTTCAACACCAACCCCTAAACTTTGAAGTCGCAACCTAGCAAACCTGGCTCAGATTGCTAGTAGGGGCTGCCAGAAATGTTGTAGCGACATGTAGAAGAATCGTTTGGTCGTGCTCTCAGATAACACGCAACCGTGTCATCGTGCAGGAATAAATCAATGGAATAGATCATTCCAATCGTAGGACATTTTGATCGAATGGTGTAAACAAAATTTTAGTAAAAATTTGAGAAGTGTTCCTCACTTGTGAAACGCCTTACAGCGTAACAATATTTGGAAGGGAGGATCAAAGTTAGACCAAGAGGGAGATACAGATGCCAGTTTTGGAGAACCAAGTAGTTGATGCGGAGGCTAGGGAGCCGTAAACAGGTGACAAATCCATGGAAGCTTGATTGCAGAGGCCGTTGGAGCCATTGAGGATTGTTGTAGAAATAAAGGTCGAGCAAGCCTTCCGGGCTTAGAGTTTGTTGCACAGAACCGGTACCCGAATATCGAGGGTTCCAAGCGGACCACCGTAGACCGAGCCAAAGGCACAAAACCATTGGGGCTAAGTTTCGGCCAAGGAACAGAGCCGGCTCATAACTATGGTCATATTATTGTTATAGTTTGTAAAAACTATGATGACCCATGACTTTGGATTGGTGAGCATTTGGGTATTTCACCATCACCATTGAAAACACTCAAGGGGGACAAAATATTTTATTTGGTACAAGGGATTACACCTTTTGCAATAATGTTCCTTGAATTTTCTTTGGATACTTCATTATAGTTTTATATTAAAATTTTGAAGCACATTATATTATGACATATGCATATTGGAGAATGGTGTTGAGACTATAGGTCTAACCATCCAAAACATTATATTTATGGCATTATCATGGGTCATGTGCACATAACTTCTAGAGAGTTTTTAAGACCATAGTGTCTATATATTAGTGACCTTTTTTTGTATAAGAACAAATAGGAAAATAGCCATATGTGATCATTGAAAGTGGATTTTGAAAGACCATAGAGTCTTCCGCTATTATACTTTATTGGAAAATTGTAATTATGAAGATATGTTGCTAGGTTTTTATGTAAAGGCTTTATCCTTGACTAAGCCAATATTGAAGAAACTTTTGTAACTTGTTTTGAGTTCCATAAATTCTTTGGGAACATCAAGGCAAGTCTTACCTTGCTTATAACCTGTAGATTATGATCTGATGCTTATCAGTTACAACTATGTACCTTGAAGCAATTGTTGGTATTTCAACATTTTCCGTCTGAAGACGAAAGTGAATGGCTTAAAGGAGAGTGGGACTTTGCAGAAATAGTTGTGGTAGAATAGTAACAACTACAAGTGTTGGCCTTTAAGCATTTTTCATCTGAAGAATGAGTACGGTGAAGGACTTGAAGGACACTGATGTGGTATTGCATAAGCACTTGTTGTGCATTCTGATAGTGGATAGTTGGAAAATACCAATGTAGGTGAAAATCCATTATTGATGTAAGGCTTTTATGCATTTATTATCCATCATATTAATGGATCAGTCATACAAGTTTTGAGCCATCCCGGAGATGTAGACAATTCATTTTGGTGAACTCTATTACCATATGCGTGTAATATTGAATGGTTGATGTTGTTTATTGCTCTCATTTGACTTATTCGATTTAAGATATTTTTAATTCATTATTGCTTGTTTTCACATGCAAATAATCATCAATTAAAAGATCCTTTTTCATAGACTGTAACTTCACCCCAGTTTATGAATCATCATATCAGGAAGAAGCATCTTCCACATCTCTACGAGGCGAGGGTCCCTCACAATGTACCTCACCCATACAAACTGAACCACTTGATTTTCCAACAACATCACCAACCTATCCACGACGTATTGTTGGAACCTCTCATCTAGCCTGCATCAAAGGCCAGGCCTGGCTAAGTGGGGCACCTCAAGTTGATCATCCTGCTCCATATCCTCCTCATCCTAAGCAGGAGGAGGTGGAATATCACCATCGAATGTCTCGATATCTATAAAATATATAGTACACAATAATAATTAGACAATTTCATTAAACATGAATTTAATATAACAATTTAAAATAGATTTCATTTTCATTAAGTACAAAGAGAATAAAATGGAACTAGATTGATTTAAACATAATGCTAAATTTACTTCTATCATCTTGTGGCTCATATTGGGTGAAGAATATGTTGTCACATCCTCTCCAATCCAAGCCCTTGTATGGATATGCAACCATGTCTAATCGGGGGTCATCCTCACGACCTAGCATCTCGAGCACCTCCACGGCGATCCTGGCTGGTAAGTCTAGCTGCCCCCTTTTGGGAATCATTTGCCCCCACATGCACATATGCACATCCTACATCAACCTAGGAGGGTGCTAATCAAAAGATGGCTCGGAGGCCAGAAATATCTAAACAAATAGACAAAAAAACTATGAGTCGAAAGGGAAGTCCTCCCTCCCGCCAATAGATGCATGGCATCAACTAAGAGCATAAAAAAAATATCGTAAAAAAATAGCAAACCACCTAACGCATCTAGGTGCCTACACTAAAGAATCAACATAATATAATATAGGGCATCTAATGCACTACCCAGAACTGGTGATATGTGTGATGGCCATCACCAACAAAGAGAGGCACCTCAACTCCTCTCTGCCAAAAGCAGTAATGGAAAGCTGCCCACCGTTGACCTGAAACTGAGTAGGGTTTACGATGTTAGGATCAACATATCCATGAACATGGACTATTTGAGTCACTGCTACAGATCCATTTGGGACCTTGAGGAACTAAGGAAATTCCTCACCTCTCCTAAAGAGCTCAGTGATTAAATATATTTCCTCCTTAATGGGTTGGAATCACTGATTGAGACCAAGTCGAAACACATGCCTGTGATGACCCTAGCATCTGATCAATTAGGTGAGGAATGTATTGTTACCCTTGAGTGATGTCACCTCCCCATAGAACATGAGGATGCTGACAACTCTCAAGAGGTGTCTCGTCTAAGGAGTAATGGGACGAGGATATAAATATCTCTCCCTCTCCCCGGCATCCCACTCTCTTTGAATGTTGTACTAATCAACTTGTGCTTCTTGTTGATAACTGGCCTCGCGGAGCTTGCATATTTGTTTCACATATAACACCAATCAATATCATAATTATACATATAAAATAATCATATGAGCATTATATCTACTAAATAAAATATTAAAATCTTTGCAAAAAATGACACACTGTGTGCCAATATAGCATTAACGCACAGCTTGCGGTACGCTTTCATCTATTAAGCATTATTAACTGTGCGCTTTCATCTGTTAAGCACCGTTACTGGTGCACTACAATTAAAAAAATGCACCAATAATATATTTCAATAAATTTAAAATTTTATTATCAATCCGATGCGCCATAATAGTAACACACCAGTGCATTTCCAAAATTTCGTTCATGGTGCACCTACTACAGGTAAGAGCACCGAAAATCAGTGCACTGACGTGCACTAGGAGCACCGTTGAATTATGACTTTTAGGTTATAGTAAATTTTTAAATTTGCAAGAGTCAGTACGTCTATATCAAGTAAACACCCTGGAATAGGTGCTCTTACACGAAATGGAACCACCGCATTCTATTTACAATTATTAGTAATAAATAATGTGATCACTGTGCACTTACTGAACGTCAGAGCACCAAAAACCGGTGCACAGATGTGCACTAGGAGCACCACTGAATTCAATTTTTTTATGGTGAGGGAAATTTATTTAAGAGTGGGACCGATGCGTTGTTAACAAGTCAACGCACCATAAGCAGTGCGCTGACATTACCTAGAAGCACTGTTTAGTTATGATTGTTTAGGATCTATGAATTTTAAATTGCCTAAGCTGATGCGTTTCAATAGGAAAAGAGTGAGCAACTAGATCACCCTGACAGTTGAGCAAGTATGGAGGATTTGAGGACTTGAAATTTGAACCATGAGTGATGGGATCAGGTCCGTACACATGGAAAAACATTCCAATTATGGCCAAAGACATGGTTTTCCAACCAATGAAATATATGGCAGACATAAGAACAACAGAGACAAGTGACACAATGTAGGAAACCATGGAATTGTGTGGTTTCTTAATTGGAGAACTTGGGGGTTGTAGGGTATTTTGTGAATCCAATGGTTGGAAAAATGGTGTGGAAGGTGTCATGAATTGCATATCAGAATGTATATCAAATTCAAAATCATAATATGAAATATTTTAATGTAGGTGGAAGGACCTTTCAGAAGACAAGTCAGAAACTAGTGAAAAATGACTAGGTTTGGGAGAAGACTTTGGTGAACTGATTGGAGATTGCATCAAGGAAGAGGTGAAGGTTTCTGATTCTGATATATCAGAATGTGAATCAAAATCAGAGATATGATAAATATTTTTGTATCTAGCACTCAAAGCATAAATATGATTACCTTTGTGAGTAGCTTGGAGACATTGTTCTTGTTCTTTTCTTGCAAAATTAGGAGCATCAATATTATGTTCTTCAAGCACCTTGGCCATGATGTCTAACTCCTTCCTGAAACAAGATTGCTCAAAATGGGTACCTTTGCAGCAATAAGAACACTTGGATTTCTCTTTCTTGTTCTTTATCTTCTTGGCTTTTGAATCTCCATCATAGTCCTCTTCATCTGACAACATCTTTTGTTTTCCTTTGGATTTGGAATTCTTGGAACTCTTTCCTCCATGAGAAGCAAGTGCAAGGTCCTTGGAGGGTATTAGAGCCCCCATTTAAACTAGCTTGTACTCTTCCTTACTGAGCGAGTCTATGAATGCATCCAAGGTTGGTATCTTCCAGTTGGGAACTGCAAGTTTTGTAGCATTACATGTAGACACAAACACTGAGTATTCAGGACTCAATTTTGACATAATTGTGAGGTTTAGCTGCTCATCCTTCTTATCTATGCCACACCGCTTGAGTTGAATCACTAGGTTCTTGAATATTGAGATGAATTCTTCCATTTAATTGAAATTGCTTGGACTAAGTGAGATGAAATCAATTTTCAATAGATGACCTCTAAGCTCATCTTGATTTCCAAAGAGAGACTCTAGCTTTGTCCATACTTGATTTGGAGTGGTTAGAGTATCAATATGGAATAGAATATCTGGAGAGATAGAGAGACAAAGAAAACCATACTTGATTTTAGTGCAACAGCTGCTAGCTCATTTTCAAGCCCCGTAGTGACTCTATAAAGTCCTTTACTTCGAAGCTATATGATCATATGCGCCTTCTAGTCAAAGTAGTTGAAGCGAGTGAGAATCACAGCTTTAGATTTATTTTGATCCATGATGGTGCACTCTTGGTGATGGAAATATCCTACAAAAAACACTCTGTAAATTTCTATGAATCAGACAAGCTTTGATACCATGTGAGAATTTAGATTCCCTAGATCTAGATTCAATAAGACAACTTCACTTGGAATATTTATGAGAATATGAGAAGAAGAATAGAGAAGATATATTGAGAAAAAACCACTGTATATTATTCATCAATATCTTTACAATATATAATACATCCTCAAGAGAGAGAAAAGAATGCCTTGAAGGAAAGTTGTAAAGCACAAAAAGGAAGGCTTACTAAAAGCTAGAAAAACCCCCTAGGTGTCAAAAGTGCCTTCCAAATCAGTCAAGAGGCTCATGAATTAGCTAAATATGGTATGGAAGCTAATGAGTGATGAAAATGGAATGTGATGATGAATTTTGGAGAGAAGAAAGAGTTGTAGGTTTAATTGGCTCAGTGGAGACAGTTTCCTAGTCAAACTTGCTTTACCTTATCCACTAGAAAGCAGAAAAAGTAGGATAAAGTTGTCTAAAGAAGGAAGGCGCCTTCCTAACTCAAGAATGGAAGGAAAACAGAAAGAATCTCAATAAATCTTATCCAGAATCTCCTCAAGTGTTCCCTAGTAACTTAGGATGGCATGTGGTCCCATAAAAGACAAAACTAGGCCAAATTACCTAGTCAACACTTAGGAAATTAATCAAAAATGATTAATAAATTATATCCTAAGTCTAAAGTGGTGTGAAAGGGTTTTTAATACTCCAACAAATATGTGTAATTGTCACGTGGAAATATCACACACGTACTAAATTCCACTACATGTGCTTCTAGCCTCGAATACAATGATCTTGATTGATTAATTGTATTTGTTAATTTTCTATGGGATTCATGTTAATGTGTTTCTCAATCTACCCATGGGGTGTAGAATAGACAGTTAATGGGTGTGTATTGTTAAGGCTCTTCTTGCATAAGGTCAATTTGAGAATGTATTGCTCAATTTGAAATTTTTAAATTTTATGTGGGATTGGTGTTAATTTATCGCTCAGACTGAATGTTTGCTTTATAAATTGTTTGCATCTAACATTTTCTATTGGAAATGATTATCATGCTTATGTAAAAATTCTTTTGTATAATGTTGGATCAAACCAATTGCATTGTGCTTACTAACATCATCAATATAATGCTCAATATTTTTGAAATTGGGATTATGATGATGAGCGACCTATCTACCATCTTCCATTGCACCCCAGTACAATGTCAAATCAAGAGAAGGGTGAAAAAATATCACAAGTTGGAGAGGAAGCATACCAAGTATGGTTGAATCAACCACCTATTCATTTTTCATTGCATCCATACTCACCAATTAGGACTGCCTACAGTAATAGTAGTTCTTCACTTGTTGGCAATGGAGGAAATGAAGTAGAGGTTAGTATGGATGAGTTATTACGACAAACAAGTGCCATAGATGCAATGTTTTTACATACAGTCTAGGACAATGAGCTAGGAGATGACGCTCATATCATTGAAGCCTTCTTCAAAAGCCTAAAATAGGCTTCCACCACCCCTCTCTTTGGACCTAGCCAGTCAAATTCTACACAGTTGAGGACAACAATGTTACTATACAACTTGAAAGCAATGTATGGCATGTCAGACGCATGTTTCTTGGCACTTTTGAGGTAAATGACCATCAACTACCTTATATTTTAAGGAATATTATCACTCAATCAACATTGAAAATTGTCGATTTTACGAACGTTAAATGACATGGTACATTTATATTTCCCACTAACTGCAGGTTATTCAAAGATAAGGTATTTCCGAGTGATAATGTCTTGCTCGGCAACTGCGAAGAGGTAAAGCAAATGTTGAAAATGCTGGGTATTGAGTACATATCATATCATGAATGTCCCAATGGTTGTATTCTATATAAAGGAAAATATGCAGAAAAAGAGATATGTTCAAAATGTGGGCATGAAAAGTACCAGGAATCGAAAAACAAGGCTAAAGAACATGGTCCTCCTCATAATATATTGAGGCACATCCTTATAATCCTTAGGATTCGGAGGCTCTTTCGTTGCAAAAAATTAGCTATGTTGCAGGGATGGCATGCATCATACTGAAGTGAGGAAGGAGTAACTATGTGAATCCCAACAAATTCAATATCCATGAAGCATATAGAGGATACATGGACTGGTAAATTAAATTATGAAGTACACAACCTCCAATTGAGCATAGTCATTGATGGTGTCAACCCATTTTCCCAACCAAACAACAACTATATTGTTTGGCCTATAGTAGTGATAAATAACAATACCCCCCCATGGTTTTCCATGAAGAATGAACATCTTATGTTGGCTCTTATAGTACCTAGTAGAAGACAAGTGAAGAATACAGATAGGTATATGAATTGGCTCTTATAGTCTACCTACAACCATTGATTGATGAATTGTGGGAATGGATATAGGTATATGATGTATCGAGACTCATCCCATCACATAGTATTTTTACGTTGTATGGCATATGTGAGTACACCACACATGATTATCTGGGGTTAGATGTTTGATCAGGTAAATATGTTGTTTGAATTGTTTATATTCAAAGAAATATTTTTCGTCATATTTAATTCAATGCGATTGTCTTTATCTTCAGCACCAATGTGCTCTATATACCATAGCACCGCAGGTCTTGTAACAAAATGTTATCATGGATGTAAATGTTGTGGACCTTCTATGAAGGTTGGGTGGTCCAAAGAACTTCGAAATCCAATGTACGACTGCTCTAGGGTATTGCTCCCAGAAAACTACCCTTATAGAAGAGCAACATCTGCTTTCAATGGTAAACCAGAGAGAACCCAAATGCCTAAAACAATGACACCGACTGACTAGATTAGGGTATATGATAGAGAGAAGGAGAAGGGAATTGCAGAGATGTTTGATTCAAATGGGGAACCTATGTTCAATGATCATGAATTCTTCAACACCTATGTTGAGAAAATTCCCAAAGGGATGAAAAGGAAATCGATATTTTATGAGCTCCCATATTGGGAGCATCTTAAGATTTTCCACTTACTAGATCCCATGCATATATTTAAAAATGCTTCATGTTCTTTGTGGTGTCAGATATCATCCAAAAAAGTGACAAGTTGGTTTTCATGAGAGATCTTATTTCGTCAAATACTAAAAAGAAGCATTGGCGCCCAAGAGAAGAAAATAGAGGAGAGGTTGGCCCCTCTTTTTCATTTAAAAACTGTGATGTCCCATGGATTTTGAAGAAATATGATCTTTATTTGGCAAAGGAATTTACATTGGGTGTGAAGGTGCCTTCTTTATATGGGTCTACTCCATGAAATTTCTTCACTGCAGACGAACAGTTGTCGGGTTTGAAATCACATGACCATATCAACCTTCTAAGAGTACGTATAATGTAAAAAAATTGTTTTTATTTTTTATTTATATCTTTTACCACACG
Source organism: Larix kaempferi (assembly GCA_027924585.1). Taxonomy (NCBI): domain Eukaryota; kingdom Viridiplantae; phylum Streptophyta; class Pinopsida; order Pinales; family Pinaceae; genus Larix; species Larix kaempferi. The sequence goes on from BSBM01000515.1 coordinate 18,921,566, forward strand.
TTAAAATGAAATTAACTTTTTGTGTTTACTTTGTAGTGTCATTATCTGTTGTTTGTGCGCGGGTGTGTGAAACACAAATTTCCTGATGATCTGCGGCGTGCCATATCTAGACTATTTGCATTTGCACGGTGGATCACATCAAAGGAGATTTACATCGGTAGCATTCACCAGTGGCGTCAAGGTATAGTTGAGATAGTTTGTATGTTTGAGAAGGAATTGTCGACGATTTTCATGGACTTGAAGGTTCATCTTCTAATTCACCAAGTTGATGAGGTTGAATTAGCAGGTGTGGTCTCATGTCGTTGGATGTTCTTCTTCAAGAGGTACATGAAAAAATTGAAGGGATTTTTTTGATGAAGGCCAAAACCCGAGGGGTCTATGGAAAATGGGTACATACTGTATGATTCGTTCTATTATGCCATTGAGTACATCAAGCAAATCAACCACACACCTGGTGAAGTGATTTGGGATGATGAAGGTGATGAGCACAAAAGGGAAGGGGAGGTACTGGAAATGAATGGAAAAAAGCGCATGATAAAGATTAAGTCACTTAGGATTTCAATCTTCGCATTTCCACATAGTAACTATTCACAACAAACTTCAAAATCTATATTTGAATCCATACGTACTGAATGTGGTTTTGTTTCAATGAATACAATAGTGAATTTAGAAATTGATGAAATCAATAAATTCATTCTTTACAACGTAGAGGAAACACAGATGTGGACCGCATTGTATGAAGAAAAGAGGAGGAAATGGGACATTGACATGAAAGAATTCAGGCGGTTGCACGATAGAATCATGCATTTTCCATATCATTTAAAAGAAAGTATGCCATTGATCTGTCTCAACAGTTGGGTTGTGGACCAAGTCTGAGAGAAATATGGTGCATTCGGTCGTTACCCACCTGAATAGGAGGATGCGCTAAACATTGGGATCGGGTGCAACAACTTGGTAATAATATCTTTATGTACATTTCTAACTTTATAATGCAACTTTGAATCATAAAATCTATGTTTAATATATTAATGGTTGGGTTACTAGACATATCACACCATCATTTGTTAACTTTTTTTACAGGTGCATTCATTCCCATCTATGTGGGCTTATGGACATCATTTTTGCACCGAGGATGCTGATGATGGACATCTTACTCAAGACTGTGGAGTGGAAGTCGAGTTCAACCAATCTAGTTGTGCTAGCCAACGCGATCGAAACCTAATAGGAGGGATGTTGGGTTATGTTGGAAATATACAGGAGATCATTCAAGTGGACTTCTCATCTTTCCAATGTGTTATTTTTAGGTGCAGGTGGTGGGACACATTCGACAAGAATAATGTAAAGGAATATCGTGATAGTGGGTTGATATGTATCAACTCTAGAAATATGTGGGATGAAACTAAGGGGCCTTATATTTTCTCAAAACACTGCGACCAAGTGTTATTTTACCCGGATGTGTTGGATAAAGATTGGTGGTTCATATTAAGACACGGCCCTAGATCTAAACATGTTTTTGAGAACAACGGTGCTATCATGCCAGCCAAGGAAAATAATGAGGGAGATGGCAATGGAGAGTGATATGTATATGTTATATTTCATCATTTATAGATTGAGATATCAATTTGTGATTTTTATCTTTGATTGTATAATTATATTGTTAACTTTTTGTGTTTAATTATATGAGAACAATATGAAAACCAAATAATAATAAAATTATTATTACATAAACGTAATACTATGACAAACTATACAACAATTATAAACATGATACTGTGACAAATTATACAACAATCATAAATCATAGAGTTTCCACAACTTCATCCATTATCAATACAAACTTCATAAAAATACTTAATTCAATGATATTTAATTTTTTTGTAAAGTTTGAATTTGTATTAAACTAGAAAAGAAAAGTGTACATATCAAAATCAAAACTGCATCCTTCAACATGGAATTTTCCTATGTCCAGAGCGAAACAATGATTCCCCCTCGGTTCAAGTTTTTGAAGCAAGTCTAGGACTGCTAAGACACACCTACTACTTTGAAAACTAATCTATGGCAAAATTCCCCACAGGCCGGGAGTTATGACCAACCATAAAGAGATTGAATAAACACATACCAGCTTTGAGTGTCCAAATTTTTTTATCATTCTAAGACAAAGATTAATCTTCATAAAAAATATACACAAAGGATAGTCATGCAACTGCCTACTCTATTTTGGTTGTGCGCTTGACCACCTTTGGACAACATCGAAATATAATTTGTCGAACCGTGGGACTCGAAGTTGGTGGCATGTAGAATCTTTTCCTCGTGATTTCGTGTGCAAGGGAATCCATTTTTCCATTGATATGCTCATATGCAACCTCCTGGTTTTGTGCTATATTCCTCATTACCTCTTCTAATCTTGCAAGGTGAGCCAACACCAAATGATCTTGCAGGTCCTATTGCAAGCATCCATGGAGGCAATCTTCCATAGCTAAATCGAGCAATACCTTCATGCTCCAGAACATACTGAGGGTCTTCGTATGCCATATATCCCTTGTTCTACAATATATCGAGTGTTCTATCAGATACCCAAAATCAGAGATGAGTTTTTGTGCCCCTAGGCACTTCTTATCATTGCATATGTGTCGTTCTAGCCTCTCTATGCGAGCCCAAGCTTGTTTGTTGATCTTGGTCTTGAAGAATCCCTTGGAATTCTCCATCTCCCTCAAAGCATTGGGAATGTGAGAGCGTTTGGGGCTATTCTTTGTTTTCCTTGATGTAACCTTGGTTCACACCATCCTAAAATGAGCAACGCCCAGCACCCGAGCCAAGGATCCTCGACTTTCTAGGAGGAGCAAGTGACACCACCTTGTGGTGAGGTAGATGATCCAGGGAATGGATAGATTGTCATGGGAAGCATCAAAGGGAAGGGAATAGTCCCTCTGGATATAGTGCATGCATACGAACCCCATAACTCCACACCTTTCCATTTCATCATCATAAGAGCCCACACATAATAGAATTTAGAAACTTGAACTATAAACAATCTACCAAGTTTATTATCATACCATCCATATGAATGTTTCATAATGGTATTGATGTAAACGTGGGTTTGCATGAGGTGGGAGCTTCCACTTGATGGCACGCATGTCCCACCAACCTCGAACTTAAGCCATCGTTGCATAACCACTGCTCGCGTCATCATAATGAGGACACCCATCGTGGGGGAATTAAATGATATTTTTAATTCAATTATATTATGTAAAAATAAAAAATTTAACCTATATTAAATTACTTGAAACATTTTCCACATTTTCAATTACCATTACTCCAATCCATATTTTCACATTTACAATGACCTAACAACCAACCATACTTTCAAATTCATTTTCTAACCAATATATCAACCTATATATGAAACCACACTTCAAATTGCCTATAACATTTAGGTTGGAATTATTTAATATGAAAAATGGTCCAAAGGATGCTAAAAATTTGACCAAAATTAAAAACCCAATAACTTTCTTTACAAAGGTCTAAAATGTTGACTTGTGTTGTAGTGATAGTCGATATGTTATGTTTATGAGTTTTAACTATATGTAAGTTATTCTCAAATCAAGAATTATTTAATATGAAAAATGTGTTCGGGTTAACCTTGACTCAGGAATGAGTCAAATGGTTTAGGTCTTAGCATGTGGTTTTGGGCCCATGGTATTTGGTATTCCATGGTATTGGACCAAGGTATTGCATGTAATGAAGCCTATAAAAGGCTTGGCACACTCCATTGCAATGTGGCTTGGAGTTTAGTGTGTGAGCTCACTTGGCCCGGTTGGCTGGTTTTGGCCAAGGTGATAAAGATCTTCATTGGATGGTTTTTCCTCTCATGGGGTTTTCCAGGGTCAAATGTGTTGTTATGTGATTGTGATTATTATTATTCTCTCTTATTATTATATGCTCGTTGAAAACCTAATACGTGGTATCATAGCACAAGGTTGGAGATCCTTGAGGCCATATCCTTGTATCTAAATTAAAATTGTATGGGGTAAATGTTCGGTGGCATCCAAAACCCCAACGGTATTGTTTTGATCCTTATGAAACTTAGCCATAGGCAAGTATTTTATTTCCCTGGGTCCTATAAGCATAGAAAAAAGAAGTATCCCTCTTATGCACAAAGAAGGGATGTTGCATCAAGTGTGGAATGAACCATTGGGTGAGTACGAGGGTGGAAGATGTACTCATAGCCTAGATTGATGTGGATCAGATAGTTTGAGTCTTTGATTGCGAGAGGAATGTGAGATGGTTTAATCTCGATTTTGGGACCAAGATTGATGAACCATGTACTTGAAGAGAATTCCTAGAGAAATGGCAGTTACAGCAGCTGAGGACCCATGTAATCCGGTAAATGGATTCTTTTTATATGGAAGTCAATGAAAAGTTTGTATGAAGGTACAAAAGGAGGCATGGAATATGATGAGCATGGAAAAGTGATAGGATGTAGAAAATCTATTATGCAACAAATTTCCAAAAAGAGTATGAAAGAGAAGAAATAGATCATAAAGAGTACTCCATGACATGATTGAAGAAAATAGTTGAATAACAAACCTCTTCGAGGGGGAAACCTCCTTATACAATGTACTAAGTACACAAGACAAGAAAAGATAAGATACTCCAAATGAAAGGTCTCCTTCCTATATATAGGAGACTAAGGGGTACAATCCCAACTAACTGACCCAAGTTGGCATAACTAATATAACCATACTAATGACAATTACCACTAATGGACTAAATCTGACATCAAAACTAATGTAATGAACCACAATATAAGGGGGAATGTGCCCATATTTAAGGCTTAACATGCCCCTCCTCTTCAGACAAGTGTTTTCCTCGACGCTTGATTAGCTGCGGATTCCTGTGTATGAAGGACTCATCTTCCTATGTCGAATCTTCAACTGGTAAGTTCTTCCACTTTATGAGGTACTCAGTAATAGCCCAATTTCGTAGTTGTTCAGTCCTTGTTTCAGTGATTTGTTCATGTTCAAATATGACTTTTCCTTCTTCATCAAGATCCGGAAAGATTGTTTGAATTGGGATCTTGTCTCCTATTACCTTCTTTAAGAAAGAAACATGGAAAATTGGATGTACTCTTGGAGATGAAGGGAGCTCCAATTTGTAAGCCATACTACTAATCTTCTGCAACACTTTATAAGGACCATTATACTTTGGTTCTAATTTATTGTCCTTCTTTAATAGCTTGAGAGACATTTGCTTGTAAGTTTGTGGCCTGATGAATACCCAATCCCCTTCTTCAAAACTCCTTTCACTGCGATGTTGATCAGCTTGTTGTTTCATCTTGTTTTTTGGCATAGTCAAGTTGTCCTTAAGTATCTAGAGAACTTCTTATTGGTGCTCTATGTGATCTTCCACAGCTTGAACTTTAGATTTTCCTTTTAAGGGAGATGTGATAGATGGAGGCCAATACCCATAAAGTTCCATAAATGGAGAGATTTTTTATGATGTATGGAAGGAAGTATTGTACCACCATCCTACAAAAGACAACCATTTCACCCAATGTGCTTGTTTATCAAATGCAAAGAAACGAATATAGCCTTCCAAACACTTGTTCACAATCTTAGTTTTCCCATAAGATTGAGGGTGATAAGATGATCTGTGAGCCAATTGAGTACCCAAATAGGAAAATAATTCAGTCCAAAATTTTCCAGTGAAAATTGGATCTCTATCACTTACAATAATATTTGGATTTCCATGTAACTTCTGAACAGTTTCCATAAAGGCTGCATCTATTGTACTTGCATTAAAAGGGTGAGTGAGTGCACAAAAGTGTGCATACTTCATGAGTCTATCAACAACCACCATAATAACCTTCTTTCCTTCATAATTGGGTAGACTTGTGATAAAATCCATGGATACTTCCTCCCAGCGCTGGCAAGGTATGTCTAATGTTTGTAGAATTCCTTGGGTCTTAATTGTTTCACCTTTATTCTGTTGGAAAACCAAGCATTCAGCCACGAACCTTTGAACATCAAATTTAAGACCTTCCCAAAAAAAATCCTTCTTGACCTTGTGGTAAGTTTTCAGGAATCCTGAGTGCCCACCTATAGGAGAGGCGTCTAATTCTAAAAGGACCTTCTACTTGAGTTGGGAGTTTTTGCATAAATATAAAATATCCTTATACCATAATGAATCATTTTTCCACACAAAAGTATCTAATACACTGGGATCATTCTCTAGCTTTTGAATGAGCATCCACACATATAGGTCGTTTTTTCCGTTCTTCCCTTGTTGCTACTATCCAATCTAGTTGTAGAATGGAAATGGAACAAAGTAATGCCCCAACATCTTCATCTTTTCTGGAGAGTGCATCTGCCACCACATTATGTTTCCCATTTATATAGATGATTTCAAAGTCATATCTAAACATCTTGGTTAACCACTTTTGTTTCTCTTCTAAATATAGTCTCTGTTCCAAGAAGTATTTAAGATTAGCATGATCTGTTTTGACCTTGAAGTGCCTACCTATTAGATAAGGACACCATTTCTTAAGAGCATGTAGTATTTCCAACATTTCCTTCTCATAAATGGGATTTTGTAAGTTCTTTCCCTTCATTGGATGACTTGTAAAAGCAAGTGGGTGTCCTTCTTGCATTAGAACAACGCCAATGCCATTTCCTAAAGCATCACATTCTACAATAAAGGTTTTTATGAAGTCTGGTGTGGCCACTACATGATTTGTGCACATTGCATTTTTAAGTTGTTCAAAATCTTGAGTTGACTTTGGAGTCCAAGAAAATGCATCTTTCTTCAATAATGTTTTTATAGGCACTGCTATTCTTCCATAATTTCGAACAAAATTGCTGTAGTACCCTGTCAGACCTAAGAATCCTTGAATATTCTTCAAGTTTTTTGGAATTGGCTAGTCTATCATGGCTTTAATTTTGTTAGGGTCTGCCTTGACACCTTCTAGATACAATATGACCCAAATACTCTACCTCCTTCACCCCAAAGAAACATTTGGAAGGTTTTACATATAGTTGTTTCTCTTGTAGTAGTTGTAGTACCCTGTCAACACGTTGAACATGTTCTTTCCAAGACTTGCTATAGATTAGTATATAAACAAAGAATACTAGCGCAATTTTTCTAAGAAAAGGCTTGATAATGGAATTCATCAAACCTTGAAAATGTGGAAGGTGCATTCGTGAGACCAAATGGCATGACTAGAAATTCATAATGACCTTCATGAATTCTGAATGTTGTTTTTGGGATGTCTTCATCATTCATTCTAATTTGATGATACCTAGAATTAAAATCCAACTTTTTGAATAAAATTGCTCCATGTAATTCATCTAGAAATTCATCAATTACAGGAATGGGAAACTTATCTTTAATGGTGATCTTGTTGAGCTCTCTATGATCTAGACACATATGCCATGATCCATCTAGCTTGTGTACCATTACCATTGGTACAAAGTAAGAACTTTGGCTAGGCCTAATTATGCTAGCCTAACATTTATTCAACCATACGCTCAATTTCACTCTTCTGTCCATAGGGGTATCTGTAAGGTATGATGTTAGGAGGAACACTTCCTGGGATTAAGTGAATAGCATGATAAAAATATTGGATAGGTGGAAGACCTTTCAGAATATCTTCAAATACCTTGGAATTCTTATTAATGACCCTTTGGGGATTTGGGGAAATAGGAGGCTTAGATGTTTGAATATCTAATGAGCATAATTGTGCAATTGCACCTTGATGTCCCTTTTTCATCAATTTTGTCATACCATTAGAGCTTATCACCTTGCTTGGTTTCCATGTGATACCTTGTAATTCATATTCCTTTCCTTCCCATAAAAATTTCATGAAAATATATTGAAAATTAAAAGCCACGGTTCCCAAAGATTGTAACCATTGAACTCCTAAGACAGCATCAGCACCACCCATTGGAATAGAAATCATTGGACTATTCAATACATATTCTTCCATAGTAAGATTTATATTATGGGATTTCCCTGAGTACTTTATAGTTCCTCCATCTACAATCATTACTTGAAATTATGGTGCTAGATACACAAAACAGCTGAGAGATTTTGCTAATTTATAGTGAATGAAATTATGAGTACTACCAGAATCAGTCAACACTGTTACCTTTTTCTTTTTGATAAATCCTTCAATCTTGAGAGTTTGAGGAGTGCTAATTCCATCCAATGTATGACATGATATGGTGGGATTAATCTCTTCTGAAGCAGTATCTTCTATTTCTTCATCTGGGGATGGTTCTTGTTCTTTTTGTTCTTCCTCTTCACATTCTATGTAAAATAATTTCTTCTCACCACACTTATGTCCTTTATTATACTTTTTGTCACAATTAAAACATAGGACTTTTGATCTTCTTTCCTCTATTTGTTGAGGTGTCAACCTTTGAGGTGGGTTAGAAGAAGGAACAATATTCTCTCGGTATGTGTTGAAGGTGCTCTTTCTAGTAGCCATCGTCATATTTTTACTTTCAACCTTCCTTTCCATCATGAAGGCCTTCTCCAAGGATGGTGGTTCAAAGAGACGCACCTCATGTTGAATGTTATCCTTCAAGGTGCCAATGAAGAGATCCAATAGATTATCTTCTAAAATTTTCTTCACTCTAAGACTTAGATTATGAAACTGTTTGATGTGCTCTGCAACTGGACCTTTTTTATTGAGATTTATTAACTGGCTAAAGAAGGTATTGTTATTAATATCCCCATAATGTGCAATCAATTCTTCGATGAATATAGACCAAGATATAAAAGAGACATTTTTACGGTCACAAAGCCATTGGTACCATACAAATTGATTAGGATCTAAATATAATGATGCAATAGTTACCTTTTACAAAGTTGGAACCTGGACCGTGTAGATCAAAGATTCAATTGCTCCATTTGGAATATCAATGTTATTGGATCATTGCCATCAAACTTTCTCATGTCAATATTGGGAAGTTGGGTACCCCTTGGTGACCATCCCTGATGACTTCCATTACCAAAATCATTTCCTCTTGGAATATTCTTATTCATGGAATTTTTATCGTCATGAGAATTATATTTATCCTCTTGAGTATCCTGAAAAACATCATCACCTGTAGGAAGAGTATCCCTTGAATTTTGTATGAGATTAACAATATTTGTCATATTCCCCATCAACTTCTCCTCTAGATTGAGTAAATCAACTGTTCTCACCAAATTTTTCATATTTTCCTCCATTTTATTCAAATTCTCCTCTAAATTATCCGAATCAACCTTTTTCACAGACCCATTAATCATATCTTCCAATTGGGACACTCGAAAAGAGAGGTCTTCCCTTTCATCATGCGTCGAGGATGGATCCTCTGGTGGTTTGGATGGAGTGTAGGTATTTAGAATTCCTTTTGGTGAAATTTTGAACAATATAAATAGATATCACACCTTAGGTGTCACCACAATTAGATCCTTCTACTCAAAGTTAATAAAAATTAAAAATGGCATACCTATTCAAACTTTGATTGGAAGATAGTTTTAAGGCCGACTTGATACTGATGTAAAATTTTAAATTTATGCTCCTATGGGTCTGAAACTTCGTACAGTTATATCCTGATGTGTCCTATTTCCAATTCCACAGGTTTGACTTAATTTGGAATTACCAATAATAAGTTATTGTGAATCTCCCAGCACCTCTTATGGTTAGTCTTTCCAGAATAGCGAACTTGTACTGTACTCCATGTGTCCAATATTTTGTATATGAAGTTGAAAAACCTGCCAAATATACTTTGGTCCGTATTCTTTCAGATGCAATAGATCTCACTCAATTTGGATCTTTCATGCCCCATATACTACCTTTTTTTCTCAAAACACGTTTTGTAGACTAGTTTTTGGAGTAGTCAAAATCCCTAGATTCTAGAGAGAATATCTCCAAACCTGTAATGTTTCAGTATCTGAAACTTGGAACACAGTTAGAAAGGCCTTTATTCTAGATGGGTTTTAAGTCTTGCTCTCTGAACCCTTGTAGAAACAATTTTATAGCGAAAAACCAAGATGACTAGTTTTGAAGAATTCAGTCTTGAGGAAAGGGCTCTGATACCAAATGTTATGCAACAAATTTCCAAAAAGAGTATGAAAAGAGAATAAATAGATCAAAAAGATTACTCCGCGACTTGATTGAAGAAAATAGTTGAATAAAAATCCTTTTTTAGGGGGCAACCTCCTTATACAATGTACTAAGTACACAAGACAAGACAAGACAAGACAAGATACTCCAAATGAAAGGTCTCATTCCTATATATAGGAGACTAAGGGGTACAAGATCAACTAACTGACCCAAGCCGACATAACTAATATAATCATACTAATGACAATAACCACTAGTGTAACAAATATGACATCAAAACTAATGTAATGAACCATAATATAGGGGGAAATGTTCCCATATTTAGGGCTTAACAAATGGATGGTGATGGTAAAGTCACCATGAGACACATGAACAAAAAACAAATTATCTTAATTTGGAATTGAAATTTTGTAATTGCATGTAATGGGCATATGGTTGTAAGACCTAGTTAGGCATGTGTACCCCTGGTAACTCACCGGTAAAGTCTAGGTAGACCTAGGTGATAGATGGGAATCCCTAGTAACTCACTGGTAAAGTCATGTACACCTAGGTGATAAGGGGGGCATGTGGAAATTCCTCATTTAAAAACTTTGGGGGGAGTTTGTGATTACTCCAAGACAAGCTTAAAAGGGGGATTGTTAGGGTTAACCTATACTAAGGAATGAGTCAAATGGTTTAGGTCTCAGCGTGTGGTTTTGGGCCCATGGTATTGACCCAAGGTATTGTATGTAATGAAGCCTATAAAAGGCTTGGCACACTTCATTGTAATGTGGCATGGAGGTGATTAGGTGAGCTCACTTGTTTCGGTTGGCCGGTTTTGGCCAAGGTGATGAAGATCTTCATTGGTTGGTTTTTCCCCTCCTGGGGTTATCCAGGGTAAAGTGCGTTGTGTTAAATGTGTTTCTATGTGATTGTGATTATTATTATTATCTCTTATTATTATATACTTGTTGAAAACCTAATAAAATGGTCCAAAGGATGCTAAAATTTTGAAAACTTTATAATGCTTTGAAAACTTGTTAAGTCATACAACAACTTGTTTTATAACATAATTTACAATGCAAATTGTGATGTTTTTATCGACCAAAATAGTTAGTGATTTAAAGACCCACATTTTGAATAGTACAAAGTTTTGTTACATAAGCATACGATCATCATCATTTTCAGCACCTAAAAAACATAAACATAAACGTCATGATCATGATCATACCATCATAAACATACGCATAAACAACATCATATCATCATAAACATAACCATAAGCATAAACATAAATGTACCATCATCATCATTTTCACGGCATAAACATAAACATACCATCATTATCATTGTCACCATCTAACAAACATAAAAATAAACACCATCATACCATCATTAACATAAACTAAAAATAAACATGAACGTACCATCATAAACATCACGTTACATATTCATCTAACATATACATTTAACAGATTTAAACATCATCTAACACACATATTTAATAAAAAAAGTAAACATAAACGTTCCATGATCATCATTTTCACCACATAAACAAGCATGCCATCATCATGATCATGTTCACTATCTAACAAACATAAACCATAAAAATCTTTGATATAGCATCATAAACATACAAATAAACATAAACATGAGTGTAACACCATAAACATTACATTACCGCCATCTAACACACACACATATATATATATGTATATATATAGTAAACATCATATACCATCATCTAACAAAACACAAGTTGCATTATATTATAACATGCATAACCATCACACACATCTAACAAAGTACATCATCTAACCTGACCTAACATACACATCACCATCAACATAAACAACAACATCAGCATAAACATGAAAAATGCAATATATATATAGATATGAACATATATAACATCAAAGTGATGATACAATATGCCAAATATAATATATCTTCGGTCAAATAACTTCTATGGCATATCTAATCCAACTTCGCAAGAGGCATCATCAATATCTCTCCGACCAGAGCCAAAGGCATCGTCACCTTTGTTGGTTTATCCAGCAATACTGAGGGGGGGGGGGTGAACCAATAGATCCAGAGGCAATATCAACACCTCTTCCAGCAGAGCTAGAGGCATCAAAACCTCCAACAATAGAGCCAAAGGGATCAATACCTTTGCCAGGAAACAAATGAGCTGGGAGAGAATCATGGATAAATCCATTAAACTGAATCGTACAGCCCCCTCTGAGAATCTATGTAATAGAGTCGGTTGGAGCAGGAAATGGTGGATGGTTGGGTCGATTAGTAGGATCGGCAGGTCGGTCGAGTAGGAGTAGAGGAGATGATGAAGGAGCTGATGGAAGTGGAGTAGGGGGACATGGTGGAGGAGGAGGTGGATGGGATGTTCGAGGTGGAGGAGGAGAAGGTGGAGGCTGAGGAGGAGGTGCACAGGATGTGGAGGCTGCATCACCAGTCGAAGGAGCTGATGGAGAAGGATGTGTTCTAGGGGGCAAGGATCTCCACCCTCATCTGACGGTGAACTTCCATGAGGGATAGCATCTAAACAATCACAAGCACCAACAATGTGTTGCATCATGATCCTCATATGATCCAGGTGGATCTTAGAAATGATGAGTATTTTATTTTTCTTCAATGCTAATGAAAATGACACCAAGTTGAAGAGCTCGTCGAGACGATTCCAACATCACTTGAATCGCGTCCAATGGACTCCAGATGAAGAATATAGAGCCATCTAAATTTTTGGCAAAGTAGAGTTTTATGGTGTAGAAATGGCAAAAAAAAGGGCCACATGGCACCACTAAAAGGGTGACACATGGCATGTACAGCGTTGACATGGTAGCACCACGTTGCAGGACGAGATGACTTGGCATCTGATTTGGCAAGTGACGTCGCATCGACTTGGTCATGTCATATTGTGACACATGGAATCCAATTGGCACACAAGTGGACCAATCCAAGGTCGCCACGTGGCATTCCCCGATTGGTGGATCAAGGTTCAACCGTTCACCAAAAAGCTTGTGAAGTTGGAAAATATTCGAGCCCATGACGTCCACACAACAATTCTAACAACCTACCACTGCACCACAATGTACACTTGTTTGTATGAATGGCATATAATATATTTTAGTTTTATTAATAGCTCAGACAGATTTATGGCACATGTTATATATTCCAACCTTGGTATATGTATTTTGGCCATGGTTTATAACTATAAATGTGTAACCAATTACTAAGAGTTTGGTTGTGTTATATGGTTCGACGGTTGTAACCGTTATCCAAACTACCATACAGATTTTTGAACCAAGCCAATGATATAAAAGCTTGTAAAACTAGCAATTGCACCTTGAGGTGCAATAAAAGAACATCGTATTGCAAGCGAAGCAAGGAGATGTGGTATGCACATCCAAAGAAGATATATACAACAATAAAGACAATTTGAAGTGTTGAACCACAAATTTTAGTTAATAAAATGATAAAAAATTTATACAATAAAGATATACATTTTACAAATCTTAGTCTACTTTTGCTAAAAGAAACGAAACATTTTTAGAAGTCTAATACCTTATAAAATATCAAAGTGACGTTCACAATTTAGACAATTCAAATTAAAAAAAACTTTATAAAATATGATTAATAGAAGATTATAGGCATAATGATAAAATCAGTAATACATGAAATGATGTACAACCAATCAATACTTCAAATGGAATTCTAAAAAAATGTCCACATTGTTTTTGACTTAAATATCAAGAGTTTTTCTACTAATAAGTTAAGTAGCATTTTCATAAGTAGTTTAAAAATTGAAAAAATAAGAGTGTCGTAGCAAGATGGCCACTCTTTAATCCTTCGAGGTGGCACTTTTCTACTCGCATGGAAAGGTAGAGAAAAAAATAATGTTGTTCATATAATTATGACTTACAATGATTGCATGCCAGCAATATGCATGTCCAATAAATATGAAATACAGTCTATATACTAATATATACACATCCCTCTTTAGAGCGTACGCCTCATCTCAGAATGGTCCGAAGTAATAGGCTTGAAAATTGAGATATGGGTTTCGCACCGGGAAAATGATGGGGCTCACAGGTCACTCTGGACAAGGTGGCTCTGAAGCATACTCGGCATGCTTAAAAATCGTGTCCCTTTTAAGTTGTTTTTTACCACAGAAGGGGAAATGGGAACTGCACTTCCTTCTCTCTTCCTGGGAATTCCCGAACATTTTATTCCAGTTCTTCTCATAAGGTGGTCGGGATAGGATCCTTCGTTTCTCAGTTTTGATATGCTAGATATGATTTTGTGTGTTAGCTTTAATAGTTTTTGTTGCTCTACTAGAGAAACCTCTGTTAATTATAATGTTTGTCCTACTTACAATACTTTAAATAAATATATATATATAACTGTGAACTTTTTCAAACCTTGATAATCATGGACATTTGAGCCTCAATATTCATAGGTCTTTAGTGCGGGCATAGAATGTTGAGTATAGTGATCTCTTTGCACCTCTCCTTCAATGGAAAGGGTTCATTTTTTAGATCATATGGATAGTTCAACAAACAATCAGGGGTATTTGGAATGTAAATAGACTAACAAGCATCTCTTTCTTATAGAAGTGATGGCATTGAACAACTTTCAATGAGGCAAATATTTTGTTCGACCTGGAAGAAATATCTCTTTTGGCTCAAATCTCACTGTTCAATTCTCATATAGGACTTCCATTTTTAGGAAAGATAAAAATACTCTTAAATGAAACCAAAGTAGATATATTTTGGACATAATCTAACTGACAATAATCTCTTTGTTATGAAAGTGATGGTGTTAAACAACTTTTCATGATGCATATACTACGTTCAACCTAAAAGAAGTGTCTACTTTTGGATCAGATCTAGTTATTCAGTTCTCAGAAATATCATTTTTAGGGAAGATACAAATACTCTTGAAGCTTATGCAAAGGAGATAGTTTTGGGATATAATATTATAATATGAATGACAAGCATCTCCTTTTTATGGAAGTGATGGTGTTAAACAACTTTTCATGAGGCCAATACTCTATTCAACCTAAATGAAGTGTCTGATTTTGGATCAGATCAGATTATATAGTTCTCAGGAATATCATTTTTCGAAAAGTTGCAAATACTATTGAATATGAAACCAAAGGAAATATGCTAGCTTTCCTAACTTATGTACAAAGGGGGATCTCATGCATCCTTTGGTTTCTCGATGTAAAATTCCACCTATAATTGATTAATAATGAAATATTAATGTATTTTCAAAAAAGAGCTCAAACTGCTTCTCTAGTAATTTCAAGACCCTACTGTGCAAAAATGGAGTATGCATTCAAAACAAATGTTCGAATTAATGTATATCATGATCAAGACAAAGATTGACCATAGTATACACCTTTCACCTAGTCATAAGTATATTTATTTTTCATTGTTCAATTATTAGTTCCAAATCATTTTTAAAATAAATTATCAGAAAGCTGTAAAAAAATATAATTATTTGTCCACAATTCTAATACCAAATTAAACCTAATAGTAAGCAAGTAGAAATTCCTCACTTAGATAAAACAAAAAAGGGACACAGTAGCTAATTCATGAACGTGAAACACTTTCTCATGCAATATGCATATATGTAAATATAGGAACTGACACACATTTCATTTCTTCTTTGGAAATGCTCCGTGCTCCAAAAAATATAGAAAACAAGAAAAACTATGAATGATTACTCATGCCTCGTGCAGATTTAGCATTAGATTCTATGATAAACAAATCTCAAATTTGAATTTTTGAAGCATCAACTTGGGAGATGAAAATGAAAATAAATGAGGATGCTATGGAGCCACTTAGTTTCTGCTAACTTCCAAACTACTTCTATGCATGCATTTTAACTTGCAATTTCTTGCTAATCATTTCAAATTGTTTTTCTATTCAACTCTAGTTTCAGGCCTACATCACAAACTAAACATATAAACCATGCTCTCTTTTCAAACTGATTTTTATAGCAAACTTCCAAACTATTTCTATGCATCCATTTTAACTTGCAATTTTTTTGTAGTTCTTGCTAATCATTTCAAATTGTTTTTCTATTCAACTTTAGTTTTGGGCCTATATCACAAACTAAACATATAAACCGTCTGGTGTTGCTCTCTTTTCAAACTGATTTTTATAGACAAGTATTGTTGATTGTTATCAATAGTTTGTTGTGAAGTTTAAAATTTCAACCTATACTAAACAGGAACCCCGCCAATGAAATAACCTCATTTCTAACCTTTTGTGAGATCTTGAAAATTTGACATCCATGCCAGGAAGTTAGGAACATGCCAGAATATTTTTCTAAGCCGCCCTCTTTCTGTTTGCTTCGCAGGAAACATTCCCAGGCCATTTCAAGAAAATCAAAGTTACATTCATTTACAAATACTCAGTTATTTTTCGCTGCATCTGGTTATTTTCCTTGATCACTTCAATGGAAAGGCTTACATAAATACCCCAATAACACAAGCATTAAAAATTAATAAGGTAATCATGCTTAAAACAACCTTTTTTCCCTCCACAATATACATGCTAGTAAATACGTTTATTGTATTTCTGAGCCATCTCATCTTTTACCATCTTAGAGCTCTTGGGCCTTCCCACAACAACAATCTGAAATATTTTCTCATTTTCCTTATCTATGACTAATCAAATATGTAAAAAGAATAAATCTCCATGATTCATAAATTGTATGATTTTAACATATCAAAGTGGGTTTATCCAAAGAATTGTGGGTGGCAAATCACAATTGCAATTTTAATTAGTAAATGAGTCATGAATCTTCATGGATATCTTTCATTTGGATAAGTAGCTTGGGCCTTGACCCAAAGATGGATACTCATTTTATCAATCCTATGTTTTGTAGGCAGTTTGAAAATTGGAATATAAAGAAGTTTCAGTATCCTTATCCAAGGTTTCTTCGGTATGCAAAGAGAACATATCATCATAATGTAACTATCATGTTGCCTTCTAGACTAAAAAGTATATGGACTCAACCTAAGTTAAGTGGCTTTTCTCTAGTATAGTAAGGAGCAAATCATAATTCCAAATATTTTGTCTTCTTACTTAAGAAAACTGAAGTCATATTTTTGTCTTGCATACATTTGTTTTCCACCATTTTTCTTGTATTTTTCGTACTTGGCATTTGTGACATTTTATTTTATGGTAAGTTTGTTTCCAAAACTGATAATTCAGCTTGAAAATTGTTCCAAGCAATTTTTTGTCATAGGTAATTAGACCTATTTTTTTTTCTTTGTTGGCAATAGTTAACATTGCAGTAGTGCACTATTGCATTAAATATCAATTTTTAGTCTTATCATTTTGAAACACATACCAATGTTTGTCCCACAAACATCAATATGCCTTATTGATGCATGTAAATCATTATCTTAAACACCCTTGATAAGGGATGATAAATGTAAATGCTTCCTGACCTCGTCTTGAGAAAGATTTCTCAAAGAAAAAATTGAAATTGAAGAAAAAATTGATATTAAAGAATAAATTGATCTTGAACTTTCTCTTGTAAGAGCTCATGAATAAGTAGTAAAAACATTGCATGTGGAATGTTTAAAAAGAAAGGCAACAAAATCCCCTAAAGAAACCTTTGACAAGGACCACTAGAAGAGCATCTAGTACTTACTAATGACGATATTGGCCCAAAAATCATAAAAACCCATCTTGACTCCATACAATTTGCAGTAGAATCTCTTGTAGCGATGCTAGGATTGTTGGAGCAATTTCTAGGAATAATATTTCCATAATTGGACATTGACGTCATTTGCAAGAGATGAAGCAGTTACTATGTTGCTT
The DNA here is from genome assembly GCA_027924585.1 of Larix kaempferi. Classification (NCBI taxonomy): domain Eukaryota; kingdom Viridiplantae; phylum Streptophyta; class Pinopsida; order Pinales; family Pinaceae; genus Larix; species Larix kaempferi. The sequence goes on from BSBM01000515.1 coordinate 18,939,518, forward strand.
GGATGAGAGGGTTTTTCCTGAGTTGTCTGTATTCAGAGGCTATCTCCCTGGTTTTACGTTCCTTTTATGGTGGGATATGAGGATAGATGTATCTAATAGGGGGAGGATAGGAGAGAACTAAGTGGGGAAATATTCTCTTGCTCCCTGTCTGACCTTGTTAGAGTTTTCTTTAAACTTAAACCTTTAAAGATTTATATTCCAGTTTGGAATTCGCTTAGAGCTTACAACGAAGGCTGAGTATCATCTGAACGGGACACTAAGCTAGGATTGACTCGGTGTGAAATAATTTACTAGTTTCGTGGTTACCTTGGACAATCAAGATCTACTTGAGTGGTCCCACTACTCGAGAGGATTTCAGATGTTTAATCGGATATTATTATTATTATAGTTTTTTACAAACAACAGATAATATCGAAATAATATTGGCTATTAGTTTTGTATTTGCAACATTTAACAACTATGCATTATGAGCTAAATAAGTTTCCTAGCGATTTATTCTATTAATATAAAACAATGATATTGATAAAATTGGCACAACAAAGGAGATGCCTTCATTGCATCCAAGATAATAGAATTTACATTTCAGAAATTCAGGAAAGCTATGACTAGTGAAGTATGATGCCTTTCGGTATCAAAAACCATCGCTAAAGCCTAATGCAAAAGCCAGAAGCCAGAAAATGAATACCAAGAAGTTGTAAACAAGAAGACAAATCGAATTTCAAAAAGAGAAATCAGTTGGCTGAGCATTAAATCCTATGATAGCCATAAAAAATCCATGGCTATTAGCATAGATAGAAGCCTCTATGCAAAGCAGAAATGTGACTAAGGTATTATATAGAACACACTTATTGTAATTGTTCGGGAAAAATATTTTTTTGAAAGGAAACATCAATATTTTTAATAACCAACAAATACTCGCAAACATGCAACTAGCGTAAATGCCACACAAATTACATTCATAAATTGGACATCGACAAAAAAAACCAGAAACGCAACTCAGCCCTCAGCTTGAGTGCATCAAGAGGTGGATGGGAAATGTTTAGGTCATTATTGTTCTTATGAAATATGTAGATCAATAAACAATAGAAACCAAAATTCAAGATGTTGATTATGATCCCACAAATCTAAAATAATGGAATATTTGATGCATTTCAAGATAGATCTCCTAAACACTAAAATAAATGTAGAACTTGGAAAGTAGAAGAACCAAGGGGGAACCTGGGAAAAAATCCTAGAGTTGGTTTGGCAACAATAGGTAGAGGCTGCAGGTACCAATCATTATCCATAGAAGGATGAAATACTTGACAACGCAGGTATGTTTCACACGTCACAATCCCAATCAACCATAGACGACTAGTTCCTCCATATAGAGCTAATAATTGGCTCAATTTCATAACAATTTGTTGCACAGAAGATGAGACTGACAACCATATCGATGCTCCTCCTGCCTTGGGATGCTCTACAAGCCACTTTAAATCACCCATGTTAAGAATTATAACCTTATTCAAACACCCTTCCACCATTTTTTCCAATTCCCCTAACTTCATAGCAAGGTGGTCTTTATCTTTGTTTCCGGAAGAGAAAGCAGATATATCTGTTTCAATGGGAAGGATCTGAAGCTGTGCTGGTGTTTCACCTTTTTCTATTCTCTACACAAGTTTTTTATTACAGCTTTGGGCTCTTTCTCCCCCACGAGAACTAGATTCTACTAGATTCTTCTTCCTAACCTTTAGAAGGATTTCTACGAGTCCTCTAATCTCATCATTTCTATTGGCGGTGGCTTCAACACCAACCCCTAAACTTTGAAGTCGCAACCTAGCAAACCTGGCTCAGATTGCTAGTAGGGGCTGCCAGAAATGTTGTAGCGACATGTAGAAGAATCGTTTGGTCGTGCTCTCAGATAACACGCAACCGTGTCATCGTGCAGGAATAAATCAATGGAATAGATCATTCCAATCGTAGGACATTTTGATCGAATGGTGTAAACAAAATTTTAGTAAAAATTTGAGAAGTGTTCCTCACTTGTGAAACGCCTTACAGCGTAACAATATTTGGAAGGGAGGATCAAAGTTAGACCAAGAGGGAGATACAGATGCCAGTTTTGGAGAACCAAGTAGTTGATGCGGAGGCTAGGGAGCCGTAAACAGGTGACAAATCCATGGAAGCTTGATTGCAGAGGCCGTTGGAGCCATTGAGGATTGTTGTAGAAATAAAGGTCGAGCAAGCCTTCCGGGCTTAGAGTTTGTTGCACAGAACCGGTACCCGAATATCGAGGGTTCCAAGCGGACCACCGTAGACCGAGCCAAAGGCACAGAACCATTGGGGCTAAGTTTCGGCCAAGGAACAGAGCCGACTCATAACTATGGTCATATTATTGTTATAGTTTGTAAAAACTATGATGACCCATGACTTTGGATTGGTGAGCATTTGGGTATTTCACCATCACCATTGAAAACACTCAAGGGGGACAAAATATTTTATTTGGTACAAGGGATTACACCTTTTGCAATAATGTTCCTTGAATTTTCTTTGGATACTTCATTATAGTTTTATATTAAAATTTTGAAGCACATTATATTATGACATATGCATATTGGAGAATGGTGTTGAGACTATAGGTCTAACCATCCAAAACATTATATTTATGGCATTATCATGGGTCATGTGCACATAACTTCTAGAGAGTTTTTAAGACCATAGTGTCTATATATTAGTGACCTTTTTTTGTATAAGAACAAATAGGAAAATAGCCATATGTGATCATTGAAAGTGGATTTTGAAAGACCATAGAGTCTTCCGCTATTATACTTTATTGGAAAATTGTAATTATGAAGATATGTTGCTAGGTTTTTATGTAAAGGCTTTATCCTTGACTAAGCCAATATTGAAGAAACTTTTGTAACTTGTTTTGAGTTCCATAAATTCTTTGGGAACATCAAGGCAAGTCTTACCTTGCTTATAACCTGTAGATTATGATCTGATGCTTATCAGTTACAACTATGTACCTTGAAGCAATTGTTGGTATTTCAACATTTTCCGTCTGAAGACGAAAGTGAATGGCTTAAAGGAGAGTGGGACTTTGCAGAAATAGTTGTGGTAGAATAGTAACAACTACAAGTGTTGGCCTTTAAGCATTTTTCATCTGAAGAATGAGTACGGTGAAGGACTTGAAGGACACTGATGTGGTATTGCATAAGCACTTGTTGTGCATTCTGATAGTGGATAGTTGGAAAATACCAATGTAGGTGAAAATCCATTATTGATGTAAGGCTTTTATGCATTTATTATCCATCATATTAATGGATCAGTCATACAAGTTTTGAGCCATCCCGGAGATGTAGACAATTCATTTTGGTGAACTCTATTACCATATGCGTGTAATATTGAATGGTTGATGTTGTTTATTGCTCTCATTTGACTTATTCGATTTAAGATATTTTTAATTCATTATTGCTTGTTTTCACATGCAAATAATCATCAATTAAAAGATCCTTTTTCATAGACTGTAACTTCACCCCAGTTTATGAATCATCATATCAGGAAGAAGCATCTTCCACATCTCTACGAGGCGAGGGTCCCTCACAATGTACCTCACCCATACAAACTGAACCACTTGATTTTCCAACAACATCACCAACCTATCCACGATGTATTGTTGGAACCTCTCATCTAGCCTGCATCGAAGGCCAGGCCTGGCTAAGTGGGGCACCTCAAGTTGATCATCCTGCTCCATATCCTCCTCATCCTAAGCAGGAGGAGGTGGAATATCACCATCGAATGTCTCGATATCTATAAAATATATAGTACACAATAATAATTAGACAATTTCATTAAACATGAATTTAATATAACAATGTAAAATAGATTTCATTTTCATTAAGTACAAAGAGAATAAAATGGAACTAGATTGATTTAAACATAATGCTAAATTTACTTCTATCATCTTGTGGCTCATATTGGGTGAAGAATATGTTGTCACATCCTCTCCAATCCAAGCCCTTGTATGGATATGCAACCATGTCTAATCGGGGGTCATCCTCACCACCTAGCATCTCGAGCACCTCCACGGCGATCCTGGCTGGTAAGTCTAGCTGCCCCCTTTTGGGAATCATTTGCCCCCACATGCACATATGCACATCCTACATCAACCTAGGAGGGTGCTAATCAAAATATGGCTCGGAGGCCAGAAATATCTAAACAAATAGACAAAAAAACTATGAGTCGAAAGGGAAGTCCTCCCTCCCGCCAATAGATGCATGGCATCAACTAAGAGCATAAAAAAAATATCGTAAAAAAATAGCAAACCACCTAACGCATCTAGGTGCCTACACTAAAGAATCAACATAATATAATATAGGGCATCTAATGCACTACCCATAACTGGTGATATGTGTGATGGCCATCACCAACAAAGAGAGGCACCTCAACTCCTCTCTGCCAAAAGCAGTAATGGAAAGCTGCCCACCGTTGACCTGAAACTGAGTAGGGTTTACGATGTTAGGATCAACATATCCATGAACATGGACTATTTGAGTCACTGCTACAGATCCATTTGGGACCTTGAGGAACTAAGGAAATTCCTCACCTCTCCTAAAGAGCTCAGTGATTAAATATATTTCCTCCTTAATGGGTTGGAATCACTGATTGAGACCAAGTCGAAACACATGCCTGTGATGACCCTAGCATCTGATCAATTAGGTGAGGAATGTATTGTTACCCTTGAGTGATGTCACCTCCCCATAGAACATGAGGATGCTGACAACTCTCAAGAGGTGTCTCGTCTAAGGAGTAATGGGACGAGGATATAAATATCTCTCCCTCTCCCCGGCATCCCACTCTCTTTGAATGTTGTACTAATCAACTTGTGCTTCTTGTTGATAACTGGCCTCGCGGAGCTTGCATATTTGTTTCACATATAACACCAATCAATATCATAATTATACATATAAAATAATCATATGAGCATTATATCTACTAAATAAAATATTAAAATCTTTGCAAAAAATGACACACTGTGTGCCAATATAGCATTAACGCACAGCTTGCGGTACGCTTTCATCTATTAAGCATTATTAACTGTGCGCTTTCATCTGTTAAGCACCGTTACTGGTGCACTACAATTAAAAAAATGCACCAATAATATATTTCAACAAATTTAAAATTTTATTATCAATCCGATGCGCCATAATAGTAACACACCAGTGCATTTCCAAAATTTCGTTCATGGTGCACCTACTACAGGTAAGAGCACCGAAAATCAGTGCACTGACGTGCACTAGGAGCACCGTTGAATTATGACTTTTAGGTTATAGTAAATTTTTAAATTTGCAAGAGTCAGTACGTCTATATCAAGTAAACACCCTGGAATAGGTGCTCTTACACGAAATGGAACCACCGCATTCTATTTACAATTATTAGTAATAAATAATGTGATCACTGTGCACTTACTGAACGTCAGAGCACCAAAAACCGGTGCACAGATGTGCACTAGGAGCACCACTGAATTCAATTTTTTTATGGTGAGGGAAATTTATTTAAGAGTGGGACCGATGCGTTGTTAACAAGTCAACGCACCATAAGCAGTGCGCTGACATTACCTAGAAGCACTGTTTAGTTATGATTGTTTAGGATCTATGAATTTTAAATTGCCTAAGCTGATGCGTTTATATCACATCAATGCAACATTAGCGGTGCCCTTACACGAACTAAAAGCACCGTATAATTTTATTTTAATTTTTTCTTGTTAATGTTCAACAATGCGTTCAATAAAAGTAAGAGCACTGAACCATCAGTGCTCTTCAGTTGCAAGAACGCACCGCGAATTAGTTCAAAAATATTAAAATAAAGTTGATGTTACGCTGGTGAGCTACTCGGAAAGCATAGTGCACCGTTTAAGTAGTGCATTTGATCCGTTAGGATCGCCCCACCAACTGTGCGCCCTGTAACATTTTTACAGGTTTCATTGACCACCGGTGTGAGCCGAATGGCTTGAACACACCGCATAGTTTTAAAAAAAAATCATAAAAAAATACAAATAATGGCTCAAATTAAAAAATTAATACGGTAAAAATTTAAATTATCAAGTAACAAAAAATTTACCTGTTGAACCGCATGTCAGGGAGGCATCCTAGGTATGTATGGAGAATTTGAATTTTTTTCCCAGCGTTTGGAAAAATTCAAACTCGAGTCAGCAACCAATAGGAATGAGCAATGTATCAACATCCAATGAGGAATGAGCACAAGTGGCAGGGCGTCCAGGTGGGTGATGTGCGGCACCAGTGTAGATGGCTCATACACACTGTCGAGGGGTAAAAATGAGTTTGACGATGCGGTAATTTTTTTATAAAACCTTGTTTAGGTGCGCTTGATAGTAAGATGCACTAGGCTATTTAAAAATAAAACCACACTAATATTAGGGTTTTCATTTTTTTTAATTTTTTTTAATGAAATACGAACTGGTGTGTTTGGTTATATTACACGCATTGAGTTGTGTATTATCACTAAATGCACCGTGGTCATGGTTTTAAATAAAATGTAACAGTGCATTCGTTTCTATTACATGCATCGGGGGTGGTTTTTTAGGTAACACACCAAATTTAGGATTTTAAATAAAATATGTAACAGTGCATTCAGTTATACTACATGCACAGGGGGGCGGGGTGTTTAGTATTAATAAACGCACTTCTTAGGTTTTTTAATAAAATTTAATGAGATTTTTAATAAAATAATAATTTGATTTAATTTTAATAAAATATAAGATGGTGCGTTCGTGTCTACAAAATGCACCAAGGCATTCAATATTACAAAACACATGACGAATAGACTTCTAAACAAAATGTTACGGGTATTTAATAAAATAATATTTTTTTTTATTATTCTTGTTTAAAATAGTATACAATGCATTTGTTTAAACTTCACACACAGTTGTTTTATATTCAAAAATGCATCGCGAAAACTATAGAAAATTGTTGCACGTCTCGCATAAATTAATTTTTTTCATTGATGTTTTTTTGTCGCAATGCGACATGATTTTTGGCCACCCAGTGCGGTGTGTTTATAAACGCACTGATGTGTTATTATGTTGAAATGCATCGGATAAAAAACATTTGCTAAAACCTTTGGGCACTCGCCTCTGCTAGTGAACTCCGCTATAAACATATATTTGAGCTCTGTTGAGAAGAGCATCTACTATAACCTCCGCTAAAGGGCCTTTTACTTGTAGTGTTTATTCAACCATACAAGGGGAATTCCTTCTTTTTCTCTCTTCCCTATCCATAAAAAACCAAAGCACTTATTTATAATTTAGTTAAGGATGAGGATGCCTTTAGGAATCTTTTATATAGTTAACCAGTATAGTAGGATTCTCTCTAAAACTATTTTGACCAAGATAAATCTTCCTCCTTTTGATAGCTAATGATTGCACCATACTTAAATTAGAGCTTCCACTTTATTATACAACTAGGTCCAATCCTCATAGTGATATGCATTTGGTTTTATGAAGAAACCTATATAATTTTCCTGTATGTCTAGAACATTAGTCTTCACTGAGAAATTAAACTTTGCCTATGCATTGAAATCATCTAACAATTCATTAAACAATAACACGAATTTGTTTGAGTTTATTTCCATCCTGTAGATTTGAAATATAAATAGCGACTCCTTATGCACCAAATTCCCAAAAATAACATAATACAAGAAGAGATAGTATTCTAATGCCTTAAGAATGCAATAAAAAGATGAATAACTAGCCTCTTCGAGGGGAAAACCTCCTTTACAACGTATTGAAGATACAGAACAACATGATATGATATCATTCCAAACTAGATCTCTTTATATATATATATATATATATATATATATATATATATATATATAGAGAGAGAGAGAGAGAGAGAGAGAGAGAGAGAGAGAGAGATTTCCAAAGAAAAAAATCCTTTTATTCATAGAGAATAAACATGAACTGCTTTGATCGAGCTTACATCGATAGTATTTCCTTAAAGGCTACAGTATCTTCATTCGACACATTGCCTTGATTACATACAAAAATCTACATCTTGAAATCTTCCTAACTGGCTCCCATACATATGACCGCTAAAAACAAAAATGCTTCTCTTTCTTGTTCTGTTTCAAAATTCGGAAACCTCTTTAAATCATTATGAAGTGTTTCGTAGCTTGACCATTTATGTGTTCCTCAACTCCGATGACCCCTCGTTGAAGCGCCAATGCCATTTTGGATAGAAAATCTACTTCAGTATTTAGTTCTCTGTAAATGTGTGTATAGGATACAACTTTAAAGGAGGACACCAATGTTTGTATTTCAGACATCAAATATTGAAGGTGCGGTGCTCCGATGTGGCTCTTCCATTTTGCCCAGTCAATCACCATTTTTGAATCACCATACAATATTATCCTTAATACTTGCTTGCTCTATGCGATCTTGAGAACTTCCCATAATGCCACAAGCTCAGGTCTGTTATTTGAAGCTTGTCCCGACACATATTTTATACACAATTTTGTGGATTTTGATAGGTGAAGAACAACTCCCACACCACCAAGTGGCTGCTCACCTTGAATTGCACCATCAAAATACGCTCGGGGGAAGCTTTTATCTATTTTCGGGACTACAATCACTCGCTGCTTGCTTGGCTTAGGAACAGTTCTATGCTCCTGCACTTTTTGCAATAACAGAGAAGTTGTTATATCTAGTGGAACCCATTTGTTTTGAAAAATGGATTTATTACAAGCTTACCATATACTGAACACAAAAAGAGTAGGGAAATCATCATAGCAACGTACCCATGCATCCTACCACCATTTCTGAGTGAGTTGTTCCAGCAATAAAGCACTTCTCGTAACAATAATATTGCTATTGAGGGTATTTAAGGGTGAGTCCCATACATCTCCTGCATAAGGACAAGAGCTAAACAAGTGAGAGGACAGTTCTTTGGATGATTTGCGCAGCACACACACACCTAGTCCTTGGAAACCTTGTTTTTTCAAATTTTCCCATGTTAGCAGTTTATCGTTTAAAGCAATGCACAAGGTTACAATGGTTTTCAATGGACTATGTATTCTCCAGACTTTTTCCCACCACCGTTTTTTTTCTCGTTCAAAGGATTCAACAATTGCAACTTTATATCCTATTTTTTTGATAAATTCCCATCTACTACATTCTTTGTCCATATCATCTTATCACGCTCATCCTCTTCCAGATAAACAAAGCTAGTGATGAATTTTATCACATACATGTTCCATTCCACCACTTCTTCACCTCCTAACCCTAGGTCCTGCAAAGTTTTCCATCCAGCTCTTCCCCTTTGTTGTGGTTGTTGTGCTTGCGCATCTGCTAGGATAAAGATCCTTTGTGTTATCAACTAAGTAATTACTACCTCCAACATCCTGTAATCTTCTCATGCTCCTTCCCAAGGGTTCCCTCCAATTCTTACACTTTTACCATCCCCAATTTTCCACGCAAACCAATTCCCAACCAGGGGGGAGGCCAAAACCAAGGCTTTCCATCCTATTGATCCATTTTTGTGAGCTTTGATGGGGTTTCAGAACCATTCAACTATTGTGGATCCGGAGTAGTATTTGGAGCTCATTACTTTGCCCCATAGTGAGTTGGGACTCTGAGCTAACCTCCAAAGTGATTTTGCTACCAACTCTCTACAAAATAAGGCTGGATTTTTTATCCCCCGACCTCCTATTTCTTTTAGAAAAGTTAGTGTTGACCATTTCACCAAAGGAATTCCTTATGATTGTCTGTTGGTTTTCCAAATAAAGGAGAAGCAATTCTTTCTTATCTTTGTTAATATTCCTTTAGGAATATAGGCTATAGAGTCCCAATATACCGGAATACTCTGTAATACTACTTTTAGAAGAACTAATATGCCCCTCTCGAGAGAAAACGATTTGTACATACTGAAATTCGTGCTTCAACTTTCTTGTATAGCCATACCCAATATTGAAATGAGTAACATTTTGGCTTCAGGAAGAAACCTAAGTATTTAAAACCTTATGTTATTGAGACTGTTGGATAAGGAATTACCTCCCTTGCACACTGCACTAGCTCTTCTGTGAATCCATTATGGGCCAAACTTGTTTTTTCTATATTTATTACCATCCATGTTGCCTTATTATAGACCTCCAATAACGAGGAAAAATCTATGAAGTTTTCAACAGTTCCTTTCCCCAAAACAAGAACATCATCCACAAACATAGTATGAGTAAAATCTTATGTGCTTGATACCTTTACATATTCAATATTTCTTGTCTCCTTGGCTTCATGAATTAACCGACTCAATGCATCAGCTACAAGGAGGAACAAAAAAGGAGAGAGGGGGCATCCTTGCCTTCTTCCTCTTATTGAGCAGAAAAAGGAAGAGGGAGCCCCATTTACCATAACAACAAAGGAAGTAGATTGGATACAACCCATGATCGACTCTACCACCTCCATAGACATTCCAATTTGGATCAAAAGCAGTGTTAAGAAAGTCTAGCTAACCTTGTCATAAGCTTTAGAGAGGTCCAGCTTAAGTGAAAAGGCACATTGCTTTTCCTTCTTGATAGAGTGTATTTCCTCTTGTTCCAATGAGACTGCATCATGAATTTTTCTGTTAAAAAAAAACAAATTTTTCCTCTGATACAATCTCACTCAGAATAGGCTTTAGTCTTTGGACAATGATCTTTGCTATCACTTTATATATCATGTTGCAGCAATAAATTGGTCTGTAATCATCAAATGATTCTTATTTATGTTTCTTTGGGATTGTAGTTATGAAGGTAGAGTTTATAAATCTTAGTAATTTCCCTTATCTTTGGGATTCCCTTACTACTTTCAGTATATCCTCCTTTATAAGGTCATAAAACCCTAGGACTAACTCCAGAGTGAAGCCTGCATCCAGTCCTGGACTCTTACCCTTCTGAAAGGAATGAATAATTTGACTCAACTCCTCTTCTGATACCTATTTTGTAAGTTCATCATTCATTTCCCCCTAGATTAGCCAAGGGAATATCCTCAATACCTCAAGAATTTTTGTTATTGGGCACCCATCAGGTTCAATGAAAAGAGATCAGAAATGCTCCACAACCACCTAATCTTTTTCTTGAAATGACCGAACCATAATCCCTCATGCATCCCTAACTTCAACAATTGTATTTATGCTCCTACTATGGGAGGCATACATGTGTAATTATTTTGTATTATTGTCTCTCACTGCTAGGCACAGATCCCTACTCTTCAATCTCCACATTTGTTCCTCCTTCGCCAGCATTGTATTCCTTTTACATTCAAATTCCTTTGAGGTATCCATTTCTTCTTTAGAGAAAATCCAACCCTGTTATAGACATAAAGCTCCTCAATTTTCTTTTCCACCCCTTTTAATTCCTCCTAAGAGAACACTTTATGCTCCTTATCCCATTCCTTCGAGACCTTTTTTATTCTTGCCATGTTATCTGCAAATTGTTGCATGAAGGAGGACTGCTGAGACTCGCGTAGGGGTTTCCACAAATTCATTATTATATATTTATATCCTTCCTCCTATATCCATAAAGGATTGAATTTAAAATTGGATGGGAGTTTTTTCTCTGGGACCTTAACTACTAAGGCTATCGGTCTATGGTATGAGATTCCCCCTATTTAGATCATTGATTGTAATACCAACTTTCCGTTGACTAGATTCTCTAAAACCAAAAAATGGTCTAGTCTTTTGGATAGCGCCTGCTCTCATCCTCTTTTGTTTCTCCATGTTGGCTCCAATTTCTAGGGTTGCACATCAATCAAACCTTTTCCTTCAAAAAAAGCGTTGAAAAAAGGACTTAACAAGTTGCTTCTTGCATTCTTCCCCCAATACTATCTAACTGTAAGGGTTAAATTCAAGCCCCCACCCAAAATCACATATGTTGGCTCCAGGGCACCAGAAGTTCCAAATGACTCCCAAAAATTCCTTTTATCATAAAACGGCTTGTAAACGTTTAGGATTGTGAAATGGATGCATATTTCTCCATCCTCTAAAACAATCTTTAAAACTGATTCATAGTGTGACACTGATATCATTTTCATCTCTAAGCTCCATGCCGTGAGTAAACCACCTGAGTGGCCTACCGCATCAATGGATTCCATTTTCTAGTCTTTTAACCAAACACTCATTGCTTCTTGCACTTTCATATCTTCCAACATTGTCTCTTATATTAATAGTACCATCGGCTTTATATTATTTACCTGTCTTTTGAGGGAAATTATCTTTGAGGCCCCCCGTAGCCCCCTTACGTTGAAGGAGAGGACTATCATTAAGAGCCCTTGATTAGGGATTTTTCCACTCTAAGAGCCCAACTAATAGTTTCTTTTTTCCCTTTTTTGATGTCTAACATTGCTTGTTTTTTAGCCTTGGAAAGAAAAGACTTCCTTCCTGCCTACGTCTTTTGTAGAGAGTTGAGAACTAGACCCCATGTGGAGACCGAATCCATCTCATCCTTTTGAACAAATTTGGTTCTCATATCATATTCCCTCTTCTGAAAAACCTGGGGTTTTGAAGGCGTCAATCCCTCCCTACATATTGGATTTTGAGTAGAGGTACAAAGGTTTGGATCGCAATTCTCCTTAGCCAATTCGTCCTCATCTTCCTCTTTCTGATTAATAACTTTATTAACAGAAAATAAAGAATTAGTATATTGAGAAACAGAGTTGATACCTTCATTATCCAAAGGTAGTTTGGTGCCAGGGCACGTCCCACTTTTATCTGCAACGTGATGTTGACATTCAACTTGTTCCACTGTGACATCTGGTGTGTCCTTCGTTGTTGGGTTTTCCTCCTTATCCATGCATAACTCTTCCACGTTCCTTATCTGTTCCTTATTTCTGCCACCCTCCTCATGTCTGGCACCTTCTGAAATTTTAGTGAGAGAGAGGGTCTGATCCTTCCCTACCCACACCTTCTTGTATCGAGGGTTTTCCTATCGAATTGCATAATCCTTTTGTAAATGCCCCACCTTTCTGCAGTTGAAACATCTAAAAGGTAACTTCCAGTAATCCAATCTCTGAGTCCATGAATTCCCGTGCATTTCAATTTTAATCTCTTCATATAGTCCTTCTCTCATATCCATTTCTACCTGGATTCTTGCACACCTTCGATCGATTTTAGTTTCCCAGTCTTCCTCTAGGGAAATGAATTTACCCAGCTTATTTCCAATTGCCTCCAGGATTGTTTTTTCCAACAAACCATGGGTAATCCTAGCAGGATCACCTAAACCTACTGTATATTGTGCGGTTCTCTCCTCACATCGAAATCCACATGCCATTTTTTTAGTATTAATCTCGATGGCCCCCACTTCCAGCTTCGATCTAAAATATTTGATCCATCCTCTTACTTCAGAAGCTTGATTAGGAACCATCCCATTGGGAGAACATGGAAATATGGTGTATACCCCAAACAAGAGTTCCAATTGGAATCCATCCACCTTTGTAAAGCAGCTCTTCTGGTCACCTTTCCACAAAATATTCCAACCAGCGATAGAGACAAATAGGATGAAATTTGTTCAATCTGTATGTCCCTCCCAACTTCCAAATATGCAAAGCCTTTATTCGGTCGTATTCCTCTAGTTTTCTTCGCCCCCTGGCCTGATGAGATGCTTATTTGATGATGTCATCTTAATAATGTTTCGAAGTGTCACCATTAATAGTTTTTTTGGGTGGCGTTGACTCTTGCAGGGGAGATCTCACCTCAGGTGATGCCAGCATCCTGTCCGTACAAGAGATCTCATGGTCCAAGCAAAAAATCGGACCACACTGTGGGTCCTCCTCATAATCCACTTCAACAATATACATTATGAATCCCTCGGACTTGAAACCATCGTCACCTTGGTACTGCAACTTGATGGCTTAACAGTGAGAACCTAAACCCAGTACAGTGTGAATGATTGTGCATCTTTCCCCATTATGACAAAAAAGAGAAAATTAAAAACCAGTCATCATAGGTTCGCACTTCCTCACTAAGCAGTAGAGCTCCAACTCGCCCCCCTTATATATATATATATATATATAGGAGATAAAGGGTACCATTACCATTATAGAGCCTACATAATTAGGATCCTAGCTACTATTAAACATAATTCTAATATGATAATAGAAATTCAATTTCACAATATATAGGGCTTAACATGCCCCTCCCCTTCACAAAAGTGTTGTCCTCAACACTTGATTAACTCTAGATGTTTCTACATGGAGAACTCATCTTCCCATGCTTCCTTTTCTACATGCAAGTTCTTCCACTTGATGAGGTACTCAGTAATTGTTCGATTTTGTAGTTTCGTCATCCTTCTCTCAACGATTGTTCTAGGATCTAATATTAATTTCCCTTCTTCACTAATCTCTGGTAAAATAGATTGGACTGATATCTTGTCACCAATTACCTTTTTTAGACAAGAAACATGGAAAGATGGATGTACACGTGAAGTTGGTGGTAACTCCAATTTATAAGCCATACTTCCAATCCTTTGCAACACCTTATAGGGGCGATAGTACTTTGGTTCTAATTTGTTGTCCTTCTTTTTTTGGTTGAGGGACATTTGTTTGTTTGGTTGTAGACTCAAAAATACCCAATCTCCCACTTCAAATTCCCTTTCACTACGATGTTGATATGATTGTTGTTTCATCCTATTTTGTGCTATAACTGAGTTATCCTTCAACAATTGTAAAAAAAATTGTTGATGCTCTATGTGATCCTCCACTGCTTGAACCTTAGCTTTCTCTTTCATGGAAGGAGGATGGTATCCATAAAGTTCCATAAATGGTGAAATTTTTGTTGAAGCATGGAAATATGTGTTGTACCACCATTCTACTAAAGGAAACCACTTGACCCATTGTGTTTGTTTATCATACGCAAAGCAACAAATATATATACCCTTCTAAGCATTTATTCACAATCTTAGTTTTCCCATTAGATTCAAGATGGTAAGAGGAATTATGATCCAATTGAGTTCCCAAACAAGAAAATAATTCCTTCCAAAAATTACAAGTGAAAATTGGATCTCTATCACTTACAATAATCTTGGGGGTTCCATCTAGTTTCTGAATTGTTTCCACTAATGCCATAGCTACTGTACTTGATTTAAAAGGTTGAGAAAGAGAGAAGAAATGGGAATACTTTGTGAGTCAATCCACCACTACCATGATGACAATATTTCCTTCTGACTTTGGTAAACCTGTGATAAATTCCATTGAGACCTCTTCCCAACACTTACTTGGTATGGCTAATGGTTGTAAAAAATCTGGTGTCTTGATTGTTTCTCCTTTGTTTTGTTGACAAACCAAATATTCTGCCACAAAATTTTGGACATCAGTTTTAAGACCTTCCTAAAAGAAATATTTCTTGATCCCATGGTACATTTTCAAGAACCTTGAATGTATTCCTATAGGAGAAGTGTGCAATTCCTAAAGGATCTTATATTTGAGTTGAGAATTTTTACATAAATATAAGTGATCTTGGTACCATAGTGAATCATTATTCTACACAAATTTATCTAGTGAGTTGGGGGTACTCTTGTAGTTGTTGAATAATCTTACATGCCTTTTTATCTTGTTTCCATTTTTTCCTTACTTCTTCTACCCAATCAAATTGCATAATGGAAATAACGCAAAGTAAGCCCTCAATGTCATCTTTGTTTCTTGAAAGTGCATCAGCCACCACATTATGTTTTCCTTTTTGTAGATAACTTCAAATTCATAACTTAACTAAAATATTTGTAACCCATTTTTGTTTATCTTCTTACGATAACCATTGTTCCAGGAAGTACTTAAGGTTGTCATGATCTACTCTTACCTTGAAGTGTCTTCCTATTAGGTAATGGCACAATTTCTTAATTGTGTGTAGTATGGCCAACATTTCCTTTTCATAAATTGGTTTGAGTAAGCTTTTCCTTTAAGTTAGAAAACTTTCAAAGGCAAGGGTCCTTCCTTCTTGCATTAAAACTACATCAATTCCATTCCCCAAGGCATCACATTCCACAATAAAGGATTTTTTGAAGTCAGGCATGGCTAATATAGGAGTTGTACACGTAGCCAATTTAAGTTTTTCAAAAGATTTGGTTGTTTCTTGAGTCCAAGAGAAAGCTTCTATTTCCAATAACCTTGTTAGAGGTGCTTCTAATTGAACATAATTCTTGACAAACTTGCGGTAGTAACCTGCCATTCCTAAGAATCCTCTAATATTTTTCAATGTCTTAGGAATTGACCATTCCATGATAGCATTAATTTTGTTAGGATCCACTTTGAATTCTTTGTGAAATTCAATATGACCTAGATATTCCACTTCCTAAACCCAAAAGGCACACTTAGAAGGCTTGGCATAGAATTGGTGGTTCTCCAATAATTTAAGACCCTATCAACATGGTGTACATGCTCTTCTCAAGATTTGCTATAGATAGGTTTATCATAAAAAAAAACTAATGAGAATTTTCCAAGGAACATTTTAAATATAGAATTCCTCAAGCTTTGAAATGTGGAAGGTGCATTGGTAAGGCCAAATGGCATCACCAAAAATTAATAGTGACCTTGATGTGTCTTGAAGGCTATTTTTGGAATTTCTTATTTCCTCGTTCTGATCTAATGATATCCATAACAAAGATCCAATTTGGTAAATATTTTTTCCCCTTGTAATTCATCTAATAATTCATCAATGACAGGAATAGGAAACTTATCTATAATGGTAATATTATTGAGCTCTCTATAATCTGGACACATACACCATGAACCCTATTTTTGTGAAACATGACCATTGGTGTAGAGAAAGGATTTTGTCTAGGTTGAATGATGCATGCATCTAACATTTCTTGAACCAATTTTTCAATATCATGTTTTTGTGCATATGGGTATCTATAGGGTCCGATGTTAGGTGACACACTTCTTGGTTGCAAGTGAATAGCATGGTTATGATCCCTAATAGGTGGAATACCTTTAGGAATCTCTCCCAATATCTTGGAATGATTGTCAATAACTTGTTGGAGATCCTATGGAATAGAGAGTATTGATGCTTGAACATCTAATGAGCACAATTGTACAATTACTCCATGGTGTCCCTTTCTCAACAATTTTGTCATCTTGTTAGAGCTGATCACTTTAGAGGGTTTCCCTAGAATAACTCTAAGTGCAATTTATTTTCCTTCTCAACAGAATCTCATGTATAGTTCCTAGAAATCAGGAGCCATTGTTCCCAATGATTGTAGCCATTGGATCCCTAGTACAACATCAAAACTACCCATTTGGATAGCAATCATTCGGATATCCAATGAATACTAACCCATAGTAAGATTAATACTACGATGCTTTCCTAAACAATTTATGGTACCTCCATTTGTAATCATTACTTGATATTCTGGTGTAGTATATATAAAGCAGTTGAGAAGTGTGGCTTATCTACATTAATGAAGCTATGGGTACTTACCAAAATCAATCAACACCATTACCTTTCTCTTTTTGATATATCCTTCTATCCTAATAGTTTGAGGAGTGCTAATGCTAGCCAATGCATGAAAAGATATTGTTGGATTATTATATTATATATCTACCTCTTAAGGTCACTCAGACTTGGATCATCTTCATATTCACGGTCTATGTAGAATAATTTATTCTCACTGCACTTATGCCCCTTACTGTACTTGCTATCACAATTGAAACACAATCCCTTTGCTCTTATTCCCTCCACTTGTTGATGTGTTAACCTTGTATATTTAGTCTGAGTAGAGTTGGGAGGGGAAACATTTATCTCTCTATAGGTGTTTGGAAGTTCTTCTAGTAGCCATATTTGTAATTGCATGTCCTCCTAGCACCATATTTTTACTTTCAATTTTCCTTGCCAAACTAAAAGCATTATCCAATGATTTAGGTTCAAATATATGTACCTCATGTTTAATAATCTCCTTTAAAGTGTCCATAAAGAGATCCATCAAATCTTCTAGAATATTATTCACTCTAAGACTTAACTTCTAGAACTACTTGATGTGCTCTATAATTGGATCTTTTTGCTTGAAATTTATCAATTGGCTAAATAATGTGTTTCTCTTAATATCCCCATAATGTGCAATGAATACATATGTAAATATAGACCAAGAGGCAACAGTGACATTTTTACAATCACAAAGCCATTGGTACCATACAAATTGATCAGGCTCTAGATACAAGGATGCAATAGTTACCTTTTGCAAAGTTGGCACTTGGCGTAGATCAAAGAATTGCTCCATCTACAATATCCATATTATTGGATCACTGCCATCGAACTTTCTCATTTCAATATTGTGAATGAAGTAGTTCCTTGGATCAGAGTTGAACCCTTGATGATGCAATGAATCATTAAATGTAAGGGACTCGAACCTCTTATTCTCTGACTGCTTTTTTCATTTTTTTCAATATGTGATCAGGATAAGTCTCTTCTTTTATATTTATCCACTACTCTAAGATATGAATTATGAGGAAGGTCAAGCCATGCCTCATCACATTCAAAATTTCATTTTTCATAACTTCGAGATCCTCTTTGTTGGCCATCGCCATGAGATCCTCTTTACTGGTCATATTTTAAATCTTATTTTGTATATATTCTTTGAATATTAGGAATTCAACATTATTTACCATAATTTTATTGTCAATTTTTCCTAGTTGGTTGGAAAACTTGGACATGTCATTATTCATTTCCTCTCGCTCCTCTTGTGTCATAGTTGATCCTTCAGGAGGTTTAAGGGGAGTATTTTTTTTTCTCTGCCTCTTTCAATTTTATCCACTAATATTTAATATATTTCCTCTCTATTTCCTATTTATCCCACTTTTTGAATCACCCAAATCAAACCTTCCAATCACAAGTTATGCAAAATTCAAAATGGCATACCTTTTAAAACCCTTATTTGGAGATTATTTTGCTAGTTGAACTTCCAACTAAGGTAACTCTACAATTTCATCCCCTATGAGTCTGAAATTCCTTTCTATAGTAACCTGATATGTATTCTTTGCAATGCTATAGGTCTGACCTAATTATGACATGCCAATAAAAAGTTATGGCAATTTTCGCAAAACTTGTTATGTTTGTCCCTTCTAGTAGAGCAAAAGTGTATAACCTTCCACATGTCCAATTTTTAGGATCTTATTTTGAAATTTATACCACAAATACTATGGTCTATCTTCTCACCCAATTTTGATCTTTCAAGCTTCAAATATAACATTTTTTCTCAGAACACCTATTTGAGACTAGTTGTAGGACTAGTAAAAAACCCTAACCTCCACGGGGTATAAATCCATACTTGTAATGAATCAAGACCTAAAAATCATATCTCATCTATTTAAATAACTCATATGTTCCCCCTACAAATTTCAATGTCTGAAATATCTTAGAAAACAAAATATAGCGAAAATGGCTCTGGTACCAAATGATATGCACCAAATTCCCATAAATAGCATAGAAAAATAAGTATATGTGTGTGTGTGTCCGTAGAAAAAAACATTTTTATTCATATTGAATAAAAATAGACCATCCATTACTAGACTTACATCAAATAGCTTAGAAAGCTTTGCATTACTGCAAATATTGGCTTCTTTCTTTACATCCATACAGGGTATTTATATTCATAGAAATTTAGATCAGCATTATAGAATTAAAATCAATACCATCCCTGCTCTCCTACACCTCCAACACGCCTAGAACCACCCCCAAAGCTAGTTTTGAAAGCTTGTTTGCTTTTGAATTTAGTTATCTGTATACATGAGCAAAAGAGGTTTCCTTGAAATGTTGGAGAAGAGAGCAAATTGTTGACAAGAGATTTTGCAAATGAGGTGCTGCAATTTGAATTTTTTTTGTTGCCCATTCTATCACCATTTTTTAGTCTCCAAACAGCTATAACTGAAGAATGTTCTTTGACCTTTCAACTTTTAAGACAACCCATAGAGATTCTAACTCAGCCTTACTGTTGGAGCATTGTCCTGGAGAAAAATTGACGTTGAACTTGTGACTGTCTGATATATACAAGAATGATCCTGATCCTTGTAATGATGGCTCACCCTGGATTGCTCCGTCAAAAAAGGCCCATGGGGTTGTTTTGTCAATTTTAGGAGCCACCATAGTTCTTTATTTTGCCTTCCTGGGAACAAATTTGTGTTCTCTGGTCCACTGTAGAATAGGGGCAGTCGTGACATCAGGAGGAATCCAATGATTTTGAAATATGGTTGAATTTTGTGCCCACCAAACCCCATAAACGAAAGAGGAAGGAAGGGCTGTGAATTCACTCGCCAAAGGGTTTTCCCACCATTGTTGAAATATGTGTTCCATGTTGGAGTCTTCTCTATCGTAGTGAGTGAGGAGCTTCCCTACTGCATCGCGCAACACCTTATCTACATGCAAGCAAGAAAAAAAAGGTGATAAGTTGCCTCACAGTTCTCTCTACACATATAACATAGGCTTGGTACTTGCCATCCCCTTTTCTGTAAATTGTCCCACGTAAGAAGTTTATTATTGAATATTATCCAGAGAGATAGTTTTGATTTCAATGATCCTGATGATTTCCACACAGAGCGCCATCACCATTTATTTTCTCCCACAAATGAATATGTTAGGAAAGCCTCGTAACCTACTTTGGTTGAATATTCACCATTTGTTGAGTTCTTTGTCCATACTAGACTATCAAGGGTTGATTTATCCAGCTACGCAAATCCTGCCACTAGCTTATTCACGTATCGGGACCATTCGATTGTAACATATCCACTCATCCCTAGTGCTTGCGTGGATATCCATCCTCTTCTTCCCCACTCTTGCAGGGTTTGATCTTGGGAACCCGCAAGACACTCAATTATATGTTGCTTCAGGTGAGTAATCCTTGTTCCTGATGGCGTAAAATTGTTCCTTGAACCTCCCACAAGTATTTTCCAACTCTAATATGTCTTCCATATCCTATCTTCCATGCGATCCATTGTCCTAATAAATGGAATGAAAGGACCAATGCCTTCCACCCAATTGACCCATTCTT
Organism: Larix kaempferi; assembly: GCA_027924585.1. NCBI lineage: Eukaryota > Viridiplantae > Streptophyta > Pinopsida > Pinales > Pinaceae > Larix > Larix kaempferi. The sequence continues at coordinate 18,960,512 of BSBM01000515.1, forward strand.
GAAATATTTAACTGGGCTCCTGAACCATTCAACAATGGACATACCTTGGCAATATTTTGAGCTCATTACCTTCCCCCATAACGAGGATGGAGACTGATCCAATCTCCAAAGTGATCTTTTTGCTAATGATTTGCAAAATCTCCAATTTTTTTATTCCCCACCCCCCCCAGATATATGGGGTTTTCCAAAGTTGTCCACTTAACCAAAAGAATTCCTTCTATTTGTCTACTTGCCGAGCACAAAAAGGAGAAATTTTTTTTCCTAATTTTGTTCAGTATACCTTTGAGAATGTAGGCTATAAAAGCCCAATAAACTGGAAGACTTTGAAGGACTTCCTTTAGGAGAACTAGCCTTCCTCCTCTAGATAATAATTTGGTTTAACACTAACCCAAGATATTTGAAACCTTCAGATAATGGATTTAAAGTAAAAGGGAACACTTCATTTAATCTGGTAAGTTGCTCATCTGGGACTTTGATGTAAGAGAAACTTGATTTATCAATGTTTATCTGCATTCATGTGCTTTGTTATACAATTCTAGAATCGATATTGCATACTGAATGTTTTCAGTACTAGATTCTCCAAGCATCAGGACATCATCCACAAAAAAAAACATAAGAAAGCTCTTCTGTCTCTGTAATTTTGACCCCTTTCAGAGATCCTATTTCCCTGGCATTGTGAGTCAATCTGTTGAGTGCATCTACTACTAGTAAGAATAGGAATGGAGATAATGGGCATCCTTGTCTTAGTCCCCTTGAGGGACGAAAACAGGATGATGGAGAGCCATTTATCATTACTGCAAAGGAGGTTGATTGAACACATCCCATTATCCAATTTACCACTTCCATTGAGAGGCCAATCTAAATCATTAGCAGCTACAATAAATTCCAACTCACCCAATCATAAGCCTTGGAAAGATCCAGCTTTAAGGAGAAGGAATTTAGCTTCTTCCTTGATATTGAATGAATCACTTCTTATGATAAGGATACATCATCATGGATTTGTCTCTTGAAAAGGAATCCAAACTGTTCTTCCAATATAATTTCACTCAAAATTGGCTTGAATCTTTGAGCTATCAGTTTTACTATCAGTTTGTAGATCAAATTAAGGATATTGGCCTAAAATCATTAAAAGAAGTGGCCTTCTACTTTTTTCCAGGATAAAATCCAAGAAAGTGGAGTTTAGAGATCCTAAAACCTTATCGGACCTCTATGATTATCGAACAAATTTGATCATGTCTTCCTTGATCATCTCATAGAACCCAAGAAAAAATTCAACTGTGAACCTATCTGGACCTAGGATTTTTCCTTTCTGAAAGGAATGTAGTACTATGGATACTTCATTCTCTGTTATCTACTCAATTAATGCTTCATTAATTTCTTCATTGATTAACCTGGGGAGGATCCTTAACACCTGCATAATCTCCTGAATAGGGAATCCCTCAGGTTCTGTGAACATAAAGAGAAAATGAGCCACTCCCGCTTCCGCCTTATCCTTGAAAGACGGGACCATATTCCCCATAGGGTCTTGAATCTTTGTAATAGTATTTATACTTCACCTATGGGATGCAAAATGATGAAAAAAAATTGTGTCATTGACTGCTTTTGCAATCCAAAGAGCCCTATTTTTTAGCCTCCATAACCTCTCTTCTTTTTCGATTAGATTACTTCTTTTGGTTTCCTCACATTTTAAAGTTTCAAGATCTTCTGAAGAGAAGATTCCAGAGCTATTTTGAGCATACATGTTGGCAATATTATTTTTGATAGTCTTAAGTTCTTCTTTGACATTTTTGTTATGGGATTTGTCCCATTCTTTAGTGACCTTTTAAATCTAAGCGATATTGTCCATAAATTGTTGCATGTCAGAAACTGATGCATCTTCTTGGAGAGGAGCCCAATTTTCCTGAACGGGTCTTTTGTAGTCCTCATTTACCAAGCACTCGGGGTTAAATTTAAAGGGAGCAGGAGGTTTTGACTCTATCTTTTCCACTGATAGGATAACTGGCCTATGGTTAGAGATTCCCCCAGACTCCACCCATGAGCGAATTAATAAGGGCTCATTTGTAGAGTGTTCATATATTAAGAATTGATCCAGCCTTTTAGATATCCCATACTCACCACTCCTTTTGTTTTGCCAAGTTGGTTCTAGATTCAAAGACTGTACATCTATTAAGTGATTTGCTTCAAATTTGGTCGCAAATAATTTTCCTAGAGAGTTTGTTCTAGCATGAGATCCCCAGACCCCTCTTTATCTCAGAGTGAGATTGAGATCCCCTCCAATAATTCTATTTTGAGAATCTCCCATTACATCCTGGAAAAAAAATTCCCAGTACCTCTTTTTGTCATAGAAAGTTCCACAGACGTTAAAGATAGTGTAAATTAGGCATGTTCCTTTGTCTTCCAGTTTCGTTTTAATTACAGAGTCATGAAAGTTGACCTCAATTTTACTCATCGATGGGCCCCAAGCTGTGAGTAATCCTCCTAAATGCCCTTCTGAATTTATAGTTTCAAAAGACCAATCCTTAAGCCATGGCCTCAAAAATTCATGAACTTTTGATCCGTCTATTATAGTTTCTTGAAGAAATATCACTGAAGTATGTAGTAATCCTACCATCGTTTTGAGGGCATTTATCTTGGGTTCGCCTCCTAGACCCCTTATGTTGAAGGACATACAAACCATTGGGATACCTACCCTTGGGTAGTCTCTTCTCTAAGAACCCGTTTGATAGTAGCTTGTTTTCCATGCTTTATTTCCAAAGATGCTTGTTCTTTTTATTTAGCAAGGAAGGATTTTCTCCCCAGGGTGACCTTTGGAGGAGGGTTTAGAGAAATCCCCCTTCCAGAGTGAATTGAGGGATACAAGATCTTAAATCATACTCTTTTTTGGGAAAGGTTGTAAAACCGGGTTTCCTTCCTTGAGGCTTTATATCTTTTGCTAGGGATGACCGAGTAGGTCTTAGACGGGAGGATGACATGGTCTTTGTCGAAGAAACTAAATGACGGGGGGACCTCGGGGAATGTGAGAGAGATAATTTATTCTCTTCTGTAAGAGGAGAGGAATTAGGAACAATGACAAGAGTAGGAATGATGACAAGGCAAGTACAAGACTTACCATTTGGATGTCTTGAGTTGATGCAGGAGAACCCTACTCTCCATCCAAGTCCAATGTTTGGTCAGACCTTAGGGTCTTGACATTTTCCTAAGTAGGGGTTTTTTGATGAAATATTGTAAATAATACTATGTTTAAGTGTGATTTCTAGATAGGTTATGAGTCACTAGGTGAGTGATGAGTCATTGAGTAAGTCGTGTAACAAAACCCACATCTAATGGCAGCATTCGATGGAGTTTTAATATCTCATGAGTGAGTCATAGAGCTAGGTTTGAGGATTTGCTAAAAATAGATTTCAGTTAATTAGATGTAGGAGATTGTTGAGTGTAATGTGGATCTGAGCTAGAATTGGTTTCAAAATCCTTTGTTTAAATGTGTGCAAGCCTACAAGGAATAAGTGTGGCCAAAATAAGGTAAATCAGGCCAAGAGGATCAGAACGCAGGTTCTTAGGCATTTGTGAATGTAAAGGTCTATGTGATTGAATAGAGAAAAGACTATTTATGCATGTCTCTATGTAAATGGAATTTGTGTGTGAATGGGTTAATCCTTGTGTGACCTGTAAATGGATAATTAACTCTCTATGTGTCTAATTCATTAATCGATTGATAGTTGAATACTTGTTGGTAGATTGATAAATATTTGTGTATGAAGGTAGAAGGTCTTTTGCACCTAAAAGGGGGAAATTGATATAGTTGTTTAAGAACCCTTAGGTCATCGATCACTAAAATGATCAATGCTCTGCACATGCGAATTTGTAGAGGTGATGCGTAGGTTCGATGGGAAGATCAAGCCAGGAGACGAGGAGATTGGTTGATCGATTCTCTGATCAATCAGTGCAGAGTTACAGAGATTGCAATCGGTTCATTTCATCGAGTTTGGATGATCTAGATCGAAGAAAGGAGATTGACGACGGGGAAAGGATTTCGTGAGGAGAACTTGTGCGGGAGATAGAGTTTCGCATTGATCACAGATCAACGAACGAGAGAAGTGGCGAAGAGTTCAACGGCTCATACATATTTCCGCAGGAGAAAGAGTTCGGAGGTTAACAAAGTGAATGGATGCGGAATTAGCACGTAAGATTGGATTCCACCATTGATCTGGATCTGACGGTCCAAGACAATTGCGGAAGGAACTTTGTGGGAGGAAATTGCGGAAGGAACGTTGCAGACGCCAATTGCGGAAGGCGATTGCGAAAGGAAGTTGCGAAGGCACACCCGCAATTGTGGAAGGAAGGAGATTGTGTAAATGTGGTTGCGGAAAGGTAAATGCGGAAGGCATACTTTCTTGACACTCCGCATTCAGGTGAGACCTGAAATTTTAATGAAATTCAGCTCACCACAGATTTGAAATATGCTCTTCAACATCTGCTTGGAGAAATAATTAGCTGGGTTTGCTAAGTTTGGTGATTCTGCTAAGTTTAGTAGAAGACTAATCCTGAGGAAAGCAGGTTGGATTGGTTATGTTGATCCCACCTGCATCATTTGGTATCATAGCGCGGGTAGATATGTTTCTATGAGTTCTCATGCCGATACCATCAATTGGTATTAGAGCACAGTCAAGGTTTCAGGTGTATACCACTTGATGTTACATCAAGTGGTATCAGAGCAAAAAAAGATTATGCGTGCACTGAAAGGAGATTAGAGTAGAAATTGCAGCGAGGTTGAAGAAGAATCTGAGCAAAAAGGGAATTGAAGCTGCCACGAAGGAAACATAGGTAAATCAAATTTTGATTTTCAATTTATGTTGAAGTTGAAGGCTGACAACTATGTTGAGAAGGTTGTCAAGTGGAAGTATTCAGAGTTGAATCAAATCAAGGATTTACGTTAAAATAAAATGGCAGTTCAGTGTGACTTGGTGTGCTATTAATAGAAGAATTTAGGGCAGATATTGGTCCAAAGGAGATGGATCAAAGGGGATAATGATAAGATCTTGGTACATATCTTTTAAGGTATTGATTGATGTGTTTATATTAATTCTAGTTTGAGATTATTTACAGGTTGAATCCAATGACAAGGTTGATAGTAGCAAATATCTTGAAAGCTATGACATATAACATGTGTGTTCTTGATGAGAAGAGTTTGTGAACTCTTAGAAAAAAGAGGAAGCAATGGAAGAACCTAAGGATCCAACAGAGGTTGGAAAACAAGGGAACAAGTTAAATTTTATTAAAGGAAGTGGATCTGCAAAAGCCAAGAGGAGCAAAGGAAGTTTCTCAAAAGGTTCTAGAGGAGAAGGAACCAAGGTTACCAAAAGGAAAAGCTCAAGGAGAGATAGATTTTTGAGGTATAGTTAGTAGGTATGAAGACTTGCTGAGAGAAGGCTTGGGATCAGTCCACAAGTGAACAAGATGAAGTTCATAGAGAAAGAGTAATTGGACATAATGACTACTGAAGGTCATTGCAGAGGTTCAAAGGAAAGCCACCACAAAAGGAAAGATGCCAAAGAAAAAAGCATCAAGAAAATGAGTCAAGAGGAGTATGACAGAGAATTAGTTGATATAGGATTGCAACTTATTCATTTAGAGATGCTTCTACATAAGGGAAACCAAATAAGAGGATGGAACTTGAAGAATAAACTCAAGTGGCCAGTGATGCAGTTGTTTAAAGAGAATATTTGGAGAAGCTTAGAGGAAATGAAACATAGAATGGATGCTTTAGAAGAGAAGGAGAGACTTGGAGAAACTTCCATGCCATTGACAAAAGAAGGTATTCAATATTGTGAACCAGAACAGGGAACCACCCTTGGAGAGGATGATGATGAAGGAAAAGAGAGACTAACTGAAAGTCTCATGGATTCTTTAAAAAGTGCAGATCAACTTATGGAGGAGATGACAATGAGGCCAAATGAGACAAAGAGGTCTTATGTTTTTTTAACTAATGATTTGGTTATAGTTACAGGTTTTGTTGCAGATGATAGGCAGTCTTTTTAAGCTGTCTAAAAAATGGTTGAATCCAAATATGATGAAGAAGGTCTCTCAAGTGAGAAAAAGTTTGAAGTGTTGCGACAAAAGGAACTCATTGATGAGTTGCTTAATGGAGGAAAGCATCCAATCGAATTTGTTATGAAGATAAAGGAAGTAAAATAAATGTACAAAGACATTTTCATAAGACGAGATCAGAATTTCATTATGATGAAGGAATAAATTGAACAGTCATCGTGGACTGTCAGAGAAATTGAATAAGGAGAAGATATGATTTCCAAAAGCATAGCAGCAGAATATAATCTTGTTGTAAAGGAATATGAAATGGTAATGCAGCCTATAGCTCATACTATAAGAGAGATAGATGTTGGTGAAGACAAAAGGAGGATGCCAAGAAGAATATCAATAGAGACTTCATAGTCTCATGATTTTGAAACTGATTATTGGTGTGTGCTTACAAGTATTGAAGAAAGTGAAGGCAGACAAAAAAAGAAATTTGTTATAACAAAGGAAGAGACCATATTGTCTCAAAAGGATGGCCAGTACCTAGAAGAAATTGTTGTTGCAGAGCTGGATAATGAAGACAGAGATAAACTTTCTGATCTCAGAAAGTATGATGAGGAGTTGGAAATGCTAGAAGATTGGTTGATCAATTCAAGGATTGATAAATATGATTGCTTAATGGGTGCAATCATAGAGATGCTTAATTACAGCTTTGGAGAGAAGAAGATAGAAGGTTAAGACATTGAATTGTCTTGTAATGATATGATTTTGTTACAACAATCAAGTATAATTTACTACAGAGGAATGGCTGACTCAACTGATTCTGAAGAAAAACTTGGAATACTTTATAGCAGAAATATGATTGAAGATGAGAGTAAAAATCCTGAAGATATAAGGATGCAGCAAGTAATTGATAGTAGCAATATAATTCAGCCAAAGGAACAGCAACAATTTTAGAACAAGGAGATGCAACAACCAAAGGATAGACTGGAAAATGAAATTGAGATTATAAGGATGTTGATGGTGAAGGTTTCTCAAAGAATACATGAAGAGAAAATGAATATTTACATTAGTGGAGCAAAGAGACGAAGCAATAACAATAGGAGACAAGAAACAAAGGAATATTGTAAAAGCAAGGCTAGTGGAGAATTGCAACAAAAAGTATGGAAGCCAGGAGAGTTGCAGTCAGCAACAAGACAACAGGACAACCATGAAGCAACTGAAAAGATTCAACATAAAGTTTGGGATCCAGGAATATCGAAGATTGAAGGTTATGACCAGGAGGTCATATTTATTTCTTCCTAGGGAGTCTAATGTAGGAGCATCCTGCTCTCCATCCAAGTCCAATGTTTGGTCGGACCTTAGGGTCTTAGCATTTGCTTAAGAAAGGGTTCTTTGATGAAATATTGTAAATAATACTATGTTTAAGTGTGAGTTATAGATAGGTGATGAGTCACTAGGTGAGTGATGAGTCATTGAGTGAGTCATGTAAAAAAACCCACATTTAATGGAAGCATTCGATGGAGGTTTAATATCTCATGAGCGAGTCATAGATATAGGTTTGAGGATTTGCTAAAATTAGATTTCAGTTAATGAGATGTAGGATATTGTTAAGTGTAATTTGGATCTAAGCCAGAATTGGTTTCAGAATCCTCTGTTTAAATGTGTGCAAACCTACGAGGCATAAGAGTGCCAAAACAAGGTAAATCGGGCCAAGAGGATCAGAACGCAGGTTCTGAAGCATTTGTGAATGTACAGGTCTCTGTGATTGAATAGAGAAAAGACTATTTATGCATGTCTCTATGTAAATGGGTTAATCCTTGTGTGACCTGTAAGGATAATTAACTCTTTGTGTGTCTAATTCATGAATCGATTGACAGTTGAATATTTTCCAGTAGATTGATAAATCTCTGTGTATGAAGGTAGAAGGTCTTCTGTGCTTAAAAAGGGGAAATTGATATAGTTGTTTGAGAACCCTTAGGTCATTGATCACTGAAAGGATCGATGCTCTACACATACAAATTCACATAGGTGATGCGTAGGTTTGAAGGGAATATCAAGCTAGGGTCCGAGGAGATTGGTTGATCGATTCTCTGATCAATCAGCGCAGAGTTACAGAGATTGCAATCGGTTCATTCCACATATTTTGGACGATCCAGATCGAAGAAAGGAGATCGACAGCAGGGAAAGGATTTCACGAGGAGAACTTGCGCGAGATATAGAGTTCTAGATTGATCATAGATCAACGGACAAGAGAAGCCACGAAGAGATCAACGAATCGTACAGCTTTTCGTGGGAGAAAGAATTCGGAGGTTAACAAAGTGAACGGATGTGGAATTAGCACATAAGATTGGATTCCACCGTTGATTTGCATCCGACAGTCCAAGACGATTGCGGAAGGAACTTTGCGAGAGGCAATTGCGTAAGCCAATTGCGAAAGGAAAGAAATTGTGGAAGGAATGTTGCTGACGCCAATTGTGGAAGGAAGTTGCAGAAGGAAGTTGTGAAGGAACACCCGCAATTGCAGAAGGAAGGAGATTGTGGAAAGGAGCTTGCGGAAAAGTAAATGCGGAAGGCATTTTTGGAAGAGATTTGCGGAAGGCATACTTGCTCGATGCTCCACATTTAGGTGAGACCCAAAATTTTAATGGAATTCATCTCACCGCAGATTTGAGATCCACCCTTCAACATCTGCTTGGAGAAAGACTTATCCAGGTTTCCTAAGTTTGGTGATTCTCCTAAGTTTAGTAGGAAACTAATCCTGGGAAAGCAGGTTGGATTGGTTATGCTGATCCCACCTGCATCATGAATTGTCATCTTCCTTGAGTGCACTTTTTTCCACGTCATCCGTTAATTCCTCCATGCTACCACCTTTTTTCAGCTCTGAACTCGTCTCTGACTGTATCACTTCCATCACCTTCGTTCCTACCATAATTATGGTCGATTGTTCTGGAATCACGTCTTCTTTTGGCCTATTTTCATATTGATCCTTTCTAATCCAAACATTCTTATGGCTCTTGAAACTTTTGTAGACTGTGGACAATTCTTCCACAAATGGCCAACCTGTCTGCATGCAAAACATCTAAACGGTATTTTCCAATAGTCCAGCCTTTGTGTCCAACAGCTTCCATGAATTTCTAGCTTGATTTCCTCATGGAGACCATCTCTCAAGTCTAATTCCACCAGAATTTTAGTGCATCTCCTATCTATCTTGGAGTCCCACCCATCCTCCATCTTTAGGAACCTACCGAGTTTGTTACCGATTGCCTCCAAAATTGGATATTTCCAGGAAACAAGAGGCAATCCGGGTAAGATAACCCAAACCTATTGGGAGTTGTCTGGTTCTCTGGTAGCATCAAAGTTCACATTCCATTTGGTTAATACCAATCCTAAAGGACCCCACTTCCAATATCATTCTAATAGCTTGATTATATCTCTTTCGGATCCTACTTTAAAAAGCATCCATCCTCGTGACAAAATATGGAACTCAAGCGTATATCCAATATGTGTCCAATATGGGGTTTTGTTGGCCATATTTTCTGAATGAGGCCAACTAAGGAAGATTAACCCACACAAGTCACTTACTGCAGCTTCTGGTGTGTTTGAATTAATTAATCCTCATAGGTTGTGGTCCTTCTACCATATAAGTTTTCACTCTTTTAGAAAGAGTACAACCACTTAAACTTAGAGAAAGTAGATCCTAAACTAAATCCTAATTAAAATTTAAACTAACCTATTTATCTGCAAACTATAAAAATTTCCTATAGAAAACTACTGACTGAAACCTAATTGTTTATATCTAGTTTGTGTGTTGCTCTCTAAATGAAAGTCTCTGTTTTGGTTTTTTTTTTAATGTTCTAAAAAAAGAAATTGTTTTGAGAAAATAATTATCTAGATGTATGACCTACTTAACAACTGCTAACTTTGAACTAAGAAATTTAATCTAAAAAGAAAATCTAAATGCAAGTTTAAACTAATTGAAACTATCTCGGCCGAAAGCAAATCTCATTGACTAAATTGATAACCTATTGATGATATAAACATTAGAGAGTGAATAACTTTAACTCAGAAAAGTAATTTATCAAAATTAAAATTATAACAACTTTCTGATTTATAAAAAAATTATGACAAAAGAATAATGAAATAAAAAATTACTTCGCTATCCCAAAATCATAACTATCAAAAGACAACCAATGCTTGGTATTTCAATATTTGAGCATAATGATGATTAACCAATTATTTCAAAATATTTGTAAAAATACAAATATTTCAATTTATTAGTTAATAAATAAGTGATATCACATAGTTAATCTTATCAAGAAAACTTAATAAGACGATGGATTTGATATCTATATCAAACAGAGAAATAAACTAATGATTTGAGTAATTCTTGTATAAAATACATACAAATTACGTCACAGCATAATCGTATATAAACAAATGGAGAAAGCCAAATATGAAATATATATATATTAAGTTTCCAAACTGTAACAAAACTATACCAGTCATGGAACTAACGCTTGATAATATCCAAGGAAGGAAAAACTTCGTCAGAATACCAGCAAGTATAATATCTTTATTTCAATATATGTTTTTTCTCAGTCATACTCTCATCCTGAACTCAAGTAATACTTGTGTATTATATACACGAAAAATATCAACTGTTTGGAGACTTTTAAGGATTGATTTACAAAAATAGAATGATTTGTTTCTTAACAGCTGTTAAGATAAAACAAAATAGTTCCTTCATTCATTATGTCGATGAGATGGTTTAACCAACACCCAATCAAAAGGGGCACCTAGAAAATGTGAGCATCATATGAGATGGATCGGTTGCCCCTATGACTCCTATACGTCCCTGTTGCTCCAAAAACACACCAAGTAACAGCAAAGGCCACCTCCCAGCCAAAATCATTTTCATCCAACAAAACACATTTATACATATATATCTGCAATAACCAATTAACAACATATTAAATTTCTTTTAAGAACCATCAATAAATAAAATGAAACATCAGTAAATGAATTTTAAGCATGCCCACATAATCTTCAATTCTGTGGGTATGCTAATTAAAAAACACTTATTATCTGATGAAAAATCAAAACCTGTCAAATGCAAACAAAATCATTTTAAGTTGTAATGTGCAATTTGGCAGCTCGTCGCTCCTCAAATAACTTGTCCTGGAGTTTCATAATTTTATCCCTGTGTTGTTCTTCCTGTTTCAGTAATCGTTCATTGGCTATGGCTAAGGATCATTTGACTGCTTTATGCTTATCTTTCTTCAATTTCAAATATTGCCACTTGTTTACCCATAACAATAATTCACTCTTAAGAGATTTGATTTCATCTTTCATATCCGACACATTGGAATACGATTCCTTCAACTCTGTTTTTAACTCGGCAATTTTTTCTTTTAATATCTATTTAAGCGTTAATTGAAATTCTTCTTTGCTTCTAACAGGTGACAAGTCACCAGTGAACGAGGGCCTCTGTTCGGATCTAAAAGGGGAATACTGATCAACGAATTCATTGCAATATGACATAATGGAACGATTCATTCCAATATTCTGTCCATCATTATCATGAGAGATCTCATGAATTGGAGATAACTCATCATCTTCACTGTCTATTTTAATCAGAGAGGACTCCTTCAGCTATTGAGTAGTAATTGGAATGGAAACTGTATCCATGCTACGACTAAACCATCGTGTACCAACAGACACTGAACCCTTTTGTTTAGAGTCGTTTTCATCACAACAAACCTTTGATAACTGTTCAAGCCTACGTACGGGTACATCGTGGGGTTTTCCAGATCCGCACAAGTCAGCTAATCATTTAGGAGCAACAAGGTTTGATCGTTCTTTAACTATAGATCCTCCTACATCCTATGTAAGCAAATTAACCCCTTGAAATTGGTTATGTTCTAATACAAGATCATATGCATCATTTGTTTCAGGTATCGGCAGTCCCTTACGTTTTCTACGAGTATTAAGAAGTAGAGCAGGCCAATATTGTGTTACTCCAAACTCATTTTCAGTCAAGAATTCATTCCACAATTTACCAACAGAAACTAATTGATGTTGAATCAGGATTTTAATGAGGTCGAGGTGGAACAAGCTCCTCTAAGGATCACGTATGGTAGTTTGTACCATAAGGGCAATTTGTTTTAAACTATTGAGCAAATAAAAGGGAAAATTGATTTTGGGACCCTTTAAAGCCATCAATAATTACAGGTGATATAAATGAATTTGTAAATAGCGGCCATCGCAAGAGACCTACCTTACTATGATATCGTAACATGTTTTCCATTGGGGTTTCAGGAACTTGGCATAAATTCCATATTTAAGATCTAAACCTTCTGGAAATGGTAGGAGAAACGACTCGCATGTCTTCCTGTTGACTTTCCCTCCTTTAAACCAATGCTCTCTAGTTTGGGGAAGTTTTTTTGCCTGATAAATTGTATCCTCGTTCACGAATAGTTTAAGATTCCCAATCTCTACCACCGCTTCTTTAAAGCTCCTGGAAAACTGCTTGGAAATTTCAACATTATGACCACTGAAACATCTGAAAAATGAGCCCCAACCTATCCGTTCAAACAACGTAGCAACTTCTGGATCAGCCTCTATCATTTCGGGTGCCGAGACCTCAAAGCGACTAAGAGGCGCCATTTCCCCAACACTATAGCTCTGAAACGAGGTTGAAATGAAGGCAGATGTGAAAATGGAAGCGATAGGGATCCAAGTAAAAGACATTAGGTGAACTATCAAATTGCTACTCGGTTCATTTGCAACGAAAACTAAAACCCTACATTTTGTCCTGACAACCATGGTTTCGAATGATGAAATAAAGTGCTAAAAACTCATGTCATTTAAATTTGATGCTTGACAAACAGGATCGTAACAACTTAAACCATCATGGAAACTGATAAATAATCATAAAACGACTAATCCTACTGCAACCAAAACTTCAATAACCAAGATAATTTGAGTCTAGGGTTTAATGATCAAGCCAAATAGCACAAAGAATGAAATCATGATGATACAGGAAACAAAATGATGATTCTGTACAAATATCATAAATGATCATGGTTATCAAAGATTTATGAATGAATTGAAATGACACGACTTGTATGTTATATCAACAAGCGTCGAAGATATAATAATTCATGTTTCACATCCAAGCTAAGACAGTCATCGGGTGTTATATAGTTTCAATTTTGAATAAATTATCCGTCATAGTTAAGGCAGGTTTCAAAATTATAATCGGATTGTTAATTTAAGCCTAGACCTAGGTTTTTAGTATTTGTCAAATGCATAGACATAGTTTCTTTAAAAGATTGTAATGTTTTAAATGTTAAAACATATTCATTAGGGTTATAATATGAGATGAAAATTTTTTATCAACCCAAACAATATATATTAAAACAAAAAATTAATCATAAATACTTTGTCTAGTATTTTAAATTAGACCATTAAGCCTTAATAGAATTTCGAGGAATTCATGTGAAAGATGGAAAGTAATATAGGCTAATTTGATTTAATCAAAAGATAAATTTAACAAGCTATAGATCAATTATCGTAAACAATATATATAATCAGAAAATATAATAATGAGAAATTGATTATATATAAATTTAATTTTAACAGTTGCTAAATGAATCAACTGCATAAGTAATATCTTAGACAACTCCGATCAAAATGATTTCCAAGATTTCAACTTGATCAATAAATCGTCCCTATTGAGAGTACCTTCAGAATCAAAGATTTTGAAGGCACTCTTTAATCATTTTCAAAAATTGATTAAAGAAGGAAACTAATCAAATTTTATTAAGTAAAACAAGAATAAAAATTGAGAAGGTTGTTTCCTGCCAACAAATGGAGACATATTGGGCGAACCAGTTATCTCTGCTCATCCTACCTTAAAAAATTGAGTAAGACATAGTCTGAGACCTTCTCGGATAAATCAGATAACCTCAATCTGATTACAAATCTGTGTTTAATGATTTTCATGTTCGCAATTGCTTTCAAAACCTTTCCTCTATGTTGTTGATAAATATTTTCGTTTATAGACAAGCATAAATTACCTCATCAAAACCAAGTACCCAGAATTAAAGATAATCCAAACCTTCAATATAAAGATATAACCATTTATTTCTCTAAAAAACACCTACACCTGTTCCATCCTTTTATAGATTGTATTTCCTTTTTTGTATTTTAACTTTATGAAAGAAGGAATCATTTCCCTAGATTGGTAACTAAAGGACAACATCACTTACAAACAACATCAGAAATGAATCAGCTGGCTAATTACTGAGACCCCCTATCTTTTGATCCTAAGACCAAAAGCCATTACCACAGCTTGATAATTGAATTTAGGTAATGGCATACCAATGATGTCCATGATCCTGATCGGACTGACTCATTACTGAGACCTTCTGTTCCTAATTTCATAAAATCAAACATTTTCAAATGGAACAGATCAAGATACTTCTCATATTGTAAACAGTTTGAAAAATGACCGTTAATTTGGATTTATAAATATTTTCCAAGTACAGAGTTTTGAAAATATAATTCACGAGTTATCTTTACTATAATAGTAAAACAAACCACAGACAATCAATCCTGATTGAAAGTACAAACTTTTAAAATTTTACAACGGATTTGTCTCAAATTTAAGCAAACTTGATTAGACTAAGCAGGAAAAAGACCATATTTCATAACAATTGCTTAGAATGCATGAACAGATTTTTGTTCAAACCACAGATTTTATTTATGTACAGAGATGTTCTGAGAATATATAGACTTCAAGCATTTAAAGATTTGCAATTTTTTTTTGACCAAGGAAAAGGGGTTTATTTATTTACAAATACGCCGTTTGATATAAATATGTACATAAAGGATCAAAAGATTATGATGATTTTTTTATAATAGGACTTTTAGAGAAAATCAAATCTGAATTATTTGTAAACATTTACAGAAAAAAAAAGGAAAAAGGGAAGAAAATATAAAACTGTATATAAAAGAAGTTTCAAAATCATTAAGTAATAAAAGAAAAGAAAATTTTGTATAATCATGTACAAAATAAACAAAGCATTTACAGATGAAAGAGCCTGAGAGAATTAGTGAAAATATTTTTTGAGAATCGGCCCGTTCACCGGAAAAGTTTCGGACTGACCTTCCAAAGTTTGTAATCGAAAAGTGCTTGGTCCCAATTTCTCAGAAATGTTAAAAGGACCTAACCAGAGACGTTGAAATTTGTATGTTCTCCTTTCTCTTCATGGGCTTTATCCCACTTTAGCACCAAATCACCCACCTGGAAATCTCTATTGGAACTTGAGGACTGATCAAACTAGGACTTTACAATTTGTTGATGTTTTATAAAATGTTGTTTAACCCTTTCTCTATATTCTTCCAGTTTTAGCAGAGCGTTGATCCTCTTCTCCATAGCTGAACAATTTTCAACTTGAATAGATTGAGCTAGTTGTAGAGAAGGTAAAAATAGATTAGGTGGTAAGATGGCTTTTGTGCCATAAACCAGAAAGAAAGGTGAATTGCCAATTGAGGATTTTGGGGTAACCTTATCTTCCCAAAGAGCATTGTACAATGTTGAATGCCAATTGCATGATGCGTAGCAATGGTTCTCTTAAGAATCTTTAACACGTTCTTATTGGTTGATTCTGCTAGACCATTACCCTGAGGGTAATAACTTGTAGAATACCTGATTCTTATACCCCTTTCCAAAGCAAACTAAGTTAATTCAATTGAACAAAAATCCAAGCCATTATCAAAGACAAGTGAATCAGGTACACCAAATCGAGTTATAATAGAAGATTCTAAAAAGAAGACAACTTGGCTAGTGTTCACTACTCGCAATGGTGCAGCTTCTTCCCATCGAGTGAAATAATGAGTTGCAGTGATAAGATATTTGTGTTGCAAGGAGGAAGGTGGGTTAATTGGACCTACTATGTCAAGACCCCATTGTTGAAATGGTATTTCTACCGAAACCGGTTGTAAAGGAAAAGTGGGTTTTTTAACCCTTCCTGCAGCAATTTGGCAATCCTGACATTTCCTAACGAATGCATAAGAATCTCGAAATAATGTGGGCCAATAGTAACTTTCCCTAAGAATATTATGAGCAGTATTTTTTCCTCTAGAATGGCCACCTGCAGAACCAGAATGTAATTCTTTCATAATTATTTCATCTTCATCTTTATCAAGGAAACGTAGTAACACACCATCTGAGTTCTTCCTAAAAAGGACTTTATCTATCAGCTGATAAGCAGTTGATTTTAACCTGAGCGCTCTTCTCTTTCTTGGTTCTAAGTGATATGGAGTAGTTATGGTTTCAAGAAGATTCCTTAATTCAGAATACCAAGAATCTTGAGGAGGAGGATAAAAGTATATTTCCCTTTTAAGTAAAAGGCTTCATCAATGTTAGTTTCAGAATCACAGTTTGGCAAGTGATCTACTTCAGCAGCAAGTTTACACAGTCCTTGTCCTTTTACTACTGTTGAAGGCTTAATATCAAGATCGTACTCCTGAAGGGTTGTCATCCATGGGGCCCTTTTTTCACCTAAATCTTTTTGTACCAATAAGTTCCTTACCGCAGGGAATGGAACAATAAATTTTGGTATGTATTTTAAAAGATAAGGGCAAAAATGTTTTACAGCCTTAAAAACAACAAATGCTTGCTTATCGACCTCATGGTAATTTAATTCAGTTCCCTTAAAATTCGAACTCATAAAGGATATTGGTACTTCATAATTTTGTTGATTACGTTGAGTCAAGACAGCAACATAAGATATGTCTGAAGCAAATGTGTATAATATAAAATCCTTACTGTAATCCGGGCTCAAAAGACTAGGAGCTTCAGAAATAGCTTCTAAAATTCTTTTGAATGATTATTTTTCAATATTTCCCCAATTTAAGATTTCATCTTTTTTAATCATGTTCTATAAAGGGCGTATGGTTTCTGAAAAGCTAGGGACAAACCTCCTAACAAAATTTATTTTACCTATGAAAGACTGCATAACCCTTTTACTGGAAGGGAAAGTGATCTTTGATATGGCCTTAGTTCTTTCTGGATTAATCATGATTTCATCCTTTGAAACCACACAGCCTAATAAAATTCCTTGAGTTATAGCGAATATCGTTTTCTTTGGATTAAGAGAAACCCCATATCTTCTACATCACTCAAAAAAAAAATTGAGATGAAAAATATGATCAAGTCGGTGTTTGGAAAATACTATTACGTCATCAAGATAGACAACTACTGAATGGTTAATCAGTCCTCTAAAATCAATATCCATTGCTCTTTGGAAAGTGGCCCCAGCATTAACCAAATCGAAGGGCATTTTCCGATAAGCATATGTTCCCCATGGACTTCTAAATGTTGTTTTAAGTTGGTCATCTGGAGAAACCAGAATCTAATTATATCCTGAGAAACCATCAAGAAGTGACAGCATCTCAGAATTGGAGACCTTTTGAAGGAATTGTTCCATGGGAGGAACTGGGTAATTGTCCTTTTCTGATGATTTATTAAGATTCTAGAAATTGACACAAAGTTGAATATCATTGTTTCTCTTCCGAACTGGAACCAAGTTTTCCACCCATTGAGTATGTCTAACGGGAAAAATGATCTTGGCAGCTAAAATTTTATTTAACTCTTTTTTAACCGTTGGTTCAAGAGTTGGATGCATTTTCCTAAGTTTTTGTTGAAAAGGTTTTGAGGCTTGTTTCATTGGGATTATGTGTTGCATGACCTTTTGGATTAAAATTTTTGAGGTCATCATATGTCCATGAAAACACATCTTTATATTCCTTAAAAAAATTAATAAAAGATGATTTTTCCAAAGGAGTGCATTATGTTCCTAGGTTGACAGTTCGAGAATCTGAATCAATCCCTAAATTTACAGTTTTGTACTTTAAACAAGAACTATTGATCTTGAAGTTTGGGACAGCCTTGAATTTGTCCTGGAGATCATAAAAATGTTCTAATCTCAAAATAGAGTTAGGAATAGATTTTACCTCACCAAGAGATTTCTCTACTGAACAATGATCATGTATTACTGTAAAATTATGCATTTCTTCATCATGAGTAATTTCATCGATTGTTGAGGCCCTGAAGGTGTCTTCATTTGTTAAGAAATTCAATATCTGTACAATGTCATCAAAAATACACTAGTTAATAATATTTTCAGGAATAGATGGCCTAAAAATTAATTCAACTGAAAAAAAGTTAGGTGAAAATTTTTCAGATGGAATTAATCTAGAAGCTACATTCGCTAACAAATCAGCTTCTTGATTTTGAAATCTAGGAATGGAATTTATATTAAATGCTTCAAAATTCAAAATAAGGTTCCATACCTCTCTTTGATAATCTTGAAGATGTTCTGAAATACAATGTGTTGAGTTACGTACCTGCGGGACGATAATTTCATAATCCTCGAAGGCCACTAGCACCTTGATGTTTAAATCTATTGCCTTTTTCAAACCTTGGATTAAATCTCCCTATTCCACTATGTTGTTTGTACAATCAAATTCTAATTGACATGCTATACATATTTTATTTCCTTTTGGATCAATTAGAAGGCATCCAGCTCCAGCTCCCTCTTTGGATTTTGACCCATTGAAATACATGTCCAAGTTGAACTATCTGCAATTACTTTACTTTCTATAATATGTACATGATCATGATTATCTACATTATTTACAACATCCTTAGAAAAAGAATCATGTTGAGTATGAGTTACGTTCAAAATTTATGATTGTTGTTTCTTACCTGAAAAAAGGTGAATCTTCATCCTGGAAATTTCCAAATTCAAGTTCATACATATAATTTCCCATAATTGTCTCAGAAAAAAGAACTAGTTCATTGGGATAATGCATTTCAGTCACTGTATGCTTTAAATATCTTTCTCTCCCTATCTTAATCTAATTGGCCTTACCATTTTTGGGAATCCATAAGGTTGACCAATCTATTGTGAAATAGCCATTCAGGTTTTGAGACCAATCTCTGCTGACAAACAACCCGTATGCATCAGGAATGTCAGCAACCACAATATCCATGATTTAATAAATTGATGGGTTACTAGCAAGCCTAATTAGTACATCCTTCATTTCTCCTAGAAATTTCACATTTGAACGATCTAATTGGGTAATATGTGATTCAGATGGAGTATACTTATCATTCATCCTTCGGAAAATAGACAAAGGCATCGCATTAGTAGAAGCTCCAGAATCAACCATACAGTTATGGACATTTCTATTAAAAATTTCAAATGTGAGGAGAAAAGGAGGTGTTGTGGATTTTGAATTTTTTCCTATCAATGAGGTTTTATCAACCACTGATTTTCCTTTATCATTAGATACCAATTCAGTATTTTAATTATTAGTAGCTGCACTATTCTAAACATTAGGAGTTATCGAACTCATTGCAGGAGTTATAATGGGACCATTGGGCATTGGATAGATCTGAAGTAGATCATACATACTGATATTTGCGCGTAATTTTTTTAAATATTCAACTATATCATATTGTAGATCTAACTTCGGTGGATTTTGGATAGGTTGAGTTTCCTTAATAGGATGAGGAATATTATTGCCTTTGGTTGAATTTGAACTTGATGCTCCGGGAGTACCCATTAATGCTATACTTCGTGTGCTATACGCATGCTGACCGGAAGGAGGGTTTCTGCTTTTAGCATCCTTTATCAAACTATCCCAAAAGTGACCATTTAATTGTTGTGGTTCTTGAAATTCCTCTTCATTTTCAGAATGTTCCTCTTCTTCATGATCAACAACTTCTTGATTTGAAGAGGATTCAGGCATAGACAAGGCTGCACACATAGTGTTAAAGATATCCTCATTGAATGCTATACCAAGAGGAGAATTTGGTTTATTATTGGCAGCAGGATTTTGTCTAAAATGATTCCTAAAGTAGCCTCTAGAAGAAGAACCTTTTAAATTAGTTTTCTTCAATCCTACCACTTCATTATTTAATTCCCTGATAGTGTTTTGAAGTTGTTCAACATCAAATGCCTTATCTTTATCTGAACTCGATCTTTCTATTTTTTTCAAGGAAAGGTATCAACTTTCCCACTTCTTCCAGGTTCATATGTCATGGATTTTTTCTCGACTTTGATAGCCTCCTCAAAAGTTTCAAGTGTCACCTTGTTAGCTTGTTTAACAAACATACCTAGATATTTCGGCAAGGTCGAAGCATAATTTTCTATAATGATATCCTCGGGTGGTTGAGAGGCGAAAGGAATTTTGTTTTTCAAAGTCAGAAATCTATGATTAAATTCTTTAATTTGCTCTTTATTCTCCATATTGATTCAAGATAACTCAAGAGACAAAGCAGCGGGTGTTTTATCCTCCCCGAACTTATCAAGGAAAGCTTTGTTAAAATATTCCCAGTTTGTGATTGAACCTTGAACTAAAGAAAAGTACCAGGTTGACGCTCTTCCTTCAAATGTCAAAGGGAACAAATGACAAACTACGTCCTCATGCTGTATGTTGATGGTTTAAACAGCTAAAATAAACTTGTCCACATGAACCTCGGTTGGTTCCTTGTTATCCGTATTGAACTTCGGAATAAGTTTGTTTGGATGTTTAGGCAATGGATGTTATATGTCGGGTACTGCCACAGCACTTGTTCTAAGCCATGGAAGCAATGGGTTTGGCGGTGTATTAGGTGGAGGGTTAGGAGGAGGGTTACCTCCTCCACCAGGTACATTTCCAGCCATATTGTCTTCTTCGGAATCTGAAGAACTATCTTGATTGAAATTCTTTGGAGTATCAAGTGGGGCATCTAGGGGTGAAGGTAGCTGACCAAAACCGCCTAGGGTAATAAAAATTTGTGAAGTGATGGTTCAAGTGGTTCCTCTAAGATGACTTCTAGTTTGGTGACTTGGAGTTCCTGACTGTAAAATATCAATTTCTGATAATCCTTGATCTATTGTGGTTAACTGAGTATTATGTCGATGTCATCGAGGTAATCCGTAATCCAAAGGTGACAGACTATTCTGATGAGCATAAGATCTAGTGAGTATATGTCACGATTCTTCTAAGACACGAATATTTTGTTCAGGGGTGTAAGGGGATGTATTATGGTCTCGTTCTAGAATACTCCTTACAGTATCACTAAATGGAGAACTGTTGAATTCAATTTGTGAAGTAATCACCAAACCAGGAGTAGTGGTGTTCTATGAGTCAGTTTGTAATGGAGGTTATTGACTGGTTGAAGGATTATCATTAGTTCTTTTAGCCATTAATCATTTTTAGGCCCTCCTTATAGTGCCATTTGTTAGCCATATTTTCTGAATGAGGCCGACTAAGGAAGATTAACCCACACAAGTCGCTTACTGCAGCTTCTGATGTGTTTGAATTAATTAATCCTCACAGGTTGTGGTCCTGCTACCATGTAAGTTTTCACTCTTTTAGGAAGAGTACAACCACTTAAACTTAGATAAAGTAGATCCTAAACTAAATCCTAATTAAAATTTAAACTAACCTATTTATCTGCAAACTATAAAAATATCCTATAGAAAACTACTGAATGAAACCTAACTGTTTATATCTAGTTTATGTGTTGCTCTTTGAATGAGAGTCTTTGTTTTGGTTTTTTATTTTTAATTTTCTGAAAAAGAAACTATTTTGAGAAAATAATTATCTAGATGTATGACCTACTTAACAGTTGCTAACTTTTAACTAAGAAATTTAATCTAAAAAGAAAATCTAAATGCAAGTTTAAACTAATTGAAACTATCTCGGCCGAGAGCAAATCTCATTGACTAAATTGATAACCTGTTGATGATATAAACATCAGAGAGTGAATAACTTTAACTCAGAAAAGTAATTTATCAAAATTAAAATTATAACAACTTTCTGATTTATAAAAAATTTATGACAAAAGAATAATGAAATAAGAAATTACTTCGCTATCCCAAAATCATAACTATCAAAGACAACCAATGCTAGTATTTCAATATTTGAGCATAACAATGATTTGTTAGTTTTTCAAAATTTAATTCAATGTGATATAGGATCTTATCTAAGAGAACAACACGCATAGCAAATCAAACACAGGAGACAAGAGACACAAAGCATTTCATCGGGGAAACCATAAAGGAGAAAACCCCGCAACTTCCTCAGAGATAGAATGAGCAATAATACAAAACCCCAAAACAAAGAGATGATATCCAGCAGCTTCCTCCTCCTCCACTTGTGTGAACTCTCTCTCTCTCTCACTTATGCGAATGAGTGAGTGAGTGAAAGAATGAAATAGAGAGGATCACCCTCTCTATTTATACTTTACCTTTCACTTAGCCTTAACCCCAAACAGGTCAACCCCTAAGTGTAACTGACTGGGCTGACTTCTCTAGGAGAGACTAATAACCCATGAAAGACTCAACTCTAGGGTCAATTCCCTGTCATACAATGGAGGGTTAAACTCATTGACTTTAGATGACCCAAATACAATCATGACTTCTCTGACCGAAGTAATAAACATCTATGTCGGAGGTACAATAATAAAATACAAATACAATATAAAATATACAAGTGAATATCTTCCAAAGTTACAAATACATTAACACTCCCTCTTAACTAGGAAGGTATTCTCTTGACACAGTTCATTAGCACAAGTCTTCGTTACTGGATCATCATCAAAGTTGGATCATCATCGAAGCTGGATCATCGTCGTCACTGTTGCTTCTATCTCGACCATCAGTCTCCAATCTACTCATCATAGGAAGTTCTACAGATCCAGCCATTTTTCATGATGGATGTAGGGCTAGCCTCCATGTAGGTATTCATCATCTCTGGGAGCAAGCCATCATGTAGGTACATCTTGGGACTTATTATATGCCACTACAAAACCTACAAGATCTCCCAGGACTGATTATATGCTACTGCAAAACCTGAAGGAGCATCCGAGGACTAATTATATGCCAATTGCGAAACCTGCAAGATCTCCCAGGACTGATTATATGCTACTGCAAAACCTGAAGGAGCATCCCAGGACTGATTATATGCCACTTGCAAAACCTGCAATATCTACCAGGACTAATCATATGCTACTCCAAAACCTGAAGGAGCATCCTAGGACTGATTATGTGCCACTGCAAAACCTATGTACCCTACTGTCACCTAATTAGTACATCCTTCATTTCTCGTAGAACTTTCACATTTGAACGATCTAATTGGGTAATCTGTGATTCATATGGAGTATACTTATCATTCATCCTTCGTAAAATAGACAAAGGCATCACATTAGTAGAAGCTCCAGAATCGACCATACAGTTATGGACGTTTCTATTAAAAATTTCAAATGTGAGGAGATAAGGAGGTGTTGTGGATTTTGAATTTTTTCCTATCAATGAGGTTTTATCAACCACTGATTTTCCTTTATCATTAGATACCAATTCAGTATTTGAATTATTAGCAACTGCACTATTCTAAACATTAGGATTTATCGAACTCATTGCAGGAGTTAGAATGGGACCATTGGGCATTGGATAGATCTGAAGTAGATCATACATATTGATATTTGCGCGTAATTTTTTAAAATCTTCAACTATATCGTATTGTAGATCTAACTTCGGTGGATTTTGGATAGGTTGAGTTTCCTTAACAGGATGAGGAATATTATTGCCTTTGGTTGAATTTGAACTTGATGCTCCGGGTGTACCCATTAATGCTCTACTTCGTGTGTTATAGGCATGCTGACCGGAAGGAGGGTTTCTGCTTTCAGAATCCTTTATCAAACTATCCCAAAAGTGACCATTTAACTGTTGTGGTTCTTGAAATTCCTCTTCATTTTCAGAATGTTCCTCTTCTTCATGATCAACAACTTCTTGATTTGAAGAGGATTCAGGCATAGACAAGACTGCACATATAGTGTTAAAGATATCCTCATTGACTTCTATATCAGGAGGAGAATTTGGTTTATTATTGGCAGCAGGATTTTGTCTAAATTGATTCCTAAAGTAGCCTCTAGAAGAAGAACCTTTTGAATTAGTTTTCTTCAATCCTACCACTTCATTATTTAATTACCTGATAGCGTTTTGAAGTTGTTCAACATCAAATTCCTTATCTTTATCTGAACTCGATCTTTCTATTTTTTTCGAGGAAAGGTATCAACTTTCCCACTTCTTTTAGGTTCATATGTCATGGATTTTTTCTCAACTTTGATAGCCTCCTCAAAAGTTTCAACAAGTGTCACCTTGTTCGCTTGTTTAACAAACATACCTAGATATTTGGGCAAGGCTGAAGCATAATTTTCTATAATGATATCCTCAGGTGGTTGAGAGGCGACAGGAATTTTGTTTTTAAAAGTCAGAAATCTATGATTAAATTCTTTAATTCACTCTTTATTCTCCATCTTGATTCGAGATAACTCAAGAGACAAAGCAGTGAGTGTTTTATCCTCCCCGAACTTATCAAGGAAATCTCTGTTAAAATCTGCCCAGTTTGTGGTTGAACCTTGAACTAAAGAAAAGTACCAGGTTGACGCTCTTCCTTCAAATGTCAAAGGGAACAAACGACAAACTACGTCCTCATGTTGTACGTTGATGGTTTGGAAAGCTAAAATAAACTTGTCCACATGAAGCTCGGTTGGTTCCTTGTTATAAGTATTGAACTTCGGAATAATTTTGTCCGGATGTTTAGGCAATGGATGTTGTACATCGGGTACTGCCACAACACTTGTTCTAAGCCACGGAAGCGGTGGGTTTGGCGGTGGATTAGGTGGAGGTTTAGGAGGAGGGTTACCTCCTCCACCAGGTCCATTTCCAACCATATTATCTTCTTTGGAATCTGAGGAACTATCTTGATTGAAATTCTTTGGAGTATCAGGTGGGGAATCTGGGGGTGAAGGTGGCTGACCAAAACTGCCTAGGGTAATAAAAATTTGCGAAGTGATGGTTCAAGTGGTTCCTCTAAGATGACTTCTAGTTTGGTGACTTGGAGTTCCTGACTGTAAAATATCAGTTTCTGATAATCCTTGATCTATCGTGCTTAACTGAGTATTATGTCGATGTCGTCAAGGTAATCCATAATCTAAAGGTGACAGACTATTTTGATGAGCATAAGCTCTAGTGAGTATACATCGCGATTCTTCTAAGACACGAATATTCTATTCAGGGGTGTAAGGGGATGTATTATGGTCTTGTTCTAGAATACTCCTTACAGTATCGCTAAATGGAGAACTGTTGAATTCAATTTGTGAAGTAATCACCAAACCAGGAGTAGTGGTGTTCTGTGAGTCGGTTTGTAATGGAGGGTATTGACTGGTTGAAGGATTATCATTAGTTCTTTTAGCCATTAATCATTTCTAGGCCCTCCTTATAGTGCCATTTGTTGGCCATATTTTTTGAATGAGGCCAAATAAGGAAGATTAACCCACACAAGTCGCTTACTGCAGCTTCCGATGTGTTTGAATTAATTAATCCTTACAGGTTGTGGTCCTTCTACCATGTAAGTTTTCACTCTTTTAGTAAGAGTACAACCACTTAAACTTAGAGAAAGTAGATCCTAAACTAAATCCTAATTAAAATTTAAACTAACCTATTTATCTACAAACTATAAAAATTTCCTATAGAAAACTACTGACTGAAACCTAACTGTTTATATCTAGTTTATGTGTTGCTCTTTGAATGAGAGTCTTTGTTTTGTTTTTTGTTTTTTAATGTTTTGAAAAAGAAATTGTTTTGAGAAAATAATTATCTAGATGTATGACCTACTTAACAGTTGCTAACTTTTAACTAAGAAATTTAATCTAAAAAGAAAATCTAAATGCAAGTTTAAACTAATTGAAACTATCTCGACCGAGAGAAAATCTCATTGAATAAATTGATAACCTATTGATGATATAAACAACAGAGAGTGAATAACTTTAACTCAAAAAAGTAATTTATCAAAATTAAAATTATAACAACTTTCTGATTTATAAAAAATTTATGACAAAAGAATAATGAAATAAGAAATTACTTCGCTATCCCAAAATCATAACTATCAAAGACAACCAATGCTTAGTATTTCAATATTTGAGCATAACAATGATTTGTTAGTTTTTCAAAATTTAATTCAATGTGATATAGGATATTATCTAAGAGAACAACATGCACAGCAAATCAAACACAAGAGACAAGAGACACAAAGCATTTCATCCGGGAAACCATAAAGGAGAAAACCTCGCAACTTCCTCAGAGATAGAATAAGCAATAATACAAAACCCCAAAACAAAGAGATGATCTCCAACAACTTCCTCCTCCTCCACTTGTGCAAACTCTCTCTATCTCACTTATGCGAATGAGTGAGTGAGTGAAAGAATGAAATAGAGAGGATCATACTCTCTATTTATACTTTACCTTTCACTTAGCCTTAACCCCAAACAAGTCGGCCCCTAAGTGTAACTAACTGGGTTGACTTCTCTAGGAGAGACTAATAACCCATGAAAGACTCAACTCTGGGTTCAATGCCCCATCATACAATGGAGGGTTAACCTCATTGACTTTACATGACCCAAATACAATAATGACTTCTCTGACCGAAGGAATAAACATCTCCGTCAGAGGTACAATAATAAAATACAAATACAATATAAAATATACAAGTGAATATCTTCCGAAGTTACAAATACATTAACACTCCCTCTTAACTAGGAAGGTATTCTCTTGACACAGTTCATCAGCACAAGTCTTCGTCACTAGATCATCATCAAAGCTAGATCATCATCGAAGCTGGATCATCGTCGTCACTTCTACTACTATCTCGACCATCAGTCTCCAATCTACTCGTCATAGGAAGTTCTATAGAGCCAGCCATTTTCATGCTAGATGTAGGTGTATCCTCCATGTAGGTATTCATCATCTCTGCGAGCAAGCCATCATGTAGGTACATCTCGGGACTTATCATATGCCACTGCAAAACTTGCAACATCTCCCAGGAATTATTATATGCTACTGCAAAACCTGAAGGAGCATCCCAAGACTGATTATGTGCCAATTATGAAACCTGCAAGATCTCCCAGGACTGATTATATGCTACTACAAAACCTGAAGGAGCATCCCAGGACTGGTTATATGCCACTTGCAAAACTTGCAATATCTCCCGGGACTGATTATATGCTACTTCAAAACCTGAAGGAGCATCCCAGGACTGATTATATGCCACTGCAAAATTGATGTACCCTATTGTCACCTCATCATATTTAGATCATCTCATCATCAACGGGGCACGACCCAGATGCACATAACACAGTACTTACATCAACCGACATGGGAGGACTTTCCTGCCACCATTCGGGAAAGTCTCAGCAATTACATCAACGACCATGGGAGGACCAGCCTACCACCATGTTGGAAAAGCTTCAGCAATTACATCAACGACCATGGGAGGACCAACCTACCACCATGTCAGAAAATCACGGAAATTACATCAACGACCATGGGAGGACCAACCTACCACCATATCCAAAAATCCCATGTGCATATGTGTCTTTCGAACTCATCACTTCCCCTTGGAAGGAACCTCGATCTGAAGTACACCAACCTTTTCTCTAAAGTATCCAAACTTCACTCTGGCCAGCGGCTTGGTCAATACATCATCTATTTGCTTGTCCTTCGCAACATATTGGAGATTCACTGCTCCTCTCTAAACCCTATCCCTGATATAGTGGTACTTCATCTCAATGTGCTTCTACTTATCGTGGAACACTGGGTTCTCAGACAACTTCACACAAATCTGGTTGTCGCAACATATACAAGTCGCGTCCAACTGGAGATCAAACAAATCAGTTAGTAGATTCCTTAGCCATACTGCCTCACAACTAGCCGAACAAGCTGCAACATACTCTGCTTTGGATGTACTCAATACCACACAGGACAGCTTCCTACTAAACCAAGAGATCACACATGATCCCATACTAAAGCAGCACCCTGAAGTGCTCTTCCTATCAATGGAATTTCCTGCCCAATCCGAATCAACATAACCCTCCAATTTAATATTATGATTCGCATCATACTTGAGCTAATAATCCACCGTACCTTTCAAATACCTCAAAATATGCTTTGCAGCAATCAAGTGAACATGTCTCGAATCCGTTAGGAACTGTCTCAATGTGTTCATAGCAAAGCAAATATTTGGTCTCGTATTCATCAGGTACATCAAGGACCCAATCATCTGACGATACATCATGGAATCAACTAACTCTGATGAAGCATCACTCAATAGCTTCAGTTTTGATGCCTTAAGTGTGGCCATGGCCTTGCAGTCCATCATCCTGAACCTCTTCAGGATCTCTACTGCATACTACCCTTCTCTAAGGAAAAATCTCATCTCATCTCAGCCACATATCTAATCACAAGAATCATGCCAAAATTCTTTAACTCTGAGATCTACTCCCTATAAAGTGGAGTTTTCTACATATGAGTATTGTCCTCCCTCTGTGACTGAACATCATTCACATTCGGCATTGAGTGATCTTCTGCATATCTATCCATGTCATCTCCCGTCAGATGGGTCTACTGATATGAGGCTCAAGATCACTTGAACTCTATGGTGAGTTCCTTCTTGCATCCATCTGTATATAGAAGCCATATTCAACCTTGTAGCAAAGGTTGAAATCTGCATCACTCATGGTGATCATCAAGCTCATCAAATGACTATTGATCCTGGGTACCTGTTGAGCCCGTACAAAAAATTATTCAATCATGTGATTCTCTATCGAATCCTGGGAGTTTGTTGGATATGCACTTCTTCTTCAATTACACCATTCAAGAGAATGGTCTTGTCATCCATGGGTGTAATCTATCTCTGGAAGTGTGTCTAGCCACTGGAGCAAACATCTCAACATGATCCTCTCCCTCCTTCTAAGAGAATCCTCTAGCCACGAGCCTTGCTTTGTACTTCTATAGTATGTTTTATTTGTAAGTCTTCTTGTTGAATAGTCATCACTTGTTCTTCAGAACAAGTGTTCATCATCCTTCTTTTGTAGATCATATCACACAATCTTTTCTACAAATCAAATTCAATTACATGATTAGAAACACTTCATAATTATCAAATCATGTTGGCATTTCAATATTAACCTATTATGCATACCGATATGATTCACATAGTCATGCAACTATCTTGACCAATACTTTGGCACAACACTTTTCCATATCTTGTATGGATACAGTGGCTATCTAGATGCCTTCCATCTCTACTAGAAACATACTATCAAGAGAGTGCATAGCTCCCAGCATGTTAGCAAAGAGGTTTCATTCTAGACAAGCAACAATGGAATGTTTGTCCAACTTACCCAGTATATGCATATTAGTAGTATATTTTTAAAGGCTTACACTATGCATGATATATTTTCTGATTCTAGTAATACAAATATGCGTACAACTATTACGAGCAATATCATTAACTATTCATAGATTTGAGAATCAATTCAAATAACAACTCAAATACTTATCTTTTTGTTTGTGTAGTTGCCTCCCTCTTGATCTCTATTTTCCCTTTATGATAGCATCATGATTATATGTCTTTGAACTTCTATCCATCCAGGACCACTATGCATGCTTAAGTGTGCACTAGTTTCATCATTGTGTCATCCTCAAGATCTCATACATAATCATACATTCATTAGTATAATCTCAATACTATCAAAGCATTATAATCCTATAATCTTAACATGTATGGTCATGATTATTTCATACACGGGTAATTTATCACAAGCGTTAGTATTCAAGGTTTCAGGGAGTACTTCTTTTACTCATGCATATTCTTATTTGACCATAAGACTCTTCTAGTTTGTCATATCATTAATCAAACTAAGAAGCATAATATGCATAAACCCATGATTACTCAAACTTATAACTTCATGAATAATCATTATCAATCATACAAAAGTATACTTATATAAGATCCTAACACAAGGTAGGATTCTAACTCGATATAGGAAAACATAACTGGATTATCACGTTTTCTAGTTATGTTTAACATACCCAAACAATGTCTTCTTTGTTCTCTTCAATGATTTAGAGACCTTGTGCTATTAACCTGCATATCTCATAAGTTAAGCATTGTAGAACCAAATTATACATACCTTGTAAGTAGAGCTTCTATCTGATCAATGACTATGGATGAGTCTTTGTCTTCATGTCACCATGGTCATATATTCTTGATCTAAAACTTGATTTGTCTTTCTTGATGTACCTTTCATGTTAGTAGACAACATCATCCTCATACAACACCATAGTGCATTAGTACAATCATAAGTGTCATAACCCTAATCAACGAATGTCTTCTATCATTAACATGCATTCATACTTTTACTAAGGTGATCAAACAAGTCTAAAATTAATCATGATTGTACTAACCTCAATAATATGAAGACAAACATATCATGAACTTAATCATCAGATAAATGAAACAAATTTCAAAACATACCTGCATCTCCTCAAGTCATACCTGTCGAGATTGCTTGTAGTCTTTTCTAGAAGGGTAAAACCCTAATAATCCAAGGTAGATCACTTGTAAAAATATTATATAGGTTCATGGTGCTAGGATTATAGACTACAAGTTCCATTTAAACCTCCTTCATTGCTTCCCTATGAGTCTCCCAACCTTGCTAGGGTTTCTTCTTACTTGGAAACCCTAATTTTCAATCTCCTTCCTCCCACAACATTTTGATGAAAGATTAATATCTATGATGAATGGATTCCAAATCCATTTTCAAAGTTTCCAATGTTTCATCAGGTATATCCAACATTGTATCAAG
This sequence comes from Larix kaempferi, assembly GCA_027924585.1. Taxonomy (NCBI): domain Eukaryota; kingdom Viridiplantae; phylum Streptophyta; class Pinopsida; order Pinales; family Pinaceae; genus Larix; species Larix kaempferi. The sequence goes on from BSBM01000515.1 coordinate 18,991,317, forward strand.
TCCTTCCATACCTAAAAACTGAAAATCCTAAGTGAGAGCTTCTTCCTCCTCTTCTTTGATTTCCTCCTTTGAGCCATTTCAGATGTGTCGTATTGTTTCTGGTGTATATCTTAAATTTTGGATCCTCAGGGTTTGAAACTTTGGCATGTGGTACCCTGACCTGTCTTCTTTCCAACCACATAGGTTTGAGCTTAATTGAATTCCTCATGAGATAGATATGATAATTTTCCCAACATGACCTATTTATGGGATGAAACAACATAGCAAACTTGCACGGAGTGCCACGTGTCAATGGTTCCACTTCAGCCTCTGATACTCGCACCTGTGAGACTACAGTTCGTTCCCTAACTGACACTTTCTATAGAATTCCATTTGGATATTCCTATCCTGAGATATCACCTTTTTACCTATGTCACCTATTTAGGGCTTCATTATGGAAGAGGCAGAAACCCTAACTTGTACGGATCATATCTCAGAAAGTACAACGAATATGAGGCTGAAACTCAGACACAAGGTAGAGGAACAGTGAGATTCATCATGTCCAAGTTTCAGATCCTGATCCTTCACCAAAAGTTATTTATAGAAAAAGTTCCACAATGACTAGGTTTTGCTATACAAAGCCCTAGATTTCAAATTGTCGCAAGTGAAACAAGTGTCGTAAATGCCATACATTGCCTTCCTTTAGGATAGATCTGATACCATGTTATTTTTTAAAAATTTAATTCAATATGATATAGTATCTTATCTGAGAGAACAACATGCATAGCAAATCAAACACAAGAGACAAGAGACACGAAGCATTTCACCTGGGAAACCATAAAGGAGAAAACCCCGCAAGTTCCTCAAAGATAGAATGAGAAATAATACAAAACCCTAAAACAAAGAGATTATCTCCAGCAAATTCCTCCTCCTCCACTTGTGTGAACTTCTCTCTCTCTCACTTATGCGAATGAGTGAGTGAGTGAATGAATGAAATAGAGAGGATCACCCTCTCTATTTATACTTTACCTTTCACTTAGCCTTAACCCCAAACAAGTCAGCCCCTAAGTGTAATTAACTAGGCCGACTTCTCTAGGAGAGTCTAATAACCCATGAAAGACTCAACTCTAGGTTCAATACCCCATCATACAATGGTGGGTTAACCTCATTGACTTTACATGACCCAAATACAATAATGACTTCTCCGACCAAAGGAATAAACATCTCCGTTAGAGGTACAATAATAAAATACAAATACAATATAAAATATACAAGTGAATATCTTTCGAAGTTACAATTACATTAACATGATTAACCAATTATTTCAAAATATTTATAAAAATACAAATATTTCAATTTATTAGTTAATAAATAAGTGATATCACCCAATTAATCTTATCAAGAAAACTTAATGAGATGATGGATTTGATATCTATATCAAATAGAGAAATAAACTAATGATTTGAGTAATTCTTTTATAAAATACATACAAATTACATCACAGCATAATCATATATAAACAAATGGAGAAATCCAAATATGAAATATATATATATATATATATATATTAAGTTTCAAAACTGTAACAAAACGATACCAGTCATGGAACTAACGCTTGAGAATATCCAAGGAAGGAAAAACTTCGTCAGAATACCAACAAGTTTAATATCTTTATTTCAATATATTTTTTTCTCAGTCATACTCTCATCCCAAACCCAAGTAATACTTGTGTCTTATATACACGAAAAATATCAACTGTTTGGAGACTTTTCAGGATTGATTTACAAAAATAGAATGATCTGTTTCCTAATAGTTGTTAAGATAAAACAAAATAGTTCCTTCATTCATTATGTCGATGAGATGGTTTAACCAACAACCAATCAAAAGGGGCACCTGGAAAATGTGATCATCAGATGAGATGGATCGGTTGCCCCTATTACTCCTATACATCCCAACTGCTCCAAAAACGCACCAAGTAACAGCAAAGGCCACCTGCCAACCAAAATCGTTTTCATCCAACAAAACGCATTTATACATATATATCTGCAATAACCAATTAACAGCATATTAAATTTCTTTTAAGAACCATCAATAAATAAAAGGAAACAACAGTAAATGAATTATAAGCATGCCCACAAAATCTTCAATTATGTGGGTATGCTAATTAAAAAACACTTATTATGTGATGAAAAATCAAAACCTATCAAATGCAAACAAAATCATTTTAAGTTGAAATGTGCAATTTGGTAGCTCGTCGTGTCTCAGATAACCTGGCCTGGAGTTTCATAATTTTATCCCTTTGTTGTTCTTCCTGTTTGAGTAATCGTTCATTGGCTACGAATAAGGATCATTTGATTCATGTATGCTTATCTTTCTTCAATTTCAACTCTTGCCACCTGTTTACCCGTAACAATAATTCACTCTTAAGAGATTTGATTTCATCTTTCATATCCGACACATTGGAATACGATTCCTTCAACTCTGTTTTTAACCCAGCAATTTTTTCTTTTAATATATGTTTAAGGGTTAATTGAAATTATTCTTTGCTTCTAACAGGTGACAAGTCACCAGTGAACGAGGGCCTCTGTTTGGATCTAAAAGGGGAAGACTGATCAGCGAATTCATTGGCAAATGACATAATGGAATGATTCATTCCAATATTCTGTCCATCATTATCAGGAGAGATCTCATGAATTGGAGATAACTCATCATCTTCACTGTCTATTTTGATCAGAGGAGACTCCTTATGTTGTTGAGTAGTAATTGGAATGGAAATTGTATCCATGCTACGAGTGAACCGTCGTGTACCAACAGACACTGAACCCTTTTGTTTAAAATCGCTTTCATCAAAACAAACCTTTTCCAACTATTCAAGCTTCCGTGCAGGTACATCGTGCTATTTTTCAAATGAGCACAAGTCAGCTAAGAATTTAGGAGCAACAGGGTTTGATCATTCTTTAACTATAGATCCTCCTACATCCTCTGTAAGAAACTTAACCCCCTCAAATTGGCTATGTTCTAATACATGATCAGATGCATCATTTGTTTCAGGTATCGACGGTCCCTTACGTTTTATACGAGTCTTAGGAAGCAGAGTAGGCCAATATCATGTTACTCCAGACTAGTTTTCAGTCAAGAATTCATCCCACGATTTACCATGAGAAACTAACTGATGTTGAATCAAGATTTTAATGAGGAAATGGTAGAACAAGCTCCTCTCAAGATCACCTATGGTAGTTTGTACGGTAAGGGACATTCGTTTTAAACTATTGAGCAAATAAAAGGACAAATTTATTTTGGGACCATTTAAAGCCATCAATAATCGCAAGTGATATAAATGAATTTGTGAATAGTGACCATTGCAAGAGACATACCTTACTATGATATTGTAACATGTTTTCCACTGGGGTTTCAGGAACTTGGAAGAAATGCCATATTTAAGATCTAAACCTTCTGGCAATGGCAGGAGAAACGATTCGCATTTCTTCTTGTTGACTTTCCCTCCTTTAAACCAACGCTCTCCAGTTTGGGGAATTTTTGTTTCCTGAGAAATTGTATCCTCGTTCATGAACAGTTTAAAATTCCCAATCTGTGCTACCCCTTCTTTAAAGCTCCTGGAAAGATGCCTGGAAATTTCGACATTATGACCACTAAAACGTCTGAAAAATGAGCCCCAACCTATCCATTCAAACAACGCAGCAACTTCTAGATTAGCCTCTATCATTTCGAGTCCTAAGACCTCAAAGTGACTAAGAGGCGCCATTTCCCCAACACTACATCTCTGAACCGGGGTTGAAATGAAGGAAGATGTGAAAATGGAAGCGATAGGGATCCAAGTAAAATAAATTAGTTGAACTATCAAATCGCCACTTGGTTCATCTACAACAAAAATTAAAACCCTACATTTTGTCCTGACAACCATGGTTTTGAATGATGAAATCAAGTGCTAAAAACTCATGTCATTTAAATTTGATGCTTAACAAATAGGATCGTAACAAGTTAAACCATCATGGAAACTGATAAATAATCATAAAGTGACCAATCCTACTACAACCAAAACTTCAATAACCAATATAATTCGATTCTAGGGTTTAATGATCAAGCCAAATAGCACGAAGAATGAAATCATGATGATACAGAAAACAAAATGATGATTCTGTACAAATATCATAAATGATCATGGTTATCAAATATTTATGAATGAATTGAAATGACATGACTTGTTGCGCCAAGAGGCGCTCTACGGCCCAGTATGAGGGAGATCTTGTAACGTGTATGTGTCCCGTTACATGTAACGGGACACCTAATAAAACGTAAAAAGTATGAGGGATATCTTATAACGTGTATGTTTCCCGTTACATGTAACGGGACACTTAATAAAACGTAAAAATTAAAAATGATAATATGAGGGAGATCTTGTAACGTGTATGTGTCCCGTTACATGTAATGGGACACCTAATAAAACGTAAAAAGTAAAATATGATAATATGAGAGAGATCTTGTAACATGTATGTGCCTGGTTATGTGTAACGAGATACCTAATAAAACGTAAAAAGTAAAAAATGATAATATGAGAGAGATCTTGTAACGTGTATGTGTCCCGTTAGGGACAACTAATAAAACGTAAAAAGTAAAAACTAATTAATATTATGTCGGCCACACCCTTATCTTGTAACATGTAATGGATGTAACGTTTGTTCGAAAAAAATAAAATGTAAAAATTAATAGTTTGTCGGCCATTAATAAAATTTAATATAAAGTAAAAAATTATAATATGACTCACAACTTTTAACGTTACTTTTGTGATATTATTGTCGGCCATAAACAAAAAAAAATAATACAAAGTAAAAAGTAATAAATATTATGTCGGCCATAAACAAAAAAAATATAAAAAAGAAAGAAGTTAAAAAAATATTTTAGCCGACATAAAATAAAGAAGTTAAAAAAGAAAGAAGTTAAAAAAATATTATAGTGGATATGAAAGGTAGAAACATAATATTATACCCAACATAAAATAAAGAAGTAAACAAAAATGTAAAAAAATATATTATAGCCGACATTAAAACTAGAAACATAAGAAGTAAAAAAAAATATTATAGTGAACATAAAAACTAAAAACCTAAAAAGTAAAGAAATAAAGAAGTAAAAAAATATTATAGTGGACATAAGAAGTAGAAACAAAAGAAATAAAAAGAATATTATAACCGACATAAGAATAGAAAATAAAAACAACCATAATAATAGTTAGATTTGCTAACTGATAATTAGATTTGATAAAAAAATGTCATAATAATAGTTAGATTTGATAACTAACTATAACTCCAAGCAAAGAGGGTTTTGAACCTTGGTCTCTAGGTTAACAAAATCCCAATCACTTTAATTCCTACCAATAAACCACACACAAATGTTGTTAAACAACAAAAGATGCATATTTATTGCATTCGTTGCATTGATTTCAGCAATGCATTTTTTTTTGTTTTTAACATGTATGCATTGAATTTATCAATTTAATAAATAAATAAATCTTTCATTAATTTCAACAATGCATTGTTTTTTGTTATTTACATCTATACATTGAATTTATCAATTTAATAGAAAAACTAGTCTACAATGATTTCAACAAATTAAATTTTGGTGTTCTCTATTTCGAGTATATCGTGGATCCTCATGATAATATTGCAAATAATGAAGATATTGATTACCAAAGAAGAAAAGTACGACAAATGTATAGAATAGAAAGATAAAAATAATCTTTGTAGCAAGATTTATGTGGTTGTTGATTTCAGGATGTTTTGGAGAATCCAGAGTATCCATGTTCTTTAGTCAACGTTTCGAATCCATAATAGAAAAAGAAGCATCAGAACATATAGAAGAACAAAGAAAACATGACCGTGAACTAAAGAGATCGTGAAGAAGTGTTATTTGTGCAAAGGGAGTTTCAAAAGCATGAATGGGGGATAATTTCAGGGTTATATAGGAATCAATATAACTACCAATGAATATGACATACTTGGATACATGGAATGTGATAACAAGGAAAATTTGAACTCTAATTTTGTTGATATGGAAACTTCCAATCGTGCACTGCAGTTCATATCTAAAAACCGACAATATCGGTACCATCTGAAGAAATGTATACTAGACATCAAAAATTTCGTGAACGAATTGATCAATTAGTAGAAGTTCAAATGTGTCATGTCTGCCAAAAGTCATATGCTAGAATACAAGTACGTAATACAAGTACAGGTCCAATGTAGATTCTCATATGATAGATATGAGAAAATGTCAAAACTACCAGGTGTGAAGATAAGAAAAGATGAAGAAGATAGATTGAGAATGATCACGATGTGAACCATATTTTCATTTATTTAATCCTTATAAAATTATTGTCTCTATTTTCCAGTTTAACAATTTACGCATACTTATTACTTACATTATTATAATCCTCATAATTCTTTCTGTGTTTTCAACTTAACCTGGTCCTTACAATGTTGAATTTTTTTATTGCATATTTTTCGGTGTAGATGTTATTATGTGGATGCATTGATTTTAGTATATGGACGCATAGATTTTAGTGTATGGACGCATTGATTTCAGTGAATGGACGCATTGATTTCAGTGTATGGGGTTTTTTATTGCATATTTTTCACTGTAGATGTTATTCTGTGGACGCATTGATTTCAGTGTATGGACACATAGATTTCAGTGTATGGATGGATTGATTTCAGTGTATGGATGCATTCATTTCAGTGACAACAAAAGAACGAGAAAAAGACTTGAAACGAAAAGCAAAAGAACAAAAAGAATTTCGAAAAAGGAAGTTGGACAAAATGATAGTACAAGAACTAGAAGAACGAAGAAAACGAAACGCATATCAACAAAAAGAATATCGAAAAAGAAAGTTAGACGAATTGACAGCAGAAGAACAAGAGGAACAAAGAAAACAAAACGTTGATTGACAAATAGTGTATCGAGAGAGAAGTTGAAGCAGTTGGAAGAACTAAGAAATCAAGTTGCAGAACAACAAATAAATCAAAATGTATGAAATGGCGAAATGACGGCATAAGAAGGAGAAGAACGAACAAAACAAAACGCAAATCAACAAAAAGAAAATCGAAAGAAATTTTTTTTAGGAGAATTGACATTAAAAGAACGAGAAGAACAAAGAAAATGAAACGTTGATCGACAAAGAGCGTATCGAGAGAGAAAGTTGAAGCAATTGGAAGAACAAAAAAATTAGTTTACAAAACAACAAATAAATCAAAATGTATGAAATGACGGCAGAAGAAGAAGAAGAATAAACAAAACAAAATGCAGATCAACAAAAAGAGAATCGAAAAAAAAAGTTAGGTGAATTGTCTCTATTTTCCAGTTTAACAATTTACTCAACCCTTAATACTTATTATTTACATTATGATAATCCTCGTAAATGTATATGTGTTTTCAACTTAACCTGTTCCTTACAATGTTGATCAAACTCCAGTTTTGTGTCACCGCCCATGACTGAAACCAGCCTAGATCCAAATCCTAGGCTCTATCAAGCGCCGAGAGGGATCAAATCTCCCGAGGTGCAAACCTCGGCTTAGGTATTGCACTCAAGGAGAGGTTTGCACGTCGGTAGATTTGATCCCTCTCGGTGCTTGATAGAGCCTAGGATTTGGATCTAGGCTGGTATGTTAAATCAATAGGCATCCAAGATGTAATAATTCATGTTTCACATCCAAGCTAGGACAACCACCAGGTGTTATATAGTTTTGATTTTGAATTAAATATCCATCACAGTTAAGGCATGTTTCAAAATGATAATTGGATTGTTAAGTTTAGTCTAAACTTAGGGTTTTAGTATTTGTCAAACGCATAGACATAGTTTCTTTAAAAGATTGTAATGTTTTAAATGTTAAAACATATTCGTTAGGGTTATAATATAAGATGAAACAATTTTACTAACCCAAACAATATATATTAAAACATAAAAAATTAATCATAAATACTTTGTCTAGTATTTTAAATTAGACCAATAAGCCTTAATAGAATTTCGAGGAATTCATGTGAAAGATGGAAAGTAATATAGGCTAATTCGATTTGATCAAAAGATAAATTTAACATGTTGTAGATCAATTATCTTAAACAATATATATAATCAAAAAATATAATAATAAGAAATTGATTATATATAAATTTAATTTTAACAGCTGCTAAATGAATCAACTGCATAAGTGATATCTTAGACAACTCAGATCAAAATTATTTCCAAGATTTCAACTTGATCAATAAATCTTCCCTAATTGAGAGTACCTTCAGAATCAAAGATTCTAAAGGCACTCTTTAATAATTTTCACAAATTGATTAAAGAAGGAAACTGATCAAATTTTATTAAGTAAAACAAGAATAAAAATTGAGAAGGTTGTTTCCTGCCAACAGGTTTCTAATTCAGCTCCATCCAATTTATCAAAGCTTCTTTGCCTACGAATTTTCCACATAAATGGCCAACCAAAGTCATTTCAAGGTAGGATGGAATTTCCCCAATTCCTATGTCTTTGCCTACTTAGAGAAAAGGCTTATCCTTTTTAGTTCTTACACCTTTTTTCCTTCCAACTCTAGCTCTGGGCCGAACATTTTCATCAATATATTTTTGTTACACATAAATCTCGTCATCATGATTCCCCAGTTAACTCAATGCCTTGATCCCTGAAGTCCCCGTGATCAAGCAAGTCATTTAGAGAAAATTGATGCCCTTTGTCCACATTTCTAGTTGGGTCGGCGCATGTTTTCTTTGAGAAAGAAGCACCCAACTAGTGCCAGCGTAGAGTGTATTATTCTAGCCTGTGCCGACGGCACATAGTATCTTTTTACAACCTATGTTTTCCCTATAATGCGCAGGTTTCCCTCATGCAGCTTGCATCGGAGTTGGTTAAATGGGATAAAGGTAGCTTTCGAGCGATTTTAGAAGTTGGATGAGGTGGATCCCTATCCCTAACTCCTAGGTGATTTGTTCTACAGTTCCCTAACCTCAAGGGAGGATCCCTTAACCCTATCCCCATGATCCTCAACCTACTCTATCCACTTGGTCCTATAAATACAAGGCCCCTCCCCATTCCAAAGGGAGGAAGTCTATAGCACTTACATTTTGGTGGAATTAGCCTAGGTGATTCCTATCCATCTATTGGGAGGATTACATTTCCTTTGGAGGATTTGGCTTGGATTGTTGGAGGAGGATTGCAGCGTTAAGGCTTGGGTTGTAATCATCTCTCTACTTTGAATTTCCCTCTTTTTGCGTCGAGAGGCGCTCTACAGCCCAGTATGAGGGAGATCTTGTAACATGTGTATGTTTGTCGAGTTTGTCAAGTAACAAAATAATACAAAGTAAACAAAAAAGAATAATACAAAGTAAAAAGTAATAAATATTATGTCGGCCATAAATAAAAAAGAATAATACAAAGTAAAAAGTAAATATGAGACTTAAACTAAAGACTTTAGAGCTTAGGATTAGGTGGTAAATATTATGTCGGCCATGAACAAAAAAGAATAATACAAAGTAAAAAGTAAATATGAGACTTAAACTAGAGACTTTACTTTTTACTTTTAATACAAAGTAAAAATTAAATATGAGACTTTAGAGTGTTTGCCTAGTTTGTCGAGTAACAAAATAATACAAAGTAAACAGAAAAGACTAATACAAAGTAAAAAGTAATAAATATTATGTTGGCCATAAACAAAAAAGAATAATACAAAGTAAAAAGTAAATATGAGACTTAAACTAGAGACTTTAGAGCTTAAGAATAGGTGGCTCAGGTATTGCACTCAAGGAGCTATTCAAGGAGAGGTTTGCACCTCGGGAGATTTGATCCCTCTCGGCGCTTGATAGAGCCTAGGATTTGGATCTAGGCTGGTATACAATAATATAAACTCTTTCCCCAAATGTTATTGTGTTGATAATGTTTGTAGTTTACTTACTTAAATGTTTACTTAGATCAGTTATTGTTTATACATGTTTTACTGCTTGTATTGGTTCCACATGTTTTGACAGGTCTTGCAGCTGAATATCTAACAACCGCGGGACTTGGAGAAACAACAAGGAAAAATATCTACAATCTAGAAGGTAAGATGTCTAATTACTCGATCTCTAACTAGATCTAGGAAAGTAGTCCTATGTTTTGTCTTATTTGTTCTAGATTCGCATTGAACTAGAGAGATCTGGCTCCCGTCCGCTCGAGTAGATTGTCCAATAACAAATCTGGAGACCATACTGGGGATTTACATTTCTTTTGATTTCAATTTTGAGTGTGTTATTCTTGATTTTCTTAATGAGCCATTGCTTTGCCTCTTGAGCCTACTTTCACCATCAATTTCTTTCCTTTAGGAGTTTGCTGACTTTCTCTGGGTCTGTGGAACCATTTTCAGCCCATTTATTTAACCATTGCTTGGAGTTTTTGCTTTGTTTGCATTGATTTATTCACCCGACACACCTGGGTTGTGCACCCTGTGCGCCTGTCTATCCCGAACACTTTTTTCCTTTGAGGATACTACGCCACCAACGCTTTTTCCTATCTGACAGTCTGTGTCGCCGACGCTTTTCCTCTGCTTGCAACTTGCACCGAGCGCTCTGTGCCTGACCACAACCTATGCCGATTTTTCAAGCTTAGGGCTTGGTATCTTTCTCTCCAACTTTTGATTTTTGGGTTGATCAACAGACAACTCTGCACTGTATCTTCCAGGCAGAGGTCCTTTTACCCAGCTGTTGTAGAAATTTCTCCCTATGGATAGGTAGAAACTCTCTTAGGTTAAAGTAGACTTAACTGACTCTAAACTAAGACAAAAAGATAACAAATGCTACCTTGAATTCCTAGATCTAAACAAACATCTCAAGATTATATTGCTGAAAGAAACGGAAGAGATCTAACTGACCTTCAATTCAATTGCTCGTCCTAGTGGTTGATCCAATCTCCAAGTCCTCGCGAATGAACCTGTCAAAATGAAACCAAGATACAAGCATATACGATCCTCTATCAACTTGAAATATGAGTTAGAATCTAAATCTATAGCAGAAACAAATCATATGATTGAAACAAAATCAACATACATGATTTGGGAAACAAGACAAGTTATGTTTTATTACCAACTTGAAGTCACTTACAATGTTTGCTTGATGTCCAAGCCAACTCCCAGCTCCAAGTGCTTTCTCCTCTAGCTATCTCCACAAAGATTAAAGATCATAGGTTTGATGTCTCCAAGAGTCCTCCCTTTGCTCATGAAAGGCCTCTCTCTTATAGTGTGTAGTAGGGTTAACCAACAAGAGAGAAGGATGGATCTTGGGAGTGTTTAGTGGATCAGGCCCACTAATATGAGAAAGTGAGTTAGGATCGAATCAGGGATACCAATCCTCAAAAATCTCTCGAAGATCAAGATTCCAAAAGCCATGGAAAAAAGGATAAAAAAGGAGTACCGCGCCCCTTCAACTAAGCATAGTGCAGTAGTACCACGTGGCAGAGAAGGAGCATAGCGCGGTAGTGGGGACTACCACACCCCTAAGCTTGAGAAAGGCGCGATAGTGTAGGCATATGAAGTCTTAGCTGGGTTGATTCTTGACAGGACAGGTTTGTCTTCAAGGATCATTCATCATTTTTCTCTTCTGGGTGTTTTAATCAGTAGGGGGAAGTGTCGTCAACCTATTTTTATGGTGACGATGTGACACTGTGAAATATGGAGGTATAACAGATGCCCCCTAAAGTGTGAGGTCAGAAGGGACTGATGGCTGAAATACCTTACAAATACTATGCGGAGATAGCATCGAGGAGAGCAACGAGGAGCTGAAACAGAAACAAAATGTCAGAGATACCACCAAGGCAGGCATCCCCATGCTCAGAAACAATTGACTCAAAGCATGGCTGCCGACAAATACATTGTAGATCCATGAGTACTGAGATGATATAAACTGTAGACAAATCATGGCTACTATGAACAAGCGTAGATCCATGAGACAGTAATGACATAGCCACGACCAATACAAAAGTGGATCTGTGTGACAATACAAAGGGCATCTCCATCGCAACCTAGACACAATCAAAGTACAAAGGTGCATCCAGGGTCTTCTACTCAATCGCAAATGATACGAATCTAGCCATGTGATTACAAGGTGTTGAAGTCGAACATGGTAGAAACCATTTGATTACCAGTCAATGATGTGAACCGTTAACAAATGCGAGGGAAATCACCAATGATGACGATGATCCCTAAGGTATCTGTAGTACATCTCAACGAAATGTGAATGAATGGGTTGATGTCGAGCATTCGAGAGATTGTTCGATCAGAGGTCAATAATGTAAACCTACTGTCGAACACAAGGAAACCTGCCATTGAGGCATGCAGGCACCAAGGTACTAGTGGTTGATTCCTAAGTCCGATTCCTGGATAGGGATTTGGCATCGACGGGAATAGACTCGTCGAAGGTGGGCCATAATGATTCCCACATCATCAACACGAAATCGGAATGAAAGATAGTATTGGACAATGAAACAATAGAACATGTACTGACACAACGAAGGTCTGACACAATGAATGACTCTGAACAATGCAACCCTTTGAACATATAACGACATGTAACAGGACTTGGCAGCAGGGATTATTGATAGCAGAGGATAGACATCGAATGACTAGGCTCATGGCCAGAGAGACGACTCAGGATGATGACCATAACTTAGTGAGAATTGATACCCAAAAATAGACAAGGGACAGACGCATGCATGTTCAAAGGTGACGACGTGACAAGCTGCCAACAAAATATACTCGACTTGCCTCCCATTTTCCCCCGACATGATAGACGAGTACCTCTTTGTTGTTTTTCGAGCTTGAAGAGGATAACAGATGCTCAGTATAGCTCATCTCATAGATGAGTCCAATCTCACATGTTTTACGAACCTGAGAAAGAAGGGGTTCATCCCAAAGTGGGTCCTTCGATGTCAAATTTTAACGAGTCCAAGGAAGGAAAACTCGGTAGTTTTTCACATTTAGAGAGCCTGAAAAACTTAAAGAAGGCTCCAAAGTATACTTTTTCGTAAATTTAGTCCCTCGATCCCGAAAAAGTGTAAAACAATTCCTGAGAGAACTCTCCCAGTCAAAAATTGACTTAGGTATACGTTTCTCGTAAATATTCTAGACGAGCCGAAAAAGGGGTAACCTATCACCGAATAGATGACCTTTCAAATACTTTTACAAGTGTGAAAGAGACAAGATCACTTGGCAATATTTTCAATTTTAGGGAGTCTGAAAAGAGCTTAACTATGGACTCCAATGGTCTTTTTCGTAATTTTTAAGTATTTTGGTCCAAAAAAAGAATAAAATACAACCAGGATAATACTTTCATCATCGTTTAACGAGCATGAGTAAAGATGACTAAGCTCGACACCGTCTACTTGAGCTTGACAAGCACGATACGGGTGTAAAAGCGCTTGGAATCCTTTTCAAGTTTTAATCCAGAGCACGAAAAATATAAACTAGGCTCGAAATGAAGGTCAAATAAATAAATGAACACTAGTGTGAACATTTTTAAAGGAGACCCTGTCAACAAATGCTCATGGAACCAGACATTAGTGATGTGAAATGGGTTTTAATTTAACCAGATAAAATACTGAGTAAAAAATAAGTGAAAAAGTTATATAAGGGATAGGTAAATATGGAAAGTTACCATTTCACTTGTGCATTTGCCCAAAGAGGAAATTTTACCCATTGAGGAGCAAAATCTTCAAGAGTTCATATCTGGAGATCCGGAGCACCATTTCAACAACCGTCTACGCGCTTTCAAGCCCCTCTTTCATTTCATAGATAAATAACTTGATTTCAGTAAGTAGAAATTAATTTTTGGGAAGGCCCTTATGGGAAATTTTCACCCTTAAGAGTACCGTGCCCTATCCCTATCGGGAAGCGCGGTACTGAGGGATACTACTGCTCGGTATTGTTAAGCATGGGCGTGGTACTGTGGGGTACCACACGGTAGTGTTTCCCCTAGGCGCGACAATGGTGATTTTTAAGGGTAAAAAATTGATTTTTCTCCGATTTTTAGCTGAGATCAAGTTATTAAATGATTAATGAATGTTTCCCATGACCTTTTGCAGGTGTTTGCAACTTGTTTGGAGCAAAATGGTCAGTTGGAAAGAAAGAGAGCATGAGGCGGATGATTTGTTGGCCGAAAATTACCAAAGGACCGTGACTGCATTGCGAGAATGTGGTTTGTTGAAATTCTTCAAGACCAAAGGTATACGCAAGCAAGCCAAACTTCTCATCCATATTATTCAAATGTGGGACCCCGACATTCAAGCTTTCCGAGTTGGATAAAACACCCACAAGATTGAACTCGAGGACATTTATTTCCTCACGGGTCTCTCAAAGAGAGGAGCCCGGGTGAGTTTTACTAGGTTCATGGCCTCGGAGGCAAGCACTGATTCTTTAATTGCTCGTTATTTTCGTCAAGGTTCGGGGAAGAAAAGCGGTAAGGTGGTCATTAAGGATATTGTAGAACTTCCTTTAAAAACCGTGTTGTTCACCATCACACGTGCAGCAAGGAGTACGGGTCCCCATCAGGCATCCCATACACAAATGAATCTTGCAATGGATTCATGGCAGGGACAATATTCAACTGGTGTGAGGTAGTATTGACCAACTTCAAAGAGAAAGTGAACAAGTGTAGGCTTGGAGAGAACTCTCAGTTTGGGTACGGGAGCATTTTAGTCACCTTCTTCTTGGCGAGGGTGTCATTGTTGCGTCCACAGCTAACCATGCATGCCCGTCCACCCACCGGGCCATGGATGGCTCGATGGAGTGAGTATGCAGGACGGCTCGGGGGGCACAGCGTTTGGCTTTCGGTGAAGACTTCTTCTCATGGCTCGAGGAACAGATCATGATGATCAATGACTACCCCTATGCAGGGGTGGACTTCCGCGAGGACATAGACTTGGCACTTCCGGAAGATGAGGATTGGGACAATTCAGGCATGACCTTCATTAATGTGTTTTTTAATTTTTTGAATATATGATTTTTAATTATTTTTTAGAATGTGTAAAAAATATTTTAATATATATACGTGTGCATGTCGCAAATCATGGACCACAGAGACCTGCAGGGTACTCGCCATTATGCCGAGCCCCTTCGGACGAGGAAGAAGATGAGGATGAGGTAGGAGGGGTCCAAGAGATAGAGAGGAACCTACGGGGTTTAACCCACGGGGTCCCAACTATGAGGATGGACGACATCCCTTTGCATCTCCAGCGACATACCGTAGGTGTGCCTAGGCATATTGGTCGACTCCTCTATAGGGTGGCTCGGGATATAGTGTGCTATCACCAGCAGCATGAGGAATCTGAGGAGGAACATGATAGATCTCCCAGATCTCCTTAGATGGTAGCTTTTATCTTTTTTAGGCATGTACACGATATGTAGGCTTCGAGAGCCAAATTTTTGTCTAGGACTAGGTCCCAAATTTTGTCTTTTTGAACACAAACTTTATGTATTTTGAGGAAAAACACTTTTATATGCAGTGATATATACATGGACCTACTTTTATGACCTATTTGTTTACAATGACTTGTGTGTTCATTTTATGATGTGTTTTTATATATGGGCAAGATGCCAATCCAAAATGTAATTAGCTAATGAATCAGCTATACAATTGAATTCTCTTGGTATGTGTTGATATGAAATAAAATTAAAAGATCGTTCCAAGAGGCGTACCCTTCGAAATAAGCGAAGTAGGATAGGATTGCGAACTGTGTAAACACGATTCAGATGAGAAACCACGAGTTGGGAGTCTAGAAAGACTGATAGGGAGTCAATTCCAAGGGAAGCAACCTCTGTCAAGAGTCCAATGACTGCATGGTACTCTGCGATATTGTTGGTTGCGGGACCCAAACAATTGGCTCCTGAAGATAGCAACTCGCCAATGGGAGAATAGATTACCCATGCTATGGAAGCGAGGTTCCGAGTATGTCGGCTTGCACCATCGGCGAATCCGAAGTAAGCAGACATCTACGCATAAAATCACAAGTCAAGGTAAGAATGGATACATGAGGTCCGTGCATGCACACGAAAAAGATAAGTGAAAACAAGCCAGGTACATTATGTACAAAAACTATCTCACGCAGGATAACCCTACGCGTAGAAACGTTTGAGGTACAGCCCATTGCGGGGCCATGCCAATGGTGTGCCATCACAATCAATAAGTTCATAGGCTCCTTTCTCCAAGACACGTTTTACAACAAAGGGGCCATACCACATAGACTCTAGCTTTCCTTTTCCAAGTTTATCGTGCATTTGATCATATGTGAGTACGAGATCACCTTCATTGAAAACCCAAGGTTGAATAGATTTGTCATATTGTGCTTTGACGCGTTTTTTATGAGCTTCGTTGGCTAAAGCAGCGTCTCGGCGAGTTTCATCTAGCTTAGCTAGGTATAGAAACCGTTCCTCTTCGGAAGTGGTGTGGGGAAGTAGCTCTATGGCTATCTTAAGTGACGGAATTTCACATTCAATCGGTAAAATGGCTTCCAGGACGTACACCAGTTGGAATGGTGTGAACCCGGTAGCACTTTTACTGAGGTTCGGTATGCCCATAATGCCGAAAACAGAGCTGAGTGCCAATTGGACTTATGAGTACCCACAATTCACTAAATCATGTGTTTCAGAACTTTGTTAATGGCTTCCACTTGGCCATTAGCCTGTGGGTAGTACGGGGTTGAGTTTTCATGACGAATACCCAACTTGGCGCTCAATTCTTCAATCATATGGTTCCTAAAGTGGGAGCCATGATTGGTTGCAATGGATTTTGGGACACCGAACCTAGCTATAATGTGGTTGAATATGAACTGTGCTATTGTTTTGCCGTCTTTAGCATAAGTAGGCATCGCTTCAAACCATTTTGTGAAATAATCCACAGCTACTATGACATAGCTATGCCCCCTGGCTGAAGTGGGCCTACAATGCATGAAATCTATGCCCCATTTGGAAAAGGGGCCGACGGCAATAACAGGATGGAGTGGAGCAGGATGTGAGCGTGTCTTACTATGAAATAATTGACAGGGTGGACATTTCTTAACCGTTTCAATGCAGTCTTTGAAAATCGAGGGCCAAAAATATCCCACTCGCAGTATCTTCCGGGCCATAGCCATCCCAGAGAGATCACCACCACATGATCCAACGTGGCAGTCATTAAGAACGTGTTCCGCTTCATCTAAATTCAAACAGCGTCGAAGAACAGTATCGACACCACACCGATAAAGGGTATCGTTGACTATGAGGTAGTACTTGGCATGATGTCGGATACGTCGACATTCATCGTGGGTGAGGTCGGGGTGGAATCGTTGGGTTTGGAGATATCATAAAATATCCCCGTACCATGGGTCAGACATGCTAATGAGGAACAACAATTCATCAGGAAGAGAATCGATGGGCTCGGGTTGCTCGGTAGCACGGGGCAAGTTACAAATCAACTCGACAAAGACCAAAGACTTCTTGGACTTGGCTTTGGAAAATTCCAAGTCAAACTCTTGTAGGATGACGATCCAACGAGAATATTTTCCCCCAAGAACTTGACGTGTGAGGATATAATACATTGGATTGAAATCTGCTATGACAGTGGTCCAGCGGAGTAGAATGTAATGATGAAACCTCTGGACAGCAAAAATTGTTGCCAGAGCCAGTTTTTCAACATGTGAATAATGAGTTTCAGAGTCGAGAAGACTCTTACTAAGATAGTATACCACATGTTCTATTCCGTTATTGTCCTCTTGGACTAACACCATACCGATGGTGGAAATCGAAGCTGCGAGATAAAGAATGTAATCCCATGTGTAATTGGGGGGTTGAATCACAGGATCTTTAGTTAAGGCTTCCTTTAGATGATCAAAGGAGCGTTGGGCTTCGTCGTCCCAGATGAAGGGGGTGTTCTTCTTTAGAAGCCTCATATAGCCTTTTGTTATCTCGGAAAAATTACAAATGAAACGGCGTAGAAAGTTTGCGTTCCCTTGCAAACTATGAAGTTCTGGGATGTTCATGGGGGAAGGTAGGGCTAAAATAGCTTCTACCTTCGTAGGATCTAAGCATATACCACTTTTGGAGATTATGAATCCCAAAAGTTTTCTGGATTCAACGCAAAATACGCACTTATGTGGATTCAAACGGATATTGTAGCGACGACACCTTTCAAAAATGGCACCTAAGTGATTAGGATGGTCTTTCCGGGTCTAAGAATGAGCGGGAAGGTCATCAAGATACGGTTCTACAATATGTTTGATATTGTGAAATGCATACAACATCGCCTGTTGGAAAGTTGCCCTGACATTTTTTAGACCAAAAGGTAACTTTCAATATGCAAAAATTCCCCATGGGAAGATAAAGGTTGTTTTATGCTAGTCGGTTGGGAGGATATCGATCTGATTATAGCCGAAAAAGCCATCCATGAATGAAAAGATGACACTCTCGGCGCAGTTATCGATGATCTGGTTGATGAATGAAGTTGGGTAGTTTTCCTTTGAACAAGCTTTGTTCAAGTTGCAGTAATCGACACAGACTCTAATCATTCCCTATTTCTTGGCTGCGAGAACGATGTTAGATACCCATTTTGTCAGTGGGACAGGATAAATAAAACCAACACGCAAAAGTTTTTCAACCTCTGCTTTGATAGCGGCTGCCTTAAGAGGGTGGACGGGTCGGAGTTTTTTCCGGACAGGTCGGGCGCCAGGAAAGGTTGGAATCTCATGGACCACAATCGAGGGGTCTATTCCTGACATCTCTTCATAACTCCAAGCAAAAACATCGCGGAAGGTTTTAAAGTAGGCAGTGTAGAACTCCATTTCGAGGGGAGTGCATGTCTTGCCAATATGAATGTTTTCCACGACACCATGCTTCACTAAAATGTCAATGGGAGTGGTTTCCATAAGGTTGGCCAAGTTTCCTTCGAAAAATACTTTGTCGAGGGAAGTGGGAAACTTGGTTTGAACCATTCCAAGTGAAGGGATGGATTTTGTATCGGGCTCAATCGTCTGAATGGTGGGGAATGAAAATCGATGATGGAAATCTCCCCATGGTGGTTCATCACCGCACATAACCTTCATAATTGATTCGTCAGTGGGAAAAATCAATGTGAGAGGATCGATAAGTGGTGGGGATGAATGAGTCTCTGACGAGAGCTGCACCACGGTGTGATGGGTAGTAAAATCAACCCAATCGGTGGCTGACTGGATCGCTTCGTATGCTGCGAGGTTTCCATTTAATGGCATGGAGTTGCCATAGTTTTCAATCTCAGTGGGACTCGGAATCAGCCAAGAATCATTGGAAGGGGTGACATTCGATGATATCATGTTGACTGGTTGAACGTGGGACCCTATCTCTGGGAAAACTCCAATAAGGGAAGAATCCTTCATAATACCAACGCCAACGTCTTGGAACCGGTACCAAGGCTGATCCAATAATGGGATGGTGTTGGCGGAGTTCGGATGAGAGTCTAGGATACAGTAATCAAGCTAATCTATGGTGACAATTTTCCGTTCATGAGGAAATTGCATGATCCGAAAGATAGTGGATGTTATGGTAGTCATGGCATAAAACCAGTTCCGACCAAGTAGAAGATTGTAATCTAATGGCGCATCCACGACTTCGAGGTGTACATATATTGTTTTTCCCCCCAGTTCAACACCAATTGCAGGAATGAGTCCATAAGGTTGAAAACCGTGTCCGTCAAATGCCTTGAGAGTAGTGGGAGACGTCATGACTTTGGGTGAGCCTAAGGCTCTCCAACAATTCAAAGACATAATCAACGTGGAGGCACCTTCATCTAAAACAATGCAATGGATGCTATTTCCATGGATTTTTGTATGAACCTGGAAGGCTAACTGGTGGGAAAGCCTAGGTTTGACATACTCTAAGTTAAACATAATGGTGTTGGAAGTATCCGGGTCCACTACCCCCAATGCTGAAAGTAAGGTTCTGCGTTGCGTAGGGCAGTGTTGAAGAACCTCTAGAGTCGACATCGCACAGGGTGCTTGAGCTAAATCCTCAACAATGTTGTAATTATGGGTAGCTCGCGTGTTGGGATTAAATGTCTCCTTTCATATGGTTCCCTTGGGTGGGCGTAGAACTGTGTCTGTAAGCGGTCTCTCGATATGGAGATGGCCGTTAGGGGGAGGAGTAGGAGACGGATCTTCAACGGGAGACTTGCCTTTGGCTGTCTCTTACTATTTGTTTGAACTTGGGGGGTTCTCATATGTCTTTGAACGAGTGGTTATGTGAATCTCCTCATTACTCGTCATCAGGATTTCACGATTTGCGGACGTCTCTCCGCGAGTTGGGTTGCTCGGGTTGCCCCCTTGTGGGGTTTCTTGGGAAACCATTTGCTGTTACTGCTGAGGGAAAGGGTTAGTTAACATTGCAGGGTGAGAGGATCCTTTAACGAATTTGTTGACTTCATCCTTGTAGGGACATTCACGCATGTAGTGATCATCTTGACAAATCAGGCAGGGAAACTTAGCCTTCCGACATGGTTTCGGGTCGTTTTGGGTGGGTTGTGGCTTGGGGTTCTCATGCTGGTTAGAAGTCTTCTTGGATTTACCATGATTGTTCTTATTTTTTCCTCCGGATGGTTGTGATGTAGATTGAACTGCATTCACTTCGGAGGAGATAGCAGGAGAAGTAGAAGCTTTTGGAGCAGCCTAAGATAGAGCGGGAGAAGCAGAAGCTTGTTGCCCCGTCGAGTTGGTGGTAAGTTGGGCCTTGACTGAACCGACAATACCATGAATGGGGGGTTCAGTGGCAGGTTTCGTTGGATTAGTGGTAACGCGGGTGGCATGGGGAAGAAGTTCGTGTAAAGTGTCGGATTGGGTATATACCAAATCCATGTACTGGGCTACCGAGATGGCTTGTTCCTCCGTGACCGGCCCGCGCATAGCGATATCCCTGGGTATGGGAGGCAAGAATGACTTTGTGAACCAATCAGCGAGTAGCTGATCCGGAATGGGTGCCTTGATTAGCCTACGGCGTCAACGCCACTCATGGATGTGATCCGAAATGTGCGTAGAAGTGGTTTGACGCAATGAGGTTAACAGTTCTGTTCTAGTCTCATACCAAATGGGGAGCTGGAAATGGGTCAAAAACTGCATAGCCAAGGTGTTAAAATCATGGAAAGAGTGTTGTGGCAGCTCGATGTACCATTTTGCTGCCGTGCCGGTAAGCGTACGCTGGAAGAGCCGTAGTCGAATGGAATCGTCCATCAATGAGTTGGATGAACACCAAAGATGGAAGGCCATTATGTGGTTCTTGGGGTCTTCCTCGAGCTTATCATTGAACTTAGGAATGTCCGATGGAAGTTTGGATGGAATAGGTGGCCAATGAGGTTCATGCCATATAGGATCATTAATGAGCCTCGACAAATTGGGTAAATCTAGCGTGGCCAGAAAAGGAAGTTGACGGTTGGTCTGTGAGTATGAGTAGTAACCATACTGTGCAGGGAAACCTGGAGGGCCCTGCATAGCATATTGGTGCATGTTATACCCATATGTGTTTCCCGCAGGGTACTGCTGGAAGTTCTGGGGGCAGTAGGCCATCTGGTTAACCAGTTGTGTGTTGGAAGTCATTACCTGACTAGGAATCACGGTGGTAACCAGTTGTTGGATGTTCTGCTGAGTGGGGATGGTAGGTATGGTACCCTGGGGTTGTTGTGTCCCAGGAATGGTTGCTGCTCCTTGTTGGGGAAAGGTGCCCTAGAGTTGTTGTGTCCCAGGAATGTTACCACTACCTTGAGTAAGTGGAGAATTTCCCATACCAAGGTTAGGGGGTGGCTGTGACAGTGGTGTCCATGGAATATGGGTTCCATGGATTTGTTGCAGCCGAAGGATAGTGGAGGCCAGAATTCAAGTTGGGGGGAATTTGAGATTTCCCCCCAGCTTGGTTCCAGTTTCCAAACAATGAGTACCCCCCGCTCTGTGGGATTTGAGATCCCCAAGAAGGAAGCATGCCTGACGAAGGATGTTGAAGATGAGGCCCGGTTGGGAAACCGGTATAAGGTTGTCCATTGCCAAGTGTGTTGTACATACCATACTGAGCAGATGCTGCTGGTTGGGAGGGCTGTTGGATGGTGCCGATGGGTTTCCCTCCAGCAGATGGGTTGGATGGTCCTATAGGAGGAGGTTGTTGACTAGGAACGGGGTTCCCAACAAAGAGTTGTCCTCCAGTATGTTGGGTTGATGGCCCAATGGGAGGTGGTTGGTGACTAGGAGCGGGGTTTCCAACAAAGGATTTTCCTCCAGTAGGCTGGGTTGATGGCCCGCCAGGAGGGGGTTGGTTGTTGGGATTAGGGGTCGCAACAGTCGATTGTCCACCTCCTGAAATGGTGTAGATGGTGGCCGAAGGTGAACCTCCGGTCAGTATGGATGATCCAGCGGTATGACTTGGTGTTCTTCCGACACTAGCAAGGTAAGATAGTGTCGATTGGCCAACGGTGCCAAAGGTGCCGATTTGTGGAGGGGGTCTTCCATATGTGACGGGCGGGGACAGAGAAAATACTAGGTTATCCCTCATAGAATGTGTGCCAAACATGCTTGATGGCAGTAAATGTGGGGAATTTAACCGAGTTGTGTCGGTGGTTTCATCCATATTGTCTTCAACAATAGGAGGACCATCGAAGACTGGGTCCGGGTTCGTATCCTGCAAAGCGTTTTCGAGGTCCGACAGGAACAGAGGTATAGTAACGTCTGAAGGTCCGGAGCCGTCTGCATAGGAGTGATGAAATTCTATGCTAGACGAAACGTTGGGAGCCCGATAGTTGGGAGGACGGGTAGCAGGGGGATATCTAGAAGCCGACGAGAGCATTTTCTCTGTATCACGTTTAAACTATGCCGACGCTAACGGGGAATTGCTAGACTAACCATACTAGATTGGATGGAGGCCATGATATCGTGTCCCGAAGGGAGGTTGGGGAGGGATACTGTACGAGGTATGTTGCTGGAAGAACTGGTTTCCTGTGGATGAACACTAGATGGCGCTATGGTAACAGGCGGAGGTTCCACCTGGGAAGTGATAAATCCATAGTCAGGTTCGAAAGGTGTATCAGGAAGTTGGGTTTCTTCGATAACTTCAACGTATCCACCCGGGACTGCAATCAATTCGGATAAATCTTGGTCGGATCCTTCGGTGGTGCCAACAGATCCTTCCGTAACATCGTAGAAATCCTCTGGTGGAAGGGTGGTGCTGACATCGAGGAGGATGATGGCCTCCAGTCTAGTATCTTGGGCAGTACTAGTTTCAGCCGCTGTAGTGTTGTCCACTATGGTAGATATATCTGGAATAATAGTGGGTGAAGTGACAATGGGAGTCTTAGATGTACTAATGGTTGCAGAAACTGCAAGAGGTTCTGAGACCGTGTTGTGAGTAATAGGTCCAGGCGGAACTGAAGATGTAGTGCGTATCGGCGGTGGAATGTTCCCTCGACCAGCACCGCATCCAGAAGGGGCGGGAATATGTGATGCAGGTGGACCAGAGGTCCGTGGTGGTGGTGGTGGTGGAGGGATTTAGCCCTATACTCTTTGTGATATCCGTGGTGTTTCTGACATAATGGGAGGAATACGGAATCCGGGGGCAGTCTCGTAACAAAGAACTCAAAAACCCTAATGCAGTCGAGTGTGCAAAAGGGGAGCTAGAAAAAGCAAGGCTCGCAGGCCAAAAAAGAAATCTCTAAAATCTATACTGAGACCGGCATCCCAGTAAGCGAGCTAAGAAAAAAATGGCCAGAATGCCAACAAGCAGTCACTAAAAAGAAAAAATGACCCTCTATTAAGATAAGATAACAAGCAAACTTCCTAACTAAGGGTTGGAGACCTCAACAAGTTGTATCCTTCACAAGGTGGTGAAATCCAAGTCAAACAATACAACGTGAGAGACCAATAATGGAAGGATATCCCTCTACCGAAAGGGATCCTGGGTAAAAGAGTCCTAGTAGAAAATTTACTAAGCTACCTCATTCATGACACGTTGGAAAAGGTTTTCGGCGCTTCTGCCTTATCACCCTTGCATTATGAGTATGGTCGCCGTATAACACAAGGAAGACAATGATCGATGTTTCCTTAGGGATAAGTGGAGTGTGGCATTCCACAGAGTCTATCCGGTTCTCGATCTCGCGGCGGTTTAACCCCTGAAAGTTTAAAACAGTCAGGAGGCCCCTCCACAAATTGGTGTATGACCGTGTCAATAAATACTAGAGGATTTTAGTTCCCTAGAGGACAACGACTATGTCTCATATGAAAATGACAAGGTGGAATTATTTGGATGCCTATCCCCGGTGTCCTACCTAACTACCAAATTATTTTGATTTCCTCAAGTGAGGTTAATGTTGGTTTAGTTAGGGAGATTAATTTTAGTGGTTGTATTACTCAATCGGGTAAATGGACATGAAACTTGGTGGTGTTGTGACGACCCAAACCATGAAAGTGAGAATGAATCGAAATAAGCCTTGTATTCGATGAAAACTAGCTATGGAAGAGAGAGAGTTCTTCGATCATAAATGCATG
Source organism: Larix kaempferi (assembly GCA_027924585.1). Lineage (NCBI taxonomy): Eukaryota > Viridiplantae > Streptophyta > Pinopsida > Pinales > Pinaceae > Larix > Larix kaempferi. The sequence continues at coordinate 19,015,835 of BSBM01000515.1, forward strand.
AAACTTTCACAAACAATGAAAAACCACTTCGAAACAAACCTTTTGTTTTCTTTTTCTAAGTAAAGCCAAACTAAAATAAACACTTCTTTCAAATTCACTGATCTATAATTATAATGCTTCAAAATGAGAATTTATATGGCAAATTGAATGGTTCACTTCCTAATGCACAATAATACTGCTAGATCATTTCAATCCAAACAACACAAATGTTCTCCAATGATAATTTCCAATATAGATTTTAATGATGATAATGAAAAAATGGTAGTTATAAGAACAATGTGATTATGAAAGATACACAATCCAATAAGAGAGGACAGTAGTAACAGTTTGGTTGTGATGGGAAGATCAAGCCAATGCAATCAAACTAAAGGGGTGACACAATATAGAAATAATGCCACTAACTCATAAAATAATCAAGCTCACAGTGAGAAATAAACAAACCACAAAGACTGTGCAATGGACAGGATAGTGGTAAGCAACATGAAACACCAAACTGAAGCAGAGAAAATAAAAAAATGACTCAGGAAACCAAACAGGAAAGAAAAATTGAAAAAATGCAGACACTACCGTGTGGGCAAAGCTGACTAAAATGCGGTACTGGTACACTACCGCTCTGGTAAGAGTGCTGGGTACGCAGTACTACCGCGCTGTAGACAGTGATGGGGGCGTGGTACTGCTGCTAAGGTTGGAAAAAACACAACTTTTGAAAAAGAATTTGAATTTTTCAGGGTTTCTGCAGACCCAGAGGACTCACTGATCACAGAGGGAGAAAAAATGTAGAGAGAAGGGGTGAATAAAGGTCAAAGAGACCAAAATTCAGTACTGGTTTGAAGAGAAAGAAGAATCACAATAAAAAATGACTGAAAGTGAAATAAATCAATCAAATGGGGTTCAAACCAGCGGAGTCGCCAATTTTTGTTGTAGAAATTTCTCCCTACGGATAGGTAGAAACTCTCTTAGGTTAAAGTAGACTTAACTGACTCTAAACTAAGACAAAAAGATAAAAAAATGCTACCTTGAATTCCTATATCTAAACAAACATCTCAAGATTATATTGCTGAAAGGAACGGAAGAGATCTAACTGACCTTCAATTCAATTGCTCGTCCTAGTGGTTGCTCCAATCTCCAAGTCCTCGCGAATGAAACTGTCAGAATGAAACCAAGATACAAGCATATACGATCCTCTAGCAACTTGAAATATGAGTTAGAATCTAAATCTATAGTAGAAACAAATCATATGATTGAAACAAAATCAACATACATGATTTGGGAAACAAGACAAGTTATGTTTTATTACCAACTTGAAGTCACTTACAATGGTTGCTTGATGTCCAAGCCAACTCCCAGCTCCAAGTGCTTTCTCCTCTAGCTATCTCCACAATCATTCAAGATCATAGGTTTGATGTCTCCAAGAGTCCTCCCCTTTGGTCATGGAAGGCCTCTCTCTTATAGTGTGTAGTAGGGCTAACCAACAAGAGAGAAGGATGGATCTTGGGAGTGTTTAGTGGATCAGGCCCACTAATCTGAGAAAGTGAGTTAAGATCGAATCAGGGATACCAATCCTCAAAAATCTCTCGAAGATCAAGATTCCACAAGCCATGGCAAAAAGGCTAAAAAAGGAGTACCGCGCCCCTTCAACTGAGCATAGCGCGGTAGTACCGCGTGGCAGAGAAGGAGCATAGCGCGGTAGTGGGGACTACCACGCCCCTAAGATTGAGCAAGGTGTGGTAGTGTAGGTATGTGAGGTCTCAACTGGGTTGATTCTTGACAGGACAGGTTTGTCTTCAAGGATCATTCATCATTTTTCTCTTCTAGGTGTTTTAAGCAGTAGGGGGAAGTGTCGTCAACTTATTTTTATGGTGACGATGTGACACTGTGAAATATGGAGGTATAACACCAACATTGTTTGGTTTGGTTTGTTTGTGTTGTTTTTTTGGTCTTTTGGATCAAGTGAGTCTGATTGAAGTGACAGGAAATTTCAATCCCCCACGGTCATCCACTCCATATTTTTCTCCCTGATCACCTCACTGGATCTATCCAGCATACTAGATCCACTTCCGAACCCTTGTTGAGCTTGGTTATCTTTTGTTGGCTTGCATTGGATTGTTTTTTAGTGTTTTTGTGTTTTTAGGTCATTGGAGTGCTTGTCATTTATTTGAGAATTTATGAGTGATTAGAGTGTTGCAAGTAGTCTCTTCTTTTCAACCATTTACATTTAAAAGCATTATTGTTATCAAGTTTTGTCTTGATATATCATTGAAAGAATTAAAAGTGCTTCATTTTTACCATTTTCAAGTTCATTTGGAGATTGGTGTAAAAAATTGTTTCATGCATTGGAATTCGTCATTTATTAATCTTTTGGAAAGTTTGAAACAAGAGCTAATCGTTTGTATTTTTCTTGAATTATGAGTCATTCATTTTCTTGAAAAATCCAAGTGAAGTCAATTTTTTGCAAAAGTGATTCCATGCTTCAAGAAGTTATATGCATTTTTTATTTTCATGCTTGTAGGTTATCATTGTGAAAATTGAAAAGTTAGTGTGCTCTAATTAGGAATTCTCCTTTTTCATCATTTAGTTCCATTCTAATTGAAAAAGACAAAGAAAACGCTTTGATTTGGATTTGATGTGTTGTTGATTTTCATGTTTTGCTTGAAAAACGGAAAAGAGTGCTTTCATTATCATTTTTGGTAGATTGGGAGTGTTTTTGAAATTTATTGTTTTGTGAGACCATTGGAAAAATATTTCTCCTTCCCGTACATAGATTTCATCAAAAGAAAGCGTGCATTTTCCATGTAGTTAGGGTTTGCATTATGTTTACGTTTGTGTACTCACCTCATGCATTCACCTAACCGTCCAGATAAAATTTACCGGTAGAACTAGGTTAAATTTTTTAGTAACGTGTGTGTTAAGTTAGAGACATGTTCCGGCATCGTAAAACATGGCAGTTGTCATTATTTGCCAGCACTGCATCCTGGGGGCACTGTAGTTCTTCCACATACCAACCGGTATATCGAAGGCCCTTTCACGTACCAACCAATATATTGAAGGCTCTTTCATGTACCTTAGGGTATATCAAAAGGCACTTCACGTACTCGGTAGTATATCGAAAGGCACTTCACGTACTTGGTAGTATATCGGAAGGCTCTTGTCGTACAGTTGTGCATTAGACAGCACCACTACGGATTTGAGCTCCCACGTACCTCGCATATATCAGGAGACACTCCTAGGATTCTTGAGACCAACCGAGCTAACCATTTGGCAGTCTTGGCAGAGCAATACATCGAGAACAACACTCGAGGAGCTACTACGCACGTACTATCAAGTAGTCAGGTTATATGGTCAGGGGTATGGTCCTAATCCTCCCTGGTTAGTGCTATGAAATATTGAGCCGAGTATAGTTGTTGGACCATGGAGTATATCGTGAGTTGCAAAGCCTTGACAATCCCGTGAGGTTCCAGAATTTTGAATCCACACCTATCACATAAGTTTGCTTGCGGCCTTAGTTTGAAGAGATTTTTCTGGATTGCTTTTTCTTTTGTTTAGAATACCCTTAGGAGAATTTCTGGTTCGTTCATTCTGGTTGAACAACCTATGAGAAGGTCCCACTGAATTTTAAACTTACCACCCGAATATCCCCTTAATCAAGAGGTAATTTCGAGGGTAAGCATGGACGCACAAGTTATAGTCGTGTCACCTGAAGCAGAAAACTCCACTATGGAGTTGGCAGCGAATATGTTTCTTCCTGATTCACCAACCTCTAACCCGTCAAGGGATGAAGAGGCAGAACCTTCCACTTCACGAGACACATCCTTCCACCGCGTGATGCCAGGAGAGGCTGGATCTTTAGAATGGTTAAATCCATCCCAGGACGACCATGTATCCGCAGCATTTGGTCCATCTGCATACTTTTGGGACACCTCTCTCGGGAAACAATGGGCCCACTTGGCTGTCAATCCGAGCACTGAAACTTCCCCTCTCTGGGCTCCTCATGCCCAGCATATGGCTCCAGTATATGAACTCATGGACCAACTACGTCAACGTGGTGACGAACTTCATCGCCAGAGTCTATCACAGAGAAGAAACATCCCGGAGACACCCATGTTTCAATACACTCCCATTCGCTCATTATCTCTTACTTCATTGGAAACACCCACACACAACGTGACCACTTACGAACCTAGTCAACCTTCATTTCCTACGAGTACACCTCTCAGTCAGGGGATAGTTCTGCACATCAAATGACTCAGAATGTTGAACAACAACAGTCCAACACCCCTCCCACTACTACTACTGGGACATTACCCACCCCTCCCCCACCCCAAAAATCGTTGGGAGGATACTCCTTACCTCCTAATTTTATTACGAGTAGTGTTCCTCCAATAGTAAGTAGTCAACAAGCCATTATGAGTCAAAAATCCACTAGTGGTCAACACGTTGTCACTGGGGGACAACCCTCATTTTCTAGCCATAATTCGAGTGGAGGACTTCCAATTGGTCATTCCCTTGGTAGCTCTTTACCTGTTATGGGATCCACCATGGGATTACCCCATGGTGGGGGACCATCCAACCCAACTCAACCAACATGGATTCAAGCGTATCCAAGTTATCTTAACCCTGTTTCAGGACAACTTTATCCTGGAAACGTACTCCACGAGATACCTTATCCCGGAAACTCATACACTCCATGGGGACATTTCAATGTTGCACCAATTTGACCCCCACCAACTTTTCCTCATGCCCCACCACCCCCACCACCGTTTGGTCGACCTCCTTCTGGAGGGGGCGAACCTCCACCTTATAGTGGAGGTGGAGGCCCACCCTATTTCGGTGGTGGAGGGTCACCTTATTTCGGTGGAGGCGAAGGACCACCACCTTCTGGTAGTGGTGGGCCCCCACCTTATGGAGGAGGCCCACCTCATTCTGTAGGTGGAGGCCCACCTTATTCTGGCGGTGGTGGAGGACCACCACCTTCTAGTAGTGGCAGACCTCCACCTTATGGAGGAGGCCCACCTTATTCCAGAGGAGATGGCCCACCCTATCTCGGTAGTGGAGGCGATGACCCACCCTATCCCGGCGGTGGAGGAGGTGGCCAACCCTATTCTGGCAGCGGAGGAGAAGGACCCCCTTATTCCGTCACCTACGGAGGACCCCCACCTAGAGGTCCACCTTATTTCGGCAGTAGAGGACCCCTACCTTCCGGTGGTAGACCACCCTATTATGGTAGTGGACCTACACATGGTCCACCACCCAACCCCAGAGACCCACCCCCTTATGGTCAATTTCCGACGGGAACCCCTTATAATCAATCGATTCAAGGTCCCACTGGTCCATATATGCCATATCAATACTATTAGTATCCGCAGCCCAACCAACAGCTGTCATTTTTTGCTACTTTGTACCTACCCGACCTATCTCGTCTAACCAATGATCCCATCTTCCACGGTTATAATTGGCCACCCATTCTGGCCAAGCCACCCTCTGATATTCCCAAATTTGATGGCAAACCTGGTGAGGACCCGAAAAACCATGTTATGACTTACTATCTGTGGTGCTCATCCAATTCCTTGATGGACAACTCGATCTGTTTAAGGTTGTTTCAAAGGACCCTCACCAACCCAGCTGTCAAGTGGTATATTGCATTACCACCGCACTCATTTCCCAATTTTCGCTCTCTTGCTATGTCTTTTTTGACTCATCTCCAGTTACCCATATGCTGCGAAACTGGTACGGACCTTTTGACTTCGCTCCATCAAACCACCGCAAATCATATCTCTGATCATATCCATGAGTGGTGGAGGAGACAACGTCTCATTAAGGCTCCTATTCCAGACCAACTCTTAGCTGACTGGTTCACTAAGTCTCTTTTACCTGGCATAGCTCAAGATGTGGCCATGGGAGGGGCCATCACCGAGGAACAGGTTATTTCCCGTTCCCATTACTTAGACCTTGTCTACACTCAGTCTGGCACGTTGTATGACAATGTTCCTGATGCACCCTGCCCTACATATGACCCTACAAAACCACCCAAGGGACCTCAGGCCAATGGAATTATCGATTCCCTTAACTCCCAGCCTTCTACTCAAAATGGTGGACAGTCGAACCCCCAGGGTTCTTCCCCATCCCTACCACAGACTACTAGCAACACCACCAAGTCACCCACTCCTGCTTCCACCAAGGAGGTGAATTCTTTCCAATTAGATTCACCTCAAAAATCCGATGGTAAGAACAAAAACAAGGGTAAACCCAAGAAATATTCTAACCAGCAGGAGCCCAAGACCACCCCTGAAGACACCAAACAGAAGAGGAAGTTAAAGTATCCTTGTTTACTATGTGGTGGTGACCATTTCTCCAAGGAATGTCCCCACCTAGACGAAGTGTAGAAGTTTCTCAAGGGAAACCCCACTCCCGCAGTTCTCAATGATTCCTTCCCCACTCAGAATCAGCAAACGATTGCTCAACCCCTTCCTTCACATGGAGAGACATCCTCTACCATGCATGTTCTCATGATGAGTGGTGAGACGGCTAACTTGAACACACGCTCACGTTCATACAACTCAGTCCCTCCGAAGGAACCCGTTGGAAGTAATACTTAAAAAGCTTCCACTTCTATTCCTGATGCTACCGTACCATAGGCCTCTCTCACCATTGAGAAGCCGTCATTAGATTTAGTGTTGCATTTGCCTAAGAGCATGATTCGAAAAGTAGTTTTCAATCCTAATGCTCGGGCAGCTCAGAACTACAACATTGTAGAGGACTTGGCACAAGCCCCTTGTTCCATGTCGATGCTAGAGGTCTTGCAAAATTGTCCCAACCAACGCAAGACTCTTCTCGCTACCATTGGCGTGGTAGATCCGGATTCCTCGAATACTATCATGTTTCGACTTGAGTACTTTAAACCGAGGCTTTCCCACCAGCTAGCATTTCAAGTTGCCATGAATATTGTTGGGAAGATGATCCATCGTACTGTACTAGATGAAGGCATTTCTACCTCGGTCATGTTGATATTGTGTTGGAGATCCATTGGTTCTCCTGAGTTAAACCATTCTCCCACTACCCTGAAAGCATTCGACAGTCATGGATTTCAACCCCATGGGATATTACAAGCCTTAGCAGTAGAGTTGGGGGGTAAGACCGCAACCATTAACGTGGAAGTGGTCATAGCCCCTTTGGATTATAATCTTTTACTTGGTCGTAATTGGTTTTATGCCATGACCGCGGTCATGTCATTTGTCTTCTGCATTGTGCAATTCCCCCACTAAGGTCAAATTGTCACTATCAACCAACTAGACTTCTGTACATCGGACACTGCTACTCATCCTGGTGATAATGTCTCGTTACTCAAGCAATCTTCATAGCCATATGAGAGCGTGGGGGTTGGACTCATAAAAGATTCATCTCTTATGGGTGTCTTTCCAACCCCGGATCCCCCTAACCATGTTGCCACAGTGAACATGATATCATCTTTCCCCAACTCCACCGATCAATGGCTCGTACCCGACGGAGCCACCATGCATTTGATTGGAGATAGAATGCCTCTTTCACCCACTGAAATCACTTATGAGGCTATCCAATCAACACTCGAGGACCACTTGGTTGGGGCCTCTACAGCGGACGTCATCCCTACCAGATCCTCTGCTCCATACTTTTCATTCTGACGAGTCCATTATGGATATTATGAGTGTGGATGACCCTCCGTGGGAATACCTCCACCATCGATCGTCCTTCCTACCCCCATTGGAGTCTGTGGAGAACAACATCACCACCATTTTTACACCGGATTGCATCCTTTATCTTGTCACTTCTGCCACCATGATCGCCATGGTTTTGGTCTAGGAAGACAACAACGCCCAGGAACATGTGATTTACTACCTCAGTAAGAGTCTTATTGACTCTGAAACCATTACTCACATGTCAAGAAGCTCGCTCTCGCGGTATTCATTACCATCCAAAATTTCTATCATTATATCTTGCTCCGCACCACCACCATTATCGCCGACTCGAACCCCATGTACCACATTCTAACACGTCAAGTACTTAGGGGCAAGTATTCACGCTGGATTGTGATACTTCAGGAATTCGATCTCCTCTTCGAGAAGGCCAAGTCTAAGAAGTCTTTAGTGTTTGTCGAGCTCATTTGTGATCTTCCACATGTTGATTTAGGATATGAGCCCAACGATTCTATTCCATATGAGTCGTTGTTCCTCATCAGCACGTTAGACCCATGGTATGGAGATATCACCTTATATATTCAGACCCAATGGTTTAACCCCCAATTGTCTCGTGACGATCCTCGTCATATACGCCACCACACCAAGTATTACTTGATCATTAAGGAGGCTGAACACGTCTTGAATGACAGTCACACTGGGGCTTGTGGCAGTCATCTCTCTAGGATGGATATAGCCCAAAAGATACTACGTGCGGGATATTACTGGCCATCCATCTTCAAATATTGCATTGAGGCCATTAAAAAATGTCCCCCATGCCAGCATTTTCAAATGAAAAGTGCTCCCACCCAGCCCCATTACACCCGGTTATTGTCATGGGCCCCTTTGCGAAATGGGGCATAGATTTCATGCACTGTAAGCCTACCTCAGTCGGGGGGCATGGTTATGTCATAGTAGCCGTGGATTATTTTACTAAATGGGACGAGGCTATGCCTACATACAACGAAGACGACAAAATCGTCGCACTCTTCATGTTCAACCATGTCATTGCACGGTTCGGAGTTCCACAAGCCATAGTCACTAATCATGGATCTCATTTCTAGAACCATACAGTAGACAAATTGAGCGCCAGACTGGGTTTTCGTCATGAAAACTCAAACCCTTACTATCCACGGTCCAACGGACAAGTAGAGGCCATCAACAAGGTCTTGAAAACCATGATCCAACGCATGGTGGGTACACACAAGTCAAACTGGCATAACATGCTCTTTTTCGCACTAAGGGATTACCGGACCTCCGTCAAGACTACCACCAGATTTACACCATTCTAATTAGTTTATGGATTGGAGGCAGTCCTACCAATAGAGTGCAAGATTCCATCTCTCAAACTCGCAGTTGAACTTCTTCCGAACACCACTGCCGATGAAGAAGGCTTCCTCTACCTAGCGAAACTCAACGAGACCCACCATGATGCTGCTCTTGCCAACGAGGCACATAAGAAGCGCATTAAATCTCAGTACAATCGGTTGGTTAAACCTCGTTTCTTCAACGAGGGTGATTTGGTCCTCACATACGACCAAAAACACGATAAGCTGGGGGCAGGTAAGTTTGAGTCCATGTGGCATGGATCGACCGTACATAATGAAGCATGTTCTGGAGAAGGGAGCCTACGAGCTAGAGGATTATGATGGGATACCTTTAGGAGAGCCCCGCAATGGGCTCTATCTGAAGAGGTACTATACCTGAGTTTTTCACGCATGAGTACTCTGTATATACTGTACATGGCATGTGTTTTGTGTGGTGTGATGCTTTGTTTTAGTGTGCCTAGATCTTGTTTCACTACTTATACCATGTTCTGTCTGCATGTGTAGATGGAAACCTGCTACATATTCGCAGATGGCGCCAGCCGGCATACCCATAACCTTGCTTTGGCATCCTGGGTACTTTATTCTCCCATTGGCGAGCTTATCAGCTCAAGAGGAAGTTGTCTAGGATACGTAACCAATAACACCGCAAAATACTAGGTGGTGATTGGAACCCTAACCAACACTATTTCCTTGGGTATGAGCTACATTTTAATCCACCTGGATTCACAATTAGTGGTTTCTCATCTTAACCGTATCTACACTATCCGCAACCCTACTTTGCTTCGTCTCTTCCGACAAGTTCATCTCCTAGAAAGGTCCTTTGAATCTGTTCAATACCTGCACATTCCACGAGACATGAATATAGTTGCTAACTCGATGGCCAACTTCATTTTAGATTGGTACATTGCATACACATAACATATTCATAAAATATAAAAGCAGACATAACATGTAAATTATCCGTTGTATAAGCAAACATGTAAACAAGATCCCATTAATCACCAATAGAACACAAGATGTATAAAAACCACCAATAGTGTCTGTATATATAAATCAGTACAAGATACAAAAATGGTAGTGTTGATACAAAAGTCTAAAGCATGCTAGCTTTCAGTAAGAGTAATCTCTACAAAATCTGAAGGTCATAAGATTTCAGTATATACATATATAAAACATGCACCTAAACCCTAGGTTGCGCATGGTAGCAGACTACGGCCCTCGCCACTTTCTGGAGCAGCGTGCCGAATTGTACTGATACTTCGACCGTCAGCTTCTGGTAGCGACGGGGTAGGTCATGGACACTTGGCTCTGGAATGTCCAAAGTCATCCTCTGGAGGTTCTCCTCGACCTCATCTAGCTCCTCGAGAGCATCACGGACTGCAGGGCACACCTCCGGTACTGCCCCTCTCCGCACAAGGCGTGAGACTCCAAGCGGTCGCCCCAGACCCACATCTACAAGAAACATGTAAAATTCATCAGCACTACTCCAAAAAATCATAAATGCATAAAATGAAAAAACACAAGTAGTTGTTCTTACAGATATCGTCCCACTGCGCTCCCTCCGGAAGCACCAAGTCTAGGTCCCCTCTGAAATTTTTACCATGGTATGTGTAGTCCTCCACCATGAGGATTTGTCCCTACAACCACATGAAGAAACCTGTGCCAAAACTAATGATGGGACCCCCACCGCCATGGAGAGCCATCACCTTTACCCACCTGGTCATGTGGGGATCTCATGCATCCCGGTCCTCAAGGTCCACTTGTGGACGCAAGTGTGGCACCCGCTCCAACATGAAAGACACCACCACTGAACCATAGCCAAACTGCTTCAGCGCCCCACGCTGGCATTTGGTCAACTGATCACGAAGACTGGTGAGGAGCCCCTCACACCAGTTGAACATGGTGGGAGCCATGCACTCCTCGGCGTACATCATCCGCGATTTGATCGTCAGATGAGCAAATCGGCTTCCGGCTACACACACAATGTTAAAGAGTACCGTCTGAAGGGACCGGTCCCTATTGTAGAATTTTCTCCCTATGGATAGGTAGAAATTCTCTTAGGTTAAAGTAGACTATAACTGACTCTAAACTAAGACAAAAAATAACAAATGCTACCTTGAATTCCTAGATCTAAACAGACATTTCAAGATTAAACTACTGGAAGAAACAGAAGAGATCTAAATGACCTTCAATCCAATTGCTTGTCTTAATGGTTGCTCCAATTTCCAAGTCCTCGCGAATGAACCTATCAAAATGAAACCAAGATACAAGCATATACGATTCTCTAGCAACTTGAAATATGAGTTAGGATCTAAATCTATAACAGATACAAATCATATAATTGAAACAAAATCAACACATGTGATTTGGGAAACAAGACAAGTTATGTTCTATTACCAACTTGAAGTCACTTACAATGGTTGCTTGATATCCAATCCAACTCCCAGCTCCAAGTGCTTCCTCCTCTAGCTATCTCCACAAAGATTCAAGATCATAAGTTTGATGTCTCCAAGAGTCCTCCCCTTTTGCTCATGGAATGTCTCTCTCTTATAGTGTGTAGTAGGGTTAACCAACAAGAGAGAAGGATGGATCTTGGGATAGTTTAGTGGATCAGGCCTACTAATCACAGAAAGTGAGTTAGGATCGAATTAGGGATACCAATCCTCAAAAATCTCTTGAAGATCAAGATCCCACAAGCCATGGCAAAAAGTCTAAAAAGGGAGTACCGCGCCTCTTAAACTAAGCATAGCACGGTAGTACCGCGCTCTATAGAAAGAGAATAATGCGGTAGTGTGGACTACCGCGCACCTAAGCTGGAGCAAGGCATGGTAGTGTAGGTATATGAAGTCTCAGCTGGGTTGATTCTTGACAAAATAGGTTTGTCTTCAAGGATCACTCATCATTTTTCTCTTCTGGGTGTTTTAAGAAGTAGGGGAAGTGTCGTCAGCTATTTTTATGGTGAATATGCGACACTGTGAAATATGGAGGTATAACAGATGCCCCCTAATGTGTGAGGTCAGAAGGGACTGATGGCCGAAAGACTTTACAAATACTATGCGGAGATAGCATCGAGGAGAGCAACAAGGAGCTGAAACAGAAACAAAATGTTAGATATACCACCGAGGCGGGCATCCCCATGCTCGGAAACCATTGACTCAAAGCATGGCTGCCGACCAATACATTGCAGATCCATGAGTACTGAGATGATATAGACTGTAGACAAATCATGGCTACTATGAACAAGCGTAGATCCATGAGACAGTAATGACACAACCACGACCAATACAAAAAGGGGATCTGTGTGACAATACAAAGGACATCTCCATCGCAACATGGATGCAATCAAGATACAAAGGTGCACCCAGGGTCTTCTACCCAATCGCAAATGATACGAATCTAGCCATGTGATTACAAAGTGTTGAAGTCGAACATGGTAGAAACCATTTGATTACCGGTCAATGATGTGAACCATTAACAAATGTGAGGGAAATAACCAATGATGACGATGATCCCCACGGTATCTGTAATACATCGCAACGAAATGCGAATGAATGGGTTGATGTCGAGCATTCGAGAGATTGCCGGGCGAGAGGATCCTTTAACGAATTTGTTGACTTCATCCTTGTAGGGACAGTCACGCGTGTAGTGATCGTCTTGACAAATTAGGCAGGGAAACTTAGCCTTTCGACGTGGTTTTGGGTCATTGTGGGTGGGTTGTGGCTTGGGATTTTCCTGTTGGTTCTTCTTGGATTTACCACGATTGTTCTTCTTTTTTCCTTCGGATGGTTGTGACGTAGATTGAACTGCATTCACTTCGGAGGAGATAGTAGGAGAAGTAGTATCTTTTGGAGCAGCCTGAGATAGAGCAGGGGAAGCAGAAGCTTGTTTCCCCGTCGAGCTGGTAGTAGGTTGGGCCTTGACTGAACCGACAATACCATCAATGGGGGGTTCAGTGGCGGGTTTGGTTGGATCAGTGGTAACACGGGCGGCATGGGGAAGAAGTTCGTGTAAAGTGTTGGATTGGGTATATACCAAATCCATGTACTGAGCTGCAGAGATGGCTTGTTCTTCTGTGACCGGCCTACGCATAACGATATCCCTAGCTATGGGAGGCAAAAATGACTTCGTGAACCAATCAACAAGTAGCTGATCCGGAATGGGTTCCTTGATTAGCCTACGGCGTCGACGCCACTCATGGATGTGATCCGAAATGTGCGTAGAAGTGGTTTGACGCAGCGAGGTTAACAGTTCTGTTCCAGTCTCATACCGGATGGGGAGCTAGAAATGGGTCAGAAACTACATAGCCAAGATGTTGAAATCGTGGAAAGAGTGTTGTGGCAGCTCGATGTACCATTTTGCTGCCGTGCCGGTAAGCGTACGCTGGAAGAGCCGTAGTCGAATGAAATCGTCCATCAAGGAGTTGGATGAACACCAAAGATGGAAGGTCATTACATGGTTCTTGGGGTCTTCCCCAGGCTTATCATCGAACTTAGGAATGCCCGATGGAAGTTTGGCTGGAATGGGTGGCCAATGAGGTTCATGCCATATGGGATCGTTAATGAGCCTCGACAAATCAGGTAAGTCTAGCGTGGCCAAAAAGGGAAGTTGACGATTAGTCTGCGGGTATGAGTAATAACCATATGGTGTAGAGAAACGTGGGGGGCCCTGCATAGTATACTGTTGCGTGTTATACCCATATGTGTTACCCGCGGGGTACTGCTGGAAGTTCTGTTTGTAGTAGGCCATCTGGTTAACTGGTTGAGTGTTGGTAACCGGTTTGTGGATGTTCTGCTGAGTGGGGATGGTAGGTATGGTACCCTGGGGTTGCTGTAACCTAGGAATGGTTGCTGCTCTTGGTTGGGGAAAATTTCCCTGGAGTTGTTGTGTTCCAGGAATGTTACCACTATATTGATTAAGTGGAGGGTTTCCCATAGCAGGGTTGGGGGGTGGCTGCGACAGTGGTGTCCATGGAAGGTTCGTTCCTCCTTGAGGAATGTGTGGAAATTGAAGGGATGGGTTCTATGGAGTTGTAGCAGCCGAAGGATAAGGGAAGCCGGAGTTCAAGTTGGGGGGAATCTGAGATGGCCCTCCAGCTGGGTTCCAGTTTCCAAATAATGAGTACCCCCCACTCTGTGGGATTTGAGGTTCCCAAGAAGGAAGCGTACCTGACAAGGAATGTTGAAGATGAGGCCCGGTTGGAAAACCGGTATAAGGTTGTCCAGTGCCAGGTGTGTTGTACATACCATACTGAGCAGATGTTGCAGGTTGGGAGGGTTGTTGGATGGTGCCGATGGGTTTCCCTCAATCAGATGGGTTGGATGGCCCTATAGGAGGAGGTTGTTGACTAGGAACGGGGTCCCCAACAAAGGATTGTCCTCCAGTAAGTTGGGTTGATGGCCCGCCAGGAGGAGTTTGGTTGTTGGAGTTGGGGATGTTATACCTCTATATTTCACGGTGTCGCATCCCCATCACAACACATTTCGACGACACTTTCCCTACTGTTTTGAACCATCCAGAAGAGACAGATGATGAGTCAACCTTGAAGGTAAATCCACCCTGCCAAGTCTTGACCCACCTTGGACTTTATTTCCATACACTACCGCGTCCTGCCAGCCTGACAAAACGCGGCACAGTGCCGCGCTCTGTATCATTTGCAAAGCGCGGCACCCTTTTAATAGTTTTTGCCCTTGACTTGTGGGATCTTGGATTTTCGAAGATGATGGAAGATTGGGTTCCTTGATTCGATCCCAACTCACCTCCTTCGATTAGAAACCCTGATCCACTTATCCCTCCTTAGATCCACCTATCTCTCTTGTTGGTTAACCTCACCATTCACTATAAAAGAGAGGCATGCCATTGGAAAGAGGGAGGACTCTTGAGAGCACCAAACTTATGGTCTTGCAGCATTGTGGAGATAGCTAAGAGGAGAAGACACTTGGAGTTGGAGGTTTGGCTTGGGCATCAAGCACCCTTTGTAAGTAATCTTCAAGTTGTAATGGAATAACTTGTCTTGTTTCCCCAAATCATTTGTGTTAATATTGTTTTAATGATATGATTTGCATCTTTCATAGATTTAGATCCTAACTCATGTTTTCAGATTGCTAGAGAATAGTACATGCTTTTGTTTTGGTTACTCTTTGACAGGTTCATTGGTGAAGACTTGGAGCTTGGAGCAAATACCAAAGATAAAGCACTTGGACATAAGGTCAGTTAAATCCCTTCTATTCTCCTCAGCATTTTAATTCTGAGATATTTGTTAGATCTAGGGATTCAAGGTTGCATTTGTTTTGTCTGTTCTTAGCCTAGAGTTAGTTAGATCCTACTTTAGCCTAAGGGAGTTTTGACTTATCCGTAGGACAGAATTCCACATAACAAGAATGGCGACTCCGCTGGGTTTGATTACTGCTTGATTGGTTCAAATTCACAGTCATTTATCTTTGAATTATCAGTCTTTTGTTGCACTTCAAACCAGCTTGAATTTCGGTCTTTTTTGACCCTTATTCACCCCTCCTCGCAGTATTTATCTCCCTGTTTAATTACTGAGTCCCCTGGGTTAGCAACAACCCTGAAAACTTGATTTTTTCTTTTCCAGTTGCGTTTTTTTCCCTCTTGCCACAGTGCCGCGCCCTCTGAACCACTTCCAGCGCGACATTTACACAGTGCCGCGTCCTAGGCATTCATACCAGCGCGACAGTTACACAGTGCCGCGCTTCAGGCAGTCTATAGCCCGCGGTAGTGTCTGCAAGTAGGTAAATTTTTTTAATTTTTGCTTGGTTTCCTGAGTTTCTCCCTGCCTCAGATAGTCTTTACTGTTGCCTGTTAGCATCCTGGTCAATTTCCAGTCTGTTTGGTCTGCTTATTACATGGTTTGTGAGCTTGATTGATTGATTGAATTAAGTGGCACTTTTGACATATTGGTCATTTTTCAATTTGATTGCATTTGACTTGGCTTTTCCCCACAACCAACTCAACACCACTGTCTTCTGTTACTGAACACTGTAGTTTTACAGTCATATTGTCATTATCGTTTTCAGTAAATTAAAAAGATCATTGGTTGAGAGCAAATTTGTTGTTTAATTTGAAAAAGTCTAGTGGCATTTTGCATAGGGAAATGAACCATTAATTTTGCCATAAAAATTCTCATCATAGAAGCATTGTAGATTGTAAAATCAGTGCATTGAAAAGCGTGTTTACTTCAGCTTGGCTTGGTTTATAAATCGAAAAGAAAAGAAAAATATTTTACTTTGATTGCTTGTGAAAGTTGTTATGCATATTGGATCGAAGAACCTCTATCTTTACCTTAGCTAGATTTCATCGAAGACAAAGGCTTGTTTATGATTCATTCTCATTTGCATGGTTTGAGTCGTCATAACACCATCAAGTTTCACGTCCACTACCCGATTGAGTAAAGACAGCCACTAAAATTAATCACCCTAATTAAACCAACTTTAACCTCACTTGAGGAAATCAAAAGAATTTGGTAGTTAGGTAGGACACCGGGGATAGGCATCAAAATAATTCCCCCTTGTCATTTTCATCTGAGACATAGTCGTTGTCTTTAGGGAACTAAAATCCTCTAGTACTTATTGACACGGTCACAGCTAGTTTGTGGAGGGGCCTCCTGACTGTTTCTAACTGTTCAGGGGTTAAACGGCCGCGAGATTGAGAACCGGACGGACTCTGTGGAATACCGCACTCCACTTAGCCCTAAGGCAACATCAATCGCTGTCTTCTTCGGAAGGCTGAAGTGCCCAAAACCTTTTCCGACGTGTCATGAACGAGGTGGCTTAGTATCTATTCTACTAGGGCTCTTTTACCCAGGATCCCTTTCGGTAGAGGGATATCCTTCTTATATCGGTCTCTCATGTTGTATTGTTCGACTTGGATTTCATCACCTTGCGAAGGATACAGCCTGTTGAGGTCTCCAGCTCTTAGTTAGGAGTTTGCTTGGCGTCTCATCTTTGTAGAGGGTCATTTTTTCTTTGTAGGGACTGCTTGTTGGCATTCTGGCCATTTTTGTTGATCAGCTCGCTTATTGAGACACCGGTCTCAGTATAGATTTTAGAGCTTGCTTTTTTGGCCTGTGAGCCTTGCTTTTTCTAGCTCCTCTTTTGCACACTCGGCTGCATTAGAGTTTTTGAGTTCTTTGTTTACAGTACTGCCCCCGATTTTCATTTTCCTGTCATCATGTCAGATCAACAAAGAAGATCACGAAGACAACAGGGCCTAAGCCCTCCACCACCACCACCGCCACGGACTTCTGGTCCGCCTGCATCACGCATTCCTGCTCCTCCTGGCCGTGGTGCTGGTCGAGGCAACATCCCACCGCCGATACGTACAACATCTTCAGTTACGCCTGTAACTGCCACACACAGCACAGTCTCAGAATCCATTGCAGCTTCTATGACCACTAGCATGTCTGAGGCTTCCACTGTCACCTCACCCACTGTCATCCCAGATTTATCTATAACAGTGGGCACAGTTACAGCAGCTGAACCTAGCATGACCCAGAGTACTAGACCAGAGGTCATCCTTCTACCGGAGTCCAACACTTCCCGTCCATCAGACACTTTCCACGATGATATAGACGGATCTATTGGCACCACGGAAGGATCCGACCAGGACATACCTGGCCTAATTTCAGTCCCAGGTGGCTACGTTGAGATTGTTGAAGATACTCGTCTACCTGACACACCTTTTGAACCCGATTATGGCTTCATTACTTCCCAGACGGAACTTCCGCCTGTTATTACTACGTCACCCAGTGTTCATCCTCAGGAGACAAGTTCTTCTAGCAACGTACCTCGCACTTTTCATCTACCCAACATCCCACCGGGACACGAAATTATGGCTTCCATTCAGTCTAGTATGGTTAGCCTAGCGAACTCTCCGTTAGCATCGGCACAATTTAGACGCAACACAGAGCAAATGCTTTCGACAGCGTCTAGATACCCCCCTGTTTCTCGTCCTTCTGACTATAGGGATCCCAACGTTCCGTCTAGCACAGAATTTCATCATTCCTTTGCAGACGGCTCAGGACCTTCGGACTTTACTACACCTAGGTTCCTGCCGGATCCCCAAAATCTTTTTCAGGATATGAACTCGGATCCAGTTCTCGATGGTTCTCCTATTATCGAATACGCGATGGACGACGCTGATACTCCTGGGCTAAATTCCCCACATTTGCTGTCATCACCAATGTTTGGTGCACATTCTATGAGGGATAACCCAGTCTTTTCTCCATCCTCACCTGTCCAATACGGACGACCGCCTCCGCTAATCGGTACTTTTGGCGCCGTTGGCCAATCCATGCTATCATATTTAGCTAGCGGCGGAAGAACACCTAGTCATACTGCTGGATCTTCCGTTTCGACCGGAGGATCACCTTCAGCCACCATTTATACTATTTCAGGAGGTGGACAACCGACTGCAATGGTCCCTAACTCCAACTTACAAACCCTCCCTGGTGGGCCATCAACCCAACCAGCTGGGGGGCAACCTTTTGTTGGGAACCCCATTGTTAGTCAACAACCTCCAACTGGTGGGCCATCAACCCAACCAGTCGGAGGACAACCTTTTGCTAGGAACCCAGTTCCCAGTCTACAGCCTCTTCACATAGGGCCATCCAACCTAACTGCTGGCGGACAACCTATTGGCTCGCTCCAACAAGTTCCCCAACCAGCAGTTTCTACTCAGTTTGGTATGTACAATCCACCTAGCAGTGGGCAACCTTATTCCGGTGTTCCCACCGGGCCTTACTCTCAACCACCCCTGTCAGGTATGCTTCCTTCTTGGGATCATCAAATCCCACAGAGTGGGGGGTACTCACTTTTCGGAAGCTGGAACCAAGCTGGGGGGCAATCTCAGATTTCCCCCAACTTGAATTCTGGATTCCCTTACCCTTCGGCTGCCACAACTCCTTGGAACCCGTCACTTCAATTTCCACTCGTTCCTCAAGCAGGAACGAGCATTCCATGGACACCACAGTCGCAGCCACCCCCCAACCCTGCTATGGGAAATTCTCCACTTACACAGTATGGTGGCAACATCCCTGGAACACAACAATTCCAAGGAACTTTTTCCCAACAAGGAATAGCAACCAATCCTGGGCATCAACAGCCTCAGGGTACTATACCCACTCAGCAGAACACTTACCAACCAGTTGCTTACAATCAACCGGTTAACCAGATGGCTTATTATCCGCAGAACTTCCAGCAGTATCCCGCGGGAAACACATATGGGTATAACACACAGCAGCATGCTATGCAAGGCCCTCCAGGGTTCCCTGCACCACATGGTTACTACTCATACCCGCAGACCAACCGTCAGCTTCCCTTCTTGGCCACACTTGATCTACCTGATTTGTCGAGGCTTATTAACGATCCTATTTGGCATGAACCTCACTGGCCACCTATCCCAGCCAAACTACCATCGGACATTCCCAAGTTCGATGCTAAGCCCGGGGAAGACCCCAAGAACCACGTGATGACCTTCCATCTTTGGTGTTCATCAAACTCCTTGATGGATGATTCCATCCGACTTCGGCTCTTCCAACGTACGCTTACCGGAACGGCAGCAAAATGGTACATCGAGCTGCCACAACACTCTTTTCGTGATTTCAACACTTTGGCTATGCAGTTTCTGACACATTTCCAGCTTCCCATCCGATATGAGACTGGAACAGAACTGCTAACTTCACTGCGTCAAACCACTTCTACACACATCTCGGATCACATCCATGAGTGGCGAAGACGCCGTAGGCTAATAAAGGCACCTATTCCAGATCAGCTACTTGCTGATTGGTTTACAAAATCCTTTTTGCCTCCCATAGCCAGAGATATTGCTATGCGCGGACCTGTTACGGAAGAACAAGCCATCTCGGCAGCACAATACATGGATTTAGTATATACTCAATCCGGTACTTTACACGAACTTCTTCCACATGCTTCCCGCATTCACACTGATCCTACAAAGCCTACTACTGAACCACCCATTGATGGTATCGTTGGTTCAGTTAAGGCTCAGCCTGCTACCAACTCGACGGGGCAACAAGCTTCTGCTTCCCCCGCTTTTACCCAGGCCGCTTCAAAAGCTTCCACTTCTCCTGCTGTCTCCTCCGAAGTGAATGCAATCCAATCTACATCACAACCCTCCGGAGGAAAGAAGAAAAATAATCGTGGTAAACCCAAGAAGAACCAGCAAGAGAACCCCAAACCACAACCTACCCAGAATGATCAAAAACCACGTCGGAAAGCTAAGTTTCCCTGCTTGATTTGTCAAGATGATCATTACACGCGTGACTGTCCCTACAAGGATGAGGTCCATAAGTTCATTAAAGGATCCTCTAGACCGGCAGTGCTAACTGACCCTTTCCCCCAACAGCAACAGCAAATGGTTGCCCAAGAATCCCCACAAGGGGGCAACCCGACCAATCCTTCCCGTGGAGAGACGTCCACAAACCGCGAGATCCTAATGACAAGTAATGAGGAGATTAATATCACCACTCGTTCAAAGACGTATGACAATCCTCCAAGTTCAACCAAACAATCGGAGACAGCCAAAGGCAAGTCTCCTCTTGAAGATCCAATTCCTATTCCCCCCCCTAATGGTCATCTCCATATCGAGAGACCACTTATGGATACAGTGCTACGCCCACCTAAGGGCACCATACGAAAGGCGACATTCAATCCGAATGCGCGAGCTGCCCAAAACTACAACATTGTTGAAGATTTGGCTCAAGCACCCTGCGCTATGTCAACTCTCGAGGTTCTCCAACACTGCCCCACGCAGCGTAGAACCCTACTTTCAGCACTGGGGGCATTGGATCCAGATACTTCAAACTCCATCATGTTTAACTTGGAGCACGCTAAACCTAGGCTTTCTCACCAGTTAGCCTTCCAGGTGCATACGAAAATCCGTGGAAATGTTATCCACCGCACAGTGTTAGATGAGGGTGCTTCCACGTCGATTATGTCTTTGAACTGCTGGAGAGCCCTCGGCTCGCCTGAGGTCACAACTTCTCCCACTACTCTTAGAGCGTTTGATGGACATGGTTTTCAACCATACGGACTCATCCCCTCGATCGGTGTTGAACTGGGGGGCAAAACAGTATCCGTACACATCGAAGTCGTAGATGCACCTTTGGATTACAACCTCCTACTTGGTCGGAACTGGTTCTATGCCATGACTGCCATTGCATCTACAGTCTTCCGGATTGTACAATTTCCTCATGAAGGGAAAATTGTCACTATTGATCAATTGGATTACTGTATCCCAGACTCTCATCCGAACTCCGCCAATACCGTTCCGTTATTGGATCAACCTCGGTACCGGTTCCAAGACATAGGTGTTGGTCTCATGAAGGATTCATCCCTCATTGGAGTTTTTCCAGAGCTGGGAACCCATCTTCAACCAGTCAACATGATTTCGTCACATGTCACCCCGTCTGATGATTCATGGGTGATCCCGAGTCCTACTCAGATCCAAGGCTATGGCAATTCCATGCCTTTGAACAGAAACCTTGCAGCTTATGACGCGATCCAATCAGCCACAGATTGGGTCGACTGTTCTACTGATCACACAGTGGCACAGCTCTCGACTGAAACTCATACACGCCCACCATTGTTTGATCCTCTCAACTTGATTTTTCCCACCGACGAATCAATCATAGAGGTTATGTGCGGTAATGAGCCACCATGGGGAGATTTTCATCATCGATCTTCATTCCCCACCATTCAGTCACTCGAGCCCGATACCAAATCCAGTGCTTCCCTTGGGATGGTTCAAACCAAGTTCCCCACTTCCCTCGACGAAGTATTTTCTGAAGGAAACTTGGCCAATCTTATGGCAACCACTCCCATCGACATTTCAGTAAAGCCTGGTATCGTGGAAAACGTACACATTGGCAAAACATGTACTCCTCTTGAGACGGAGTTCTATAATGCCTACTTTAAAACTTTCCGCGATGTTTTCGCTTGGAGTTATGAAGAGATGCCAGGAATCGACCCATCGATTGTAGTCCACGAAATTCCAACTTTCCCTGGCGCCCGACCTGTTCGGCAAAAGCTTCGACCCGTTCATCCTCGTAAGGCAGCCGCCATTAAAGCAGAAGTTGAAAAACTTTTGCGTGCTGGTTTTATCTATCCTGTCCCATTGACAGAATGGGTATCCAACATCGTCCCTGTAGCCAAGAAACAGGGAACGATTAGAGTCTGTGTTGATTACCGTGATTTGAACAAAGCTTGTCCCAAAGATAACTACCCAACTCCGTTTATCGACCAGATCATCGATAACTGTGCCGGAAGTGTTATCTTTTCATTTATGGATGGCTTTTCTGGCTATAATCAGATCGATATCCTCCCAGCCGACCAGCACAAAACGGCCTTTATCTGCCCTTGGGGGATCTTTGCATATCGGAAGTTACCTTTTGGCCTCAAAAATGCCGGGGCAACTTTCCAACGGGCGATGTCCTACGCATTTCACGACATCAAACATATCGTAGAGCCATATCTCGATGACCTTCCCGCTCATTCTCGAACTCGGGAAGAACATCCAGATCACTTGAGTGCCATTTTCGAAAGGTGCCGGCGCTACAATATACGTTTGAACCCGCATAAGTGCGTCTTCTGTGTAGAAGCCGGAAAACTGTTGGGCTTCATAGTCTCCAAAGACGGGATACGTCTAGATCCCGCAAAGGTAGCAGCTATCATAGCCCTGCCTTCACCTACCAATATTCCAGAACTTCAATGTTTGCAAGGGCATGCAAACTTTCTACGCCGTTTTATTTGTAATCTGTCTGAGATAACAAAAGGCTACATGCGGCTTCTCAAGAAGAATGTTCCCTTCATATGGGATGATGAAGCCCAACGCTCCTTTGACAATTTAAAGGCAGCCTTAACTAAAGATCCTGTGATTCAACCCCCCAATTACACACAGGACTATATCCTTTATCTCGCAGCCTCGATTTCCACCATTGGTATGGTGTTAGTCCAGGAAGATCACAACGGCATAGAACATGTGGTGTACTACCTCAGCAAGAGTCTTCTCGACTCTGAAACTCGCTACTCACATGTTGAAAAGCTGGCTCTGGCAACAGTGTTTGCTGTCCAGAGATTCCGTCACTACATCTTACTCCGCCGGACCACCGTCATCGCTGATTTCAATCCGATGTACTATATCCTCACACGACAAGTGCTTGGGGGCAAGTACTCCCGTTGGATTGTCATCCTTCAAGAGTTTGACTTGGAATTCGTCAAAGCCAAGTCTAAGAAATCTCTGGTCTTCGCTGAGTTAATTTGTCACTTGCCCCGTGCTACTGAGCAATCCGAGCCCATTGATTCTCTTCCCGACGAATCATTGTTCCTCATTAGCACGTCTGATCCGTGGTATGGGGATATTCTCTTATATCTCCAAACCCAACGCTTCCGTCCCGACCTCAACCGCGATGAACGACGACGTATCAGACATCACGCAAAATACTACCTTATAGTGAACGATACTTTGTATCGGCGTGGTGTCGACACTGTCCTTCGACGCTGTTTGACCTTAGATGAGGTGGAACGCGTTCTCAATGACTGCCACGCTGGAGCATGTGGTGGTCATCTCTCTGGGATGGCTACGGCCCAGAAAATATTGCGAGCAGGATACTTCTGGCCTTCGATTTTCAAAGACTGCATTGAAACAGTCAAGAAGTGTCCGCCATGTCAATTCTTTCATAGCAAAGCACGCTCGCATCCTGCTCCACTCCATCCTGTTATTGCCGTCGGCCCCTTTTCCAAATGGGGCATTGATTTTATGCACTGTAAGCCCACTTCAGCCGGGGGGCATAGCTATGTCATAGTAGCTATGGACTATTTTACAAAATGGGCTGAAGCGATGCCTACGTATGCTGAAGACGGCAAAACAGCAGCGCAATTCATATTCAATCATATCATAGCTAGATTCGGTGTCCCACAGTCTATTGTGACCGATCATGGTTCCCATTTTAGGAATCATATGATCGTAGAACTAAGTGCCAAATTGGGTTTTCGCCACGAAAACTCAACTCCGTATTACCCACAAGCCAATGGCCAAGTTGAAGCCATCAATAAGGTCCTGAAACGAATGATTCAGCGCATTGTGGGTACCCAAAAATCCAATTGGCACTCAGCTCTGTTCTCAGCACTGTGGGCATACCGAACCTCAGTGAAAAGTGCTACTGGGTTTACACCATTTCAATTGGTGTACGGCCTGGAAGCCATTCTCCCGATTGAATGTGAAATTCCATCACTCAAGATAGCCATAGAGCTACTTCCACACACTACTTCCGAAGAAGAACAGTTTCTATACCTAGCCAAGCTAGACGAAACCCGCCGCGACGCCGCTTTGGCTAATGAAGCTCACAAAAAACGCGTCAAAGCTCAATATGACAAATCCGTTCAACCTCGGATCTTTAATGAAGGTGACCTTGTACTGACATATGATCAGATGCATGACAAACTTGGAAAAGGCAAGCTTGAATCTATGTGGTACGGCCCCTTCATCATAAAACGTGTCTTAGAAAAAGGAGCCTATGAACTAGTCGACTGTGATGGTACGCCATTGGCACGGCCCCGCAACGGGCTATACCTCAAGCGTTTCTACGCATGAGGTTACCCCACGCGGGTTACTTCTTGTACATAATGTACTTAGTTTGCTTTTTGCTTTATTTTTAGTGTGCGCGTGGATCTTATGTATCTACTCTTACTTTGACTCGTGCTTTTATGCGCAGATGTCTACCTACTTTGGATTCGCTGACGGTGCAAGCCGACATACCCGGAATCTCGCTTCCGCAGCATGGGTGATCTATTCCCCCACTGGCGAGTTAATTTCTTCAGGAGCCATTTGTTTAGGTCCCGCAACCAATAATATCGCAGAGTACCATGCAGTCATTGGTCTCTTAACTGAGGTTGCCTCACTCGGGATTGACTCCTTATCGGTCTTTTTAGATTCCCAACTCGTGGTTTCTCATCTAAACCGTGTTTACACAGTTCGCGATCCTACATTACTTCGTTTATTTCGAAGAGTACGCCTCTTGGAACGGTCATTTGATTTTATCACATATCAACACATACCGAGAGAATTCAATTGTATTGCCGATTCATTGGCTAATTACATTTTGGATTGGCATCTTGCCCATACATAAACACATCATAAAAAATTAAAATGCACAAGTCATTGTAAATATTTAGATCATAAATAGGTCCATATCACTGTATATAAAAGTGTTTTTTCCAAAATACATAAAGTTTGTGTCAAAGACAAAATTGGGGATCAAATCCCATATACAAAAATTGGCCCTCAAAGCCTACATATCGTGTACATGCCGCAAAAAAGATCTAAAGTCCATCTATGGAGACCTAGGAGACCTATCACGTCCCTCATCGGACTCCTCCCGCCGCTGGTGGTAACACATCACAGCTCGAACCACCTTGCGAAGGAGTCGACTGATACGACCAGGTACACCTACAGTATGACGCTGGAGGGGGTAAGGGACATCATCCATCCGCATAGCAGGGATACCATGAGTCAATCCCTGCAGGTTCCTCTCAATGTCCCGGACACCTCCTGCCTCATCTTCATCTTCTTCTTCGACAGGATCAGCTTGACGATCTACACCGCCACGACGTAGTGGTGAATATCCAGCTGGTCGTTGTGGTCCACGATCTGCAACATGCATACGAATATACATTAGAAGTCTTTTACACATTCTAAAAAAGCATTAAAAATTAAATATTCAAAAAAGAAAAAATACATATCCATGAAGGTCATACCAGAGTTGTCCCAGTCATCATCTTCTGGCAAAGCCAAGTCAATATCCTCGCGGAAATCTACCCCTGAATAGGGATAGTCGTCGATCATGATTATCTGCTCCTCTAGCCAAGAGAAGAAATCCTCTCCAAAAGCTAGCCGCTGAGGCCCTCCAAGGCGCCCGGCATAGTCGCTCCATCGAGCCATCCATGGCTCAGTAGGTGGGCGAGGATGCATAGATATCTGCGGACGCAGTAATGGCACCCTTGCCAGGAAGAAAGTGACCAAGATACTCCCATAGCCAAACTGGGTATTTTTCCCAGTTCTACATTTGTGCACCTGTTCCTTCATATGGGACAACACTGCATCACACCAGTTGAAGACCGTTCCTCCCATGCACTCTGCTGCGAGATTTACCTGTGTGCGGGTTGCCTGATGTGGGCTCACGCTTCCTGCTGCACGTGTAATAGTGAATAGCAAAGTTTTGAAAGGAAGATTTGTGACCTCTTTTATAGCCACTTTCCCACTCTTCTTACTCGAACCCACCTGACAATATCGAGCAATTAAATCATCCGTGCTTGAGTCTGAAGCACTGTACCCGGTAAGATTCGGCCGGGCCCCTCTTTTCGAGAGGCCCGTGAGGAAGTAGATGTCTTCAAGTTGAATTTCAAGCACGTGCTCTCCTACTCGGAAAGCTTCGATATCAGGATCCCACAATTGAATGAGGTGAGTAAGTAGTTTGGGTTGTTGGCGGATTCCTTTAGTCTTGAAAAACTTTAGCAAACCACATTCTCTCAATGCGGTCACGGTGGGTAAGTGATTTTCGGCCCTAAAATCATCCGTTTCATGCTCCCTCTCTTTCCAACTCACCATTTTGCCTCAAACAAGTTGCAAATCCCTACAAAAAGGCAAACAAAGTAATTAGTGGCTATTTAACAACTTACTTCTAGCAAAAATTTGAGGAAAAATTGATTTTTTGAACTCAATTTTCGCACGTGCCGCGCCTGGAGGACACCATGCCGCGCGGCAGTCCACAGTGCCGCGCCTCCTTTTGGAGTTACAGCGCGGCACTGTTGAACAGTGCCGCGTTTCACGATAGGGGCCCCACGCGGCAGTACGGCAGGCGATTCTTTCCAAAAGGGCTTGCCAAAAAATAAATTTTTCCCTGGTGAAAGTGAAATTTTCTTGCATGAAATGAAAGAGGAGTTCAAGCACTCTTACTTGGCACAGACGGCGGTCGAAATGGTCTCCCAGAACTCTCGGTATCGATCCTTGAAATTTTGCTCCAAAATGGGTAAAAATGTCTCCTTTGGGTAAAAATCACAAATGAATAGTAATTTCTATTTTTACCATGCTTTATATAGCATTTTTTCACATTTTTTACTATTTCAAAATTAATAAACCCTTATTCATATTACTAATGCCCGATTTTTGAGCATTTATTGACAGGATCTGCGGTAAAAATGGGATACATTCATACTGGTATTTGTTCGTAGTTTGACCTTCATATTGAGCCCACTTTATCTTTTTCGTGCTCTGGATTTAAAACTTGAAAAAGATTCCAAGCGCTTTCACACCTGTGTCGTGCTTGTCAAACGCAAGTAAACGGTGTCGAGTACGGTCAGCTTTACTCATGCTCGTTAAACGATGAGGAAAGTATTATCCTGGTTGTATTTTATTCTTCTTTCGGGCCAGAATAATTAATTTTTACGAAAAAGACCACGGGAGTCCATAGTTAAGCTCTTTTCAGACTCCTTAAAATTGAAAAGATTGCCAAGTGATCTTGACTCTTTCACACTTGTAAAAGTATTTGAAAGGTCGTCTATTCGGTGATAGGTTACCCCTTTTTCGGCCCGTCTAGACTATTTACGAGAAAGGTATACCTCAGTCAATCTCGGCTGGGAGAGTTCTCTCGGGAATCGTTTTACACTTTTTCGGGATCGAGAGACTAAATTTTACGAAAAAGTACATTATGGAGCTTCCTTTAAGTTTTTTAGGCTCTCTAAATATGAAAAACTACCGAGTTTTCCTTCCTTGGACTCGTTAAAATATTAACATCGAAGGACCCACTTTGGGACGAACCCCTCCTTTCTCAGGTTCGTAAAATATGTGAGATTGGACTCATCCACAAGATGAGCTACACCGAGCATCTGTTATCCTCTTCAAGCTCGTAAAACAAGGAAGAGGTACTCGTCCATCATGTCGGGGAAATATGGGGGAACAAGTCAAGTTTATCTATGGCAGCTTGTCAGTCGTTACCTTTGAACATGGCATGTGTCCATCTCTTGTCTATATTTGGGTGTCCGTTTTTTCATTGAGTCATAGTCATCATCATGGGTCGTCTCCCTGGCCACGAGTCCACTCATCTGACGTCTATCCTCTATTCATCAATAATCCCTGCTGCCAAGTCTTGTTACATGTCGTTATATGTTCAAAGGGTTGCATTGTATCGAGTCATTCATTGTGTCAGGCCTCCGCTGTGTCAGTACATATTCCATTACTTCATCATCCTATCCTATGTGCCGATTTCGTGTCGATGATGTGGGAATTATCATTGCCCACCTTCGACGAGTCTATTCCTGTCGACACCAAATCACTATCCAGGAATTGGACTTAGAAATCAACCATTAGTACCTTGGTACCTGCATGCCTCAATGGCAGGTTTCCTCGTGTTTGACAGCAGGTTCACATCATTGACCTCTGATCAAGCAATCTCTCGAATGCTCGACATCAACTCATTTATTCGCATTTCGTTGAGATGTACTATTGATACCTTGGGAATCATTGTCATTATTGGTGATCTCCCTCGCATTTGTTAACGGTCCACATCATTGACCGGTAATCAAATGGTTTCTTCCATGTTCGACTTCAACATCTTGTAATCACATGGTTAGATTCGTATCTTTATGCGATCGGGTAGAAGACCCTGGGTGCATCACTGTATCTTGACTGCGTCCAGGCTGCGATGGAGATGTCTCTTGTATTGTCACACAGATCCACTTATTGTATTGGT
Organism: Larix kaempferi; assembly: GCA_027924585.1. Classification (NCBI taxonomy): domain Eukaryota; kingdom Viridiplantae; phylum Streptophyta; class Pinopsida; order Pinales; family Pinaceae; genus Larix; species Larix kaempferi. The sequence continues at coordinate 19,044,649 of BSBM01000515.1, forward strand.
CGTGGCTGTGTCATTACTATCTCATGGATCTACGATTGTTCATAGTAGCCATGATCTGTCCGCAGTTTACATTATTTCAGTACTCATGGATCTGCAATGTATTGGTCGGCAGCCATGCTTTGAGTCATTTGTTTCCGAGCATGGGAATGCCCGCCTCGGTGGTATATCTAACACTTTGTTTCTATTTTAGCTCCGTGTCGCTCTCCTCGATGCTATCTCTGCACATTTTATTCGTAAAGTCTTTCGGCCATCAGTCCCTTCTGACCTCACACTTTAGGGGGCATCTGTTATACCTCTATATTTCACGGTGTCGCATCCCCATCACAACACATTTCGACGACACTTTCCCTACTGTTTTGAACCATCCAGAAGAGACAGATGATGAGTCAACCTTGAAGGTAAATCCACCCTGCCAAGTCTTGACCCACCTTGGACTTTATTTCCATACACTACCGCGTCCTGCCAGCCTGACAAAACGCGGCACAGTGCCGCGCTCTGTATCATTTGCAAAGCGCGGCACCCTTTTAATAGTTTTTGCCCTTGACTTGTGGGATCTTGGATTTTCGAAGATGATGGAAGATTGGGTTCCTTGATTCGATCCCAACTCACCTCCTTCGATTAGAAACCCTGATCCACTTATCCCTCCTTAGATCCACCTATCTCTCTTGTTGGTTAACCTCACCATTCACTATAAAAGAGAGGCATGCCATTGGAAAGAGGGAGGACTCTTGAGAGCACCAAACTTATGGTCTTGCAGCATTGTGGATATAGCTAAGAGGAGAAGACACTTGGAGTTGGAGGTTTGGCTTGGGCATCAAGCACCCTTTGTAAGTAATCTTCAAGTTGTAATGGAATAACTTGTCTTGTTTCCCCAAATCATTTGTGTTAATATTGTTTTAATGATATGATTTGCATCTTTCATAGATTTAGATCCTAACTCATGTTTTCAGATTGCTAGAGAATAGTACATGCTTTTGTTTTGGTTACTCTTTGACAGGTTCATTGGTGAAGACTTGGAGCTTGGAGCAAATACCAAAGATAAAGCACTTGGACATAAGGTCAGTTAAATCCCTTCTATTCTCCTCAGCATTTTAATTCTGAGATATTTGTTAGATCTAGGGATTCAAGGTTGCATTTGTTTTGTCTGTTCTTAGCCTAGAGTTAGTTAGATCCTACTTTAGCCTAAGGGAGTTTTGACTTAATGGTAGGTATGGTACCCTGGGGTTGCTGTAACCTAGGAATGGTTGCTGCTCTTGGTTGGGGAAAATTTCCCTGGAGTTGTTGTGTTCCAGGAATGTTACCACTATATTGATTAAGTGGAGGGTTTCCCATAGCAGGGTTGGGGGGTGGCTGCGACAGTGGTGTCCATGGAAGGTTCGTTCCTCCTTGAGGAATGTGTGGAAATTGAAGGGATGGGTTCTATGGAGTTGTAGCAGCCGAAGGATAAGGGAAGCCGGAGTTCAAGTTGGGGGGAATCTGAGATGGCCCTCCAGCTGGGTTCCAGTTTCCAAATAATGAGTACCCCCCACTCTGTGGGATTTGAGGTTCCCAAGAAGGAAGTGTACCTGACAAGGAATGTTGAAGATGAGGCCCGGTTGGAAAACCGGTATAAGGTTGTCCACTGCCAGGTGTGTTGTACATACCATACTGAGCAGATGTTGCAGGTTGGGAGGGTTGTTGGATGGTGCCGATGGGTTTCCCTCAATCAGATGGGTTGGATGGCCCTATAGGAGGAGGTTGTTGACTAGGAACGGGGTCCCCAACAAAGGATTGTCCTCCAGTAAGTTGGGTTGATGGCCCGCCAGGAGGAGTTTGGTTGTTGGAGTTGGGGATCATGGCAGTCGATTGTCCACCTCCTGAGATAGTGTAGATAGTCGCCGAAGGTGAACCTCCGGTCAATATGGATGGTCCGACAGTATGACTTGGTGTTCTTCCGACACTAGCCAGATATGATAGTGTCGATTAGCCAACGGCGCCAAAAGTGTCGATTTGTGGAGGGAGTCTTCCATATCTGACAGGCGAGGACGGGGAAAAAAACTGGGTTATCCCTCATAGAATGTGCTCCAAACATAGGTTATGGCAACAAATGTGGGGAATTTAATCGAGGGGTATAGGGGGTATCATCCATAGCATGTTCAACGATAGGAGGACCATCGAAGACTGGGTCCGGGTTCATGTCCTGAAAAGGGTTTTCGGGGTCCGACGGGAACATAGGTATAGTAACGTCTGAAGGTCTGGAGCCATCTGCATAGGAGTGATGAAACTCTGTGCTAGACGGGATGTTGGGATCCCAATAGTCAGGAGGACGGGTAACAGGGGGATATCTGGAAGCTGTCGAGAGCATTTGCTCTGTGTCACGTTTAAACTGTGCCGACGCTAACGGGGAATTTGCTAGACTAACCATACTAGACTGAATGGAGGCCATGATCTCATGTCCTGGAGGGAGGTTGGGGAGAGATATGGTACAAGGTACGTTGCTGGAAGAACTAATTTCCTATGGATGAACGCTGGATGGCGCGGTGATAACAGGCGGAAGCTCTGCCTGGGAAGTGATAAAGCCATAGTCAGGTTCAAAAGGTGTATCAGGAAGTTGAGTGTCTTCAATAATTTCGACGTACCCGCCCGAGACTAGAATCAATCCAGATATATCCTGGTCGGATCCTTCAGTGGTGCCAACAGATCCGTCCGTGTCATCATGGAAAGTTTCTGGTGGAAGGGAGGTGTTGACATCGGAGAGGAGGATGGCCTCCGGTCTAGCATTTTGGGCTATACTAGATTCAGCCGCTGTAATGTTGTCCACTGTGGCAGGTATATCTGGAATAACAGTGGGTGAAGTGACAGTGGGAATCTCAGATATACTAGTGGTTGCATAAATTGCAAGAGGTTCTCAGACTGTGCTGTGAGTAACGGTTACAGACGGAACTGAAGATGTAGTGCGTATCGGCGGTGGAATGTTCCCTCGACCAGCACCGTGGCTAGGAGGAGCAAGAATACATGATGCAGGTGGACCGGAGGTCCGTGGCGGGGGTGGTGGTGGACGGATTTTGCCGTGTACTCGTCGGGATCTCCGTGGTGGTTCTGACATAATGGCAGGAATATGAAATCCGGGGCAATCTTGTAACAAAGAACTCAAAAACTCTAATGCAGTCGAGTGTGCAGAAGAGGAGCTAGAAAAAGCAAGGCTCGCAAACCAAAAAAGAAAGCTCTAAAATCTATACTGAGACCGGTTTCTCAGTAAGCGAGCTAAGAAAAATAATGGCTAGAATGCCAACAAGCAGTCACTAAAAAGAAAAAATGACCCTCTATAAAGATGAAATAACAAGCAAACTCCTAACTAAGAGCTGGAGACCTCAACAAGTTGTATCATTCGCAGGGTGATGAAATCCAAGTCGAACAATACAAGGTGAGAGACCAATATGAGAAGGATATCCCTCTACCGAAAGGGATCCTGGGTAAAAGAGCCCTAGTAGAAAAGTCACTAAGCTACCTCGTTCATGACACGTTGGAAAAGGTTTTCGGTGCTTCTGCCTTATCACCCTTGCATTACTATGAATTACAAGGAAGACAATGATCGATGTTGCCTTAGGGATAAGCGGAGTGTGGCATTCCACAGAGTCCATCCAATTCTCAATCTCACGGCAGTTTAACCCCTGAAAGTTAAAAATAGTCAGGAGGCCCCTCCATAAACTGGTTGTGACCGTGTCAATAAATACTAGAGGATTTTAGTTCCCTAAAGGACAACAACTATGTCTCAGATGAAAATGACAAGGTGGAATTATTTTGATGCCTATCCCCGGTGTCCTACCTAACTACCAAATTCTTTTGATTTCCTCAAGTGAGGTTAATGTTGGTTTAGTTAGGGAGATTAATTTTAGTGGTTGTATTACTCAATCGGGTAAATGGACGTGAAACTTGGTGGTGTTGTGACGACCCAAACCATGCAAGTGAGAATGAATCGAAATAAGCCTTGTATTCGATGAAAACTAGCTATGGAAGAGAGAGAGTTCTTCGATCATAAATGCATGAAACTTTCATAAGCAATTAAAAACCAAAAACAAAAAAAATTTGTTTTCTTTTTGTAAGTAGATCCAAAGTGAAATAAACACTTGTTTCCAATTCACTGATCTTGCAACTAGGATGCTTCAAAAAATGAGAATTTATGTGGCAAATTTAAATGGTTCACTTCCTAATGCGCAATAATACTGCTAGACCATTTCAATCCAAACAACACAAATGTTCTCCAATGATAATTGTCAATATAGATTTTAATGATAATAATGGAAACAGTGTGATTATGAAAGATACACAATCCAGTAAAAAAGAACAGTAGTAATGGTTTGGTTGTGATGAGAAGATCAAGCCAATGCAATCAAACTGAAGGGGTGACCCAATGTGCAAATAATGCCACTAACTCATAAAATAATCAAGCTCACAAGAGAAATAAACACACCACAAAGACTGTGTAATGAACAGGATAGTAATAGGCAACAGAAAACACCAACTAAAGCAGAGAAAATCAAAAATGACTCAGGAAACCAAGCAGGGAAGAAAAAAATTGAAAATATGCAGACACTACTGCGTGGCAGGAACAGACTAGAGCGTGGCACTGGTACACTACCGCTCTGGTAAAAGTGCTGGTTACGTGGTACTACCGCGCTGTAGAGAGTGTTGGGGGCACGGTATTGTTGCAAAGGATGGAAAAAAGCAACTTTTGAAAAGAAGATTGAATTTTTCAGGGTTGCTGCAGACCCAAGGAACTCACTGATCACAGAGGGGGGGAAAGATATAGAGAGGAGGGAAGAATAAAGGTCAAGGAGACCAAAATTCAATACTGTTTTGAAGAGAAAGAAGAATCACAATAAAAAATGACTGAAAGTGAGATCAATCAATCAAATGGGGTTCAAACCAGCGGAGTTGCCATTCTTGTTGTAGAATTTTCTCCCTACGGATAGGTAGAAATTCTCTTAGGTTAAAGTAGACTTTAACTGACTCTAAACTAAGAAAAAAAATAACAAATACTACCTTGAATTCCTAGATCTAAACAGACATTTCAAGATTAAACTGCTGGAAAAAACAGAAGAGATCTAACTGACCTTCAATCCAATTGCTTGTCTTAATGGTTGCTCCAATTTCCAAGTCCTCGCGAATGAACCTGTCAAAATGAAACCAAGATACAAGCATATACGATTCTCTAGCAACTTGAAATATGAGTTAGGATCTAAATCTATAACAGATACAAATCATATAATTGAAACAAAATCAACACATGTGATTTGGGAAACAAGACAAGTTATGTTCTATTACCAACTTGAAGTCACTTACAATGGTTGCTTGATATCCAAGCCAACTCCTAGATCCAAGTGCTTCCTCCTCTAGCTATCTCCACAAAGATTCAAGATCATAAGTTTGATGTCTCCAAGAGTCCTCCCCTTTTTCTCATGGAATGTCTCTCTCTTATAGTGTGTAGTAGGGTTAACCAACAAGAGAGAAGGATGGATCTTGGGAGAGTTTAGTGGATCAGGCCTACTAATCACAGAAAGTGAGTTAGGATCGAATCAGGGATACCAATCCTCAAAAATCTCTTGAAGATCAAGATCCCACAAGCCATGGAAAAAGGCTAAAAAGGGAGTACCGCGCCTCTTAAACTGAGCATAGCACGGTAGTACCACACCTCTTAAACTGAGCATAGCGCGGTAGTACCGCGTTGTATAGAAAGAGAATAACGCGGTAGTGTGGACTACCGCGCACCTAAGCTGGAGCAAGACGCGGTAGTGTAGGTATATGAAGTCTCAGCTGGGTTGATTCTTGACAAAATAGGTTTGTCTTCAAGGATCACTCATCATTTTTCTCTTCTTGGTGTTTTAAGCAGTAGGGGAAGTGCCGTCTGCTATTTTTATGGTGAAGATGCGACACTATGAAATATGGAGGTATTACATTCGCGAACATCCTTGATGGGAATATTCCCACCAGTCATCGACGTACCTGGAGTGAACCACTACTCGATCATATCTTCTATCGAGCGATCACCACCTCATGATCCAGTCAAGGACACAGGGTTTCCTCGCCGGGACAACCCTGTCAAAAAATAGATGTCCTCGACATCTATGGTCAGCTTGTGCTCACAAATCTAGAAGTGTTGTTGTACTAGGTCCCAGCATTGGACCAAGTATGTCAACAAAGGTACTTGGGACCTCATCCCTGGAACTCAAAAATACTTGAGCAAACCATAGTCTCTCAATGCGGCAATACATTGTGGTTCATTTTCCGCTTGTGCATCATCGAGCTCATGCTTGCGTTCTCGCCACTCAAGAACCATTGTGCTCACTCCAAACCTGTCAAGAAGGCCATTTTAAACACATTAGAACTTTTCCCAACCATCAAAATAGGTTTCCTTTGGGTAGGTTTTGAGTTTGAATTGGCGGTTTGCATCGGCGCGGACCGTCCTTTCGGACAGTGTGCCGCCGGTGCGGAACACCCTTTCAGGTTCTGTAAGATTACCTAAAACCCAGCTACAACCGGGGAACCTTTAATGACGTTTTTAATTCTATCAACACCTTGGCTCCTAACATCGGCTGATAAAACCAGATAGAGTAAGGTATAACTACGACTATATAAAGTACCTTTCTTTTATTCTATCTATTTTAGGCCGGCGTAGATCCCGAAAGTGTGACCTGCGCTGACCTGTGAGCGCAAATCCCCCAACTCAAGAAGATAAAAAACTTACCTAAATGAAAGAAAAAGCAAATTCTAATCCACTGAAAAGTTAAAGGGTCAATTTTAGGGTTACCTGTCATTGACGACGTCCGAAATGGTTGATCACAGTGTTAGGATATTTAGACACTTAGGAGTTAGTTAAGATCAACTTGTGTAATATATCCGTTAGGGATAGTGTGTTTCTTTGGTATGCATTAGTATGCATTTGTAAATACTTAATCCGACGGTCACGATATGTTTCCGACATAGAGTGATCCGACGGCTCAACTTCTCTTAAATCAAACCTAACCTTGATCCGTGGCTTAACACCCGATTGGTCCATAATCTCTATTTAAAGAGCATGGAGGGTCATTATTTAGTTGATCGATTATGAGAAGCTCATTTGTAACTTTCTTTCTTTGCATAATAAATTGTCCCGTAGAAGCTATTTGGCCGGGGACGTGGAGTGTTTCCCTCAAGAGGGTTTAAACCACGTCAAAACATCGGTGTGTTGATCTGTGATCTGTTTTGGTGAAGTGGTTGCTCTTGGTGTTCGGTCCTTTGGTAGTATCCTGTGTACCCGAACATGGTATCAGAGCTTTTATGAAGTGTCGCTTCCGGTTATGATCTAGATCTTGAACTGATGTTGCTGAAACTCGAAAGGGTTTCTAGTTCTGGTATTTCTGTGCATTTCTAGGCTATGGGAGGTGTTCCATTGCGTCCGGAGCGTCGTTTCCATTGGGAAATAGTTTTTGTTTGATCGAAAACGGTTCCCGGTTGCTCCAGAAACGCGTATTTCATCAAATCTGAAGTGTGGAAAAGTTTTTTTCTTTCGATTTGTGGTCTGTTTTGCAGGAAAAAGGGCAAGCACGCAAACCGAGCAAGAAGAGTAAAAAAAAAAAGCCCCCTTCCTCATTCCCATATTTTACATACCTTTTAATCTAGCTCACTTGGTTCAAAGTTGTTTTATTCCTTAATAGGTCTTGAGTTCAAGTCTTAGGAAGTTACTTTTAAAAGAAAAAGTGCATGTAATTCTATTTTCAAGTTACTTTATTGTAAAAGTGCATCTCACTTAAATAATAAAAATAAAAAATACAAGTGAGACACTTAAGTCTTTTTATTGTTGCACTATTTAAAAGTAATATCATTGTAAAAGTGAAATCACTTATTTTATAAAAGTGGTTCACTTAAAGCAACTTTTCTGTAAAGTGATTGTCAAAAGGTTCATCTTGGGAAGAGGGGGGTTCTTTTTTTTGCTGGACATTCTCTAGCTGCCACGTCACTATTGGGGACATCTTCAACAGTTTCTTTGTTCAAGCATAACTTCATCATACAGAGTCAGTTTTCAGTGCCGTTTTTTTTGAAACCACCTATTTTTTTGAGCTCTTCACATTCAAACTATTGGTTTCTGCTTTTACAACCATTAATTTATAAATATGGCCGCCCATTGTGATATTCTACTTAACAGTTCCAACTATTTCTCATGGAAATCTCGTATGGAGGATGTTCTACGAAGTAGGGAACTTTTCAGAATTACCACAGGGAAAGAAAAAGAACCCACTGATGATGATAAGAAAATAAAATGGGCAAATAGATGTGATGAAGCTCGTGGATTGATTGGGATGTCAATCTCTACTGATTTGCGATTCCACATATCTGGAATTGATGAACCTAATGCTGCTTGGGACAAGTTGGAAACTGTGTTTGGTAAACACAATGAAATTCGAGGTCATCAACTCGAAAATGAGTTGATTTCTTTAAGTCCAAGTGACTTTTCATGCATTCAAGATTATTTATCTAAGTACAAAACTCTTAAACTCTTATGTACAGAATGTAAGATTGAGAGGGAAGACAAACAGTGCATTTATCATATTCTTTCCAAACTTGGACCTGCATATTCTGTTTTTGTATCTACATTTTACTCCATGAAAGCATCCTTGAATGCAGCTAGCTATCAAGAGCCTAGTCTTGAATCCTTTTGTGATTCCTTGATTAGAGAACAAGATAAACTCATTCATCTTGGATAATCAACAATGCAGATACATCTGGGAAAGCCTTATTGTCCCAACAGAAAGAAAAGTCCAAGCCTCCCAAGAAACAAAATTTTCGCAATAATAAGTCAAACAAGGGTCCCAAACCCTCTCAGTCAGCTCCTTCTTTAAAAAATGATAAAGGATCCAAGCCAAAAGGCAAGAAGACTGAGCGTCATTGCAACTATTGCGGGAAAGATAATCATGATGAATCTAAGTGTTTCAAGAAGATGGCAGCCTTGGAAGCAGCAATGAAGAAGCACCACATCAGCCTAGATTCGTCTTTAGAATCTACCTCTCATGGACATGCACTTTGTGCTTCTGGTTATTCTTATAATGCATCTTCTTCTTCTACTTCAAATGAATGGCTCATTGATTCTGGAGCATCTTATCATATGGATAAGGATCAAGCCATCTTTTCTAGTATGCATGAATGTAACACCAAACAAATATTTGTTGGTGATGATAGATCTCTAAGTGTTGTAGGAGCTGGAACAGTTCCAGTAGATAATGGTCATTTTAGTGATGTACTATGTGTTCCAAGAATTTCCTGCAATTTGTTATCAGTCTATCAGATCACTCATTCTGGTGAAGGTAAAACTGTGACCTTTACACCTCACCAAGTTGTAATCAAGGATTTTAAAGATCCTCAATAGGTTCTAGCTACCAGAATTGTTGATGATATTACCAGGTTGTACAAGTTTAACAACTTTGGGTCATCACCTTTCCTTTCAGTTTTTTGTTGCTCATAGTGATAACTTGAGCAAACTTTGGCATGAGCGATTTGGTCACTTAAATTATCACTCATTGCAACAACTATGTAAAGAAAATATGGTGACCGGTCTTCCGATGGTATCTTGCAGAGATGGTGTTTGCTCCAGTTGTGTACTCGGAAAACATCATCGGGACAGTTTTGACAAACGTGCCTCTTGGCACGTCTCGGTTCCCTTGGAGCTTGTGCATAGTGACTTGTGTGGTCCTCTTCCATCTGCTTCCTTTTCTGGTTTCAAATATTTCTTAAATTTCATTGATGATTACACCAGATGCAATTGGGTTTATTTCCTAAAACTTAAGAGCGAAGTATTTAACATGTTCTTGGCCTACAAGGCCCTTGTTGAAAAACAATCTGGTCATCAAATTATTAAGTTAAGATCTGACAATGGAGGAGAATATGTTAACAAACAGTTTACTACTTTCTGCACTGAACAAGGCATCCAACAACAGCACACTGTTCCATATACACCACAACAAAATGGTGTAGCTGAGCGGAAGAACCGCACTTTAAAAGAAATGGTTAATTGTATGATCCAATCTAAGGGACTAAGTCTTCAATTTTGGGCTGAAGCCAGAAATTGTGCAAATTACATAGTTAATCACACCCCCACAAAAGCATTACAAGGTATAACACCAGAAGAAGCGTGGAGTAAAATTAAACCTGATGTAAGTCACTTTCGTGTGTTTGGTAGTGAAGCATGGGCTCACATTCCGGATGAAAAATGGAAAGCATTGCAGCCTAAAAGTGAAAAGTGCATATTTGTTGGATATTCTGAAGATGTAAAAGGTTATAGACTTCTTCAACCACATTCTCATGCTATAATCATTAGAAGAGATGTTAAATTTGATGAAAATCTCTTGGCCTGCGAGCCTAACTCGGCGATTGTGCCATCTGTGGCCTGCGAGCCTGATTCGGCATTTGTGCCTTCTTCTTCTTCTTCTTCCAACTTCCTTGACAGGTTTCCAACTCCAGTTTCTGATGATGACAGTGAGGATGAAAATCCACCTCCGCCTGCTCATGTTCCTCCAGTTGCACCAGCACAAGTGCTTCCTTGATGGGTCCGTTCAACATGTGAAGCAGCTGGTGATCTTGCCGGTGATCCTAGAGATCAACGTCGAACACGTTCTCAGTTTCAGCGAGCCTCTTCTCTTTTGGCTCAAGTTTCTGAGAATCATGATCCAGAAACTTTTGCAGAAGCTTCAGGGAATCCAGATTGGGATGCAGCCATGGATGAAGAATATCGTTCCTTAATGGCGAATGATACTTGGGATCTTGTACCTCTTCCAAAAGGAAGAAAACTTGTCAGATGTAAATGGGTCTACATAACTAAGTATGCATCAGATGGAAGTGTTGAAAGACTTAAGGCAAGGTTAGTTGCCAAAGGTTTTTCCCAAGTTGAAGGGATTGACTACAATGAAACCTTTGCTCCTGTCGCAAAAATGAACTCCATCCACCTTGTTCTTTCCCTTGCAGCCTTACACAACTGGGAAGTCCATCAAATGGATGTCAAGTCTGCCTTCTTACATGGTGATTTACAGGAGGAAATTTACATGGAACAACCTCCTGGCTATGTTCAAAATAACTCTAGCCTTGTCTGCCGCCTTAAGAAATCCTTATATGGCCTTAAGCAAGCTCCTAGAGCTTGGTATGCCAAAATGGATAACTTTCTCCTTGACACTGGTTTTTCTAGATGCCATTCTGACCCCAACGTCTATACCAAGAAAGTAGGAAACTATCTCATCATACTTGTTCTATATGTTGATGACCTTATTCTTACTAGTAGTGACCCTAAGCTTATAACCCATGTGAAATCTAGTCTTAAACCAAATTTTGAAATGTCAGACTTAGGACATTTGCATTATTTTCTTGGTCTCCAAGTCCTGCAAACCAAAGAAGGAATCTTTCTTTCTCAGTCTAAGTATGCTTGTGATCTTCTTCTTCGCTTTCACATGGAAGATTGTACACCAGCCCCTTCTCCCTTCCAGTCTAGAGTCAAACTTTATGCCACTTGTACTTCACCTAAAGTTGATGCCACCTTGTATCGTCAGCTTGTTGGTAGTCTGTTATACTTGACTCATTCCCGTCCTGACCTTTCCTTTGCCGTTGGTCGAGTTGCCCGTTATATGTAGACACCTCATGAAAGTCACTGGAAAGCAGCTAAAAGAATACTTCGATATATTCGAGGTACAGTTCAGTTTGGGATTCATTGCAGTACAAGGGGGAAACCTTTGTTGGTTGGTTTCACTGATTCAGATTGGGCCGGCGATCCTGATGATCGAAAGTCTACTGCAGGTTATGTTTTTAGTCTGGGATCTGGACCTATTACTTGGGCTTGTAAGAAACAACAAGCTCTTGCTCTTTCTTCAGCAGAGGCAGAATATCGAGCAGCAGTTAATGCCAGTTAGGAAGCTTTATGGCTTCGACAGATCCTTTTAGAGTTTGGATTCGAGCAGCAGCAGCCTACTCCACTTTGGTGCGACAATCAAAGTGCCATCAAGCTTGCCAAAGATCCAGTTCTACATCAACGCAGCAAACACATTGAGCTACATATGCACTTCATCAGAAATCTTGTTCATAATTGGGTTCTTGAAGTGCTCTTTTTCCCTACAGATGATCAAGTTGCATACATCTTCACCAAGTCTCTTACAGAAGCGAAGTTTTCTAAACTTCGATCTATGTTAGGAGTTCAGGAACTTGTCATTAAGGGGGGATAGGCTCTAATGCCTCCTTCCTTCTCCTAATAGTGTCACTTTTGTAAATCCTTCAATCCTATCCCAAGTTGTTCTTAAGGGGGGATTTTAGGATATTTAGACACTTGGGAGTTAGTTAAGCTCAACTTGTGTAATATATCCGTTAGGGATAGTGTGTTTCTTTAGTATGCATTAGTATGCATTTGTAAATACTTAATCCGACGGTCACGATATGTTTCCGACATAGAGTGATCCGACGGCTCAACTTCTCTTAGATCAAACCTAACCTTGATCCGTGGCTTAACACCCGATTGGTCCATGATATCTATTTAAAGAGCATGGAGGGTCATTGTTTAGTTGATCGATTATGAGAAGCTCATTTGTAACTTTCTTTCTTTGCATAATAAATTGTCCCGTAGAAGCTATTTGGTCGGGGCCGTGGAGTGTTTCCCTCAAGAGGGTTTAAACCACGTCAAAACATCGGTGTGTTGATCTGTGATCTGTTTGTGTGAAGTGGTTTCTCTTGGTGTTCGGTCCTTTGGTAGTACCCTGTGTACCCGAACACACAACTCCCGAAATTAGCAAAAGAAAAACGGCTCTAAATGGCACTTTTCACCTCTCCAACTTGGTAAAAAACAAATAGTAATTATTTTTACTATTTACCCCTATTTATATTGGAAAAGAGCATATTCCTTTTTTAATTTATTCCATTATGGGTTATTTTGCTATAGTTAGGATTATTTATACTCGGTTAATCCTTTTGACCTAGTTTCGAAGCTTGCAGGTGAAGTTAAGTACCACATTGATCCTGTTTTTCGTGGTTGTGGTCTTTTCACACATATTCTCTGGTATGAACAACTCATGGAGCATATTTTTGTCATTATTTCGCTCATTAAATTCAATTATTAATGACACCGAGCTAACTCTTTTTTCTTTCTCGTGCTCGTAAAACAATGAGAATAAGTCACCGAGTTATAGTTTATCACTTTTTCGGGCTCCTTAAACTCCCACGAAAAATGACCCCCCCCGGAGTCTTTTCTTTAAGCTATTTTCAGTCTCTCTAAATATGAAAAGATCATCAAGCAAACTTGATACGTTCACGCTTGTAAAGGTACTTGAATGATCGTCTTTCTGGTGATAGTTTACCCTTTTTTCGGACCAGGGGGCACTACTTACGAAAAAGGAATACTCTAGCCAATCATGATTGGAAGAGTCCTCTCTCGCATTGTTTTAGCCTTTTCCAGACGAAGAGGCTAACTCTACGAAAAAGGACCTTTGGAGTCTTCTTTATTTCTTTTTAGACTCTCTAAACATGAAATGACGCCGAGTTTACCTTCTATGGACTCGTTAAAATTCAACATTGAAGGACCCGTCATCGGACGAACCCCTCCTTTCCCAAGTTCGTAAAACGTTTTGAATTGGACTCATCTATGAGATACCGAGCATCTGTTTACCCTCCTCAAGGTCATTAAAAAAACAAGTGAGGCACTCATCAGTCATGATGGGGAAAAAGGATAGATTTTGTGTTACACTTTATTTATGGAAGTACAGCGTCACTCTTGAACATGGCACTCATTTTTATTTGCATTCAGTACTTGGTTCATCTGTTTGTCTTTGAGTCATACTGATTTCATGAGTCTTGTCACTCCTTTAGTTCTTCCAAAGAATGCTTCTGCTATCAGTCGCATTGGGGGTTGGTATCATTCTCGTCATGTCAATACTGCCAAGTCATGCCATGCCCGTTTTCAAGAGATGTTCATTGCTCATCATCTACAATCAGTACACCTTCCATCTACCTTGAGTCAGTATTGCACATTACTCTACCGTCCGATCCACTCCAAACATCTGTTATCAAGTTTCGTGTCATTGATGGGGGACTCATCATGGCTCTTCTTCGATGGATTCATCCTTGTCAACTTCAACACATCATCCGAGGATTAAATCTAGAAACCAATCGAGTACCTTGGACCTGCATGCCTCAATGGCAGGTTATCTCACTTTCAACATGAGTTTACATCATTGACTCTTGATTGAAATATTTCGTCGAGCGTTCGAACTCAACTCATTTATTCACGCTCGGTGATATGTACTATGCTACCTTGGGGATCATTGACATCAATGGTGATTTCCCTTGCACTTGTTAACGGTGTACATCAATGACCAGTAATCAAGTGGCTTCTACCATGTTCGACTCCAAAACATTGTAATCACATGGATAGATTCATATCATTGCGGGTTCGGATTGAAGACCCTAGGGAAGTCATGTTCTACCCAGGTTGCAATGGAGATTGTTTGAGTCATATTACATGGATCCAATTTGTATTGGTTGTGGCTGTGTTATGATCTCATCATGGATCTACGATTGTGTCTAGTAGCCATGATTGTGTTCAGTCGGTCTCTACTACCATGGATCTGCAATGTATTGGTCGTTAGCCATGTTATGAGTCATGTGAGACTAGTATCTCTGAGTCAGTTGTACTACAGCAGCATCCTCCAGCCAGCAAGTCCTTTCCATTTATCTTTCAAAGCACTTCACCTGTCTTGTTTTTCCATCTTCATGCTTTGGGGGGAATTCTGTTACACCGAAATCTCGTCATCATGAGTCCCCTATTAACTCAATTCCTTGATCCCTGAAGTCCCCATGATCAAGAAAGTCAGTTAGATCAAGTTGATGCCCTTTTTCCACATTTCTAATTGGGTCAACACATCTTGTCTTTGAGCAAGAAGCACCCAACTAGTGTCGTCGCAAAGTGTATTCTTCTAGCCTGCGTCGGGGTCACATATTATCTTTTTACAACCTGCGTTTTTCCTATCAAGCGCAGGTTTCCCTCATGCAGATTGCGCCGGAGTTGGTTAAATGGAATAAAGGTATCCTTCAAGCAATTTCTAGAATTTGGATGAGGTGGATCCCTATCCCTAACTCCTAGGTGAGTTGTCCTACGGTTCCCTAACCTCAAGGGAGGATCCCTTAGCCCTCTCCCCATGATCCTCAACCTACTCTATCCAATTGGTCCTATAAATACAAGGCCCCTCTCCATTCCAAATGGATGAATTCTATAGCACTTACATGTTGGTAGGATTAGCCTATGTGATTCCTATCCACCTCTTGGGAGGCTTACATTTCCTTTGGACGCTTTGGCTTGGATTGTTGGAGGAGGATTGCAGCATTAAGGCTTGGGTTGTAATCATCTCTATACTTTGTTTTTCCCTATTTTATACAGTAATATAAACTCTTTCCATAAATTTTATTGTGTTGATAATGTTTGTAGTTTACTTCCTTAACTGTTTACTTAGATCAGTTATTGTTTAGACATGTTTTACTGCTTGTATTGTTTCCACATGTTTTGACATGTCTTGCAGCTAAAGATCTGACGGCCGTGAGACTTGGAGCAACAACAAGGAAAAAGATCTACAATCTGGAAGGTAAGATGTCTAATTACTCGATCTCTAACTAGATTTAGGAAAGTAGTCTTATGTTCTGTCTTATTTGTTCTATATTTGCAATGAACTAGAGAGATATGGCTCGCGTCCGCTCAAGTAGATTTTCCAATAACAATTTCACACCTGCATTAATGGCCTTAGTGGATTGTCCTTGCACTTCTGATCTCTGGTGATCTTCGCTCATGCAAACAGGATCCATGTGCCTCTCCATTGAAGGCTCCCTATACTTGCACTGCACCTCATTATCCTCGCAAAACACTGGACCAATAGCAAGTTTGTTTTCATAATCCATGATGTCTTCGTACATCTTTCCTCTCTCAGTTTGACGTCAGACATGAAAAATGGGAAAAGAAAAAAACTAACCCTGTCCTCGGGCTCAAAGGCCGCAGGCCCGAAGGAAGGATCTCACCCACTCCTCAGTTCTATCCAAAAAGTGAGTTCCATATATATATTTGTGAGATAAAAGGTACCATTGCCATTCTAGAGCCTACATAATTAGGGTCCTAGCTCACTAATAAAGATAAAACTGTTAGGATATTCCTATACTCCATCCTAGTCCTACCAGCATTACTCCTTTTTGAATTTTCAGTTATGCATGCATTTTGAATGCATCATGCAATTGCATGCATCCCAGTCATTAGTCCCAGCACCTAGCCTCAGTTAGCCAGCCCCCGAGAGCTTCTCTCAGATCATTGTTATCCCTCCTAGAGCTTAGTTTTCCCTTCCTCCTTGATTTAAGGAAGCCACTCACCCTCTCTCACCTACCATTCAGTTGTACTTCAGTTAGTTGAGTTATCATCAGTTCTTTCCTTGATTTAAGGCTAGACTAACTCTCAACTGACTATATCACTCCGATAGACCTCTAGTGAGACTGAACTGCCCATTTTGACTCCAGTTAGCTCCTCATGCGCCCTCCACTGAGCCTCCTTCATTCAGTTAGTTTCAGTTACACCTACCACACTCAGTTAGATTCAGTTTGACTGATGGTTGATAGTTACTTGAGCATCGATGACTCCAGTACTGATGATGATGAAGACTTCTAGTTGTGCTCCGATGACACTCCAGTGATCTTTATATCACTCCATGAAGGCTAATGTAATGTCCCCAGTTTGGCCCCATGGCATTAACACTATAAATGATGTAATATTGTTAGGAAATCATGGTGAGGAGCTCAAGGCCAAGGCCCCGCCATCGATTTCGTGATGCATATGGTTTGCGTGCTAGCAATGCACAGTGGAAATTCAAATAGCATGTAATATGCATTTTAATAAAAAATACCCACAACTAGCTATGCAATACAACAAAGAGATGGGGGCATGATTTCACAAGGAATTGGGAGGGAAAACATTCAAACCCTTGAGCCAATAGAGTCAAGCCAAGTGTCAATGAGGGAACCCATCAAACCCTCAACTACCCATGTTGACTTTTGTACCCAACCATTGATTTCTCCCAAGAGTTGGTTGGAGAAGTTATTTCCTTGGGAATGGGAAGGTATGGCTGTCCAAAATCGGGTATGGGCAAGCCACCCTTCATGGAAAAACGTGTTGGTCTTTTTGGGAAAGAATAGAGCCACGAAATGGCTGCCTAAGCCATTATTCACCATGGCCTTGCTCTCTCACGCAGCTCAAGCTGCCTGGGCGTTTTCCTCCCTCGTTTTTCTGTGTCTCCCTTCATCTTTTAGCTGGGAAGGGGCGTTTTTGTGTTGGTTACCCGTGGGGAAAGAGAGCAGAACGTTTTGGGTCTTCCTGGGGGTCGTTTAGGCCATTGGAAGGGATCCTAACCAGTGGAGAGAAATCGGTTTTGCTCCCTGGGGTTGAAATCGAAATTCCACAATTCGTTTGGGTGAACCACGAGTTGGGAGAACCAATGTGGACCCTGTTTTGTGAACACCTCTGTTGTAAATGTGTAACCCTGTCAATAATCATTTTTGCTGTGAGAAAGAAGAGTATGATGGGCATGGGTGATGGGTAATCCCTGGTTCTGGCTTGAGATTGGGAATGAGCATCCATTGTGCAAGTGCAGCCTGATAAACCCAGTTAGACTGGCTTAGCTAAAATAAAATGGTTAATAGACTGTGTGTGAGCGTGAATGTCCCCTTTGTCCTTGTGAGAATCATGCCCAGCTCGGGGGTGGCCTTCGGACGGACTCAGTATAAGCTGTCGAAGAGCCTACGGTTGGGTGGAACGTTGCAGCGACATAGCTAGTTGCTTGGGACAATTGAAATGAAGATAAGTGTTTCTGCCTATGTATTTACTTCTGCTGTGTTTGCTTAGATGTGTACATCTGCATGCCTGTCTTTCTATATATGGGGTTGTTTTTATTTAGTAGTTATTGGGGCCAATTGCCCAGTTTTAGCATCACGATCCTCTCCATTGCACTGGCATGATGGGTGGGGACGTTACAGCTAATTTGAATTGCCACCTTGGCATTCGAATCCTCATGCATTGTACTACTTATTTGTCCATATTGTGATTAATTAATTAGTGTGTGTGAAGTTATTTTGCTTCTATCCAAGTTCTAGTGTATTATTATTTTGTTGATCTTTTACTGCATTATTCACTCTTAATCTTATTCCTAAATTCTTTCATTGTGAGGTATACATCAGCTCTTAGATCTGCTATGAGGATTTTCACATGGTATCAGAGCATGTTGAGAGTATTGTTTATCTCCATTCCTGAGAGTTTTTTGCAGGTTATTATCAAGATTTTGAGTGCAACAGTTTCTGCATTTCTTTTTGCAGCAGTAGCAGTTGCAGACTTTTCTATTGTTTTTGCAGGTCTTCTACAGCTTCATGAATTCAGAAGAAATCTCTCCTCTTTCTCCATTCAACTATGATGAATGGAAACCAAAAATGATAGCATATTTGAAGAGCCATGATCTCTTTGATTATTGTTTTGAAAGAGAGTTCGAATCCTCTGAAGAAGAGAATGACTGGTTAAATAAAGGTGATAGTGTCTATGCAACAGTGTTGTATGCTATGTCTCGTTGCATGATGAACCACTTCATTAATTTTGTTGAATTTCTAATAAAGCTATGGGCCCAACTGGATGAAAAATTTGGCAAACAGAATGAAGGAATTGGTCCAAACCCTTTCGAGAGCAAGCAAAGTGATTCATTCACCCTTCTTGATGATCTCATTGATCATGAATCAGTACCAAACATATCTCATATTGAAGTTAGCCACAAAGAAGAAGAACTTGCAGATTCTACACTCATGCTCCAAATTTCTTCTATTTCGAATTTTGTGCCAGCTCACACTCTAGATATTGCAGAGGTTCCTAAATTCTCTCTTGCACCAGAGTCTGTTGGTTTGCATCATGATCTCATGAATGTTTCAGAGGTAAAATTAGCCATTGGAGGTAATGCATTCACTCTCCTTGATCACTCACCTCTTATGTACCACTATATGATCATTATTTCATGCTTTCATAAGGTTATTGAAGATAATGGCCATTGCCATTCGCTTGGGATAATTTCTCATGCACTTACTGGTTTTGATCTCACCTCTAATGGTTCAAAGGAGATCTCAAGAAACCATGTTTCAAGTCTTGGAGCTGATTTAAAATCCAAGCAATCACTACTTGGGATAATTTCTCACGCATATGATGGTTTTGATCTCACCCCTGCTAGTTCAAAGGAGATCTCAAGAAACCATTTATCAAGTCTTGGAGCTTATTTGGATTCCAAGCAATCACTGTTATTTGATGGTTCTTTTTGGCATAATCTCACCCATGATGGTTCGAAGGAGAAGACAAAAGACTATCTGCACATTCATAGATTTGATCCTACCTCAGCTGATTCGAATCACAGGTTCAAGGATCAGCCTCATACTTTTGGATTTGTTCTCATCACATTTGATCTGAAGAGCAAGTACAAGCACGTGCTTTCTGAGCATGATCCACTTCTTCCCAAGAATAAGATACCTCCATACATATGACCAAGCATCACACCTACTTGAGTTTGGAGCATTTTTTTTTTTGTGTGCCTTACAGTCTATTTTGAGGGGGGGTATTTTTCCCATGAGGTTTTCCCCATTTCCTCGATTTATTTACTGTTATTATTATTCATTGTATTGGGTGACCTTTGGTCTCAGTTACCAAGGCCCGGGATGGATTAAGGAGGGGTGTTAGGATATTCCTATACTCCATCCTAGTCCTACCAGCATTACTCCTTTTTGCATTTTCAGTTATGCATGCATCATGCAATTGCATGCATCCCAGTCATCAGTCCCAGCACCTAGCCTCAGTTAGCCAGCCCCCGGGAGCTTCTCTCAGATTAGTTTTAGCCCTCCTAGAGCTTAGTTTTCCCTTCCTTCTTGATTTAAGGAAGCCACTCTCCCTCTCTCACCTACCATTCAGTTGTACTTCAGATAGTTGAGTTATCATCAGTTCTTTCCTTGATTTAAGTCTAGATTGACTCTCAACTGACTGTATCACTATGATAGACCTCCAATGAGACTGAACTACCCATTCTGACTCCAGTTAGCTTCTCATGCGCCCTCCACTGAGCCTCCTTCATTCAGTTAGTTTTAGTTACACTCAGTTACACCTACCACACTCAGTTATACTCAGTTTGACTGATGGTTGACAGTTACTTGAGCATTGGTGACTCCAGTACTGATGATGATGAAGACTTCTAGTTGTGCTCCGATGACACTCAAGTGATCTTTTGATCACTCCACGAAGGCTAATTCGAATTGCCACCTTGGCATTCGAATCCTCGTGCATTGTACTACTTATTTGTCCATATTGTGATTAATTAATTAGTGTGTGTGAAGTTATTTTGATTCTATCCGAGTTCTACCATATTATTATTATGTTGCTCTTTTACTGCATTATTCACTCTTAATCTTATTCCTAAATTCTTTTATTGTGAGGTATACATCAGCTCTTAGATCTGTTGTGAGGATTTTCACAAAAACTAATATGATAATAGAAATCTAATGTCACAATATATAGGTCTTAACAACTCCTTCATAGAACCACGACCAAAAAGCATAATATCATCAACAAAGAGAAAATGAGAAATGTTTACAAAGCTTGCTACTTGTATCCCATTCAGTTCTCATTTCCTACTTGCTTCTTTAATGACCATGATAAAACCCTTATCCACTAAGAGGATTATAAAAGGTGATCAAGGGAAACCCTACCTAATCCCTCTAGATGCATTAAATAAACTAGATGGAGACCCACTGATTATCACATCAAAGGAAACCAAAGATAGGCAACCCATAATCTAGTTCATAGTTTACAAATTCATACCCTGGGCATGGATTCAAGCTTGTCTTCTATGAAAATCCCAATACCAACTAGGATAAACCAGTGGGAATTTATTATTTTTAAATTCCAGGGCATGTCACACTTGGTATTATTTTATTCTTCAATCCAGTTTTTTAGGTATTTCTGGTGTCGTTTCCCTCGGGTTCTCTGACCTCTTTTGACTCTTCTTTCTTCGGTTTATTTGTGTATGATGGGTTATGATGGTGCGATTTATGCAGAAAATGGGGGCTCCCCATTACAAGGTGGTTCCCGGTTGTCCTCGTATAGGACAAACCCCCAGGTGACGGTGGTGGTTGACCCCTGGTCGGTCGCCCAGCTTTCCTGTAGTCCTCAGGATGGGACTAGGTTATCTCCTTGGTGGAAGGGTTCTCCGACAAACCCTAGCTGGCCGTATTGTGTTGTGGAAAATCTTTCGTTGTCAGCGAAGGGCCCGGCTGGGGTTCAGTTTGAAAAGGCTCAGAAGGGATAGCCCCTCTGTGTTTTGGGCAAGGATGTAACATTCAACATGGTCTCAGCATTGAGCAAGCAGGCTCTCATTGGAAAATTTGAGTATCTTAGGCCTTCCAGAGCTGATATTTTGACGTGGGTTCATCTCAAATGGAAAGGATTCATCAATAATATACCCTGCATCTTGTTTCTATCGAATGGTTGGTTCCTCTTTTTATTTCTCTCTGAGGAGGATAAGGTTGCTATTGAGTCTCGCTACTAGATCTTAGGCAAGGGTTCTTTGGTTCTGGACCGCTGGCACTCTGCTTTTGACCCTAGGAAAGAGGTTTTGAAGCGACGACACCTCTGGGTGGTTTTACTGGATTTCCCCCTTCAATGCTGGAATTTCAAGGGCTTCTCGGAGGTGGCTAACACTATAGGTCGGCTTATTCTTTTAGAGGAGGAAACCCTCGTTGGGTCTGAACATAACCCTCCAAGGATGTTGTTGGATATCAATTGTAAGGATGGTTTCCCAGTGGAGCTGGAGATTGTATGGGAAGGTGGATCCTTTATTCATCTTCTGTATTATTGGAAGGTACCATTTTGTTGTTTCAAGTGTAAAGGTTTGGGCCACTCTCGGGATATTTTCTCTCGTGATCGACTGTCTTCTCCTAAGATGACGCTTTCTAAGCCTTCTTCTGCATAGGATTGAGGGGATGAAATTATTCAGTGTCAACTTCCATTGGATATCACCTTGGCTCGTGATGTTTTAGGTATGTTCCACAAATTCATCCCGACCCTTGCTAAGTTCATTTCTCCTCAGGAAATTTCTGATTCCTTGGTTGTAGTGGACTCATCGCAACCCTCATTACAACTCTCCTTTGGGACAATCCCTCCACTTTACGTTCCTGCTCCGGTCAGTGAGGTGGGTTCCTGTCCTGTTAGTCCCCCCCCTTTACCCCCATCTTCCAATTTGAATACTTTAGGGATTGTTTTCTCTCCCTCCTTTGTTCCTGATTTCGATGGGGATCCACCTGTTGAATTTCACCCACCTAGTTTTGCCTTGACCTCTTTGCAGCTGCTCTCTATATTCTCAGCTAATGACCAGGGAGACTCGGGGTTTATGCCTATCTCCTCTATCATGAAAGGAAATGTAACTATTCGGAAGCCTTAGTGAACTAAGAAGCAGCTAGATGGAATTGGTGACCCCCTTCTGACTTGCTCAAACCCTCCGGTTTCTCCCTTTTTCGATAAAGGTTTGGATGGACATTTCTCTCTGGAGTGTTCCCCTTCTTCCCATAACTCGGCCCTTAGAGCATGTGAGGCCTCTATCCCGTTTCCTCCATGTTAATTACTACCTTTAATGTACGTGGCCTTTGCAGCGGTCCCAAGCGAGCTTCTTTAAAGCGAAGGTTTGGAGTTCGGGTAGGTCTGTGGATCCCCTGACGGATTATTTTACTGATCTTTTTTATGGGGCCAAACTTATGGATATTGTGCCGGCAAAGTTAGTGTCTACATGGTCCAATGGACATGCTGGTCGGGAGGGCATCTCTAAATGGCTCGATCGTTTTTTCATGGCTGAATATCTTTTCTCATCAGTTGGCACGTTTCGAACTTGGTCGTATTCTACCGGTTTTTCTGATCACAAGGCCGTTTCTTTACAGCTGGATTTTGAGATGAAGGTTGGGGTTTTTCCGTTCAAATTCAACCCCATTTGGCTCAGGGATGTGGAGTTCAATGACTTGTGAAATCTGTTTTGGATGACTATTCCAGTTTATATGATGGTACTCCTATCTATGTTTTAACTAAGAAACTCGGTACCTTCGGAAGGAGGTCTGTGCCTGGGAGAGGCATAAAAAAGCTGCAAATGTTAGAAGGTTATCCGAGATTGACAAGGAGCTCCAAGTTGTGGCTCTTGAGGTGGATGATTCATTTTTTAATCCTGAAGTGTTGCACAGATTACGTTCTTTGGAATTGGAAAAGTCTCGTCTATTGGGGTTGCAGGAGGAGACATGGAAGAAAAAGAGCAGGGCGACTTGGGTCAAGGCAGGGGATTCCAACACTAAGTTTTTCCACCATTTTGCTAACCAACGCAGACTAATTAATTATGTTTGGGAAATCAAAGGTGAGCATGGTCAGGTACTTCATGAACAGTCTCAGTTATGTGATGCAGTGATTCGTCTTTTTAAATGTATTTACTGTCGAAAATCCTCAGGAAACTTGGAAGACCAGCTCAACATCATCCAACTCTTCCCTCGGATGCTTGATGAAGGTATAGGCTTGGTTATCGGGTGGCCGGTATGTGAAGTTAAGGTCTTGAGTACTTTAAAGTTGTTCTCAAAGGATAAATCTCTGGGGCCCGATGGTTGGACCGTCGAGTTCCTCCTTCACTTTTTTCCTTTATTTGGGAATGAAATCACGGCTACTATGGAGGATTCTCAAACAAAATCTCGAATCCCGACCTCTCTCAATGTGACTTACCTTACTCTTATTCCTAAAGTGGACAAGCCCAACGACTTTGGAGATTTTTTCCCTATCTCTTTATGCAATCTCCTGTACAAAGTTATCTCCAAAGTAACTGCTGAACGAATCAAACCTTTCCTGGCAGTTGGCATTTTAGCAGAGTAGTTCGGTTTTCTTCACAATAGACAACTGATGGATGCTGTGGGGTTATCCCAAGAGGGACTTCATTCCATTAAGCAAAAGGATATTTCATCCTTGGTCCTTAAGTTGGATCTGGTGAAGGCCTATGATAGGCACGATTGGACCTTTCTTCGGTTCATCTTACTACAAATTGGTATTCCTCTGGAAATGGTGAACTCGATTATGTCTTGCGTTTCTACTGCAAATTTATCGGTCTTAGTGAATGGTTCATCGTCTGAATCCTTTGGTGGAGATAAAGGATTATGCTAGGGCTGTCCTTTATCGCCTTACATATTTATTTTAGATATTGAAGGTTTAAACCTCCTGATTAATGATGCTAGGGATAAAGGTTTTATTAATGGTATAAAAGTGGCCACAGCTCACTCTTTAACACATATTCTATTTTTGGATGACGTGTTGTTATTTGGTATGGGATCCTTGGGTGAATGGCAGCATTTTAAATCCATTACTGATTTTTTTTGTAATGTTGTCGGTTTGTAGATCAGTCCTTATAAGTCCGCTTTCCTGCATCACTATATTGATCCTGCACTTTTGTCTCAGATCTATGACATTTTCCCTTATCGGCTGAAGGAGTTGTGTAGTGGTTTTAGTTACCTTGATTATTATCTTAAGCCGAATGGGCTCAAGTCTATTGATTGGGGTTGGCTTCTAAAGAAGATTCAGAGGAGAATTACTGGCTAGGGTTTCAAATATCTTTCGTTGGGTGGTAGGCATACTCTCATATGCTCTGTATTACAATGTATTCCTGTATTCTGGTTCTCCCTCTATATCACTCCAATGAATGTCATTACGGCCCTTAGAAGACTTTTCACTGGTTTTCTATGGAATGGAGATGATGGTGATCATAAGTGGCATTTATCTTCATGGGACTCGATTGCTCGGCGAAGATTTGTAATGGATGGGGTATTAAAGATCTCAAATTTTTTAATTTGTCACTCGTTGCAAAATCATGTTGGAGAATCTTACAAGATTCTAGGCTTTGGGGGCAGGTAATCAAAGCAAAATATATGGGTAGACTCCCACTTCCCCTGTGGCTTTGAAATGGTACTTGGAAGAACCATGGGTCCATTATTTGGCACAGTTTTAAGAAATCCTTCCCAATTATCAGTGCTGGTATTTGTTAGAAAGTGGGGAGGGGATCCCAAGTATTAATGGGTCTAGACCCCATCGCTGGTCTCGGGGCTAACTTTCGTCTTGACAATGAGCTGGTCCTTGTGCTTCAGTCTCGAAACATATATGTTTTAAAGTAGGCCTATCAACATTTGGTGGGTGGTAGTATTCACTGGAAGTCAATCGAGGATTTGTCACTGGAACCTCATCATGCTCTTAGCTGGGACAGGTATGTTATAAATCTTATTCAGGCTGGAGTTACTTTTTCACAGGATGATGATGTGCTATGCTGGGGACTTAATTCTATTGATGGAAATCTTTCTGCGCATCTGGAATATTCATTCTTGATGGAGGAGGAGTTTGGTGAGGCAAGACAGCACCATTTTGCTAAGTTTTGTAAGTTGAAGTGTGCTCTAAAGATCTTGTGTTTCATTTGGTTGGTCCTTAATAACAAAGTGCTCACTTGGAATAATATCTGCAAACGCGGTTATCATGGCCCTGGGTTGTGCGCCTTATGCTGGAAAGATGAGGAGGACGTGGAACATTTATTTGGGCATTGTCATTACTTTGGTAAGTTATGGGTTGATATTCAAATTTCTTTGGGGTTTGTTTTTCCTTGGACTGGTGTTTTGGATAAAACTTCCTATGGCTTCGGGGCAGACCACAACAGACAGCTGACTACCAGAAAATTACTCAATTCCCAATACAATGCTATATAAATGACAACGCTAAGATAATGGAGAAAATACCAACCTTCAACCGGATGTTCGAAGTAGATCCTTGTTGAGCTTTCAACCTCTACACTTGAACCTGCATATTAGTCTCAACAACAAGTACAAGCAAGTGCATATAACATGTGAAAGTCATTAGCATGATCCATGATATCATAAGCGAATATAACCCAATGTAATTTACCAATATTCACAACATCAATTGGACGAGAAAATGAGTATTTCCATTAATGAATAACAAGAAGTACAATATACGACCTCTTGCTGACAACCAATCTGAACCAAGAACTGGGTCTCTCCACTTGTGCCTCCACCACTTCAATCCCCCATGCAATGGCAAACTCAAACGATGAAAGGAGTTTGGAAGGTGAATATAAGTAATTCACAACAACAAGGATCAATGAGTGTAGACTCAAGTCACGGCAAAACTCCACTAGATTTATCTTGTTCTCTATTTCTCCTCCCTTCCATACACCATAAGAGCTCAATATATAGCCTTCCAAAGGTAAGTGAAAGGACACATCGAGGCGTTTTGGGGTATATGGAGGGCCAAAGGTCACCCTAAGACTGCTTTTTGGGAGTAGAAAGTAATTTTCTAATTATTTTTACCATTTTAGTTGGTACCCCGCGGGCTATAGTGGAACAGTCTGCACGTACACTGGCTATAATGGGACAGCAAGAGTACAGGAAGAAAAATAGGGAAAATTTGTGTTTTCTGGAGGACATAAAGTGAATCTGAGTCAGTGAAATGGATCCTGCAGGCCAAAGAATGCTAATGCTCACAAGGTGGAAAATTACGCTGTAATAGATGCCCCCTAATGTGTGAGGTCAAAGAATGGTGCTACGATGGCCGAAATACATTATAAATATCATAAGTGGAGTGATGGAGACACAACTAGAAGGAAC
Source organism: Larix kaempferi (assembly GCA_027924585.1). Taxonomy (NCBI): domain Eukaryota; kingdom Viridiplantae; phylum Streptophyta; class Pinopsida; order Pinales; family Pinaceae; genus Larix; species Larix kaempferi. The sequence goes on from BSBM01000515.1 coordinate 19,071,394, forward strand.
AGCTCACTCGTCATAATACAATAATATCTCTGAATACATGTCGGTATAGTACAACAATCTGATACAATGGCCATGATAGGCAGTACATAGTGAATAGATGTCATATGCGATCATAGCCATGATCCATACAGTAAGATATGGTCTCCTGCTAAAAGGGAAACAACTGGTGCAATACTGGAGGTACAAAATGCTGATGTCTGAGAGGTGATATCTCAGATGTACAGTCACGATCAAGAGCATACTGAATGCTACTAACGTCTGGGATCTTCTACACAAATCATCTACGATGCAAGTCCCATCAAGTGAATAAAGGTGTTGAGGTCGAACCTGATGTGACATCGTCTGATTACCGGTCAATAATGTACACCGTTAATAGACATGAGATAACCCACCGATAATGAAAATGGGCATCAAGGCACAGAGTACAATCATCAGAGTGCGAATAGATGTGTTGAAGTCGAACACTAAGATGAATCCATCGATCAGGGGACATTAATGTATTCCCAAAACTGTCGATGGCGAGAGAACCTACCACTAATGACTGCAAGCCTCAAGGTACTTAACCGACTCTAAGTCTCAATTCCGAAATAAATGAGTTGAAGTTGACGGAACGAAACTCGCTAGAAGGAGGGCATTAAGGAATCCCCCATCATCCATCACGAGGTAACAACTATGCTGAAAGATTTGGAAGAACTCAGATGAAACAGATTGACTCAATAAGGATGGCCGACATGCAATAGTCAAGAGATCTGAGGAGTGGCCAACTCTGGTTTCAGGACTTCCTTTGAACAAGAGTAGGAGCAGATGGATAGACTCAGGCAGCATAGACTCGACATAACACTGTGCGATGCAAGAGGCATCAACAAAGGGCTCCATAGTGACTGGAAGCATAACCAATCGGTGGAGTAAAACTAAGAAACGAGTACGGCTCCCAAGGTCCTACTATAGTCTCGACTCATAATGAATGGAGTGGAATGAATGCTCTGTTCAAAGGTGACACAATAGCTGCCAACAAAAAGAAGTAAATATTCTCCCGTACAGCGTTTTGGAATATTTGATTTTTTGGGTCTTTTTCATATTTGTAAAGCTTGAAAAAGAATAAAATTGCTTATAGTACAACAAATGAGGGAACGAGTGTCAAGTAGCGAGCAAACTAGTCCTGGGCAGTGGAACATTTCTATGATCAATGTAAGGAAGCATGTGTAGGATGTGGACACTCGGGGGGTGTTCCCTCAGGGTGAAGGGTCCTCAAACTGTGAAAGGAAAATGAAAGCTTTACAAGGCTCGACAGGGAAAGTGCTCAAGCACCAAGCTAATAATCGAGTAAGCGGGAGCCGGCACAAGGCTCAAGCGACAAGCAGGATGATGCAATGCAATCACAACTTGATACAAATGGGGGGAGTCCTTATGGGAGATGGCCAACATAAGACAAAGTAGAGTATGAGTCTTTATCACAAAGTCATGGCGTAACTACAAAGGACTCCCAATCCTAAAGAGAGACAATAGCATGGGCGCCAAAAGGAAAAAAGAGGCTCTAACTAGGGCACCCATGGTCGAATAGGCCCTACCTCCAAATAATGACACTTCTATAATAGTGTGAAGGCTCTGTGTCGGTTAAGAAGTGGGGTCGCACCTAGGGTTAATGGAAACGGTCAAAAGGTCAAATGCATAATGCATGTGAAAATGGAATCTAACCTATATGCTAGGTGTGAAATATACTTGTCGTAGGCGCGAAACGGTCAAAAAACCAACTCTCGTCGAATAAATCTGTTCAAAATGCTACTCCAAGACATCACATTAGTCCAAAACAGCTTAAAATGGCAAAAACTATAGGAAAGTGGGTTTTGAAAACTATAAATTGTAACAAAAAATTACAATTTACAATTCACCCCAAATAGTAATTTTGGTTAGTTTTTCACCTGAAACTTCAGTCGCTAATTCTGGGAGCTACATGCATCCATTCGTCGAGCCATCTGGAGCAGGTTAGCTATCTCATCCTTCTCTTTCATTTGGTTGCTTTTATTTCATTTTTCAGTGGTCCAATTTTTTTATTGGGCAAGCCCTATTTGGTCACGGCGCTATACGCAAGCTACAAGTATATGGGTCGCGGGTACGGGCTGCTACCCACCGTCAACACATGCGTTGACCGCGGGTGGACGCATCTATTTTCTCAATATCCCACGAGTACGACCGTGAAGTTGGTTTTTTAAATGTAAAAAGCTAAAACTTCTTGTGTTTCTTCCTCCAGGATGGTTCTAGAGTGGAGGGAAAGGGAGCATGACCTTGTGGATGAGGCTGTCCGCCAAGATTTGCCTGCACAACAAGCATTACAAGCATGTGGGATTTTCAAATTTTGGAGCATTGGGGGTTTGAGGGCCCAAAACCAATTGCTCTGTCGCTTGATAGACTACTAGGACGTAGACGCACAAAATTTCAACCTGGATGGTCAAATACTCTCCTTGGAGGTAGATGACATATATTTCATTACAAGATTGTCCCGTCGAGGGGAAGTGGCAAGTCTTTGATCTCGTATTGTGGGTGGCAGGATCACCATTCCCGACTACATAGAGCGGTACTATCTTCCTAACAACCAGAAGGTGGGGATTCAGGTACCCATTGGAGCCATAGTCAAACTGAGTATGAAGATTATAGTGTCCAATCTCGTCAGTATTACAGGTTCGGAAGCTCTACACCAGGCTTCAAGGCCGGTGATGTTCTACGCCTCATAATGCATGCGGCCCATGTTATATGACTGGTGCACAATGTTACTGGGGTCTATGAAGACCCAGTTAACGGAGTGCAAGCGTGGGGAGGCAAAAAACTTTGGATACAATAGTATATTATGCAGCTTTTTCTTCGAGAGAGTTCCAAGGCTCAGTCCGAGGGTTGAAGTCCCTCCTCATAGTCTCCGCGACCCAACCCTGACCCGATGGGTAGAGGTCTTGACACGACAAGGTGATGGCCGACAGCCATCACCATATACAGATGATTTCTTTCATTGGTGGGACCGACAGGTCATAGCCATTGACGACTACCCCTATGCAGGGATAGACTTTCGTGGTGATCGCGACATGCCGCTTCCTCCAGGGGAAGCGTTTGGATACATCGGTATGTTACTCTTTTTATGTTTTTGTGTATTAAATTTTTTGGGATTTTTTATTATATATGAAAATGCAAAAATCTTTTTGGTGTAGTATCACATATTGACATTTCACTATTTGCTCGCAGATACTGGTCCGCGAAGACCAGAGGATTTCCCAAGACCTCATCGATGGGGCAGGGGTGGAGAGGTAGTTCGTGCAGCCGCAGAGCGCACAATAGAGACCGTACGGGTCAACCTGTCCCGTATGACCAACAGAGTACCCATGATCAAGGTAGAGCGGTTGCCAAAGGATATGTAGTGCCATGTTGTGGGGGTACCCGGGCCCATGGGTGCGATTACTGCGGTGCATAACCAACACATTACATTATTATTATCAGACACATCCTGTCAAGGCAACTAGGTCTCCTCCTAGGGCTTAGATATCTCAGAGTCCCATATTTTTGTATCGATATTTATATTTTTGAGAGCTACGGGCTCCAATTTTGTATTGTGACACTACCATTTTGGACATGTTATTTATATATAAAAACTATGATTCTCCGGTTCTACTATATGTGTATGTACAAATGTGTGAATGAAAGTTTATTTGTGTGCTTCATTATGAATGTGAAAAATGCCAATCTAGGACATAGTTAGCATATGCATCAGATACATGATTAAAACATCTTGGAACATGAATGTATGTAATGGAAACAAAATGACGTTCCAAGATTCTTACCCATAAGAATCTCCGTAGTAAAGTAGGATCCCTCACACGGTACTGACCATTCAATTGAGACACAACCAGTTGTGAATCCAAGCGAACTTCTAAAAACTGGATACCATGCGAAATAGCATCCCGACGTAGTTTGACTACGAAACTGTACTTAGCCACATTGTTGGATGTAGGACCGAGATAGACACCTCCTGAAGACACAATCTGATGATCCAGTGAATAAATAACCCATGCAGCAGAAGTGAGTTACTACATATGACGGCTAGCACCATCCGCGAATCCCAAGAACACGGGATATTCCACTGACATATGTCAACCAAACGGAAGCAAAAAACCACAAGAAATCTAAACTATGTACAGAAGCAACTATGCAATAGTATACAAAAGTACTAGGTCGAGCTAGAAGCTCAAGTGTAATACCGCTTCAGGTAGAGCCCATTTCTAGGATCCTTCAAGGCATTCCCTTCATAATCTTCCAATTCGTAGGCTCCTTTCTCAAGGACATGCCTCACGATGTAACGACCATGCCACATGGGGTTAAACTTTCTTGCCCCCAAGGGTTCTTTAGCCTAGTCATATAAGAGGACCAAGTCACCTTCAACATACTGTCGGGGACGGATAGACCTATCATATTGAACCTTGACACAATGCTTATTGGCATCTATAGCCACGGCAGCATCTCGACGCTGCTCAAGGTGGATCAACGTTGCTCAATATCCAACGTATCAGAGAGGAGCTCTATGGATAGTTTTAATGAAGGGATTTCGCATTCAATCAGTAGAATAGACTCCACACCATGTACTAGCTAAAACGGTGAGAACCCGGTGGCAGTCTTAACTGCGGTTCGATATGCCCACAAAGAAGGATATAACATAATATGCCAACAAAGCAAGATATAACATAATATGCCAGTTGCTCTTGCTCTGTTGGATGGTACGCTGGAGACTGATTTTTAAAGACTTATTGACTGCTTCAACCTGATAATTCGCTTAGGGGTAGTAAGAAGATGAATGTTCTTAATGAAACCCACGCTTGAGTGACAAATCCTCCATCATCTTGTTCTGAAAGTGACTGCCATGGTCAGTGACAATCTCTTTCGAAATACTGAATCGAGTAATAATCTGATTGAATACGAAATGGGTTGTTGTAGCACCATCGACTTTTACGGTAGGCATGGCCTAAACCCATTTGGAAAAGTATTCCATGGCCACAATGATATGGTGATGCCCCCCAGGCGAAGCTGGTTTGCAATCCATGAAATCCACCCCCCACTTGGTGAAGGGACCGATGGTGATGACCAGATGAAGGGGCGTTGGATGCGAGTGTACATTCCGAGAAAACACCTGGAAAGGGTGACATCTCTTTACGGCATTCATACAATCCTTGAAGATCCAAGGCCAAAAGTAACCAGCTCACATAATGCTGCAAGCCTGAATAAGAGACCACCACAGGCCCCAGCATGGAAATCATTAATAACACACTCCGCTTCTTCGTGAGTAAAACAATGATGGAGGATAGAATCCTTTCCTCAATGATACAAAGTGTCGCCGATGATGGTATAATATTTAGTGTGGTGTTTCACACGTCGTCATTCATCTCGTGAATAGTGCGAAGGAAACTTCAAAGTTTGAATATATACGATGACATCCCCATACCAAGGGTCCATAGATGAGATAAGGAATAAGTGCTCATCCGCAAAGGAATATTCATGGACAATATCCTCATCAAGTCACGAAAGGTTCGACATGAGCTCAACAAAAACCAAGGATTTCACCGACTTCGCCGAAGTGAAATCAAGATCAAACTCCTAAAGAATAACAATCCATTTATTATACTTCCCCCCTATAATACGTCGTGATAGCATGAACTGAAATGGATTGATATGCGTTATAACAATGGTTTTCCTAAGCATGATGTAATGCCTTAAACGTTGGACTACATGAACAGTCGCAAGTGCTAACTTTTCCACATGAGTGTATCTCAGCTCAGCGTCTACTAAATTTCGACTAAGGTAATAGATCACATGATCCACAAGCACATCATCTACCTGAACTAATACCATGCCAATCGTCTCATGAGACGCGGCCACATAAAGTATAAAATATCTTGCGAAGTCGGGTGGACCAAGCAGAGGGGCCGATACTAAGGCTTTCTTCAAAGCGTTGAAAGACTACTGGGCTCGCTTATCCCAGATAAATGGTGTGTCTTTCTTCAATAAGTGCGCGAAACCTTTAGTAAGACTAGCATAGTTCACTACAAAACGACGTAGAAAAGTGGCTCTCCCTTGGAGGCTCTGAAGTTGAAGTAAGTTGCGCGGAGGAGGCAACTGAATTATTGCCTCAACTTTAAGAGGATCGACTCTGATACCCTCTTTCGAAACTATGAAACCTAGAAGGCGACCCATTTTCACAACAAAGATGCACTTATTGGGATTTAACCGAATCTTGTAGCGTATGCATCTTTCGATAATTAAACGGAGGTTCTTGGGGTGGTCCACTCTCTTGCGAGAATGTCCATCAAGATCATCCAAGTATGCCTCCACTATGCGTTTAAGGTCATGAAAGGCGTAGGTCATAGCACGCTGAAAAGTGGCTCCGACGTTTTTAAGGCCGAAGGGCATCTTCTGGTATGCAAATGTACCCCAAGGACGAATAAAAGCAGTCTTATGTTGATCCTCAAGCTTTATCTGTATCTGGTTATATCCTGAAAAGCCGTCCATAAACGAAAAAACTTCGCTTCCCGCACAAGCATCCAAGATCTGATCTATGAATGGAGTGGGGAAATTGTCTTTCGAACATGCATGGTTCAGGTCTCTAAAATCAGTGCATACATGGATAGTTCCATGCTTCTTATCCATAGGAAGGGGATTGGACACCCATTTGGTAAGGGGAACTAGGTAGATGAAACCAGCCTTAAGCAGATTCTCCACCTCTGCCTTGATCGCGGCTGCCTTTCTTGGGTTCACAGCACGAAGGCGTTGTCGAACCGGCTTAGCATTAGGATATGTTCTAATCTCGTGTTCGACAATGTTGGGGTATATTCTTGGCATCTCCTCATATGACCAGGCGAAAGCTTCCCGAAATTCCTTAAACAACTCGGTGTAAATGCCAACCTCCTCAGGAGAGCAATCAGCACCGATGTAAATGTTCTCAACCTTTCCGGGTGTACGAGAAATGTTGATCGGTATGGTAGGGGAAATATTAGTCATGTTCCCCTCTGTGTAAATCCCATGCAAATCCCAAGGAACCACAGGGTGACCAACCATCTTGGCAAGATTCATCCTAAACTCTTCTCGCTCGATAAGATCCAGGTTGGGAAGAAAATAGGAGCGACGATGCATGTCTTCCCAAGGTATTTCACTACCACACATGGCCTCAATAATAGCTTCATCCGAAGGTAAAGTACCATCAAGACAATTGTGCGAACAAGACGAGTTGACTGCCCATTCCGACAGCATAACGGGATCTTCTTCCTCTATCCGTGAAGAGGAAATATCTGGCTCTGCAGTGGCTTGTTGAATATCTCGATATGCAAGCTCAGCAGCAGACAGTGGCATAGCCATTCGAACATGCGCAATGTCTCCAGACGTAGAACTCGTGGACGGTAAGGTCCATGGATCATTAAAATACGAAGTCCGGAACGGTACATTATTAAATGGAGGAGGCGCATTATGGGAAATGGTTCCAATAAAAGCAATTGGTGCAGGGAAATCAAAAGATCCCAACAATGAGGGGTACAATCTGACACCCATGTTCCCAGTTTTCGGCTAAGAATCTTTGACTTGAGGGACAATAGGTCCCCTACATGCTGTGGAATAGGGACAAACAAAATCTAGTTGGTCGATCGTCACAATCTTGCCTTCATGTGGAAAGAAAATAATTCTGAATACAGAGGACATGACCGCTCTCATAGCGTAAATCCAATTCCTACCCAGGAGAAGGTTGTAGTCGATGGGCACATCAACCACCTCGACTTCAATAGGCACAGATTTCCCACCCAAGCGAACAACAAGGGAAGGGATAATATCATGCGGCTTAAACGACCGACCGTTGAATGCAGTGAGCATGGTCATAGACTTGGATAAGGGAGGAGAGCCAAGAGATTTCCAACAAAATAAAGACATCACTGACGTAGAATCACCTTCGTCAACCACTGTTCTTTTGATGATATTCTACAAGCACTCCACATGGACTTCAAAATCCACATGGTAAGGTAAGCGAGGTTGGATGTCAGTAGTGTCAAACTTGATAACGTTAGGACTTCCCCCATCCTGAACTCCTAAAGCACACAAAAGGGCATGCCTTTAAGAAGGACATGCCTGTAAAACCTCAAGAGTTGACATGGTACACGGAGTTTGGCCCAAATCTTCTACAATAGAGTAGTTTCGGGTGGCTCAAGCATTGGGATTATGCATAGAGCGCTTGAGAACACCTTTTGGTATCCGCGGCATAGCAGTGGGCTTCTCAATATGCAAAGAGGTATCAGGAGGAGGAGGAGGAGGCTCATTCCCCATATTCGGTTGTGGTGCACATTAATCACATTGACGAGTAGCAACACTAACCTCTGATTTAACCATATTCACGCATCCAAAACCACCGGTATGGGAAGAAGACGTGGAATTTTCATTGGTCCCATAACTAGTAGCGGGAGCATTCAAAGCCATATTCTGATGATGTGGAAGGGGATCTTTCAACACAATTGGGATCTGTGCCAGATGCTTCGATGCTTCTTCAATCCAAGGACACAAGTGAGTAAGATGATCTTCCCCACAAATCTTTCAAGGGAATTTCACTTTACGCCTAGGTTTACGGTCCCCACCAGCATTTTCGCCGTCCCGGGGAGGGTTGGCGTTCTCTTTCTGAGGAGTATTACGATTACTACCATTGTTCCCATTATTTCCACCCTTACAATTATTTCTCCCCTTCTTTTTACCACCAGGCTGCTGGTTACTCGATGGGTTTTCCGATTGCATAGCATCTACATCGGACGATGGGGTGGAAGTGGACAAGGTGTGAACCTTTCCAGGAGTAGATTGGTTAAGTGACAAATTTTGCATTTGATTAGCAACCAAATCTACGAGTTGAGTACTTGCGGATCCAACAATGCCATCTGCATGTGGTCCAGGAACTGGCTTAGGCTTATGTCATGATCGCAGTGCGTTAGGAATAATGTCATACAGGATTCCAGATTGAGCATAGAGTAAATCTAGTTGCTGGACTTTTAGTATAGCTTGTTCCTCAGTCGTAATTTCAGACACTGAAACATCCTTAGAAATGTATGGAAGCAAAGACTTGAGAAACCATTCCAATAGAAACTCTGGAGGAATGTTGGCTTTTACTAACGTCTTTCTTCAACGCCACTCTTGAACGTGGTTAGATATGTGTGTGGCCTTATTCTGGCATAAGGTAGACAAGATTTCAATGCCAGTGTCGTAGCAAATTGGTAGCTGGAAATGATCCAGGAAAACCAAGGCTATCTCATTGAAACCCCTGTACGTGCCCCCAGGAAACTCGACATACCACTTCGTGGCTGCCCCCATGAGGGTGTGTTCAAATAGTCTCAAACAAATGGAATCATGATTTAACGAGTTTGATGAGCACCAAAGATGAAAAGTCGTAACATGATCACCCGGATCCTCACCACCCTTCCCCTTAAACTTGGGAATGTCTAAAGGGAGATTGGTAGAGATTGGAGGCCAAGTAGGATCGTGACACACCAGATCATTCGTGAGCTTCGAAAGATCTGGAAGATTCAATCAAGCGAGGAAAGGAAGCTGTGGCTGTAAAGCTTGATTATAAGCTCCTATAAAAGGTTGATTATACGAACCTGAAGGATAAGATGGACCATAACCATGACCTGGACCATAAGGTTGATAACCTCCTCCAACCTGACCCGTGTGAGGGTAAGCAAGTATATATGTATTATGAGCACCGTAATGAGGTGGGTTGTAATGAGGGACAGAACCGACTGTATTATAGTAAGGGTTACCACCATAATTATGGGGCATATAAGTATTACTCGTAGCAGGAACCATATTGTAATGACCATAATTGTAAGGTATGTTCCCACCCCCTCCATAAGAATTACTAGTAGCAGGAGTAGTCGTGTTGTGACCATAACTATAAGGTATATTCACACCCCCTACATTAGCATTACTAGTTGCAAGAGCAGACGTAAAAGTATATGGTATGTATCCACCCCCTGTATTAGGATGATTGTTAACATTAGCGAACGTGGTCCTGGGTTGATGTGTATAGGCATGTGTATTGTACTGCAGATTGTGAGTCGTATTGCGAACAGTGTTCCCATAAGGAGGGGTAGTCCTAGGAGGTGGCCTTCCTCCAAAATTTGGATTGTTTGAAGGGATTCAACCAATCCCCACATTATGTGTGTGAATAGAAAATGCGGTGCCCCTAGTGAGGGTAGCGCCCCCAGTGGGTGCAGTGTTGCCAACACCATGACTAGTGTTAGCATGACTACTAGACATAGTGGATGGGTTAACTGTGGTGTAACTAGGCATACCATAAGAAAATGGGGGTAGCGTTCATAGTGGTCATAGGACCTGTGTTAACATGCAAATTCGGCATCCCATATAGGAAATTTTATGGATTCGAAGGATCAAATGGATCGTCCTTGAGTAGATTTGGTCCAAACAGATGAGGTTGAGTCTCTGGTTGTCATGGATCGCCCCCCATTTCTCTCTAGGAGTAGGAGGAGCATAAGTGTCTTCGACTTTACCCGACGGATTCCTAGGGATTTCTCCCATGCCAGAATGAGCAGTGATAATTTCAGCGCGAAGTGCTTCAAAAGAATCAAAAGAATCGGAGAGGGACTTCCGGCGTCCCCTATGAACACGACGTGTAACTTCAGTGGCTGGTAAACCAGCCAACCGATGAGACCGGCAGAGATTTGGACCTCATGCCACGATACCTCTGAGGATTCAATAAACCAAAGCGTCCCCTAACAGCCAAACTAACAATCAAAGAGCACACACCTAAAGAAACTACAGCCAAATGCACACAAATAGGACTGGCTCAAGGGACCTCCCGACACTACAGCCAGTATGCCTCTCCTAGGAGAGGATTGAGACTCCCAAACTATAACCGAAGGTAATAGAATCAGTTATAAGGGTTCCCAGACTTCACTACGTGCACAGGGTCAAATCCCTATACAACAGGAAATTGTGTTGTCCAACCCCTATCTGAGTCAGGACAACCGCAATATAACCACTACAAATTCGCTATGTGATACCTAGGTAAGGAAACTAAGGTCACCACAATATAACCAATCCTCAGGCGGACAGTCGTAGGTGGGATCCGTCGTATGGGCAGGGTAACTAAGCCCGAAACTCAAGAGGTATAGATCTCTCAAGAGTCCCCGTACACGAACAAATCCTGGAAATATCTCCCATGTTTGGCCAATATTGGAGGGCTATCTCCACAACCAACCTCCCGTGACCTTGTGCTTAACTTTGGTCTGAGTAGAGCTTCCTGAGAACACTAATGTATATTATGGGTTTCACCACTCCCTGGTCAGACACATAATGTTGGTTCAATAGTCTTGGATTTTTAACTCACAATGATCTATTCCAAGACTCTAAACCTATACTAGTTGGTGCACCCTATAAAAGAAAAATCGTTCTAATCAATTTTAAGATTAAGCGTTGATTTTAAATGGCTGTAATTACTCAAAGGATATGGTCGTAAAACTGATGATATATAGGACTCAATAGTATGCACAATCGAAAAAATCTAGACTCATCTATCAATAAGAACAATGCCACTAAAATGATAATCAATCCAAATGTTTGAAATAAAATGCAATTCTTTTAAATTTCCAATGCACAAGCAGATCCTAGATGAAAGCACAAGCACTTAGATGCAAAATGCAGTACGGAAAGCAAATATTTTTGTATTTTCTCTTATAATGGAAAGGAAAATGCAAAACTATGTTTTTGTATTTTTTCAATATAATGGAATGAAAAAATGCAAGCGAAATCTACCTATTTGGTTAAATAAATGCAGAGCAGATCACTAAGACAACCCAGCAAATCCCAAACAGTGAGACTCAACCAATGTAATGAGCTAGAAAATAAAAATGGTGATAAACCAACAAGGCTCAAAACAAAGAGAAAAGGGAGTTTCTAGTCACAAATAGGGCATGGAACAGTCAGGAATCAAGCCAATTAAGACTCGGGGACACTCAAAACCAACCCAACAATAATCCAAGGCCATAAATCAATCAATCCCGGAGTTTTACGCTATTGTCTAAAGGAAAACTGCGGGTAGACGCGGGCTACAGTGCAGACAGTGGCGGGTAGATGCGGGAAAAACTAAGTTGACCCGCATACAGGGAAAGGCAAATGAGCAAACAAGAAGTCCAATAACCCAGAAAAAACTTGTTTTCTATAGTATATCCCAACGGCCAATCAATGACATAGAAGCTCAACACACAGCAACTCTAAATAAGGACAAATGCCTAAAAATCCCCAAAAATGGATGTTCTCCCCAGTGGAGTCGCCATTTCTGTTACGGAGAAAACTTCCTATGGCTTCGGGATAGACCACAACAGACAGCTGACTACCAGAAAATGACTCAATTCCCAATACAATGCTATATAAATGACAACGCTAAGATAATGGAGAAAATACCAACCTTCAACCGGATGTTCGAAGTAGATCCCCGTTGAGCTTTCAACCTCTACACTTGAACCTGCAGATTAGTCTCAGCAACAAGTACAAGCAAGTGCATATAACATGTGAAAGGCATTAGCATAATCAATAGCATGATCCATGATATCATAATCGAATATAAACCAATGTAATTTAACAATATTCACAACATCAATTGGACGAGAAAATGAGTTTTTCCATTAATGAATAACAAGAAGTACAATATACGACCTCTTGCCGGCAACCAATCTAAACCAAGAACTAGGTCTCTCCACTTGTGCCTCCACCACTTCAATCCCCCATGCAATGTCAAACTCAAACTATGAAAGGAGTTTGGAAGGTGAATATAAGGAATTCACAACAACAAGGATCAATGAGTGTAGACTCAAGTCATGTTTTGGTAAAAATATACGCTATCTAATTCAACACTTAATTATCAACCCGGGAAGGTAGCTTATGAGATGCAAACACTATATGTGAAGGATTGAAGGCTTGAACTAATCTAAGATAACTAAATATGCAAATGCACTAACATGCAACTATATGATTTTAAGTTACATGCATGACTTTCATAATTCAAATGCAAGAATTTAATCTATCTATGAAAACATGAAACTAACTGAGAACTTGAAGAGCAACTATAAATTCAAATCTAATCTAATGTTATACTAATCTATTCTATAAAGGCATTGAAACTAATTAATAACTGGAATTCAAACTAGTCTAATGCTATTCTAATCTATTCTATGGAAGGGAATTGCAGATACTAATCTAGAAAGCAGTTGCTTGGTCTGAAAGTGATTTAACTAATGAAAGCAACACTAACTACTTGCATCAAATTATCTGATCTATATTAGAAATTGGAGACTATTCCATGTATGCAGAAGTAAATGCCTATCTAAGAATGCAAGTGTAACTGATTTATGAAAAGCAATGAACTATTTAATTGCAAATTCATAGAAAGCAAAGCAAGTAACTACGGATTCGTATAAAGCAAAGCAAATATTATTCTAAAGACCAAGCGTAAATGAATGTGTTGCAAAACGATAACTAATCAAAGCAAACTAAACTTGGGGTTCAAGCAGACTTAAGTAAACCTAAGCATATTTGAATGACTGGAAATGAACTCGATTTGTAAACAAAACATAAACATAATATTTGTTAATCTACCTCGAAAAGAAACCAAACTATGAACTAAATCATTCTAGGCAAGTACGAGAAAGTGATATAATTAAACTATTCTTCAAAAAGCAAATCTATACTGGATTAAAGATGGAATTAACAAGTTTTAGAACAGTAACAAACTATGAAGACAGAGTTAAGATATTGACTGCAAATCGAAGTACAAGCTGAAAAATAAGAGACATAATTTGAAAAACAACTAAAGCAAAGTTAAGGAAATGGAATGAAAACTAAGAATGAATATGAAGTTTTAATTAAACTCTTTGTGGTGTAGAACAAGGTACTAATTATATATATAAATGTTGATCAAATGCAAGAAATATTACAGTTCGAAGACCTAAGAAAACTGGATTCTAAATAAGCATAAAAACAATGCAGGAAATATGAAGGTCCGTATGACGATTCGAATGGCGGTCTGAAAGAAGGTCTGAATGACAGTCAAGATGGGAAAAACGATTTAACCTAAGGAAAGAAGCAGATTGGATGATCTTAACGCCAGCTGGTTGGTGCATATGAACCTACAGTGCAAGGAAGCAGCGAATAGAGTGTTCAGAAGCTAAGATAACAAGAAGTAACATATTCTAATCATTGTCTAAGGAATGAACTATTTCTATGGCAAAAACAAAACTGAGATATGAATAAAACTAACCTACAGCTACAGGAAAGAAGCTAACATAACTAATCCTAATTATAAAACCTGAAACAACAACTAGTTAAAGTCTATCTAATTGCAAAAGACTGAAAGCAAACTACAAGAAAAACTATGCTTGACCGGTGATTGACAATTCTGTAAATGTAAATTAAATTATCAACAGGAAATAAATTACAAGAAATGAAACAGCAGCTACAGGAAAACACAGTTAAATACAATTACTGGAAATGAAAACTATCTATTTGCAGAAAGGAAAATACAAAATATACACAATAGAACCTCCGGTTGTTGAGGGGCTCTTCTCAGCAACAGAGGTGTGTCTCCTACGCTACTCAGCCATCCACCATTAACAAAAAACAAAAAATACTCATGAATAGCTTAACATAGTTTATATTAAAAATGAAGAGTCTTACACAATAGTAGCCATCTCCTCTCAGCCCTATGGGCTCTATTTATACATGAAAAATCATTTGGGAGTGGATAGAACCGAATCCCCAACTCCCTGAGCTGTCAAAACTAATTTCTAAATATAGAAAACGGCCAACCCAAAAAATGCGCATTCGACATAAATTGGCAAAACGCGGCTTCAATAACTTTTTGGTGGTTGCGATTCTGGCGAAACGATTTCTGGGTTTTGTAGCTGGCTCGATTTTCTTCAATCCCTCATGGCCATTTGGCGAAATCTGCTTCCATGTGCATGCAAACCAAGGCGCAATATGGCCATCCAGAATTATTCTCTGCTAAAAATCTAGGTTAGTTGGTTTCAGAGAATCACGGACTGCTCCCAAACGACTTTGAATTTTGGCAAAATTCCTTGTTGGGACCTAAATAGACCTATTCTGCACAAAACCCATGTGCCGGAATTTTTAATTTCACCTCCCTTTGCCCACGGATCCAACCCGAAATTTTGTTGTCTGTTAAAACACGTTTTTGACAAAAATCCGAATGAGTGTCCGAATGAAGGTCCGAATGACCTGTAATGGAAATTTAACTCACAAATTCGATTTCTGAGCGGAATTTCGGCTAGATTGTTGCATGCTTTAATTGCTGGGTGTTAGGTTCAAATTATGTTGGATTCTTCTACGCATTACAACCTGCATCAAACACAAAACAAGGCATTAAATAACTTAAATATAAAACCGTGTTATATTATCAAATCAAAGTATTTAAAAGTGACATATCAACGCCACTCCATTTAAATGGGTTTTCAA
The DNA here is from genome assembly GCA_027924585.1 of Larix kaempferi. NCBI lineage: Eukaryota > Viridiplantae > Streptophyta > Pinopsida > Pinales > Pinaceae > Larix > Larix kaempferi. The sequence goes on from BSBM01000515.1 coordinate 19,086,928, forward strand.
AAATATTTTAATACTTTAATTCAAATGGATTTACTTAATGTTTCAATTGTATAAGTTAAACAAATTCTTTAATAATCCTTTAGTATTTTAATCATTTGTTTAATTGTTTAAATTTTAAAACAAAGATTTTATCATTAACTCATGCTTTCGTTTTCACTTGCATGATCAGCAAGAACCAGAAGATAAAGGTAAGCCAAACTTAGTGAATTAATAAGAAACATGTCATCAAAACCCAATGCAGAACTTAGAGCCGGAAGAAGGGCTCAATGAAAAGTCTGCTGGAGTACCAAACGTCTATCATTTGCACAATATTGTGTTTAATACATTTAAAAATAACATATTTAGGCTTACTTTACATTTATGAGATTTAATTAATAAAGTAAAGTAAAAGATAACCTTATTGAACATAAATGTATTAAATCATGGTAGATAAATGAGAAATTAATGTAAATAACATCATTATAAAAGACAATTCCGTAGCCCAACATCACGGCAAAAATCCACTAGAGTTATCTTGCTCTCTCTTTCTCCTCCCTTCCATACACCATAAGAGCTCAATATATAGCCTTCCAAAGGTAAGTGAAAGGACACATCAAGGCGTTTCGAGGTATATGGAGGGCCAAAGGTCACCCTAAGACCACTTTTTGGGAGTAAAAAGTAATTTTATAATGATTTTTACCATTTTACTTGGTACCCGCGGGCTATAGTGGAACAACCTGCGTGTACGCTGGCTATAATGGGACAGCAAGCGTACAGGAAGAAAAATAGGGAAAATTTGTGTTTTCTGGAGGACATAAAGTGAATGTAAGCCAGTGAAATGGATCCTGCAGGCCAAAGAATGCTAATGCTCACAAGGTGGAAAATTACGTTGTAACAACTGGCCTCCCACTCGTTCAGTTTTTCCAGAAGTGGATCGGGGCACATGTTTTTGAACCTGCTCTTTTATGTGTTACTTTGTGGGAGCTCTGGAAAGCTCACAACGATGTTATCTTCCGTGACGTTCTCACTCCTATCCCTCTTCTCTGTGCTAGCATTGTCAATTATTTTAAGCACACTCAGCTTCCCTTGAATAAGACTCCGAGAAGGGTGGTTCAACATGTGGAAAGTGATTTTTGTCTTCCTATTGGTTATTTTGATGGTGTGGCCCAGAAGGGCATTTTTGGATCCAGGATAGTCTTAAAAATTAATCCCCACCTGTATTATCAGCTTCAGTTGGGCGCTGGCAGGGATACCAACACCAAGTCGGAACTGTTAGCACTTTGGGGTTTGTTGTTCTTTGTGCATTCCTTGGGTATTTCCAAGATGAATATCTTCGGAGACTCCCATGTTATTATCTCCTAGGCCAAGGGAGAGCGTGGGCTATCCTCGTTACCTTTGGGTGGGTGGATTAAACGTGTGCTTACCCTTATTGACGGCTTTTTCTGCTATCACTTTCCATCATATTTACCATGAATTCAACACTGAGGCTAATAAGATTTCTAAGCTTTCCCTGGGGGATATGAATGGCTCTATCCTTGTTCAGAAATTATGTGATGGTGCTCCTTCCGAGGTGTCCCACCTTGCATATGTATAATGTTTAGTTGTTGGAAGAATTTGGTCTATTGATCTGTTGTTGATAACCGACTTTCAGTTTCCGGAGTGGTTGTATTTTTTTGGCCGGTTGAAAACACGTTTAGTATGTTTTCATTTATATGTATGTATCGGCTTCTTGCCTTTTGGTATCTCTGGATACAAATTTTTATCTAATAAAAGTTTTTTTTTCGAATAAAAAAAAAATCTAGATTAAAATTGATTGTATGCTAACTTGTTGTCAATGATATATTTTTTTTATAGCAGATTTGTTTGTTTTTCAAATCTAGTTGTGTTTTATTGTAGGTTTATGTAAGTGACAGTGCCTGTTTCGGCCTTTTCTGAATTTTTTGTAGGTTTCAGGGCAATTTCGGCAAATCCGCACCTTATAGTCTGATTAGGCGCAAATACATCAAGAAATTCGCACCCTATTGTTTGATTAGGCATGAATACCTCATGAAATTTGCACCCTACCTTCTACGAGAGTGTGAATATGTCTTTTTAGTTGTTTTTTCATTGATTTTGATTTTATACTCTCAATTCTCTATGACTGGTTTACATATATGTCTATTATCATTTGTTAGGCTTTAGTTTCAGTGAGAAATTTTTGGTCTTATTCATCTATATCTTGAAATTCCCATCATGAGCTTCTTGTTCTTTGTGCATTAATGTTTATATTCTTAGTTTATTCATCATGATTATAGAGGTTGTCTTGTTTCTTTTTTACTTGTCTCTAATCTTCTTATGTGGAAGATGTTTTGACAAGTTCAGGGGCATGAATATCTAGTATGGTAATTGTGACATCAAGAAATGAACCTGTGCTTAGGACTCATATGCTTGATGCCTATATATTTGATATCTGTAAGGATATCATTGTTTTATTTGATCTTTTTTTGTTCAATATTCTAACATGGTCTCACTCTTCTAATAATGATGATGCTTCTAACATGGTGTCATATTTTGTTCAATATTTATGTTATTGTTAACCCTTGTTTCTATGTAAAAGAAATTTCATATTCCATATGCTCATCTATATTTCACATGTCATGTCATTTATTTTCCTTTATGGGCTTATCATGTTTATTATATGCTTTACTCTTGGAAGTTTTTTTGTGCAGATTAGCTCTCTATTTACTTTACTTTCTCCACATGGGTATTTGTGAAGAGTTATAGGACAGCTTGATTCTATCATTCCTTCATATCTTAAGCATATTGTTGTGGTTATCTCTGGTTCTTCAAAAAAAATCATATTTTCAACTTATCCTTGACAGCAGCAAAGTTGAAACCTTTTTTTATACGAGATGATTGATGTTAAGCAGGAATGTAATGTAATCAATTCCATATTATATCGCCATATTCGAGTAATAATGTATGAAATGAACATCCATATTCTATTGTAAATTCATGATGATTATCTATGCGCCAAACATTTCGATGGATAGGCATTTGGGTCTTGTATTCGTGATGAATCTACTATAGACTTCTTGCATCTTTCAGCTTGGTTGTGAAGATTGTCTGCTTGGCACATGTTTCAATGGATAGGCCATTCTGGTCTTGTATTCGCAATGTAATCTTCATGATGGATAGATCTGTGATTATTTTATTCGTAATGCAATCCATGGTATAGTTATTTCATCTATCAGTTGGGTTACAGGTTGTGATGATTGTCTGATTTTCACAATTTTTTTTGTATTGGTCATACACTATTGTTGTGTTCTACAAGAGTTCATTGTACAGCTTGGTTTGGATGCAGTTTCATGATTCAGTGAAGAGTAGTTTTTATCTTCATCAAATCCAAGAGGTGAAGTGTGTTCTTGTTCATATCTCATGGGGAATTTTGGAAGTTGTCATCAAGGAGGATGTTAGTGTGATGCCACCATCCTCCATTTGTATTCTTTATCCTAGTCATCCTTAAGGCGGAGTGTTATGATATGTAACAATGACTTGTGTGATATTGTTGGAAAAATATCATTGAAAGGCATAAAACAACTCTAATATTATAAAATAGAGTTATCCCACATGCATCATGTAATTAAATCTCTTGTAACCATTATTTATATAAGAGAGGTGGAAAGCTATTTATCCCACATGTGTTATGGGAGGTAAATATTCCACACCTCTTGGTATATAATAGAGGTTAAGGAGACCCTTTTGGATATGTTGTGTATGTCATTTGTACACACATCATTGTGACATGATGTGAAGATTGAGAGTGATGCACATGTGGAGATTCCTTGTACTGTAAGATAGAGATTTATGAAGAATAAAGAAGACCAAACCTTCATGTGGATGTTTCCCCATTTGGGTTTTTACCACGTATATCTAGTGTATTGTTCTCTTGTTATCTTGTCTCTTATTTCTTACATGATTATAGTTGCTTGTATGGGTAGAAAGATAGACTAGTATATCTTAGCTATTGATTTACATGCTAGTGAATGTATCGTTGTATGTTATGCAGATTCTCAATATTCTAACACATAAACCCTTCAATTTGTCAGCAGTGAGATTATATATAATATTGTAAAATAAATTACATAAACATGTAGGGATGAAATGTTCAAAGGTGTTATAATTATACTTATTAGGTATTAGAGATTTAAACATTGAGTTTAAAGCCCCTAGGATTTTCTCAAAATTCCTTGATTGGAAGATCAACAAACCCAAGTAGAAGTATACCAATAAGATACCGGGTCCAAGGCTTTTCCCTTTCTTAAAAGAGGTTAAAACAACCTTAAATTATGATGAGGTAACTAATGCATCCAAATCCATGTTTGTATCCTCGTTTATGAGAGATGGACATGAACCCAAAATGTTCATAATTTCCCCAATATTAACTAACCATGAATCTTGACACATGTATTTAAAATGAATTCTTCCATCTTTTATTGTCTCTTTAAAGGAGCTAACCCTATCACCATTAGGATGTATGTTATCCCATATTGTGCTTATGTGTTTTTATGATTGGAAAAATCATGAAAAAATTGGTATGAGTATCACCTTCTCTTATCCACAGTGCCTTATTTTTGATTCTCCACTAAGCGTCTTCCTTATCTAAAAGATAATTTTTCCTTCTCTCCAAATCCTTCAAAGACACGGCTTCCTCATCTGAGAAAACCCTTGGAGAGTTATTTTTAAAAAAGAGCAACAATTCCTCCTTCCACCTCTTAGATATATATTTTATAATTGGAAGCCATAATTTTCACCCATCCTTTCATGACACTCTTTATTCTTTGGAGATTGATTGCAAATTGATGCATTGTAGAGTCCCTCTTCTAACTATCAAAAGGCTTCCATTTCCTAGTGATTAGCGCTCTAAATACCAAATCTAACATGCAAGTGTCATTGAATTTGAGTGGACTAGGAAACTTCTAGTCCTCCTTCTCCAATTTGAGGATAAATGGGTGGTGATTTGACATGTCTCTACTTCCCACCCAGGATTTGAATCTCAAGTTTACATTATAAAGAGATTATGCCATCATAAAGTACTCTAATCTCTTTGATATCCCCTCTTTACCTCGTGTATCATTTTTCCATGTTGTTATGAATTTCACGAGCTCCACATTAATAAGACGGTGTGTCTCAAACACCATAGAGAAATCATCTCCAAGCTAGTCCCTTGTGGGAATTTTCTCCCAAATATATTTGGTGTCCAAGGTTAAATTCATATCACCCCCCAAGGTCACATGATTTCCTTACAACAAACCAGAATCATCTAAATAATCCTAATAAAGTTTGTTTTCCCCGTAAGGCCCATATAAATTAACTAGTCTCAAATCCTTCCCCAAGTCCTTTGCTATGAGATCCATTATTAAACCTAAAGCCACCATTCAGAAAGAAATTGAATCAAAATTAAAATTTCATCTATTCATAAGACCCTAGTACAACCCTATAGAATCTAAAGTACTAAAATTCCAATCCTTTAAAACCTTCAATAAAAAATCCATAGCTTTATGGCTTGAACACATGGCTTCCTAATAAATAAATAAAATAAAAACAGTTTATAGACTTTAAAAAGTATTTGAGAGATCACTACTTGTGGATACCTCCTACCCCTTTGTAATTGAGTGAAAGGACAATCATTATGTACCTAGTGGGTGGGCCTTCCTCCTATCAAGGCCTTGCTAATAGTTTGTTGTTTACCTTCTCCTAATTCCTCTTTTGCCTTGGATTTAACTAGTCATATGAGACTTTCTACCTATAGAGACAGGGATATCCTAATCTAGAGCCAAACCTCCCCCTATCTTTCTAGAATCCTCTTCTAAATTATTCTTGGATCTTAGCTAATAATTATATTTTAAAGGAGGACTACTAGAGGGATTTTTGGGGGGATTTTGTAGGAATGGAGTGCTTACCTCCTTGGCATGAATTCAAACCAATTCCACAGTTAAAAATGTGGACACCTTGATAAGCTATGGATCCCAATATGGATTAATAAGCACATTATTAAGATCTCAAGACACACTAACCACATTAATCTCGAATTAGGAAACAAAGGAACCACTTGGCATCATCATAGTGCATCTAGGTATATTCACAATTAAAGGGTCGTGCGAGGGAGAGATTAATATCTCTCATGCCTTTTAGTCCTTTGTTCTTTGCTTTACCATCCATAGCATGGCACAATTAAAATCCCGTGTGTGTCAAGTCTCTAGCAAAGGTGGGATTTTTTGTTTTAAATTTATGGTTGAAGGAGGTTGTTGTGGCGAAGGCCAGGTTTGGGACAGTTTGAATGCTTGTCTGTAGAGGGAACCATTGCGACATGAGAGATTTTGGGCATTTAGAAACCCAAAATCCTCCATTGATGATGGTCCCATATTTCACAAAGGTATGGTATGTGCTCTTCTTATGGTGGCATTTGTTTTGGTATTGTGTATGTTTTACTATTTGAATTAGAGTTAAGAGATTCTCTTAGGTATTTTTAAGAGTCTAGGGTTGTCCTTTGTTTAGGGTCTGGTTGAATTCTAGATATTTCTTTGGCTTAAGTATCATGTGAGTTAGATTAATATCCCCTATATCATTATGTATCATGGCACAACCCTCTAGTTCTAGGCAGAGTGGAGGAGAAGAAATTATTGAGGTAAAAAAAATTGCGAAGAGGATGTATGGACAATCAGAGGGAATGAGGCAAGTAATTGAATAATTAAGTATTCACACATGGAGAAGTAAGAAAATAAGTAGGAATAGATTGATGTGGCTCTCAAAGAGTAGAATTTGAAGTATGACAAGCTTGTTAATGTCTTGAAGATGAATTGTAATATCATCTTGGGGTTCGCTAGAGGATCACAATCTATTCTAGCTCACCCAATTTTATCCACTGGTTCAATGAAAGAGAAGGGTGTGAAAGAAGGAACAGTGCAATAAACCACTGTGGCATTGGCAAAGTAGTCAAATTTCCACGAGGGTCATGGTTTGAAGCATGATGATGTATCTATGGAGGAATCCCATTTAGGGCACAAATTTGGATAACCCATTTACTTATGTTCTTCTCTTGTTTATGGTTACTTGGACAAATTTTGTGGTAGTATAGTTTTAAATAATATCGTAGGAAGGTCTCATGCCATAAAATGTTGTTTTGTTACTTGCTATATTGTGTATACTACTTATGCTCAAAAGAGCAATTTTGGATAAATTATAAGCTTATTTTCCAAAACTTGATTGTTCGTATTTTCCACAACTCTTTTATGATACAAATCCTATATATTATTGTTAAAAAAAAGATGCTTGAAGATAAAAATCACTTTCTCAAAGAATGTACTATGTAAACCCACATTATAGTGCAATTTCAAAATATTTTCTACAATATTGACCTTCCTTAACTTTTAACTCATCACAACTATGGTGATATAGGAATGATTTTCCTAAATATTTGCGAACACATAAATAAAATTATAAATAAAACCAAGTGAATCCTTATGTCTCTTAAAATTCTATAAAACAAATTTGATCTCAATAATCGCTAATTATCATCATCATCATTGACGATAAAAATAATAATTATTAATTATCATGCTCAAAGAAAATTATTTTCATCCACACACACACACACATAGGTTATATACTCAAGCCTCCTTCTTATGGAAAAAAGGATTGGGAGTGGATTATAGTCAAATGTGAAAGACTTATCTCAAACCAATGCTTCCATTGGATATCCAAAGGAGGCAGACTTGTTTTGATGAAAGCAGGTTTGGAGGCGTTACCTATTTACTAGATGGCGCTCTCATGGATTCCAAAAGGTACACTGGATAAGATAATAAAATTAACTTTTCAATTCTTTTGGACAAGGAAGGTTGATCAGAAAAGGATGTCTTGGATAAAATGGCAAGCTCTAACAACTTCAAAAGTCAAGGAGGATGGGGTGTAAAAAACATTATGTCTTTTCAAAGGCACTTGCATCCAAGAGTATTTGGAGATTGATCACAATTAAAGGGTTATGGAAAGAATTTATCTATCAAAAATACATAGCACCGGTTTCTTTATTAGATTGGATTCATAACCCTCTCAAGAACTCCCATAATATATCATTTATTTAGAGAGATGCCCTATCATCCTTTGATTTAATAGGCAAAGGTCTGTGCTGGAAAATAGGAGATGGGAGAAATCTTTGAGTGGGTGAAGATCCCTAGATAGGAAGTGACATGTCTTATGCTCTTTCAAGACATATGGTTGATTTTCTCATACTTAAATACAAGTATACTTTAAATGATATTGCTAACAATGGGATTACGTTGATTCTGAGTCAAGGTTGGTTGGAAGCTAATACTCTTGGTTTAAGAGGAGATCAAGACAACCTTCTATGGGGTTCTTTTTTAGATCAATTAAGAAAGAACTATGTTCGTTTAAAAAATATTCTCTAGTCTGGTCACATGACCATCATGGAACCTATAATCCAAAAGCAGGCTGTGAATTTATGTTAAAATCACAATTTGTAGATGAACCAGCCTGGTGGTGGAAGCCAGTATGGAAGGACCACTGTCCTCCAAAAGAAAAAATAATTATGTGGTTTTTTTCTAAATAAAAAATCTCTAACATGGGGACGTGTTGTCAAGGAAAAATAAATTAGGCCCAGGAAGATGTATTTTATGCCAATGCGAAAAAGAGTCTAATGATCGTCTCATTATGGAATGCAGCTTTGTGATTCTGGTTTGGAAAATAATTGAAGAGCATCTCAAGATAAAGTGTAACTGGTCTAGAACATCTGTGCAACACAATCTGAGGGAATGGTGGGGAAATCCTTTGACAAATGATTATAAAGCATTGCCAATCATAATAGCATGGAAAATATGGTATGCAAGAAACTCTAGACTTTTTGAGGATAAATAAATTCTCCCAATTCAAGTAGCATATAAGAGTTTAGCCATTTTGAAATTTTACCCACGAGAAAATAAAAAACAAGCAAATTGTATCATAATGGAGGAGGAAATAAACAATCATATTCCATGGGTCTTTTTTGATGGTGTAGCTGCAAGACATCCAAGCCAAAGTGGAGCAGGAGGAATTCTTCATTTGTCAAAGTTTCATAGGTTAAGTTTGAAGTAGGCCTAGGGCCGGGATCAAATATTTTTGTGGAGATATCAGCTCTCATATTCCTATCATCTCTAGTTGTGGAAAAGAAAATAAGAAAAAAAACATTCAAATATTTGGAGATGTTCAGCTAATCATAAACTGGATTAATGGAGATTGAGAATGCAAAAATATAATTTTAACATGGATTTTGGAGGAGATCAAATTTTTAAAAACTTCAATGGATATGGAAAAATTTAAGTACATTCATAGAGAACACAATATGGAATTTGATGCACTATCTAAAGAAGGTTTGCAAATGGCGACGGGTAGATGGCATATTATAGAGGAGCTAGAAGGGACTTCATCGGAGTACTATCACCCCCCTTTCCATGAATTGGCTATCCAGAACAGACATCCAGCTGAGTAGATAAATTTCTTAGTTGGAGAACAAGTTTTAAGGTTGAAAATCAGTGGATAGAAACAAAAACAATGGACAGGAATTGTGATTCTGTTTAAGATCCTTTTTTTATTTGGCATTTTGATCATGCTATAGCAACATATGCAATATGAAACAATAGTAACAGCTGGTATGTAAGAGACATTTTGTTCTCTTTTGACAAATGTTTATTTTGGATTGTCTCATTTTTTATTTGATATTTTGATCATGCTATAGTAACATTTGCAAAATGTAACAATGTTCTTTTTTAATATAGTTACAGTTTTTTTGGGGGAAACTAATATAGATACTCATAGGTAACATGTAATAAAATATACACCTCAACTAACTTATGAAAAACACGACAGAAATTTAAAACTTTCAAAGACAACTAACAAGGCCTAAAGTTTCAATGTACTATTTCAAAGAAAGCTAAACAGGCCTTAAGTTTCAATGTACTAATTTTCAATCTTTGTGGGGTGAATTTTTTTATGGATCCATCTATCCTTTTTTACCTTTTTTAATTTTCTTTAATTATTTTTAGCAATTATTTCGACCTATTCTCAATCTCGCTCGTTATCATAAGTATGATAGTGTTCCATCATTCAAATTTTATTTAGTCATGTCAATAACATATTTAGGCTCCTTTGAATGGATCTAGAACATATATTGATCGTTGGGTTTTGGGATCAACTTGATTCAAGATTCAATACACTTGGTGAAGATGTGTATTTGAATCATTTCACTAAGTGGCATTCATATTTATATTTTTATTTATTTAAAAATATGATTAATAGGATAACATGTTAAGATAATTATACTAATGCAATTATATGTAGAATTTGATTTGTATAAACAAATTTTACAACAAAAGTCATCTAAATTATTAACAATTTTTTTCCATCAAATTAAACTTTATATTCACCTATTTTTTCCATCAAATTAAACTTACACCAAAAATATAATTCATTGAATCAAGTAACAAGAATATAACAAATATAATCACATAAAATAATAAGAAATATTTAAAAAAATCAAATTATTTGCAAAGGAACGATTCACCTCCCAATCATAAGAATTTGTGTAAATATTACACTCAATCCAATCTCTAAGAATGAAAGGGAAAATAAAATCCTATTAAGATCTATTTATCATAACCCAAACCATATTGTTGAAATCTAAGTGAGAAACACACACCTACCTCTCGTTACAAACTCCTCCAAGCATCTCACCTAGCACTCAGTTAATGATGAACTTCTTCCTCTTATATAAACACAAAATGATCTCAAACATCTCCCTTATCTATCTCAACAACTGCTCCAATGCAGGCAAACTATAGTAAAACATAAAAGTAACCTTATATAGACCATGATTAATTCTCAACATGTGTATATAAGTTCCAAGTTTTTTAGAATTCCAGGGGTGTTTTGAGAGTCGACTTTCTACCCTCACAGGAACCCTAGCCGCCCCTTCCCATGTTTATGTTCTCTGCTCGTAGACGATGTGTTTCCAGTCGCGGATTTCCCTCTTCTCTGGTAGCGGCGGTGGGGATCCCCGAGGTGGTGCGACGGTGGTGGAGTTTCGTTGAAGACCAAACTTGACACTGTGAGCTCTGACCCGGAGACATTTTAAGACTTGTCGGTGATTCACTGCTCCTGTGGCTTCTAGTGGTAGCGATCAATTTTTATCTGGTAACTGTCGTGGGGATCCTTGAGGAAAAGTAACACCAAAGTCTAACTAAGACTTTCATTATTCTTTAGTTAGGATTAGAGGAAAAGTAACACCAAATTCTAACTAAGACTTTCATTATTCTTCAGTTAGGATTTGACGTGGGCTCCATACTAAATATATTTACATCTTGTATTATTACAACTCATTCTACATAGCTTAATATCTTCTTACAAAAATTATCAATGATCTACACAAGCAACTCAAATTTTTCCAAAATTTGTGAAAAAATAATAAACTTACCACCAATATTAATAATATAAAGATTATGATCGAGGGATGGACTTAAGATGGGATGGAAGGAGAAGAGGAACTAGTTAGTTACTTAGTGGATCCTTTAGAAGGATCAGCCCCAAACTTCATTTTTCCTACCTTCGAGGTAGCTTCACGAGAGTCTAATATTATACTTTTTCTTATTGTCCCTTTGGTTTGCTCCAAAAAAATATTATGACGTAAACAAGGTGGAAACCCTAGAGCCACTACTTGACAAAGTGCATGGTGGGATATAAAGACAATGCCAATGGGGAAGGGGAAAATTTATTATCCAATACCCCTCTCCATAAGCACTCTACGTGCATAAAGGATGAGATGGAAGTGCTTTCATTTAATGGCATTCAAAACGTTTTCTTTGGATCCAAAGGCAAATTGAGTTGTTGTGGTAGAACATAGAGGAATTCAATGTCTGTTAATAAAAATTTATATGAAATATTATTTTTGCTTGTGCCAAGACTTCATCTGCTAACTCATTTTTTAGTAGTGAGGTTTTTTTCAAATGTAGTTCAAATTTACCTCCAAGCCCATTGTTTCACAAATTAGATTAAAAAGCTCCTTTATTTTTTACAACTTCTGGATTGAACCATACGTATATGAGAATTGTATACAAAGTTTGAATTTTTATCCCTTTCAGTTCCCCTTTTCTTTTGGTATCCTTTAGTGGCACACTCAAACCCTCTACCACTAATAAAAATAGAAAGAGAGATAAGAAACAACCTTGTATGAGGCTTCTTAAGGTACTAAAGAACCAATAAGGTGATCCATTTATCAATATTGCAAATGAAATAGATTTAAGGTAGCCCACAATCCAATTAACTATCTATAGAATCATACCTATCTATAGTAACAAAAGTCTAAGATATAACCAATTCACCTTATCATATGCCTTTACTAAGTCAATCTCCATTGTGATGAAGGTGATTTTTTAGTCTTGATGATATGTGTTTCTTCTTGGGTTGTCCCCACAATGTCATGTATTTGTTGATTGTATACACTACAAGGAGAACACCCTCTCACGGAGGTTATAGCAAAATCCCCTAAAAAAAGAACCCAAATATCAATTTATAATGGAGGTCTCTAGCAGAGGCAAACGGGAAGAGGTTTTAGCGGAAGTCTTTAATCGATGCTTTTGTAAACATAAAACGCAATGGTGCAGTTCAAGTGTTGACGCACCGCTGCAAAAAAAATCTCAATGCCTCAATCACAAAAATCCCCTTCTGATACAGGAAACAAATATTGTTATATTTTACAAACTGGCAATAGCGGTGCATTAAAAACATGATACACCCCAGTGCATACGTACAGTGAATGCACCATCGCTAGCCAAAAAAACATACACCAAGCATAATATAATTATAAAAAACAAAAACAAAAAACATAATTGGTGCGCTAGATACCAACAAAAGCACCGGTGCATACGTACATTTATGCATCGTAGTTGGCCCAAAAAACATAGGCCAAGAATAATATATTTAAAAGAAAACAAAACCCATAAACGGTGCATTAGATACAAACAAAAGCACCAGTGCGTTATGTGTATTATAGCACCAAATCGAGTAAAAATTTTAAAATGTCGTGTAAACAATTTTAATATTTTTCAACAAATACGGTGCGTTTTGATATACGTACAACACCGATGCATAAACCAAGATAGAGCACCAATGTGTTAAAAATAGAAGCATACTAGATTAGGGATAAGTTAAAAATTATTTATGTTTTATTTAAAATTATGCACCCAACGTTTTATCTTTTTCTATAACATAACGGTGTGTTTGTATAGCATGGAAGGATCAGTGCGCCCCATAAAAAAACGACACGGTGCATCCTTGTATTGAGCGCATCAAAGCAGGGTTTAATAATAAAAAAAATTGACCGAACTATTCATTTTAACCATTCCATAGTACTCTTGAGTTCTCATGCACTGGTGCCACCTTTGCCTCCCTAAAGCACCCTGCCATTGGTGCTCTTGTTACCTGCATTTCTCATGTCCGTTGCCAGTACGTGCTTTTTGAATTTTGCCAAACGGTGGGAAATTTTCAATTTTTGGACTATGTGGCAACCATGCCTCCCCGACCAGCAAATGTCCATGTAATCTCTTCGTTTTCTTCTAACATAAACTTTTAGCGAATTAAAATTTGAAATTAAGATTGAATTTTCATTGTTTCAAAAAAAAAAAAAAAATGTGCACAGTGCGTTTGCATGGTTCGACTCGCACCGCGTCGCGGTGCACCCTGTAAATCACCATTTGTTGTGCACCAATAACCGGGCAATGTAGAACACCATTTATATGGTTCACTATAGTATATAGCGCACCGATTCATTTTAAATAAAAATTAAAAATCTCAAAATTGTGCGTTAATTTATAGAAACGCACTGGTGCTTTCCATTCCTCGCACTGCAAATGGTGCATCTTTGCACCGATACACCAATCGCACCGTTAATACGGTGCGGTAAATTATAGAGCATCGCCACATATTAATTTAAAAAAATTAAAAACCTACCCGGTACGTTCATGTTATATAGCACATCGGTGCACTTGATTACATGAGGTGCACGGATAAATGTGCGCCATTCTAACCCAAATCACAATGCGCCATTACGGTGAACTACTTTATCCAAGCGCATAGGAAATTATTAATTAAATTCTAAATTTCCACTTTGGTGTGTTAATATTACAGCGTATGGGTGCATTGTATTGGTTGGTACCCACCGCTAACGGTGATATCTTAAGCTAAATGCACTAAGAAGCTTGGAAAAAAGCTGGTGCTACTCACTATTTCACAAATGCACACACCAACAGTCGTGTGTTGTCAATTTTTGTGTGCATTCCTAGTGGTGTGGAAACATCTAACACACGCACCAGTGCTTCCATTTCTTAAGGAAGCACCAGCACCGTCATGAGGCTCTCTAGTAGCGCTCTAACGATGTGTACTTATTATGTACGCAATGTGTCAGTGCTTGTTATGTTATGAATGCACAGGTGACTTGTATGTATACAACGCACTATGTCGATGCTATATTAAAAATAGTTAGTGTAATCGGTGCATTAAATATAGGTGGTGCACTGTTTCCAGAGCGTATATATTACTACGCACCGCATGTGGTGCTTGATTGTCTTTCAAGTGCACCAGTTTGGAAATTCAAGTGTTTAAAAAAATATTATTTCATATTTATAAATAAATTTATCATTTAATTTTTTATGTTTTATATAATAGACTTATGTATTTGTTATACCTCTATGTTTCACAGTGTCGCATCCCCATCACAACACATCTCGACGACACTTTCCCTACTGTTTTGAACCATCCAGAAGAGACAGATGATGAGTCAACCTTGAAGGTAAATCCACCCTGGCAAGTTTTGACCCACCTTGGAATTTATTTCCACACACTACCGCGCCCTGCCAGCTTGACAAAACGCGGCACAGTGCCGCGCCCTGTAGCATTTGCAAAGCGCGGCACCCTTTTAATAGTTTTTGCCCTTGGCTTGTGGGATCTTGGATTTTCGAAGATGATGGAAGATTGGGTTCCTTGATTCGATCCCAACTCATCTCCTTCGATTAGAAACCCTGATCCACTTATCCCTCCTTAGATCCACCTATCTCTCTTGTTGGTTAACCTCACCACTCACTATAAAAGAGAGGCATGCCATTGGAAAAGAGGGGGACTCTTGAGAGCACCAAACTTATGGTCTTGCAGCATTGTGGAGATAGCTAAGAGGAGAAGACACTTGGAGTTGGAGGTTTGGCTTGGGCATCAAGCACCCTTTGTAAGTAATCTTCAAGTTGTAATGGAATAACTTGTCTTGTTTTCCCAAATCATTTGTGTTAATATTGTTTTAATGATATGATTTGTATCTCTCATAGATTTAGATCCTAACTCATGTTTTCAGATTGCTAGAGAATAGTACATGCTTGTGTTTTGGTTCCATTGTTAACAGGTTTACTTGTGAGGACTTGGAGCTTGGAGCAAATATCAAAAACAAGCGTTTGGACATAAGGTCAGTTAAACTCCTTCTATTCTCTCCAGCATTTTTATTCTGAGATGTTTGTTAGATCTAGGGATTCAAGGTTGCATTTGTTTTGTCTGTTCTTAGCCTAGAGTTAATTAAAATCTACTTTAGCCTAAGGGAATTTTGACTTATCCGTAGGGCAGAATTCCACATAACAAGAATGGCGACTCCGCTGGGTTTGATTACTGCTTGATTGGTTCAAATTCACAGTCATTTATCTTTGAATTATCAGTCTTTTGTTGCACTTCAAACCACCTTGAATTTTGGTCTTTTTTTACCCTTATTCACCCCTCCTCGCAGTATTTATCTCCCTGTTTTATTACTGAGTCCCCTGGGTTAGCAACAACCCTGAAAACTTGATTTTTTCTTTTCCAGTTGCGTTCTTTTTCCCTCTTGCCACAGTGTCGTGCCCTCTTAACCACTTCCAGCGCGACATTTACACAGTGCCGCGTCCTAGGCATTCATACCAGCGCGACAGTCACACAGTGCCGCGCTTCAGGCAGTCTATAGACCGCGGTAGTGTCTGCAAGTAGGTAAATCTTTTTAATTTTTGCTTGGTTTCCTGAGTTTCTCCCTGCCTCAGATAGTCTTTACTGTTGCCTGTTAGCATCCTGGTTAATTTCCAATCTGTTTGGTCTGCTTATTACATGGTTTGTGAGTTTGATTGATTGATTGAATTAAGTGGCACTTTTGACATATTGGTCATTTTTCAATTTGATTGCATTTGACTTGGCTTTTCCCCACAACCAACTCAACACCACTGTCTTCTGTTACTGAACACTGTAGTTTTACAGTCATATTGTCATTATCATTTTCAGTAAATTAAAAAGATCATTGGTTGAGAGCAAATTTGTTGTTTAATTTGAAAAAGTCTAGTGGCATTTTGCATAGGGAAATGAACCATTAATTTTGCCATAAAAATTCTCATCATAGAAGCATTGTAGATTGTAAAATCAGTGCATTGAAAAGCGTGTTTACTTCAGTTTGGCTTGGTTTATAAATCGAAAAGAAAAGAAAAATCTTTTACTTTGATTGCTTGTGAAAGTTGTTATGCATATTGGATCGAAGAACCTCTATCTTTACCTTAGCTAGATTTCATCGAAGACAAAGGCTTGTTTATGATTCATTCTCATTTGCATGGTTTGAGTCGTCATAACACCATCAAGTCTCACGTCCACTACCCGATTGAGTAAAGACAGCCACTAAAATTAATCACCCTAATTAAACCAACTTTAACCTCACTTGAGGAAATCAAAAGAATTTGGTAGTTAGGTAGGACACCGGGGATAGGCATCAAAATAATTCCCCCTTGTCATTTTCATCTGATACATAGTCGTTGTCTTTAGGGAACTAAAATCCTCTAGTACTTATTGACACGGTCACAGCCATTTTGTGGAGGGGCCTCCTGACTGTTTCTAACTGTTCAGGGGTTAAACGGCCGCGAGATTGAGAACCGGACGGACTCTGTGGAATACCGCACTCCACTTAGCCCTAAGGCAACATCGATCGCTGTCTTCTTCGGAAGGCTGAAGTGCCCAAAACCTTTTCCGACGTGTCATGAACGAGGTGGCTTAGTATCTATTCTACTAGGGCTCTTTTACCCAGGATCCCTTTCGGTAGAGGGATATCCTTCTTATATCGGTCTCTCATGTTGTATTGTTCGACTTGGATTTCATCACCTTGCGAAGGATACAGCCTGTTGAGGTCTCCAGCTCTTAGTTAGGAGTTTGCTTGGCGTCTCATCTTTGTAGAGGGTCATTTTTTCCTTTGTAGGGACTGCTTGTTGGCATTCTGGCCATTTTGTTGATCAGCTCGCTTATTGAGACACCGGTCTCAGTATAGATTTTAGAGCTTGCTTTTTTGGCCTGTGAGCCTTGCTTTTTCTAGCTCCTCTTTTGCACACTCGGCTGCATTAGAGTTTTTGAGTTCTTTGTTTACAGTACTGCCCCCGATTTTCATTTTCCTGTCATCATGTCAGATCAACAAAGAAGATCACGAAGACAACAGGGCCTAAGCCCTCCACCACCACCACCGCCACGGACTTCTGGTCCGCCTGCATCACGCATTCCTGCTCCTCCTGGCCGCGGTGCTGGTTGAGGCAACATCCCACCGCCGATACATACAACATCTTCAGTTATGCCTGTAACTGCCACACACAGCACAGTCTCAGAATCCATTGCAGCTTCTATGACCACTAGCATGTCTGAGGCTTCCACTGTCACCTCACCCACTCTCATCCCAGATTTATCTGTAACAGTGGGCACAGTTACAGCAGCTGAACCTAGCACGACCCAGAGTACTAGACCAGAGGTCATCCTTCTACCGGAGGCCAACACTTCCCGTCCATCAGACACTTTCCACGATGATATAGACGGATCTATTGGCACCACGGAAGGGTCCGACCAGGACATACCTGGCCTAATTTCAGTCCCAGGCGGCTACGTTGAGATCGTTGAAGATACTCGTCTACCTGACACACCTTTTGAACCTGATTATGGCTTCATTACTTCCCAGACGGAACTTCCGCCTGTTATTACTACGTCACCCAGTGTTCATCCTCAGGAGACAAGTTCTTCTAGCAACGTACCTCGCACTTTTCATCTACCCAACATCCCACCGGGACACGAAATTATGGCTTCCATCCAGTCTAGTATGGTTAGCCTAGCGAACTCTCCGTTAGCATCGGCACAATTTAGACGCAACACAGAGAAAATGCTTTCGACAGCGTCTAGATATCCCCCTGTTTCTCGTCCTTCTGACTATAGGGATCCCAACGTTCCGTCTAGCACATAATTTCATCATTCCTTTGCAGACGGCTCAGGACCTTCGAACTTTACCACACCTAGGTTCCTGCCGGATCCCCAAAATCTTTTTCAGGATATGAACTCGGACCCAGTTCTCGATGGTCCTCCTATTATTGAACACGTGATGGACGACGCTGATACTCCTGGGCTAAATTCCCCACATTTGCTGTCATCACCAATGTTTGGTGCACATTCTATGAGGGATAACCCAGTTTTTTCTCCATCCTCACCTGTCCAATACGGACGACCGCCTCCGCTAATCGGTACTTTTGGCGCCGTTGGCCAATCCATGCTATCATATTTGGCTAGCGGCGGAAGAACACCTAGTCATACTGCTGGATCTTCCGTTTCGACCGGAGGATCACCTTCGGCCACCATTTATACTATTTCAGGAGGTGGACAACCGACTGCAATGGTCCCTAACTCCAACTTACAAACCCTCCCTGGTGGGCCATCAACCCAACCAGCTGGGGGGAAACCTTTTGTTGGGAACCCCATCGTTAGTCAACAACCTTCAACTGGTGGGCCATCAACCCAACCAGTCGGAGGACAACCTTTTGCTGGGAATCCACTTCCCAGTCTACAGCCTCCTCACATAGGGCCATCCAACCTAACTGTTGGCGCACAACCTATTGGCTCGCTCCAACAAGTTTCCCAACCAGCAGTGTCTACTCAGTTCGGTATGTACAATCCACCTGGCAGTGGGCAACCTTATTCCGGTGTTCCAACCGGACCTTACTCTCAACCACCCCCGTCAGGTATGCTTCCTTCTTGGGATCATCAAATCCCACAGAGTGGGGGGTACTCACTTTTCGGAAACTGGAACCAAGCTGGGGGGCAATCTCAGATTTCCCCCAACTTGAATTCTGGTTTCCCTTACCCTTCAGCTGCTACAACTCCATGGAACCCATCACTTCAATTTCCACTCGTTCCTCAAGCAGGAACGAGTCTTCCATGGACACCACCGTCGCAGCCACCCCCCAACCCTGCTATGGGAAATCCTCCACTTACACAGTATGGTGGCAACATCCCTGGAACACAACAATTCCAAGGAACTTTTCCCCAACAAGGAACAGCAACCATCCCTGGGTATCAACAGCCCCAGGGTACTATACCCACTCAGCAGAACACTTACCAACCGGTTGCTTACAATCAACCGGTTAACCAGATGGCTTATTATCCACAGAACTTCCAGCAGTATCCCGCGGGAAACGCATATGGGTACAACACACAGCAGCATGCTATGCAAGGCCCTCCAGGGTTCTCTGCACCGCATGGTTATTACTCATACCCGCAGACCAACCGTCAACTTCCCTTTTTGGCCACACTTGATCTACCTGATTTGTCGAGGCTTATCAACGATCCTATATGGCACGAACCTCACTGGCCTCCTATCCCAGCCAAACTACCATCGGACATTCCTAAGTTCGATGCTAAGCCCGGGGAAGACCCCAAGAACCACGTGATGACCTTCCATCTTTGGTGTTCATCAAACTCCTTGATGGATGATTCCATCCGACTTCGGCTCTTCCAACGTACGCTTACCGGAACGGCAGCAAAATGGTATATCGAGCTGCCACAGCACTCTTTTCGTGATTTCAACACTTTGGCTATGCAGTTTCTGACACATTTCCAGCTTCCCATCCGGTATGAGACTGGAACAGAACTGCTAACTTCACTGCGTCAAACCACTTCCACACACATCTCGGATCACATCCACGAGTGGCGAAGACGCCGTAGGCTAATAAAGGCACCTATTCCAGATCAGCTACTTGCTGATTGGTTTACAAAATCCTTTTTGCCTCCCATAGCCAGAGATATTGCTATGCGCGGACCTGTTACGGAAGAACAAGCCATCTCGGCAGCACAATACATGGATTTAGTATATACTCAATCCGGTACTTTACATGAACTCCTTCCGCATGCTTCCCGCGTTCACACTGATCCTACAAAACCTACTACTGAACCACCCATTGATGGTATTGTTGGTTCAGTTAAAGCTCAGCCTGCCACCAACTCGACGGGGCAACAAGCTTCTGCTTCCCCCGCTTTTACCCAGACCGCTTCAAAAGCTTCCACTTCCCCTGCTGTCTCCTCCGAAGTGAATGCAGTCCAATCTACATCACAACCATCTGGAGGAAAGAAGAAAAACAATCGTGGTAAACCTAAAAAGAACCAGCAGGAGAACCCCAAACCACAACCTACCCAGAATGATCAAAAACCACGTCGGAAAGCTAAGTTTCCCTGCTTGATTTGTCAAGATGATCATTATACGCGTGACTGTCCCTACAAGGACGAGGTCCATAAGTTCGTTAAAGGATCCTCTCGACCGGCGGTGCTAACCGACCCTTTCCCCCAACAGCAACAGCAAATGGTTGCCCAAGAATCCCCACAAGGGGGCAACCCGACCAATCCTTCCCGTGGAGAGACGTCCACAAACCGCGAGATCCTAATGACAAGTAATGAGGAGATTAATATCACCACTCGTTCAAAGACGTATGACAATCCTCCAAGTTCAACCAAACAATCGGAGACAACCAAAGGCAAGTCTCCTGTTGAAGATCCGATTCCTATTCCCCCCCCTAATGGTCACCTCCATATCGAGAGACCACTTATGGATACAGTGCTACGCCCACCCAAGGGCACCATACGAAAGGCGACATTCAATCCGAATGCGCGAGCTTCCCAAAACTACAACATTGTTGAAGATTTGGCTCAAGCACCTTGCGCTATGTCAACTCTCGAGGTTCTCCAACACTGCCCCACGCAGCGTAGAACCCTACTTTCAGCACTGGGGGCATTGGATCCAGATACTTCAAACTCCATCATGTTTAACTTGGAGTACGCTAAACCTAGGCTTTCTCACCAGTTAGCCTTCCAGGTGCATACGAAAATCCGTGGAAATGTTATCCACCGCACAGTGTTAGATGAGGGTGCTTCCACGTCGATTATGTCTTTGAACTGCTGGAGAGCCCTCGGCTCGCCTGAGGTCACAACTTCTCCCACTACTCTTAGAGCGTTTGATGGACATGGTTTTCAACCATATGGACTCATCCCCTCAATCGGCGTTGAACTGGGGGGAAAAACAGTATCCGTACACATCGAAGTCGTAGATGCACCTTTGGATTACAACCTCCTACTTGGTCGGAACTGGTTCTATGCCATGACTGCCATTGCATCTACAGTCTTCCGGATTGTACAATTTCCTCATGAAGGGAAAATTGTCACTATTGATCAATTGGATTACTGTATCCCAGACTCCCATCCGAACTCCGCCAATACCGTTCCGTTATTGGATCAACCACGGTACCGGTTCCAAGACATAGGTGTTGGTCTCATGAAGGATCCATCCCTCATTGGAGTTTTTCCAGAGCTGGGAACCCATCTTCAACCAGTCAACATGATTTCATCACATGTCACCCCGTCCGATGATTCATGGGTGATCCCGAGTCCTACTCAGATCCAAGGCTATGGTAATTCCATGCCTTTGAACCGAAACCTTGCAGCTTATGACGCGATCCAATCAGCCACAGATTGGGTCGACTGTTCTACTGATCACACAGTGGCACATCTCTCGACTGAAACTCATACACGCCCACCATTGTTTGATCCTCTCAACTTGATTTTTCCTACTGACGAATCAATCATAGAGGTTATGTGCGGTAATGAGCCACCATGGGGAGATTTTCATCATCGATCTTCATTCCCCACCATCCAGTCACTTGAGCCTGACACCAAATCCAGTGCTTCACTTGGGATGGTTCAAACCAAGTTCCCCACTTCCCTCGACAAAGTATTTTCTGAAGGCAACTTGGCCAATCTTATGGCAACCACTCCCATCGACATTTCAGTAAAGCCTGGTATCGTGGAAAACGTACACATTGGCAAAACATGTACTCCTCTCGAGACGGAGTTCTATAATGCCTACTTTAAAACTTTCCGCGATGTTTTCGCTTGGAGTTATGAAGAGATGCCAGGAATCGACCCATCGATTGTGGTCCACGAAATTCCAACTTTCCCTGGCACCCGACCTGTTCGGCAAAAGCTTCGACCCGTTCATCCTCGTAAGGAAGCCGCCATTAAAGCAGAAGTTGAAAAACTTTTGCGTGCTGGTTTTATCTATCCTGTCCCATTGACAGAGTGGGTGTCCAACATCGTTCCCGTAGCTAAGAAACAGGGAACGATCAGAGTCTGTGTTGATTACCGTGATTTGAACAAAGCTTGTCCCAAGGACAACTACCCAACTCCGTTCATTGACCAGATCATCGATAACTGTGCCGGAAGTGTCATTTTTTCATTTATGGATGGCTTTTCTGGCTATAATCAGATTGATATCCTCCCAGCCGACCAGCACAAAACGGCCTTTATCTGCCCTTGGGGGATCTTTGCATATCGGAAGTTACCTTTTGGCCTCAAAAATGCCGGGGCAACTTTCCAACGGGCGATGTCCTACGCATTTCATGACATCAAACATATCGTAGAGCCATATCTCGATGACCTTCCCGCTCATTCTCGAACTCGGGAAGAACATCCAGATCACTTGAGTGCCATTTTCGAGAGGTGCCCACGCTACAATATACGTTTGAACCCGCATAAGTACATCTTCTGTGTAGAAGCCAGAAAACTGTTGGGCTTCATAGTCTCCAAAGACGGGATACGTCTAGATCCCGCAAAGGTAGCAGCTATCATAGCCCTGCCTTCACCTACTAATATTCCAGAACTTCAATGTTTGCAAGGGCATGCAAACTTTCTACGCCGTTTTATCTGCAATCTATCCGAGATAACAAAAGGCTACATGCGGCTTCTCAAGAAGAATGTTCCCTTCATATGGGATGATGAAGCCCAACGCTCCTTTGATAATTTAAAGGCAGCCTTAACCAAAGATCCTGTGATTCAACCCCCCAATTACACACAGGACTACATCCTTTATCTCGCAGCCTCGATTTCCACCATTGGAATGGTGTTAGTCCAGGAAGACCACAACGGCATAGAACATGTGGTGTACTACCTCAGCAAGAGTCTTCTCGACTCTGAAACTCGCTACTCACATGTTGAAAAGCTGGCTCTGGCAACAGTGTTTGCTGTCCAGAGATTCCGTCACTACATCTTACTCCGCCGGACCACCGTTATCGCCGATTTCAATCCAATGTACTATATCCTCACACGACAAGTGCTTGGGGGCAAGTACTCCCGTTGGATTGTCATCCTTCAAGAGTTTGACTTGGAATTTGTCAAAGCCAAGTCTAAGAAATCTCTGGTCTTCGCTGAGTTAATTTGTCACTTGCCCCGTGCTACTGAGCAATCCGAGCCCATTGATTCTCTTCCCGACGAATCATTGTTCCTCATTAGCACGTCTGATCCGTGGTATGGGGATATTCTCTTATATCTCCAAACCCAACGCTTCCGTCCCGACCTCAACCGCGATGAACGACGACGTATCATACATCACGCAAAATACTACCTTATAGTGAACGATACTTTGTATCGGCGTGGTGTCGACACTGTCCTTCGACGCTGTTTGACCTTAGATGAGGCGGAACGCGTTCTCAATGACTGCCACGCTGGAGCATGTGGTGGTCATCTCTCTGGGATGGCTACGGCCCAGAAAATACTGCGAGCAGGGTACTTCTGGCCCTCGATTTTCAAAGACTGCATTGAAACAGTCAAGAAGTGTCCGCCATGTCAATTCTTTCATAGCAAAGCACGCTCGCATCCTGCTCCACTCCATCCTGTCATTGCCGTCGGCCCCTTCTCCAAATGGGGCATTGATTTTATGCACTGTAAGCCCACTTCAGCCGGGGGGCATAGCTATGTCATAGTAGCTGTGGACTATTTTACAAAATGGGCTGAAGCGATGCCTACGTATGCTGAAGACGGCAAAACAGCAGCGCAGTTCATATTCAATCATATCATAGCTAGATTCGGTGTCCCACAGTCTATTGTGACCGATCATGGTTCCCATTTTAGGAATCATATGATCGAAGAACTAAGTGCCAAACTGGGTTTTCGCCACGAAAACTCAACCCCGTATTACCCACAAGCCAATGGCCAAGTTGAAGCCATCAATAAGGTCCTGAAACGAATGATTCAGCGCATTGTGGGTACCCAAAAATCCAATTGGCACTCAGCTCTGTTCTCAGCACTGTGGGCATACCGAACCTCAGTGAAAAGTGCTACTGGGTTTACACCATTTCAATTGGTGTACGGCCTGGAAGCCATTCTCCCGATTGAATGTGAAATTCCATCACTTAAGATAGCCATAGAGCTACTCCCACACACTACTTCCGAAGAAGAACGGTTTCTATACCTAGCCAAGCTAGATGAAACCCGCCGCGACGCCGCTTTGGCTAATGAAGCTCACAAAAAACGCGTCAAAGCTCAATATGACAAATCCGTTCAACCTCGGATCTTTAATGAGGGTGACCTTGTACTTACATATGATCAGATGCATGACAAACTTGGAAAAGGCAAGCTTGAATCTATGTGGTACGGCCCCTTCATCATAAAACGTGTCTTAGAAAAAGGAGCCTATGAACTAGTCGACTGTGATGGTACGCCATTGGCACGGCCCCGCAACGGGCTATACCTCAAGCGTTTCTACGCATGAGGTTACCCCACGCGGGTTACTTCTTGTACATAATGTACTTAGTTTGTTTTTTTCTTTATTTTTAGTGTGCGCGTGGATCTTATGTATCTACTCTTACTTTGACTCGTGCTTTTATGCGCAGATGTCTACCTACTTTGGATTCGCTGACGGTGCAAGCCGACATACCCGGAATCTCGCTTCCGCAGCATGGGTGATTTATTCCCCCACTGGCGAGTTGTTTTATTCAGGAGCTATTTGTTTAGGTCCCGCAACCAACAATATCGCAGAGTACCATGCAGTCATTGGTCTCTTGACAGAGGTTGCTTCACTCGGGATTAACTCCTTATCGGTCTTTTTAGACTCCCAACTCGTGGTCTCTCATCTAAACCGTGTTTACACAGTTCTCAATCCTACATTGCTTCGGTTATTTCGAAGAGTACGTCTCTTGGAACGGTCATTTGATTTTATCATATATCAACATATACCGAGAGAATTCAATTATATTGCCGATTCATTGGCCAATTACGTTTTGGACTGGCATCTTGCCCATACATAAACACATCATAAAAGATAAATAAACGCACAAGTCATTGTAAATATTTAGATCATAAATAGGTCCATATCACTATATATAAAAGTGTTTTTTCCAAAAATACATAAAATTTGTGTCAAAGACAAAATTGGGGATCAAATCCCATATACAAAAAATTGGCCCTCAAAGCCTACATATCGTGTACATGCCGCAAAAAGATCTAAAGACCATCTATGGAGATCTAGGGGACCTATCATGTCCCTCATCGGACTCCTCCCGCTGATGGTGGTAACACATCACGGCTCGAACCACCTTGCGAAGAAGTCGACTAATACGTCCAGGTACACCCACAGTATGCCTCTGGAGGTGGTAGGGGACATCATCCATCCGCATAGCGGGGATACCGTGAGTCAATCCCTGCAGGTTCCTCTCAATGTCCCGGACACCTCCTGCCTCGTCTTCATCTTCTTCTTCGACAGGTTCAGCTTGGCGGTCTACACCGCCACGATGTAGTGGAGAGTATCCAGCTGGCCTCTGTGGTCCACGATCTGCAACAAGCATACGAATATACATTAGAAGTCTTTTACACATTCTAAAAAAGCACTAAAAATTAAATATTTAAAAAACAAAAAATACATATCCACGAAAGTCATACCAGAGTTGTCCCAGTCATCATCTTCTGGCAAAGCCAAGTCAATATCCTCGCGGAAATCTACCCCTGAATAGGGATAGTCGTCGATCATGACTATCTGCTCCTCTAGCCAAGAGAAAAAATCCTCTCCAAAAGCTAGCCGCTGAGGTCCTCCAAGGCGCCCGGCATAGTCGCTCCATCGAGCCATCCATGGCTCAGTAGGTGGACGAGGATGCATAGATATCTGTGGCCGCAGTAATGGCACCCTTGCCAGGAAGAAAGTGACCAAGATACTCCCGTAGCCAAACTGGGTATTTTTCCCAGTTCTACATTTGTGCACCTGTTCCTTCATGTGGGACAACACTGCATCACACCAGTTGAAGACTGTTCCTCCCATGCACTCTGCTGCGAGATTTACCTGCGTGCGGGTCGCCTGATGTGGACTCACACTTCCTGCTGCACGTGTAATAGTGAATAGCAAAGTTTTGAAAGGAATATTTGTGACCTCTTTTATGGCCACTTTCCCACTCTTCTTACTCGAACCCGCCTGACAATATCGAGCAATCAAATCATCCGTGCTTGAGTCTGAAGCACTATACCCGGTAAGATTCGGCCGGGCCCCTCTTTTCGAGAGGCCCGTGAGAAAGTAGATGTCTTCAAGTTGGATTTCAAGCACGTGTTCTCCCACTCGGAAAGCTTCGATATCAGGGTCCCACAATTGAATAAGGTGAGTAAGGAGCTTAGGTTGTTGGCGGATCCCTTTAGTCTTGAAAAACTTTAGCAAACCACATTCTCTCAATGCGGTCACGGTGGGTAAGTCATTTTCGGCCCTAAAATCATCCGTTTCATGCTCCCTCTCTTTCCAACTCACCATTTTGCCTCAAACAAGTTGCAAATCCCTGCAAAAAGGTAAACAAAGTAATTAGTGACTATTTAACAACTTGATTCTAGCAAAAATTTGAGGAAAAATTGATTTTTCAAACTTAATTTTCGCACGTGCCGCGCCTGGAGGGCACCCTGCCGCGCGGCAGTCCACAGTGCCGCGCCTCATTTTGAGGTTACAGCGCGGCACTGTTGAACAGTGCCGCGTTTCACGATAGGGGCCCCACGCGGCAGTACGGCAGGCGATTCTTGCCAAAAGGGCTTGCCAAAAAATTAATTTTTCCCTGGTGAAAGTGAAAATTTCTTGCATGAAATAAAAGAGGAGTTCAAGCACTCTTACCTGGCACAGACGGCGGTCGAAATGGTGTCCCAGAACTCTCGGTATCGATCCTTGAAATTTTGCTCCAAAATGGGTAAAAATGTCTCCTTTGGGTAAAAATCACAAATGAATGGTAATTTCTATTTTTACCATGCTTTATATAGCATTTTTTCACATTTTTTAATTAATTATTTACTATTTCAAAATTAATAAACCCTTATTCATATTACTAATGCCCGATTTTTGAGCATTTATTGACAGGATCTGCGGTAAAAATGGGATGCATTCATACTGGTATTTGTTCGTAGTTTGACCTTCATATTGAGCCCACTTTATCTTTTTCGTGCTCTGGATTTAAAACTTGAAAAAGATTCCAAGCGCTTTCACACCTGTGTCGTGCTTGTCAAACGCAAGTAAACGGTGTCGAGTACAGTCAGCTTTACTCATGCTCGTTAAACGATGAGGAAAGTATTATCCTGGTTGTATTTTATTCTTCTTTCGGGCCAGAATAATTAATTTTTACGAAAAAGACCACGGGAGTCCATAGTTAAGCTCTTTTCAGACTCCTTAAAATTGAAAAGATTGCCAAGTGATCTTGACTCTTTCACACTTGTAAAAGTATTTGAAAGGTCGTCTATTCGGTGATAGGTTACCCCTTTTTCGGCCCGTCTAGACTATTTACGAGAAAGGTATACCTCAGTCAATCTCGGCTGGGAGAGTTCTCTCGGGAATCGTTTTACACTTTTTCGGGATCGAGAGACTAAATTTTACGAAAAAGTACATTATGGAGCTTCCTTTAAGTTTTTTAGGCTCTCTAAATATGAAAAACTACCGAGTTTTCCTTCCTTGGGCTCGTTAAAATATTAACATCGAAGGACCCACTTTGGGACGAACCCCTCCTTTCTCAGGTTCGCAAAACATGTGAGATTGGACTCATCCACAAGATGAGCTACACCGAGCATCTGTTATCCTCTTCAAGCTCGTAAAACAAGAAAGAGGTACTTGTCCATCATGTCGGGGAAATATGGGGGAACAAGTCAAGTTTATCTATGGCAGCTTGTCAGTCGTTACCTTTGAACATGGCATGTGTCCATCTCTTGTCTATATTTGGGTGTCCGTTTTTCATTGAGTCATAGTCATCATCATGGGTCGTCTCCCTGGCCACGAGTCCACTCATCTGACGTCTATCCTCTATTTTTCTTGCTGCCAAGTCTTGTTACATGCCGTTACATGTTCAAAGGGTTGCATTGTATCGAGTCATTCACTGTGTCACGCCTCCGCTGTGTCAGTACATATCCCATTACTTCATCATCCTATCACATGTGCCGATTTTGTGTCGATGATGTGGGAATCATCATGGTCCACCTTCGACAAGTCTGTTCCTGTCGACTCCAAATCACTATCCAGGAATTGGACTTAGAAATCAACCATTAGTACCTTGGTACCTGCATGCCTCAATGGCAGGTTTCCTCGTGTTTGACAGCAGGTTCACATCGTTGACCTCTGATCAAGCAATCTCTCGGATGCTCGACATCAACTCATTTATTCGCATTTCGTTGAGATGTACTATTGATACCTTGGGAATCATTGTCATTATTGGTGATCTCCCTCGCATTTGTTAACGGTCCTCATCATTGACCGGTAATCAAATGGTTTCTTCCATGTTCGACTTCAACATCTTGTAATCACATGGTTAGATTCGTATCTTTATGCGATCGGGTAGAAGACCCTGGGTGCATCACTGTATCTTGACTGCGTCCAGGCTGCGATGGAGATGTCTCTTGTATTGTCACACAGATCCACTTATTGTATTGGTCGTGGCTGTGTCGTTACTGTCTCATGGATCTACGATTGTTCATAGTAGCCATGATCTGTCCACAGTTTACATTATCTCAGTACTCATGGATCTGCAATGTATTGGTCGGCATCCATGCTTTGAGTCGTTTGTTTCCGAGCATGGGAATGCCCGCCTCGGTGGTATATCTAACACTTTGTTTCCATTTCAGCTCCGTGTCGCTCTCCTCGATGCTATCTCTGCACATTTTATTCGTAAAGTCTTTCGGCCATCAGTCCCTTCTGACCTCACACTTTAGGGGGCATCTGTTATACCTCTATGTTTCACAGTGTCGCATCCCCATCACAACACATCTCGACGACACTTTCCCTACTGTTTTGAACCATCCAGAAGAGACAGATGATGAGTCAACCTTGAAGGTAAATCCACCCTGGCAAGTTTTGACCCACCTTGGACTTTATTTCCACACACTATCGCGCCCTGCCAGCTTGACAAAACGCGGCACAGTTCCGCGCCCTGTAGCATTTGCAAAGCGCGGCACCCTTTTAATAGTTTTTGCCCTTGGCTTGTGGGATCTTGGATTTTCGAAGATGATGGAAGATTGGGTTCCTTGATTCGATCCCAACTCATCTCCTTCGATTAGAAACCCTGATCCACTTATCCCTCCTTAGATCCACCTATCTCTCTTGTTGGTTAACCTCACCACTCACTATAAAAGAGAGGCATGCCATTGGAAAAGAGGGGGACTCTTGAGAGCACCAAACTTATGGTCTTGCAGCATTGTGGAGATAGCTAAGAGGAGAAGACACTTGGAGTTGGAGGTTTGGCTTGGGCATCAAGCACCCTTTGTAAGTAATCTTCAAGTTGTAATGGAATAACTTGTCTTGTTTTCCCAAATCATTTGTCTTAATATTGTTTTAATGATATGATTTGTATCTCTCATAGATTTAGATCCTAACTCATGTTTTCAGATTGCTAGAGAATAGTACATGCTTGTGTTTTGGTTCCATTGTTAACAGGTTTACTTGTGAGGACTTGGAGCTTGGAGCAAATATCAAAAACAAGCGTTTGGACATAAGGTCAGTTAAACTCCTTCTATTCTCTCCAGCATTTTTATTCTGAGATGTTTGTTAGATCTAGGGATTCAAGGTTGCATTTGTTTTGTCTGTTCTTAGCCTAGAGTTAATTAAAATCTACTTTAGCCTAAGGGAATTTTGACTTATCCGTAGGGCAGAATTCCACATAACAGTATTGTATATCTTAATCAGCGATGTCAGCGCAGAGAGGAGTGTCAATAAAATCAGCAGCGACTTGACCCGTAGGATGCTTTCTGGGCATGGGAGGTGAGAGGGAGGGAGAGGGAATTGTACCCTCGCCCCATTACTGCAGACAACAAGTCCTCTTGAGGGAATTAGGCCTCCTCAAGTTCTATGAGGAGGATACATCCGTGAAGGGGAACTCAACATTTTTGGTGCAGTTGATCCGTCGGTGGGATCACCCAAGACAAGCCTTCTATACTGGTCCCGATCAGTGGTTCCATCCCACTAAGGAGGATATATATTTTATCGCAGGGCTATCCAGGAGAGGGGAGGATTTTCCCCAGTTCCCTAATGTCCCAACCGACATAGGAGCACCAAAGAGTCAACTTGTCTACTCTCTGAGATATATTAGTGGTGATGTCATTCATCCAACAGATTTTCAAGTTTCTGGTGGACAACTACACATATATTCTTTCGGTATAGAGGAGGTTAGGTGCCTCTCATTGTTGGTGATGACCATTGCGCACTACACCATTGATGGGAAAAACAATAGTTTCCCTCTATTATATTATTTTGATTCTTTAGTGCAAAGGTCGAGGTCTGCCATTTTTTGCGGCAGTTATGTTTTTCTCTTGATAGATTTCGTGCACAATTCGAGGGAATGGCCAACTTCCCTTTTGCTTCAGAGTAGTTTTGTTTATTTTTTGAGAGGTTTCCATTCATAAGGCCTTTGTTTGACCATCACCCTCCTAGGTTGATGATTGAGGCACAAATGGATATGTGGGGCTAGATCCTTCCCAAGAGGGGTTAGCCGATGTTCCCTGCCAGGATCACATCCGAGATAGTGGACCTACTAGCGAGTGAGGATGAGCACAATTTAGACACGGTGTCGTGTCCTTATGCAGGGTAGATTGGTGAGGATGTTCGAACATCTTATTCACCTTGGACCATGTATCTGTATATGTATCGGTTGGATACGTTGTATGATCAGGTAGATCATGTATGTTGATATATATCAGGTGGATACATTGTATGGTCAGGTGGATCATGTATCTGTGTATGTATCAGGTGGATACATTGTATGATCAGTTGGATCATGTATGATGATATGTATTAGGTAGATACTTGGTATGCATCAGGTGGATGCATTGTATGATCAGGATGATCATGGATGACGAGCTTCAGGATGTTGCTCCAGATAACATGCATCAGGACAATGCAGTGATGATGATCAGGATGATCATGTACATCAGGACGATGTATGGTGAGTATTAGGTTGATATTCTGTGGTTGTGGACAGGTTGTGCAAGGGTAGAATGTAATAAGTCCTGAAGATCTTAACAGGATGAAAAAGGCCTCAGATGCTCTTTCGAGATCTTTCTTGGCAAGACACTCTTTTAAGGTTTTGCTAGACCACATGTAATAAGTCCTGGAGATCTGGACAGGATGAAAAAGGCCTCAAATGCTCTTTAGAGATCTTGCTTGGCAAGACACTCTTTTAAGGTTTTGTGGGGACCACATGTAATAAGTCCTGGAGATCTGGACAGGATGAAAAAGGCCTCAGATGCTCTTTAGAGATCTTGCTTGGCAAGACACTCTTTTAAGGTTTTCTGGTAGGGGTCAGATGTAATAAGTCCTGGAGATCTGGACAAGATTAAAAATGCCTCAAATGCTCTTTAGAGATCTTACTTGGCAAGACACTCTTCTAAGGTTTTGTGACAGTCACATGTAAAAGATCCTGGTAGATCCGATAGGTTGAGTTGTGTGCTCGTAAAATGCCTGGGATGCTCTTTCGAGGTTTTGTTGACGCACGTAATCAGTCCTAAGGATTCCATAGTATGGCCAATGATGATGAAGACCTGCACGTGGTGGGCCTACATCCAGTATGAAAAAGGACTGGCTATGTAGAACTTCCTATGACGAGTAGATTCAGAGATTGATTGAGATAGCAGCAGCAGTGATGATGATGATGATCCAGTGACGATGATCCAGAAAAGAAGACTTGTGCTAGAAGACATGTGTCAAGAAATACATTCCTAGTTAAGAGGGAGTGTTGATGTATTGTAACTTTGGAATGTATTTCATATCTGTATATTGTATTCCTATAGAGATGTTATTATTCCTCTATACGGAAGTGTTTGTATTCCTATAGAGATGTTATTATTCCTCTATACAGATGTGTCGTCATTTATATTGTAAGTGTCGTAACTTATACTTGATGGGTTATTAGACCACCTTGTTGGGTCGGCCCTGTATAAGTCATGTGGGTCGAAGGGTTATTAGACCACCCTATTGGGGGTCATCCATGTGGGTCAAAGGGTTATTAGACCACCCTATTGGGTGTCGGCCCAGTCATCATTATTTTATGTGGTTAAGTTAAGGCCGACCTAGTAAAGGTTATTAGGCAAGTCAATTCAAGTATAAATAGAGTGCGGGAGGCACTCTATTTCATCATTCTATTCTCTCTCACACTCTTAGGAGAGTGGCACACTTATGGAGGAGGAGAAGCTGCTACTAGAAGATGTCTATCTCTTATGCTTGGGTTGTATCATTGCTCTATCTATCTCTGAGGAAGTTATTGGGGTTTTTCACCTTTATGGTTTTCCCCAAGTAAACT
The DNA here is from genome assembly GCA_027924585.1 of Larix kaempferi. Classification (NCBI taxonomy): domain Eukaryota; kingdom Viridiplantae; phylum Streptophyta; class Pinopsida; order Pinales; family Pinaceae; genus Larix; species Larix kaempferi. Next base: position 19,119,873 of record BSBM01000515.1, read on the forward strand.
CTGTGTCTCTTGTGTGCTTGCATTATTGTGTCCATGATTGATATGCTGTAGATATGTTGTACATGTTGTTCTCTGATTTAAGATCCTAGATCAGATTGAAGTAAATTCTGAAAAACTAACATGGTATCAGAGCTATCCTGAAAGAAGGCATGGTATGGCATGTATGACACTTGTTGCACTTGCGAAGCTAGGGCTTGATATAGAAAAAACTAGTCATCGTAGCACTTTCGCTATAAATAAATTTCGGCGACGTTTCAGGCTCTGAAAAATCATACAAGGAGAATATAATATCCTCATGTACCTTTTGTCCAAAGGAAAACTTCTAATTCTTTGTACTTTGTGTTTTATGATCTGTACAATCTAGGGTTTCGACCTCTTCCAGATCTGAGTCATAAACATGTGACCTAGGAAAAAAGGTCATAACTTGGGCTAGGAAGCTCCAAATGAAATTTCATAAAAATTAACAGGTAGTGTACAGACTGTAATTTCTCAGGTAACTTTTTCAGAGGCTGAAACTAAACCAGTGACACGTGGCATGCCGTACAAGTTCGCTCTCATGTTTTATCCCATAAACACGTCATGTTGCGACACTTGGCATAACTCTCTCTCAATGAATCCATTTGAGGTCAGAACTATGGGGTTGGAAAGATGACAGATCAGGCTATCAAAAGAAGAAAAAAAATTCATACCCTATGGATCGAAAAGTTTGGAGTTACACCAGAAACAATCAGGTACATATTTCTGTCAAAACAGAATTATTTTTGAGCACCTTCATTCATGGCTTCCGGAATTTAGGGTTTCGATTAAAGTTGGAATTTTTGTAATCGGAGACCACGGATGAATGCTACTCATCAAAATCAAAATTTAAAGACCAATATCATATTTTTTGGTTGGGCAGAAGGCCGGGCTTGATCAGACCCTAGTTCTGGACTTTGATTGGAAAAGTGGAAAATTAGGGCTTCTACAAAAATGGGAATTTTTTAAATCTGTGACCACGGCTGGAAGCTCCTCAGAAAAATAGAAGCTTAGAGATTTCGATCGAACCTTTTGATTGGGAAGAAGGGTGGGTTTTATCAAACCCTATTCGGGGTCATGTCCAGTGAATCCAGAAGTTTCAAAGGAAAATTTGAGGGGTGAAACTTTGCAGTTTTCAAATTCTGAGTATACCAGGTTGATCAGCTCATCAAGGCGCATATTTCTATTCTTTTAGAAGTTTGAAATTCAAAGTTTGAATTTTTAGGGTTTCTCTGACAAACCCTAATCCAGCTCCAAATCCAGTTCCTGCAAATCAAGTGGATTGGGTTAATCCTAGAAGAGAATGGATTGGTCACCTGCATAAGTGAAGAAGTTCATATTTCAAAGGGAGATGAGGCTAAGGCCTTACATAATAATATTACAAGTAATCTCGACAGGTATGACTTATCCAGGTATGTTTCGAGATTTGTTCATGATTAAGTTTATGGTATGTTTGTCTTCATGTTATTACTGTTAGTACAATCTTGATTAAATTTAGACTTGTCGTATCACCTTAATAAAATTATGAATGCATGATAGAAGATACTCATTGATTAGGGTGTTGACACTTATGATTGTACTAATGCATTATGGTGTTGTATGAGGTTTATGTTGTCCGCTAACATGAAAGGTACACCAAGAAAGACAAATCATGTTCTAGTTCAAGAACATATGATCATGATGACATGAAGACAAAGATTCATCCATTGTCATGGATCACTTAGAAGATTTATTTACGAGGTATGTATAACTTGGTTCTATAATGGTCAACCTATGAGATATGTAGGTCACTAGCACAAGTCATTGAAGAGAACAAGAAGACATCATGTGGGTATGTTAGACATAACTAGCTAACATACCAATCCAGGTATGTTTTTCCTATATCAAGTTAGAATCCTACCTTGTGTTAGGATCCCTTATATAAGGATACTTGGTATGATTGGTTATGTTTATTCATAAAGTTAGAAATGTAAGTAATCAAGGGTTTTATGCATATTATGTCTCTTATCTTGATTGACGATTTAACTAACCAGAAGAGTCCTATGATCAAATAAGAATATGCATGAGTAAAAGAAGACTTCCCTGAAACCTTGAATACTAATGTTTATTATCTGTGTTTTGAAATGATCATGACTATACATGTTTAAGATTATTGTGTTTTTAAGATTATACTAATGAATGTGTGATTATGTATGAGACCTCGAGGATAACACAATGATGATACTAATAAGCATGCATAGTGATTAAGGATGGATATAAGTTCAAGTACAGGTAATCCAGGAAGCAAAGATCAAGAGGGAGCACACTCCAGTTGTTCCTGCAAGGAAGCAAAGATCAAGAGGGAGCACACTCCAGTTGTTTCTGCAAGGATGCAGATATTCAAAGGGAGTTGACCACTTCTCACAATACACATTAGAATGGAGTTGCAGAAAAGAAGCAAAGACTGAGAGGGAGTCAACCCAACAAACAAACAAAGATAAGTATTTGAATTATCATTCCTTGCATATTTTATTGTTTAAATAATACTGTTCAATAATGTATATACTGATGTTCCTAGAATTAGGTTGTGTACTATGCATATTAGAATAGTTGCATTGATGAACAGTATACTACTAATATACATGGGTAAGTGGCCTATGGCACTATACAACATTCCATTGCTACTTATCTAGAATGAAACCTCTTTGCTGACATGTTGGGAGTCATGCACACTCTTAACAATGTTCTGGTAGAGATTGGAAGGCATCTAGAAAGTTATGAGATATGGATAAATGCTGTATTGAAGCATTGGCTAAGATAATTGCATGATTGTATGACATATTTCTTTATGTGTAAGAATTTGTTCTGAAAACTATAAGATGTTTTCTAACCATGCAATTTAACTTGTTGTGTAGGAAAGATCGTATACCATCATCTACAAAAGAAGGACTACAACATTTGTTCAGCAACAAAGTTATCTATTGAAAATATTGAAGATATTGAAGTTCCCAGGATTTGGGAAGAATGCCATGATCGTGGAGTGCCAGTTGATCATGAAGATGTTTGGGATGCAGTCCCAAGACCTGAAGGGGAGTCTGTAGTGACTTCCAAGAGAATCTACAAGATCAAGCATGTTGCAGGTCGTAGCATAGAAACTTTTTCTCCTGTATCCAGATACACTTCCAATAGATCAGTACTTGCTCTGGCTACAGTGATGAAGTGGACTATACACCAGATGGATTTCAAGACAGCTTTCTTGAATGGTGTAGTTGAAGAAGAAGTGTATGTGGAACAGCCACTTGGTTCCGAGACACATGACAGGGAGTAATATATGTGCAGAACTTGGTATGGTAGGATAGACAACTTTCTATCCAGTTTGGGATTTACCAAGAGTAAAGAGGATTCCAACCTTTACTACAAGGTTGATGTTAGGAACCCATGTCAACCCTTCTCTTTACTATGTTAGTATATTGTTGTTGGATGCATATGCTTTGTAAGTCGTCCCGTAGTATTTGTTGATCCATAGTTTATATTAGTCCATAGTATTGACCCATAGTATTGGACGCATATGCTTTGTAATTCGTCCCGTAGTATTTGTTGATCCATAGTTTATATTAGCCCATAGTATTGACCCATAATATTGGACGCATATGCTTTGTAAGTCATCCCGTAGTATTATATGTCCCATGGTTTTGACACATAGTATTGGGCATAGACTTAGTATATAAATGTGTGTTGAGGTCATTGAAGGCACCGTGAAGTTAATTGTATTGAGCTTGCGCAAAGGAGATTGCCCCCTCGAAGTGGCCCGTGATCAATATAAAAGTGATTATGAGTTCTATTATTTCTGATATCTCGTGTATTTGCATTAATTAATTATTGCAGGTTCTTCACATCTGGTATCAGAGCACTTTCTTGGGCTCGTTGGGTGGAATTTCTGCCAAATTTTTTTTTGCATCTGTTGCAAGTTCGGATCTGGGGATAACCCTATCCGCTTAACTGTGGGAAGTACTTGGGAATAAGCCCTAAAACTCATTGTGAGGAGTACCACAGGAACCCCAAAGTAGCTATCCCATTGAGAGGACCTGCCAGCGAAAAGGGCAACAACCCCTACCCGATTGACTAGTTCCCACCCGTGAGGTAAACCAAGAGCTATCGTTTGTGGCAAAGCGGTTATCAGTTTTACCTGAGCCGTGGAGTGAGGGGTACTGCCCCAATACGCAAGCCGTCAGATAGCGTTGGTGGCCGAGTGAATCCCCTAAACCGATAGGAAGCCGCACTTACCTGGGGTCCATATCTATTTTCAGCTGAATGGTTGCCGATCACTTCCGCTCCAGATCTAGCCGTTTCAGATCTATTCTGAAAGTCGTTCCAGATCCAGTCGTCGTTTCAGATCCAGCCATTTTTTATCATTTCCGCGTTGTTGCAGATCCATCTATTGCGGATCCCTTCTACGCCGTTGTTGCCGATCCATTTCTAAAAATAAAAATAAAAATAAAAAATTGTTTTTCGGCCATATCTCCCTTGTTTCAAATCTGTTTTCCCATAAACTTCACTCACATCCCTGCAATCCCATTCTGCATATTTCATTCCTGAAGACCCTATCCCAAATTCCACTTCCCAAGACCAGAAATCTCACATTTGTCTAATTTTAGGGTTTTCCATAACTCCTTCAATTTTCACCCAAACGCCGTCAAATTTTGCCACCGTGTTCCTTTCCTAATTCTGCTTCTTTGTCCCTCTCTACCAAATTTTCTCATTCTTTCACCTCGCTTCTGAAATCCCCATTTTTTGCTTCCCTATCCATCAGAAAGTGTCCAAAACCTAGTCAAACCCCAATTACCCATCCAAGTTTTTCCCAAATCCAAATCTTCCTTTACTAAATAGGCTTTTGTTTGTGTTTTTCTATCCATTTCCAAAAAAAAACATGGAGCAAGCACTTGCAGCCATCCAAACCAAACTCCAAGATATGGATGAAAAATTTCTCAACCTCCATCTTCGGCATTCGACCATGAACAATAATCGACAGCCAGAATCTTTTACAGCCATCGGGTTCTCTTCTTCCAGCAATTTTCGCAGGCCAAAGTTTGATTTTCCTCGCTTCAATGGTACTGATCCGACTGGATGGATATACCGAGCAGAACAATATTTCATCCTGCATAATACTTTTGATGTCCAGAAAGTTCCACTTGCATCCTTTCATTTGGAACAAGAAGCCCTTCAATGGTACCGTTGGTACATCAAAGCTCATCCCGAGCCAAAATGGACAGATTTTTGTCGACTCCTTTTTCCACAATTTGGTCCTAGTGCTTTTGATGACTTCACAAGAGCACTCACTAAACTTCACCAAATTGGCACAGTGAGAGAGTATCAGACAGAATTTGAGAAACTGGCCAATCACACAGAAGGATTGTCTGATGAATTCTACAGAAGTTGTTTTATCAGTGGTCTCAAGGATGAAATCCGCTCAGAGGTCAAAATGTTATGTCCCAACACAATGATGGAAGTCCTAGGGTTGGCTAAGTTGGCAGAGGACAAGATCGCAGCTCAACAACTCTCAAAACCCACCTTTGTTCCCTTCAAAAATATGGGTTCCCAACGACCTCCCATCACGCCTGCCCCACAACCAACTCCTATCAAGCATTTGTCTGAAACAGAGATGCAGGCACGCCAAGAAAAAGGGCTTTGTTATAATTGTGATAAGAAATTCACTCGGGGACATAGATGTGTTCAACAAAAGCTCTATCTCTTGGATGTGGATTCTCCGCCTGCCTTAGAACTTGATGAAGAAGCTCCAGATACAGTAGATGATCAGGTCGACATTCAACACCTGCCTGTTGACACCCCATCTCAGGACGACCCACCCGAGCTCTCTCTCCATGCTGTAACCAGCGTCACCACCCCACACACAATGCGAGTCAGGGGACAATTCAAGAAGCTCCCTCTTCCCATACTCATTGATTCTGGTAGCACTCATAACTTCATTGACCCTCGGATTTCCAAACAGGATGATTGTTTTGTCGATCCTTGCTCCCACTTTGAAGTCATGGTTGCCAATGGGGGCACCTTACCTTGCAAGGGGAAGTGTCACAATGTGCGTATCTCTATGGAAGATTATAACCTGCGCTCTGACATGTTTTCCTTGTCCTTAGGCGGATGTGATGTGGTTTTGGGCATTCAATGGTTACGCACACTTGGCCCCATCTTATGGGGTTTTTCGGAACTTTGGATGCAGTTTTCAGTAAATGGGGCACAACACAAATTAATGGGCTTACAACCAGGGTCTCTCTGCATCATCAGTTCACATCGCCTGAAAAAAATCCTTAAGAAGAATTCACATGGTATCATAGCTCAACTCCATTCCCTTCAGATGCACCCATCAACGGTCTCCACTACTTCCTTGGATAGATATGCAGGTGTCTTTGCTGAACCAATGAGCTTTCTGCCTTCAAGAGACCTTTCTGGTAAGAATTTAGTCACATCTACCTCTCAGCAGGAATTGATGGCTATTTTGCATGCAGTATAGAAGTGGAATCCATACCTATTAGGGAATTATTTATGCATCAAGACTGATCTCCAGAGTCTGGAAAATTTTATGGAACAATGGGTCTCCTCCCGAACACACCTAAAATGGGTTATCCAACTCATGGGTTATCCCTATGCGATCACTTACAAGAAGGGTAAGGACAATATGGTGGCAGATGCTCCTTCTCGCACAATTGATGACCCAGTTTCTCTTACAGCTCTTTCTTTGCTTGTTCCAAATTGGTTGCAATATGTTCAACAGGGCTATCTCTTCTATGAACTCCATGCTTCTTCATCAGCAGGGCACTCTGGGTTCTTCAAAATGTATGACCGGGAACAATGTAACTTCTTTTGGCAGGGACTGAAAATGACAATTCAACAGATGGTGGCTGACTGTGATACTTTCCAGGTCAACAAGGGTGAAACAACACTCCTTTCGGGATTGCTCAAACCCTTGCCCATCCCTACACAGCTTTGGCCAACTATTTCTATGGATCTCCTAGCAACGCTTTGGTGGTACAATACCACATCTCAAAGGACACCATATGAAGCAGTCTCTGGACAGACACCACCAGTTCTTCTTCCATACACCCTTAGCAGCTCCCCAGTTCAAGAAATTGAATCGGTTATTCGAAACCGCGATCAGATTCTTCTCATTCTGCAGGACAATCTTCACATGGCCAGAATTCACCTTAAACAACAAGCCGATCAACACCATTCTAAGCGCATTTTTTGCGCAGCTGATGGGGTTCTTCTTCGTTTACAGCCTTCCAAGCAATCCTCCCTGACACTCCAAAGGCATTAGTGGCCCGAAATGCAACCCGAGGATGCTACCGGGGAACCACTTCTTTAGATTCTGCAGCAATTTCTCCAACCAAAGCTTTGAGGACAAAGTTTTTTCTAAGGGAGAGGGGATGTTAGGAACCCGTGTCAACCCTTATCTTTACTATGTTAGTATATTGTTGTTGGACGCATATGCTTTGTAAGTCATCCCGTAGTATTTGTTAATCCATAGTTTATATTAGCCCATAGTATTGACCCATCGTATTGGACGCATATGCTTTGTAAGTCGTCCCGTAGTATTTGTTGATCCATAGTTTATATTAGCCCATAGTATTGACCCATAGTATTGGACGCATATGCTTTGTAAGTCATCCCATAGTATTATATGTCCCATGGTTTTGACTCATAGTATTGGACATAGACTTAGTATATAAGTGTGTGTTGAGGTCATTGAAGGCACCGTGAAGTTAACTGTATTGAGCTTGCTCAAAGGAGGTTTCCCCCTCGAAGTGGCCCGTGATCAATATAAAAGTGATTATGAGTTCTATTATTTCTGATATCTCGTGTATTTGCATTAAATAATTATTGCAGGTTCTTCATAGTTGAGGAAGGCAATCCAGTGATACTACTTTTGTATGTGGACGACCTGTTTATTATAGGTGAAGATATATTGATTGCCAACACACAGCGGAAGCTTGCTGCCAAGTTCGAGATGAAGGACTTGGGGATGATGCACTATTTTTTAGGAATGGAGGTGTGGTAGAGTGCAGATGGAATCTTCCTTGGACAAGGGAAGTATGCAGTAGAGATCCTGTAGAGGTTCGAAATGATGGACTGTAAGGCCACGGCCACACCTATGGCATCGAACTTGAAGCTTCTGTGTGATGCTTCATCTAAGCCGTTTGATGTCATGATGTATCGTCAGATGATTGGGTCCTTGATGTACCTGATGAACACTAGACCAGATATTTTCTTTGCTGTGAACACATTGAGCCAGTTCCTGACGGATCCCAGAAGTGTTCACCTGGTTGCTGTAAAGCATGTTCTAAGGTACCTGAAGGGTACAGTTGATTATGGGATCAAGTATGATGCGAATCAGAAGTTTAACCTGGAGGGTTATGTTGATTCGGACTGGGCAGGCAGTGCCATTGATCGAAAGAGCACTTCGGGGTGCTGCTTCAGTATGGGATCTGGTATGATCTCTTGGTTTAGCAAGAAGCAGTCCTGTGTGGCACTGAGTATAGCCGAAGCAGAGTATGTCGCAGCTTGTTCGGCTAGTTGTGAGGCAATATGACTTAGGAAGCTACTGTCTGATTTGTTTGATCTCCAGTTGAGTGCTACTTGTATATACTGTGACAACTAGAGTTGTGTGAATTTGTCAGAGAACCCAATGTTCCATGACAAGTCGAAGCACATTGAGATCAAGTTCCACTATATCAAGGATATGGTGCAGAGAGGAGCAATGAAGCTCCTGTATGTTGCGACGGATGAGCAAATAGCCGATGTGTTGACTAGGCCACTTTTTAGAGTGAAGTTTGAATACTTCAGAGGGAGACTTGGTGTACTTCATATCGAGATGCCTTCCAGAGGGAAGTGATGAGTCCGGAGACACAGATGCACATGGGCCATTCTCGCATAGTGGTAGGAAAGTCCTCCTATGCTGGTAGATGTAAGGTTCGAGCCATTCTTACATGGTGGTAGGAAAGTCCTCCCATGGTAAGATGTAAGGGCTAAGCCATTCTTACATGGTGGTAGGAAATTCCTCCCATGGTAAGATGTAAGGGTTGGAGCCATTCTCACATAGTGGTAGGAAAGTCCTCCTATGGTGTAGATGTAAGGGCTAAGCCATTCTCACATGGTAGTAGGAAATTCCTCCCATGGTGAAGATGTAAGGGTTGGGGCCAGTCTGGCATGGTGGTAGGAAAGTCCTCCCATGGCCATTGACATAAGTGTCGGGGCCATTCAGGCATGGTGGTAGGAAAGTCCTCCCATGGCCGTTGATGTAAGTGCTGAGCCGTTCCCGAATGGTGGTAGGAAAGTCCTCCCATGTCGGTTGATGTAAGTGTTGAGTCTCACATGCTAGTAGGAAAGTCCTCGCATGTTGGTAGACTGGGTCTCGTATGGTGGTAGGAAATTCCTCCCATACTGGAGACTATGTGATGTGCATCTGAGTTGTGCTCCGTGGACTATGTGGTGATCTGAAGACGATGATGTGACAGTTGGGTACACAGGTTTTGCAAAGGCATATAATCAATCCTGAGATTCTCTTGTAGGTTTTGCAGAGGCAGTGTAATCAATCCTAAGAGATCTTCCAGGTTTTACAGAGGCAGTGTAATCCGTCCTAAGGTGTACCTACTTGATGGCTTGCTCGCAGAGATGATGATGATCAAGATGATCATGTGATGATACACATCAAGTGGATGTATGGTGAGTATCAGGTTGATACTCTGTGGTCGTGGACAGGTTGTGCAGTGGCATGTAAAAGATTTTGGGAGATTTGATAGTTTGAGTTGTGTGCTCGTAAAAGACCTGGGATGCTCTTGCGAGGTTTTGTCGATGCACGTGATGAGTCCTGAGAATTCCACAATATGGCCAGTGATGATGAAGACCTGCAGGTGGTGGGCCTACATCCAGTATGAAAAAGGACTGACTCTGTAGAACTTCCTATGACGAGTATATTCAGAGATTGATTGAGATAGCAGCAGCAGTGACGATGACGATTATCCAGGGACGATGATCCAGAGAAGAAGACTTGTGCTAGAAGACCTATGTCGAGAAATACCTTCCTAGTTAAGAGGGAGTGTTGATGTATATGTAACTTCGAAATGTATTTCATATATGTATATTGTACTCCTATAGAGATGGTATTATTCCTCTATACGGAAATGTTTGTATTCCTATAGAGATGTTATTATCCCTCTATACGGAAGTGTCGTCATTTATATTGTAAGTGTCGTAACTTATACTTGATGGGTTATTAGAACACCTTGTTGGGGTCATCCCTGTATAAGTCATGTGGGTCAAAGGGTTATTATACCACCCTACTGGGGGTCGGCCATGTGGGTCAAAGGGTTATTAGACCACCCTATTGGGTGTCGGCCCAGTCAGCATTATGTTATGTGGTTAAGTTAAGGCCGACCTAGTAAAGGTTATTAGGCAAGTCAAGTCAAGTATCAATAGAGTGCGGGCGGCACTCTATTTCATCATTCTATTCTCTCTCACACTCTTGGGAGAGTGGCACACTTGTGGAGGAGGAGAAGCTGCTGCTAGAAGATGTCTATCTCTTATGATTGGGTTGTATCATTGCTCTATCTATCTTCTAGGAAGTTATTGGGGTTTTTCACCTTTATGGTTTTCCCAAAGTAAACTCTGTGTCTCTTGTGTGCTTGCATTATTGTGTCCATGATTGATATGATGTAGATATGTACATGTTGTTTTCTCAGTTAAGATCCTAGATCAGATTGAAGTAAATTCTGAAAAACTAACACATCAGAATGGAGTTGCAGAAAGGAAGCAAAGACTGAGAGGGAGTCAACCCAACAACAACAAACAAAGATAAGTATTTAAATTTTCATTTCTTGTATATTTGATTAATATTGTTCAATGATGTATACACCTATGTTCCTAGACTTAGGTTGTGTATTATGCATATTAGAATAATTGCATTAATGAACATTATACTACTAATATGCATCTGATGGGTAAGTGGCCTATGGCACTGTACAACATTCCATTGCTACTTATCTAGAATAAAACCTCGTTGTTGACATGTTGGGAGCTGTGCACACTCCTAACAATGTTCTGGTAGAGATTGGAAGGCATATAGAAAGTTACGGGATATGGATAAATGTTGTATTGAAGCATTGGCTAAGATAATTGCATGACTGTATGACATATTTATTTATGTGTAAGAATTTGTTCTGAAAACTATGAGATGTTTCTAATCATGCAATTTAACTTGCTTTGTAGGAAAGATCGTATGCCATCACCTACAAAAGAAGGACTACAACATTTGTTTCAGCAACAAAGCTATCTATTGAAGATATTGAAGAAGTTGAAGTTCCTAGGATCCGGGATGAAGTAATGATCAAAGAGTACCAGTCTATCATGAAGAATGATGTTTGGGATGTGGTCCCAAGACCTGAAGGGAAGTCTGTTGTGACTTCTAAGTGGATCTATAAGATCAAGCATGCTGCAGTTGGTAGCATAGAGAAACACAAAGCGAGATTTGTAGCTCGTGGCTTCTCCCAAAAAGAGAGAATAGACTATGAAGAGACTTTTGCTCCTATATCCAGATACAATTCCATCAGATCAGTACTTGCTCTAGTTGCAGTGATGAAGTGGAAGATACACCAGATGGATGTCAAGACAGATTTCTTGAATGGTGTAGCCGAGGAGGAAGTGTATGTGGAGCAGCCACTTGGTTTTGAGACACATGACAGGGAGTCATATGTGTGCAGGTTGAAGAAATCCTTGCATGGCTTGAAGTAAGCTCCTAGGACTTGGTATGGTAGGATAGACAGCTTTCTATCCAGTTTGGGCTTTACCAAGACTAAAGCGGATTCCAACCTTTACTACAAGGTTGAGGAAGGAAATCCAGTGATACCACTTTTGTATGTGGATGACCTGTTTGTAACAGGTGAGGATGCGTTGATTGGTGATACCAAGAGGAAGCTTGCTTCCCAGTTCGAGATGAAGTACTTGGGGATGATGCACTATTTTCTAGGCATGGAGGTGTGGCAGAGTGCAGATGGAATCTTCCTTGGACAAGGGAAGTATGCAGTAGATATCCTGAAGAGGTTTAGGATGATGGACTGCAAGGCCATGGCCACACCTATGGCATCGAACCTGAAGCTTCTGTGTGATGCTTCATCTGATCCGGTTGATGTCATTATGTATCGTCAGATGATTGGGTCCTTAATGTACCTGAGAAACACGAGACCAGATATTTGCTTTATGGTGAACACATTGATCCAATTCCTAATGGATCCCAAAGGTGTTCACTTGGTTGCTGTAAAGCATATTCTGAGGTACCTGAAGGGTACAATTGATTATGGGCTCAAGTATGATGCGAATCAAAAGTTTAACCTGCAGGGTTATGTTGATTCAGATTGGGCAGGCAGTGCTGCAGATAGGAAGAGCACATCTGGGTGTTGCTTCAGTATGGGATCAAGTGTGATCTCTTGGTTTAGTAGGAAGCAGTCTTGTGTAGCACTGAGTACAGCTGAAGCAGAGTATGTTGCAGCTTGTTCAGCTAGTTGTGTGGCAGTATGGCTCTGGAAGCTACTGTCTGAGTTATTTGATCTCCCACTGGAGGCTACTGGTATCTTTTGTGACAAACAGAGTTGTATGAAGCTGTCTGAGAACCCGGTGTTCCACGACAGGTCGAAACACATTGAGATAAAATATCACTATATCAGGGATATGGTGCAAAGAGAAGCAGTAAAGCTCCTGTATGTTGTGACAGATGAGCAGGATGCAGATGTGCTAACGAAACCACTAGCCAAAGTGAAGTTTGAGTACTTCAGGGAGAGGCTTGGTGTTCTTCAGATTGACGACACTTCGAGGAAGAAGTGATGGACACATTTTCTAGAATCCATTCCAAGCATGGTGAGAGGAGGATCCTTCCCATGACTATGGATGTAAGCACTGGATGATGAGCATTAGGACGATGCTCCAGTTACTGCTCTATATATTCATCATGTTGGATGCTTGGTATGATCAGTTGGATCATGTATATGTATATGCATCATGTTGGATGCTTGTTATGATCAGTTGAATCATGTATATGTATATGCATCATGTTGGATGCTTGTTATGATCAGTTGGATCATGTATATGTATATGCATCATGTTGGATGCTTGGACCATGTATCTGTATATGTATCGGGTGGACACATTGTATGATTAGGTAGATCATGTATGTTGATATATATCAAGTGGATACATTGTATGATCAGGTGGATCATTTATCTGTGTATGTATCAGGTGGATACATTGTATGATCAGGTGGATCATGTATGATGATATGTATCAGGTAGATACTTCGTATGCATCAGGTGGATGCATTGTATGATCAGGATGATTGTTAACACCCAAAAAGTGTTCACTACCTCATCTACCACATTATATGGCTCATTTGTCCATTTTCCTACCATATTTCCCTTAAAAACCCAAAAAAATCCCACTAAAAAGCCTCCAAAAGGCCTAAAATGCCTCCAAAAGGCCACAAAACCATCAAAATAGCCTCAAAAAGGCTAAAAAACCCCTTTTTCCTCCAAAAATATCCAAAATTCCTCTAAAATAGCAAAAATCCCCTAAAAAGGGAATAAAAAATATAAAATAATGAGGAAAAGGAGGAAAAAACCCTATACAGCTGCCCTAAACCATATGGTTCCTAAAACCATGGGTCAGCACTCCACCACCAAAAAACTATAAATAGGTGATGGAGATCCCTTATTTCACATCCACAATCAAGTATACCCTTACTCTGCCAAAATCTCTCTCGAAACCCTAGCTCACCATTGAGCCACTTTCACCTTGAGAGCCCCTTTTGGCCCATTTCCATCATTGGAGAAAGAGAAGGAGCAAGTTGGAGCTTGGAGCAACCCTCTTGGACATTGCAAGAGCTTCACCTACCTTCACATTGGAGGTAATATTAATACAAAAACCATTATTTACATTTTGTTATTTATGTTTCATGCACATGTTTTAGAGTAGTTTACATTTCAGCTTTAGCATAATAATTTCCATTTACTGAACTGCTACTAAGGAGTCCCTTCTCCTTAGTAGGTGCTCATTTGCACAAGCTAGGGATAAAACCCTAGCTACAATGATCATGGATGACGAGCTTCGGGATGTTGCTCCAGATGACATGCATCAGGACGATGCAGTGATGATGATCAAGATGATCATGTACATCAGGACGATGTATGGTGAGTATCAGGTTGATACTCTGTGGCCATGGACAGGTTGTGCAAGGGTAGCATGTAATAAGTCCTGGAGATCTGGACAGGATAAAAAAGGCCTCGGATGCTCTTTAGAGATCTTGCTTGGAAAGACACTCTTTTAAGGTTTTGCTAGACCACATGTAATAAGTCCTGGAGATCTGGACAGGATGAAAAAGGCCTCAGATGCTCTTTAAAGATCTTGCTTAGAAAGACACTCTTTTAAGGTTTTGTGGGGACCACATGTAATAAGTCCTAGAGATATGGACAGGATGAAAAAGGCCTCAGATGCTCTTTAGAGATCTTTCTTGGCAAGACACTCTTTTAAGGTTTTGTGGTAGGGGTCACCTGTAATAAGTCCTGGAGATCTGGATAGGATGAAAAAGGCCTCAGATGCTCTTTAGAGATCTTGCTTGGCAAGACACTCTTTTAAGGTTTTGTGACAGTCACATGTAAAAGATCCTGGGAGATCCGATAGGTTGAGCTGTGTGATCGTAAAATGCCTGGGATGCTCTTTCAAGGTTTTGTTGACGCACGTAATCAGTCCTGAGTATTCCACAGTATGGCCAATGATGATGAAGACCTGCAGGTGGTGGGCCTACATCCAGTATGAAAAAGGACTGGCTCTGTAGAACTTCCTATGACAAGTAGATTCAGAGATTGATTGAGATAGCAGCAGCAGTGACGATGACGACGATTCGATGATGATGATCCAGAGAAGAAGACTTGTGCTAGAATACATGTGTCGAGAAATACCTTCCTAGTTAAGAGGGAGTGTTGATGTATTTGTAACCTCAGAATGTATTTCATATATGTATATTGTATTCCTATAGAGATGTTATTATTCCTCTATACGGAAGTGTTTGTATTCCTATAGAGATGTTATTATTCCTCTATACGGAAGTGTTTGTATTCCTATAGAGATGTTATTATTCCTCTATACGAAAGTGTCGTCATTTATATTGTAAGTGTCGTAACTTATACTTGATGGGTTATTAGACCACCTTGATGGGGTCGGCCCTATATGAGTCATGTGGGTAAAAGGGTTATTAGACCACCCTAGTGGGAGTCGGCCCTGTCAGCATTATGTTATGTGGTTAAGTTGAGGCCAACCTAGTAAAGGTTATTAGGCAAGTCAAGTCATGTATAAATAGAGTGCGAGAGGCACTCTATTTGATCATTCACTTTCTCACTCATACTCTCATTGGAGAGTGGCGCACTTGTGGAGTAGAAGAAGTTGTTGCTAGGAGGACTATCTCTTGTAGTTGGTTTGTATCATTGCTCTATCTAGCTCTGAGGAAGTTGCGGGGTTTTTCACCTTCTTGGTTTTCCCCGGTGAAATTCTATGTCTCTTGTGTGCTTGCATTATTGTTTCCATGATTGATATGCTGTAGATATGTTGTACATGTTATTCTCTCAGTTAAGATCTTAGATCAAATTGAAAATTCTGAAAAACTAACAATGTGGAGGGACCTTCCAAGCGATATGATGCTTTTTATGCATCATATCATCAAAGCTACTAGCCTTATAGCAGCATTGAGGGATGGCCATGACATTGAGACTTTATATACTCCATCCGATGAGGGTGGTCATCCTCATTCCCCACCTCCTCCTTCAACTCCTCCACCTCCTCCGTCACCTCAATGAGTTGACCAGGAACCATCTCATCCAAATTCTCCTCCACCTCCTCCTTCACCTCACCGATTTGACCAAGAACCATCTCATCCAGCTCATCCACCACCTCCTCCTTCACCTCACCAAGTTGAATAGGCACCATCTCATCCATCTCCTCCTCCAACTCCTCCTTCATCTCACTGAGTTGACCACGCACCATCTCATCCGGATCCTCCTTCACCTCACCAAGTTAACTAGGCACCATCTCATCCAGCTCCTCCTTCACCTCACCAAGTTGACCAGGCACCATTTCATTCAGCTCCTCCTCCACCTCCTCCTTCACCTCACCAAGTTGACTAGGCACCATCTCATCCAGCTCCTCCTCCACCTCCCCCTTCACCTCACCGATTTAACCAGCCACCATCTCATCCATCTCCTCCTCAACCTCCTCCTTCACCTCACCGATTTAACCAGGCACCATCTCATCCAGCTCCTCCTCCACCTCCTCCTTCACCTCATCGAGTTAACCGGGCACCATCTCCTCCAGCTCCTCCTCCTTCTCACCGAGCTGACCAGCCCTCGTCTCATCCACCTCTGGTTCCTCCTCCTCGCCATGACGAACAACCACCATCTACACTGGTTGGTTGACCACCCTCTCCTCAACACATAACCAACCCAACACCATATCCATCGACTCCACTGCACGTCAACCGACCACCCTCTCATCCACGGACATATGACCATCCATCATCTTCTGCTACATACACAACCTCGACTATTTTAGATAGGATGCCTCTGGCAGGTGGAGGTACCGATGCCTCTAGTTCTGGACGTTGACCATATATATATGTTATAGCATATATTTGACTTGAGATGTATATTTAACATCGTGTATCATGAGTTTGATATTATTGTTCATATATATATATGGTGCATTTTTCATGTTCATGCTGATGTACTTTATTTATATGTTGATGTTGATGTGTATATTGTTAGGTCATGTTAGATATGTTTTCTATATGTGTATATTAAATGATACTTGTTAGATGTATGTGATGATGATGTTAGACAATGCTTGTGTTTTGTTAGATGTGATTTTTAGATTTATATGCTAGATGTCGTTTATATGTGTTAGATGTTTTAGCTAATTGTTTATGAGTATGTTAGATGGTGCTTATCATATTTGATAGGTGATGATAGATGTGTATTTTATATGATGTTAGCTAAATTTAGATGTGTATTTTAGATGATGTTTATGTATGTTAGATGGTGATGATGATGATGATACATTAGATGATGTTAGGCGATTTTAGATGTAATTATTAGATGATGGTAGGTGACAATATTAGATGCGAATGTTTGTGTTTATTAGATATGTATATTAGATGTGTATCTTAGGTGATGTTCAATGTGTATGGTATATGATGTTGTTAGGTAATGGTTGTGTTCTTTTAGATATGTATATTAATTGTGATTGATATATTTATGTATGATTATGTTAGCTATTTTTCTATGTGAATGTTAGATGGTGATTATCATGTTTGATAGGTGATGATAGATGTGTATTTTAGATGATGTTAGCTAATTTTTTGTGTGTATTTAAGATGATGTTTATGATTGTTAGATGGTGATGATGGTATGTTAGATGATGTTAACCATCATCATGATATCATCATCATAAACTATATTATATTTTTGAATTAAAAAAACATGATATTATAGTGAATTAAAAGTAATATGTGGATGTAATATATTATTATAAAGAGTTAAATGTATTATATAAATGTAATAAGATATACAAAATATAATGGATAACACACACACACACTAGGATAATAATTAATCTTGGAACCATTACAATAATATATTTATTATGAATTCAATATATCAATTACAATATTAGTGATTAGTAATTTCGTGGTTAATTTTATAACTTTATTTGTAAAATTTAAAAAAAAAATATATATATATATATATATATATATTTCTTATGTTTATCTTTAAAAAGATACACAGAAAATTAAAGCATGAAAAATAGGGAAAAACATGACTTAAGGAAAAATTCTTAAATTGCTTACATTGAAAAAAAATATAAAATTCTTTTTTGGAAGATTGAAAAGTAAAATAAAAATCCAAATTTTGAAAAATACATATAACAATTAGTAATTTAATCATTAACAAGAAAGTATAAAAAATGATATGTTTGAAAAAATAGTTAGTATTGAAACAACACACGATGAAAAATGGCCTCCAACACTAGAAAACTACCATTACCCACCTACCTTGGAAAAAGTCAACAACCTATCAAAGGGACGTGGTGAAAAATAAAAGGTTCTTTCAAAATTTAAGCAAATAACACACCAAATCCCAATTGAAACCTTCAATATGCAATCTCAAATATTGAAAACATACCTTCAAATAGTAAGAGAGGATATAGCAATTGCGAAAAAACACAAAAACATGACGATATGAGTAGAATGGTTTATCTATTAATTTGTTGTTTTTTTATGATGTATAAGGCCACTAGATAACCTAACTCGTGTGGGATAATAATTCTTATTATTTTAATAAACCAAATAACTTAGGAACTAACATAGGGAGTTAAGGTACAAAAGAATTTCCTTACAACATGAGATAATCAACACTGATAGAGGTGAAATGTTTTGAAGGTAAACCTACTAGTATAATGCATTATTTATAGCATTAAAAAATAGTTTTAAACATCTTAACAATAATAGCACAACCTTCTCTTTGAAAAAATATATCAGCACCTTTTACATAGGACGTATGAGTGTGTTGAGAATCACTTATCGTGCATTCAACATAGATACATGACTCATATAAGATATAGATTCTATATCACAATCAAGTTCATATGTCATTCTTCTACTGTCTATGTGGGACCATCTAATAGCTTTGGAAAAAATTGCATCACGTAGATTGTGCACGTGATTGAGTGCCTCTTGGATATGCAAGATTGAGGAAAGTGTGTTTATCACAACAACCTTATTCATTGTAACCTTTTTTTCCGAAAAATATATTTATGAATTCTACACACAACTCACGAGTTCATTATCTATTTGGAAATTTCATAATACTAGTTTGGCATAGATCACTTACTCATAAAATATATAGATTATTAATTATAACTAACTTCATGAACCCCATTTCATTCTTTGTGGGGGATCATCCAATAATTTTTTTTAAATCCCATCACCTAGAGATTAGGCGATCGGGGCCCCTCTAATACTTGTAACACTGAGGAAGCTTTGCATATCACCAAAAATATGATCATGGCTCAAAAAAACTTCCATGCAATTCCCACTAGAGAATGTAATTTGGATAGAGGTGAAAGGCTTTGAAGGCTACCCTGACATGTATAATTGTAAACATCTTAATAAAGTCGGTTTAATTATTCACACAAAGCGTGCCATGCGTAATTACATTGTGTCACCTCAACCACATAAGTGATTCAATGTAATCACGTTCCTTATGCCCCCGACTAGCTACCGTTGTATTTAAATATCCAAAAGAATCATTAAAGTGACATTAATTCAAGAGAGTTAAAGCGACTTGACACATAGATTGCCTCCACTAATTTCACATTCTCTCTCTCTCTCTCTCTCTCTCTCTCTCTCTCTCTCTCTCTCTCTCTCTATATATATATATATATATATAGGAAAATGGACATGTATTTGTTAAAGAGGCATACTTTGTTGCTTGTGACAATTATCAGGTGCCAAAGTGGTGGTTTGAGAAATTATGGAAGTGGAAACTTCCACATAAAATAAAATGTTTTGTGTGGCTTGTACTGGAGAATTCTATCCTCACTTGGGAAAACCTGTTACATAGGGGTTGGGAGGGACCCAATAGATGTGCCCTCCACAGTCAAGATGTTGAATCCATTAATCACATATTTATTTTTTGTCCTTTTACCACTCGATTATGGATTTCTATTTGTGTTGCCATAGATATTCATATGATCTGGGGAAAGGATTCAATTGAAAGGAACCTTTTGTTTTGGTATAAATATGTTACTAATCATAGGTTGCTTCCAGTATACATATGTTGGGAGACTTGGAAAATTCGAAATTCTGTAATCTTTCAAGATAGAGCTCCAAATATAATTGCAGGTTCGATCATAATTGTTAACTTATATAAAGAGACCTATTCTGCTGAGGTAAAAGATCAAAGATCGAGAATGATTTAAGAAATTCCTCCTTCTTCCGATGTCTGTGGTTTTTTTATGGGGTTGCCAAAGATGGTAGGTGTGCAGTGGGCACACAACTGAAAATTAATAGTGACCATTGTTTAAATTGAAGCTAAATTGTGGAGCTAGAACAAATACAAAGGAAGAGCTTCTAGCTCTTTGGTGTTTGGTCAAGTTTGTTGTCTCTTTAGGTATAGACTCAATAAATATTTTTGGTGACTCAATGACTATAGTGAATTAGGTCAAAAAAATCAAATCTTCAATCAATTGCTCTACTTCAGTGGTGTTTACGTAGAGAGAAGATCTTGAGATGCTTTTTTTATTGGGAAATATTACACATTTACATGGAACATAATTCAGTTGCAAACTCTTTATCAAAGGAGGCTTTGATGCTGATGGAAGGAATTCTTTACTGAGAAGAATACATTGAAGTAAAGTTGGAATTTGAGGGTTCTATTTCATATTTTACATAATTTGTATACTTTTGGTACTTTACTATATGTTATTTTTGTGGTTTTTCTGGTATCTGACTACATTAGCTATATGCTATGGATACATGGGTTTGACAAGGGATGTTAGTTTGTCTTTTGGAACAATTTTGTGGAAGATTATTTATGAAGTTGTCATAACTTTTGGACAGTTTAAGAGTGATGGATGTACTATTTGATTCTTATGAATAACAAGAGTACAGTTTTTTCCTGCTTGAAAAAAAAAAAAATAATAATAATCAATATATATATATATATATATATATCGATCGAGAGAGAGACTTGTGAACTTACACTAATAGTTAAATTTTGAGGACATATTTCACATGAGAGATCCTGTGAAGAACATACCTAATCCTTAAGAGATCCCATTAAGATCTTCAGACATAACCAAAGAATTCGACTGCTAGAGTATCATTACAACCCAAACACAAATACAAACTAAACATCAAATCAAACTTTGAGGCGAATATTCCATTTTCTATTCAAACATAAATTTAGTTCACTTTTTTAGCACAACGGTGCTCTTCTAAACATAAGATGCACCGGTGTGTTTGTAATAATAAGAAGCACCGAGGGGGCAAAAATCAAACCGTACTGATTATGAACATTCGCTAAAATATCTGCTAACTAAATCTTCCACTATATTTGTTAGCAGATAGTTCTATATGCATTTTCAATATTGTAAATCCGGTGTGCATAATATACATTAGCGGACTAGTGCTTCCATTTACTAATGGCGCACCGATAACTGGGAAATTATAAAAAATGACATGGAAATCATTTTTATATGTTTATTTATGTATTATGTCTAGTTGGTGCGCTACAGGATATATAGTGCATCGGTTCTCTATAACTCAAAGCGCACCGAAAAAATGAAAATTAAAATTAAAATATATATATATTTAAAATTGAAAAAGAGCGGGATTTTTTTCTTCGAAAAATTAATTTCATAAAGTATTTTAAAAACTTAAAACCTAATCACTAATTCATTATTTTGAGAAAATTTTGAGGGAAGAGTTTTGCAATATAGACTTGTCGAGGAGGACTATGGAGCAACCAAATTATTCAGAAGATCGGAATTTGAAAGGTCAATCACTCAAAAATATGCATAGAACAAATTTAGAATTTTACCATTAATCTCAATAATAATACAAATTTCTATTTGTTTGTGTTCCTATTAAGATTTAATTTTTTACTATTTGTACTCCTTTTTTTAAGTGGCTGCAAAATTTCACCTTAGGGTTTCTCTCCATCTATCACTTGACAATTAAGGCTTTTCATTTTAAGCACTTTGGATTTTAATGGGTTTGTGCTTCCATGGATGAGTCGTTTGGCATATGATACAAGGAGACCACTTATTGCATGATTGGATCCCAAACCCTGTCTACACTGTTGTTGTTTTTTTTTCTAAAAAATACTTTCGGCATTTCTAGTGCGTCATGTTTCAGTATAAAGAACCGACGAGCTTACTTTATAAGTGCACCAGTTACGCGCATTTTTTTTAAATTGCATAAAAACGATGCGTTAATTAAATGAAGACGCACGAGTGCGCTTAAAATCAACATATCACACCAGAAAATGTCGTAACATACTGTTTAATCTATGCCATGGCATATAATTTTATTTTCATTTTTTCTTATTTAGGCCATACGTAACCCCATATTCATTATTACAAACATTAAACTTTCATAAAATAATTAAAAATTTTCTAAGAATAAACAATACTTATTATCCAATCCAATCTTAATTCCCTTAACAACATAACTAAAACTCTTCGCTATCGGTATGTTTTTGTCTGTGATGCACCGGTGTGTACTAAATTATTTGACAATTATGTAGTTTATATGCAAAAATATTTAATAGATTTTGTATTGAATCATCCAAGTTGTATATTGATAAAAAAATGTGTGATAAGAGTTCAAGTAACAATAATTCCAATCGGCACAATGGCAACACATCCACAAAAGTGAAGAAGGCAAGTTCTTTGTAATTTCTATAGGAAATCAATATGTTTGAATTATATGTAAGTTTAACTAATATATATTGGTTAATCTGTGTCATACATAGTCAAAAAATGATGAAGCTCGATAAGATTCTTTACAATCTAAGTGCAGAAGAGCATAAAACC
This sequence comes from Larix kaempferi, assembly GCA_027924585.1. Lineage (NCBI taxonomy): Eukaryota > Viridiplantae > Streptophyta > Pinopsida > Pinales > Pinaceae > Larix > Larix kaempferi. Next base: position 19,142,565 of record BSBM01000515.1, read on the forward strand.
TTGATGGAAAAATTGCATAATGATGAATTGGGTGAATCAAAAAGTACTATTCAATATGAATTATTTTATTGAATATTTAGTAATTATATATTTAATAATATTTGATAACATGTTTCAAACATTTTATTTCACATATGTTTAATGTTCTGCAGATACCAACAACAAGGGAACATAATGTCGTCCTAAGAAAATAAAAATTATGGAAGATGTAAATGATGATGAATTGGTCCTTAGCTCATATGTACATATAAATAAATAATTCAGCATTAAATAATAGTTTTCAGTTGTTTTGTTGCAGAAAAGAAAAGAAAATTGAACCCATTCAGCACATAAGATAAGACGACAAGGAAGAAAATGGGCGATAGCAAAGTTTGTGAGTAATTGTGATTTTGTTATAACAACTTAAGATTTCATATTTGTTGTAATCTTTCATATTTTATTTTATTTTACACTTACCATCCTTGGATGTCTTCAAACAAGTGTTAACATAAAATGAAGAACCATCGGAAGATTTGATTGACATTGGGTTAAGTATGGGTTGTGAGTATATGTTGGCGTATCAAAAAATAATTGTGGACTTTATAAGTATCTATGTTGTTTTACTTCTCTCATTTTTTAATTAATGGAACAACAAAAATCCCTTATATTAAATATGTGAATTTTTTATGGGGTATAAAACTTACAGGAAAGAAAGTATGAAGTGGAGCTAACATAACAATTGTTGAAAGAAGGCATGAGATTTGGTTTTGAAATAATGTTTATCATTCGGGACACAATTCTTGCCTTGGTACATTTTTAAATTTACATAATGATCATGTATATTATATATTTTAGTTTACATTATGTCTACCAATGTAGATACACTCATTACACTTTATTTTTATGTTTGTAGATGAAAGCTAAAGATAAGGAACATAATCAAGGCAATCAACAAAACATTTGGCCAAATAACCCAATTCATGCAAGTAGCTCGAGCACTAACAACAGTTCCAACCAATAATGATGATCCATATAATTGAATGTCAATCCAAGTTATTGTGTCTTTTGGAATAATTATCTGTGAAAATCATACATTGTGTATAATGTAATGGACATAGTGTCCCAATTGAAACACAATGGGTTACCAATAAGTGTAACAATTACGTATTAACATTTTGATTATTGTGGACTTTTATGTTGTCCCACTTTGTATGACAAAGAGCTTTTTATTCATATATAATAAAATAAGTTTTGGATTATATTGTATTGTCCAATGTCATTGTAAAATGTTACATCGTTGATTAAATATATCAATGATTAAGTAGTATAATGAAGGGGTGTGAAATCTTATGATATAACAAATTAATCCAAACATCATATCCAAATGCAATAATCAAAATTCAATTTATATGAATATTATTATAAGAAATATGTCATTTTTTTATAAATAATGATTTTTTTAAGTGCATTGTCATTAATGTGTAGCACCAGTGCATCTATGAGAAAAATGCCCTGAAGACTCACAACTGTGCTTTTCCGTTATCAATACACACCGGTGCATTGTATCGGGCACACTGATGCGCTACTATAAATAAGCAACACCAGCGCACTATCATAAATGAGCAACACTGGTGCGTTATTATTACCACGTCCGAAGCCACCAGCACAGTGCGTTATTTACCTAGTTCCACACCACGACTTTCATAACTATAAAAAGCACCAGTGCGATATTTATATAAAGAAATGGTGCCTATAATATTGTAAAGCACATGTGCTTTTATTTGTATAACGCATCGGAGCTCGTAATGTTTTTAAAGCACTGATGCAATTTTTAGTTTTATAGCACAGATGCATGTAAGTTATAAATCATCGATGCTTAATATTTTGTTATGCACCAATGTTATATTTGTTTGTTAAGCACCGATGCTTATTTATTTGTAATGCACCAGTGCATTTGTATATAAATCACACCAATTTTGAAACCTCTGCTAAAACCTCCAACCACCGCATTTAATTTATTTATAACAAATTTCCATAACAACCTCCGTTAAGACATTCGCTACCAGTAATGGAGGTTGTAGCGGATATTTTTTTGACAATTTCGACCAATCTTGTAACACTAAAAACCTCCACTATAACCTCTACTGCATGGTATTTTCCTTGTAGTGATAGAAACCGAAATTGCTCATCTGGAATAAAACCTAACAAGATACCCTTCATTATATTAGCAATTATTTTTTAAATGGGTTTATAAACAATATTGCATAATGATATGGGTATGTAATCATCGAAGGGAGTATAATTTTGTTGTTTTGGGGGAATAAGTGCCATGAAGGTGATATTTATAACCCCATGTACTTTCCCACAAAGCCTCGATTCCTTAATAACTCTTAAGAAATCTTGCTCTAACATAACATAGAAGCCAAGGTAAAATTCAACAATTAGTCCATAATGTCTAGGGCTTTTCCTTTTTTTAAAAGAGGCCAAGACAGACTTCAATTCCTCTCTGGTGACTTGTGGTGACTTGTGCCTCTAAATCCATGTTCATATCTTCATTTATGAGTGTAAGGAAGAAGATTAATACTTTCATTATATCTACAGTATTGGTAGATTCTAGATCTATAAACAAAAAATTGAAATGTTGTTTTCTTGCCTCAACAATTTCCTTGAAAGTATTAACCTTTTTCATGCTTGTCTAAGTAATGTCCAAAATTGTATTTATGTGTTTTCTATGATTAGAAAACTTATGAAAGTATTTAGTGTTATTGCCTCCTTCACTTAGCCAGATGGCTATGCTCTTGGATCTATCTTCAACCTTTTTCCCTTTATAGTAAATGTTTATTGGTTCTTTAAATTTTCCTCAAAGCCAAAAGTTCTTCCTAGGTAAAGCCACCAACCTCTTTGAGTTTAATGAGCATTATGATCCCTTCTTCCACTTCTTCAAACATTTTGTGCAACTTGATGGAAAAAAATTAGCCCATCCTTCATAGCTTATATGAATCTTTTAAGATTCTCTACAATATGCCTCATTGTCAACCCCTCTTGTCCATCAAATGGATTCCAATGTTTAGAGATTATATCTTTAAAATTTTCTTCCAATAACCATGTGTGGTTAAATTTTAGTGGTTTAGGTGGATTCTTTTCATCTAAACTTAGTTTCAACAAAGTTGGAAGATGGTATGATAGTCCATCAATCCCCACCAAAGGTTTTACCCTAATATCATCATCAAGTAAATATTCTACCGCTAAATATATGTCAAGTCTTTTGGATATCCCCTCTCTTTCTCTTCTTGCATTTCACCAAGCGGGGACAATCTTTACTATTTCAATATTGACAAAATTAATGATGTATCTCAAAAATATTTGTGAATAAATCCCCAATGGATCCCTTCTTGCAACCTACCCCCAAATATCCCTTACATTAGGTGTTAGAGTAAGATCACCACCTACAATAATATTATTGTTCAGATCATCTAGATATTAACTATGTTGGATTTTTTGAAACATCCCAACGTTTTGAGTGGACACTCCACCCATCATTCAACTACGTTTAGTTCCCCTGATGATCGGTGGAGTGTCCACTCAAAACATTGGAATATCTCAAAAACTCCAACACAGTTAATATCTGTAAGATCTGAACATTATGGCAAACTGTGAAAATCTTCATACTCAGATAATATTATTCCCACACAATAGTCTAGACTCATCTAGTCCTTCCCATAAGTCTTCCTTTCCCCATAAGGTTGATAAAGATTTACTAATCTCTAATCCTTTCCAAGTTCCTTAGCCTCGAAATCCACCATTATGCCCACATTCAAAACTAAAGTCAAAACTATGTCAAAATTATAGTTCTAATTGGTTACAAACCTACAACATCTACAATACAAAGGTTCCAACCTTTTTAAAAAAATTATAGAAAATCCAAATGATGTAGTCTTGTAGCCTGCAACTCTCTTCCACAGGGCTTACAGGTTTCCACTGCCCATCAGGTGCACAACTATACACTTTTCTTAATTAAATAATAGAGAACAGAAATTCCACATTGCAGTAGAATCACAAATTTCAACTAACGTAAATTCTAGAATAGCAGTAGAATGCTTTATTTATTTGAATTTCTTAGTCCACATATAAGACAAACAGAAAATACTGTTTTTTGTACTTTGCTTACAATAGAAATGAATTACAAATCAGAATTTTGGTTTTTTGTAGAGATTTAAACCGACTCCCTTGTTTGTTATTAAATTGAGCTGAGACGGGCTGAAATATTTCCCCAACTCCAGAGCCCGCGCCGCACTACCTTGCTGCGTTCAAAACTACTTCAAAACGGCCCCAAAACTAAATTGTTCTCCTTTGAAATTCCCTCTTTTATTATTTCCTGTGCATCTCTTTATTTTCCCATGGGGAGGTGGATGGTTGCAATCGTTCCTCTTCCAAAAAATTCCACCAATGAATATTGTCCAACTCATTTGCTTAGCCTTAATTATGCCACCTCAATCCACGTCTAAATCTAATCTGACCCGAAATTCATGTATTCTGGAATCGTGAATGATAATCTACAGGATTTCCACAGCCAAACAGAATTTCTGCAGTAGAACAAACCTTCCGCAATAAATAGACTTTCCGCAGTTGAGACTTTCCACAATCGAATGGACTTTCTGCAACCGCACTTTCCGCAACTGCTACAAACTTTCTACAACTACACTTTCCGTAGCTACTACAAACTTTCCACAACCGCACTTTCCACAACCGCTAGCAGTCACGTAGCAGATCCTCTGCTACAAGATTTCTATAGCCATTTATTTCCTCCTACAACTATTAACCGAATTAAATATTTTTGAGGTGATGTTGATTTCCCAAACCAAGGATGTTCCTACATCAGACACCCTTGGTAATAAAAATTTTGCATCCTGCTCAAAGAGTTCAGAAAATTCCCCCCTTTGTTTATTTTTCCTCCTTTTCCACAACTTCTCTACAAACCCAATGGGGCTTATACTCTGCCAGGATTCATGCTCAACAAGGCTTACATTCTTCAAAAATCCATGCCCAACAGGGCATACTGCCTCCCCATCCTTCCGCTGTAATATGATCAGCAACACAAGATGTTCACCCTCTGCGTTCTTCTCTTGGAATGCAACACTTCTGTCAGTGCCATAAATACCAACATCATCGGGACATCTATTTTGCATGTCTTTAAAACTCGTGGTGTCAATATCATACACCAACTCCAAATCAAAATCAGACTTCACAATAAAATATGTTCTCAATTCCAACATTCCATTATGCTGCTCAACAACAAAAATATTCATTGCAAAGGATTTACCTTCTTCAACATTTCTGACAAATGTATCATGTGAGTCAACTTCCGTTTGCGTATTTAGGGTCATGCTCTGCCCATTTCCTGTATTGCTTTGGTCACTTCCAAATGCACTCGGTTTCACGTGAGGATCCACACTTTCCTCTTCTTCCTGTAGGTCCTTATGAACAACATCCTTTCCATCATCATTTGTATAATCCTCTGTATCTACCAACATGTTAGACACCTTTTGCACATAATACAAGGTCCACTCTATCACCAAAGGAAATCCTGGCTGCTACACATCCTACAATCTGATAACATAATTCCATCAAAATTTGATCCCTCTCACAACTCCTATCATTAAGTCAGGCTTCCACTTGCTTGATATATTATGCTATGCTATGAATAAGGTGTGTGTTTTCCATCTCCATGGATTCCTTGGCAGCAATCCTCAAGGATTCATCATCCTTCATACAGTCAACCTTCCAACTCACTGTAGTGCCTGCAAAACAACCAACCATTACAGTACTGGGTTTTGGAAATCCTTCCAAAACCACATCATTTATGACATCTTCAGGCATTCCTTCTACAACATGCTCATCACCCATGTGCAACTCCAAATCAACTTGGATACTTTCCCCATCACTGTCTGCGAGTAAAAGATCCCTTACCTGCTCTTTTCCTTCACTAGACCTCATTTGTACAACCACTACGCAAAATTTCTCTCGAAGATGAGATTCTTCAGCCACACCTTCCAATACATTCTTTGCACACAAAATTTTGTACAAATCTCGGAAGCCATATATCAACAATCTATAATACACATACTAATTCAATTTCATAATTGTCAATGCGCTTCATAGTTGTTGCTTATTCATTGTTCACCAACATGTTCATCTCTAGCATGGTGTTCATACTTCCCGGGAAAGATTTCATTCCAATGGAGAAACCCAAAATAAAAACCAGTTGGTATGTCACCTTCTCAGTCGCTCTTATCATGTCAACCTCACAACATGATTCTTTAATAAATACATCTATAACAAACCCACTATGTTCTTACACCTTCAACATAAATCTTTCAACATTGAGTTTCCACATACAGCCTAGATCAAACATATATATTTCAGCCATGATCAATCCTTCATAATGTCGGGCTTCCTCATTGATTCTTCTCACCTATAGATTAGTATCCTTTAAGATATATGAAATTTCCCATTCATTGGGATGATGTGCGTCCATTTCCTTTGGAACAAACATATCATGTCCATCTTGTGCTTTTGCTATGAGAATATGAATTCTCACATCATCTCTAGCTTCACATTTACCATGAGCTTCCATGGAATCTTCTCTTTCCAGGTGCACCTTCACATGATTTCACTGCACCTGCAAATACAATACCAAATATGTTAGGGAAAACAATAGTTTTGCACCCCATGGCATGCTACAGCCATCCATGATATGTTTTGCTGCTGTAATTTTGCTTTTCTGAAGTTGATTCTTCTTCCACTTTTCTTTCCCCCTCTGAGATAGACACTTTCCCATCACACTAGTAACATCCTCCTGCTGATTCCAATCCAACAAACCTATTATCCACTCAATAATTCCAAATGTTGTTGCATTATTTTCACCCAACTCAATATTGTTGTACTTATGTATTCCATTTATATGTTTTGTCCTCTCATAACATTTCCATCTATTTTTATTTCTACTCCAAGTCCTTTCTTCCCATGCAACATTCATTTTTTCTCTATCACATGATATCAAATCAGACAATGTTGATGAAAACATGCCTTCAACAACAAGCATTCTTGGGAAAAAAAATTCTTTGGACAATGTCTTCAAATATGAACATGCCTTTATCTTCATCATCTTCTAGGTCCTTCAATTGTTGTACTCTCTAATTTCCTTGTTGCAATGGGTATTCTTCAACTTCTTATGAGGTATTCTTTATAGTGTCGAATCTCATCACATTTCCTTTTCCAAGTTTGGGATGGTTATCTATTGTATCTTCCTGGAGTTCATCTTCCACATGGTTACACTTCCTAGTCTCCTCATGGACAATTTCTTTTCTAATTATATCATCGGCAAGGTATTTAAGGTCATTTCCAACACCATGTTCATAACTTGGAATACCACATTCTGCTGCAAATTCAGTCTCTATGTCCCCTTGTTCTCCAACAAATTTGAACTTAATCTCTTCACTTGGACACTCTTGGACAATCATTTTTTCCCTATCATCTGAATCTTCATAAATTGTAAGGTTATATTTAGCAACATCCTTTCAGGTATCTTCATCCCTTCTAGGATATGAAATCTCAACTCTCTTAATGTCCTCTTCAATCCTTGTATTATATGCAACCTCATGGTCTGCAAGGTCATACTCTTCATTACTTTCTTTTACACCTGCAAAAATAACAAAACCATCACACGATACATGGACTTCTTGATTTTATGGCTGAGCTTCTAGTCTCCATGCCTCTTCATCCAATATGCATGGCATCTCTGGTGTACATTCTTCCTCATTTTCTTCTTCTTCAGGCCAACATATAATCGTGGGTCCTTCATTTCTCGTTATATCACTTTCACCAAGGTTCAAACTGGAGTTTTCTTCATCCTTCTTGGCCTCTTCATTCCTTGGGTTTTTTGCATATCGACCACCCACATTCTCCAATGCAGAGTGTTGTATTTTCTTATTCACATACTTTTCTTGATCTTCAGAAGCCAAATCTACAGGCTTCCTCCTTGGCTTGCTTTCCAAAGAATCCAGTCTTCCTTTTAAGAAATCTATCGAATACTTCTCCAACCTTGTATCCTCTACCGTCTTCTTTTTCCAAGGTATTATTGCTAGGATCTCGACCATGTCTATCAATTCTCTTATTCCGATCATTTCATCATCTCTTTAGGTTCCTTTCTTACCCATTCTTGCCATCAAACTGCAAAATTATTATTATATTTTTTCTTCTCTGCAAATTTTCACTTGCAAACTTCTATCGTTTTCCAATATTTTCCACGATCATTCATGATGGTCTTAATTCTTCCAGTCTGTTGGCTCTGTAGTTCCCTTGTCTCCTCACACCTATCCAGGTGGATCCTCTTTATGGTTGTCTCTTCACATGCTCTTCCCGTAGTCTTAAATCTGGACTAGTAGTTACAAAGTTCCTTGCCAATGCTATCTCCCACAAGCTCCTCTTCCAGCAATCATACTTGCTGAAACAACCTTCACTCAGGTCTCATACACCCACAATTTCTACCAGGAAAATTTTCTCATAGAACCAATTCAACATGAGCTAAATAGCTCTTTGATAACTCTATAATTCTTCTCTACCCATAACTGAACCTTTATTATGTTAAAAAAAAATTCCAGTCTTCACAACTCATAACTGAAACTAGCTATGATTCCACTTGATGCAGTCCTGTAGCCTGCAAATCTCTTCCACGGGGCTTACAGGTTTCCACTGGCCATCAGGTGCAAAACTATACACTTTTCTTAATTAAATAACAGAGAACGGAAATTCCACATTCCAGTAGAATCACTACTTTCAACTAACATAAATTTAAGAACAACAGTATAATGCTTTCTTTATTTGAATTTATCAGTCCACATACAAGACAAACAAAAAACACAGTTTTATGTACTTTGCTTACAACAGAAATGAATTACAAATCAGAATTTTGGTTTTCTAGAGAGATCTAAACCGACTCCCTTATATGTTGTTGAATTGAGCTGAGATAGGCTGAAATACGTCCCTAACTGCAGATCCCACGATGCACTACCTTCCTGCATTCAAAACCACCCCAAAACTGAATTGTTCTCCTTTGAAACTCCCTCTTTTATTATTTCTTGTGTGTCTCTTTATTTTCCCATGGGGAGGTGGATGGATGTAACCGTTCCTATTCCAAAAAAATCCACCAATGAATCTTGTCCAACTCATTTGCTTAACCTTGATTATTGCACCTCAACCCACGCCTAAATCTGTTCTGACCTGAAATTCGCGTATTCTGGAATCACGAACGGTAATCTACAGGATTTCCATAGCCGAATAGACTTTCCGTAGCAGAACAAACTTTCCACAACATAACAAAATTTCCGCAATAAACATACTTTCCGCAGCTGAGACTTTCCTCAATCAAATAGACTTTCCACAGCTGCTACATACTTTCTGCAACCGCACTTTCCACAGTCGCTACAGAATTTCCACAACCGCTAGCAATCACGTAGTATATTCTCCACTACAGGATTTCTGTAGTCGTTTATTTCCTCCTACAACTATTAACCGAATTAAATCTTTTTGAGGTGATGTTGATTTCCCAAACCCAAGGATGCTCCTGCATCACCAAAGGTTTTTGTCCACCACACATTGTTTATTATAACATCACAACATTAGGTTGGTGCAATGGAAACATTCGTTTGAGGGATAATTTTTTGTGGGTGTATTTAGGGAGATAATGATAATTTAGTAACCAAATTCTCTGACTTCCATGCTCTAAGGACCACATTGACGATGAGATGTTTACCTTATCTTACTTCTTTCTTCACCAATGATTTTTCTAATCATATATGTAATTTCCTCCCAACTATGGAAGGTGTATCCTTGTCCACAACCAATCGATGCACCTTTTTTAATGGCTTCTTCTTATGGTTGTTCTTAAAAGCCTTTGAGGATTTAGGGGATTGGGGATCAATATATTCAACTAAATCATTAGTAAGGACTATGGAGATCAACTCTTGGTTGGAGGCTGGGGAAGTTGTAACCTCAGGTATCATCATCAGAAAACCTATCAAACTTAATCAAACTATAATTTAAAGTTTACAGTCACAAATTTTTAAACCCAAATCATCACCAACCATAATCGAACCAACTAAAATGACATATATCAAAAACCATCTTCATATTATGCCTAATTTTTATTTACGTGTTAATCCCTCGTAGATTTCACGAACTAAATATTAATTCCAAAGGTATAAATATATAGCAGTTAATGCCAAGACCATGAGCATAAGTAAAGAAGTGCTCATTCCCATGGTAAAAACTAAGAAGGTATCATAGAAATAAAAATTTAACCCCCTGTTCAAGGACATAACATAGAGTAGCTACTTTTTTTTTGAAGATGACAAAACCTATTAAAACTTAGCCGTCGAACTGTTAGTGAGGACAACCATCATTGGTTGCTATTCGCAAATGCTAGTTCACTCATCACCATTATTAAAGGAAAACCATGCCACATGAAATAAACTATAGGTGATCCATAAGGGGGCAAACTTCCACTCTTACCAAATTCCTTTTGGTCTTGGGTCTTTAAACTATTTCCTTACATCCGATGAAGAAAAGCTCTTAGCCAATTAGAAGTAGTTTTAAGTCTTACACCAAGACCAAAAGGCAGTTTCAACCTAGATAGTATCCGCAAAAAATCAATAACCCTTGTGGTCATCGCTGAGGCTACCTCCAATGGGGTTATGTGCTTTCTAGTAGCATCTAGTTTTTATCCCGCACAAGAGACTAGATACTACCCTCGGATGCAGTTTAACTTCTTTCCCAAGAGGTGGAATAGGTAGTCAATACAGATGTGGTATTTTGGTATGTGTTTGTTTCACATAAATTTGATGATTAATATGTTATAATTAACCTCTCACAACATCTACGCAAGTTTTGCAAATATATACTACATATTATATGTTAGGCATGATAAATTATAAGAAACTAATTAAAATGATGAAGGGATATATATGTGTTATATGGTATACATGATAATAAAATGGTATAGGTTATATGTGTGTTGTATGCTAGTTTTTTTTTTCATTATAAAAAAACCATAGCTTCTATTAATTGTAAAATCCATATTTTACATTGGCAATATATCCCATCTTACTGAAAATACCCTATATAAGGCATTGCCAAAAGCAACTAGATAGAAAATATCTAATAGATAGTCCATACATAGTGTTTTGTTCATTAAAAAATAGAGGCTCAACGGTGAGATTTTTGCATATATAAGTATGTTGTAATAGGTAGATTTCAAGACTGGTGAGTGCACTGTGCACATTCGGTGACATGTCTTCTTTATGTCCTCTTATTTGTGCAGTAAAGCTTCATTCTTGGAATGGGCCTAGATCAATTTCTTGTAGACCTTCCCTATTATTAATCCACATGTATGTGCCATGTTCCTGGTCCAATATGTTGTTGGAATATATTAATTATACTCCTTGGAAGGTAATAAAGTCTTTGTATTATGTCGGAAGTTATCCACAATATTATGTAAAAGAGTAATACATTATATCTCATATTCATTATGGTAAAGTATACTCTTGATATCCATCATTATATAAAGAGATGTTATTATGGAGAATTATATTATCCCACATGCAATATGTGAGAGTAATTCCTCCACATCTCTTGGTCTATAATAGGGTCAAGGGAGTCACATCATCATTGTAGGGATATAGTGAGATATGTACAACAAGTGATAAAGTGGTATATGCTCATCTATAGTTTTGACACATGGTATCAGAGCTAGTTTCTATGATCTAGAACCTTCTATAGCTTTCAATCAATAACTATTATCATTTGGGCATTATTTATTTTGTAGATTTGCTTTCTATCTGGTAGCCATTAGGCTTATCTTCAGATCTAGGCATATTTCTGCAGTTTTTTTTCTAACCCTAACCTTGTTGTGTAGTTTTTTGCATAAATTTTTCAAGGGTTTCTTGAATGTTTTTTTGTAGATCTATATGATTTTTGGATTCTTCTCAAGGAGATCTACCTTCCGGTTGTCAGATCGGCAGTTTTCGTCCAAGTTTGGTAGACTTTTTTGCAGGATTCCATCTTCGGCATAATCGACATTGTTTTCGGCCTAAAACTGGACACTTGTGACTTTTCCTTCACAAAACCCGTGGTTAACGGCAGCTTTCCCTACTGCGAACCTGCGAGTATAGTGCATACCCGTGACTTCCAGTGTGCAGACCCGCATGTGCTACGGCATACTCGCGACTGCTCTCACTTTTAACTCGCGCTTTTTCAGTATACTCGCTACCCTATTGTGCAGAGACCCGCGAGTATCCACAACTTCACTATACAGCAACCCGTGAGTAACCGCGACCTTGTCGTGCAAAACCTGCGAGTATCAGTTTTTATTCGCAAGTTTCCTGTTAGCAGACCCACGAGTGACTTTTCTTGGCACTTTTCAAAAGGGTTGTAAGTAAAAGTTTCTTTTCCTTTACTATTTTTCTACTGTATTTCTCCATATCAATACGGTAAAGTGTATCAGTTTTCTGTTATTCACTTTTTTCTCTTGCCATTTCTAGCATTTGGGTTTCTTATCAATATTTCTATCATTATGACTTCAGAAGTAGCTTATGTTCCTAAACTTGTTGGTCCTAACTATCTTGCATGGAAGAGAAAAATGATTGATGTTCTCAGGAGTAAAAATCTATGGAGGATTGTTAATGGTGAACACCAAAAACCTACTGATGCTCAAGATGTGGCTATATGGGAAGATAAATGTGATCAAGCAAGAGGGCTCATTGGTCAAACGGTTTTAGATAGTCTTCGGGTAAGTATTGAGGCAGAAGACAGCCCGGTTGAGGTATGGAAAAGTCTTGCTTCTTTATTTGATAAATCTGATGATGTTTCTGCTTATTACCTTGAAAAGAATATTTTTGAGCTAGATACTACTAACTTTGAAAGAGTAGAATTATATCTTGCTGAAGTGAAAACTTTAAATGAAAAATTAAATAATGGTGGTAAAGATTACAAGAAAACAGACACTCCTCTTATAATTCTTGTAGAACAAAAATTGTCTTCTTGTTTTGATATGTTCATTCAGACTAGGAATAGAGCTCTTGAATTGTCTTCAAACACCACGAAACCTACTTTTGATGATTTTTTTAAAGGGTTGATTAATGAGCAAGAAAGGTTAATTGTTTCAGGACAAGTCTCACCTAATACAGCTCTTATGGACCATAATAAGAATCCTAAGAAATGTTTTAATAATGTTAAAGGTTCTAATTCACACACTTCAAATCATACTAATAAAGCCCATCATGAAAATAGTAAGAAGAAGAAAGTGTATGATCCTTGTAAGCATTGTGGTAAAACTAATAATCCTGAAAATAATTGCTTTAAAGCGAAACATTTAAAAGCTAAAGAGAAAGATTCTGGTGAATCACAAGTAGCTTTAAGTGCCTCTATTGTTTTCATCTAATGCTTAATGACTAAAATTGTTCTTATATTTGTTGATCATGTTTAATCATGTTGATTTATAATCATGTCATGTTTATTTTGATCATCTTTTACTCAATGTTTATATACTTGAGCAATTTTATAAGAACGATCTCATATTTGTAAAGCTTGTGTGAATTTTTTTATTGCTCACTATTTATATGTTGTGGCTGACACTTAATGTGTAAAAGTAACTTCATTTTCAATAATGAGCAAGTTAATCCTTTATTTGATCATATTATGCTTCCATCTTTTTATATGATGTTTTCTAACCTTTGGTGTATAAGCATTTTCATTTATGTATGAGCAATTTTGTTTTATGATCTTTGTATGCCTTAATCTTGGAAGTTCATGTGTGCAAATAAGTTCTTTATTTATGTGAAAAGTTGTGAGAAGTTGCTTTCTGTACTTCCTTCCTGAGCATATTAATCTTTGATCTTTGTTATCACCTTATTCCAGAATAATGAAGCACCATCTTCTACTGTTAAAGTCATGATGTTCATTTGTATGATATCATTTTCAATGTATAGACCATTGGGGTCTTGTTTCTTTGATGTTTGAGGTCTTCTACATATATTTATATTGCACCTTGATTGGAAGAATGTCTGTTATCTACATGTATTGGCCATCTGGGTATTTTATACACTGTTGCGGTGTTCTTAGCCACATGTTCTGTTGTATCAACTGTCAGAAGGTATCTATACACTGGTGTGAATGTTATATCAGAGTTCTTTATCTATCTGTTATGGTTGCGATGATTCTTATGGTGATCTGGGAACCTTGTTGTTGGATTGCATCACATGTTCTCGACACCTTACCGTTGGATCTAGTAGCCATGAAGCCTTCTCTTTAGATATGGGCATATTGTTGTTGGTATTTCATCGTACAACTTGGTTCATGTGCAGTTTCATGATTCGGTGAGAAACGGTTGTTCTTCATGAAATTCCATTTTGCAGCTTATGGATATTCTGGAAGTTGTCACAAGGGGGGGCAATAATGACTCCTTCCTTCCTTAGTGTTAGTGAGGGATTTTCTCCCAGCCATTATTAAGGGGGAGTGTCGGAATATATTAATTATATTCCTTGGAGGGTAATAATGTCTTTGTATTATGTCGGAAGTTATCCACAATATTATGTAAAATAGTAATATAGTATATCCCATATTCATTATGGTAAAGTATACTCTTGATATCCATCATTATATAAAGAGATGTTATTATAGAGAATTATATTATCCCACATGCAATATGTGAGAGTAATTCCTCCACATCTCTTGTTATATAATAGGGTCAAAAGAGTCACATCATCATTGTGGGGATATAGTGAGATACAACAAGTGATAAAGTGGTATGTGCTCATAGATAGTATTGACACATGGTATTGTGATCTCAAGCTCCGCTATATTGTATTGGGGTTATTTGTAGTTGCTCTCAAGTAAGATTGAAGGAGATTTTCTGGAGATAATAGAAGACAACCTTCCCGTGGACGTAGCCCAATTGGGTGAACCACGTATATCTGGTGTACTCTTTTCCTTGTTCTCTTTATGTTCTTATTTATGTTTATATGTTATTGATTGCTCAAATAGGTAAGCTAGTTTAGCTAGGTCTATAGTTCTTACATATGTAAGCCTTCTTTGGATAAGTGATTTGCCATTTGGTTTCTTTCTCTGTATATATATATGGAAAAATCATATCTCATGGACAGTGGTTGTGATAGCTATAATCTCTTCATATAATGGCCTAAGATGTATGTTCCCTGGGTTTTTTAAATCCTTATCCAATCTATCACTAGTCGGGAGTCACCCATTACTTGAACCTTTTGGATTCCTTTTTCTACAACCAACTGTAGAATGAGTTTAAGGGCCATCATTTCAGCTCTATTGTTAGAGCTTTCTCCTAAAAAACAATGAATTTGATCCAATAAACATTAGTTAAATAAAGGTTCCCTCCTGCCCCCTGATGTGGCCTACCTTGGGTCACCCCATCGAAGTAGGCCCAACACCCAGTTCTATCAATATTTTCTAGAATGGTTTGTCTATAACCAAGATCCTCTTCATTATGTGGATAATCTGATAGGATGGAGAGGCTTTTGGATGCACAAATTTGTGGGGATGAGTCTTTATCCTCAAAGATTGAGTGATTCCTAGCAAGCCATATACCCCACACCATAATAACAGGAAGGGCCTAATAATCCTTAATCTGTGGATTCTGTGTCCATTGTTCTATAGTGTGCTCAATGTCTCCACCCTGCTATCTGAATTGTTGTCCAGTTAAGATGATGAACTCCCTCCAAACTGCTAATGTAAAAGAGCATGATAAAAATAAATGTGTTAAATATTCTTCTTGGTCCTTGCATAGAGGACAACTATTTGGGCCACTCCAACAGATCTTTTGAAGATGGTCCCAAGTGGAAACCTTCTTGATGAGGACAAGCTAGACAAATAGTTTTGATTTCATAGGGAATTTGTATTTCCAAATAGACTTGTGCCACCAAAGAGGCTTTGGGTGGTCTTCCTCCTCTCTAAGAACCTTATATCCCAATTTTGGAGTGTATGAGCCTCCTTCATCATTTCTGATCCATAGTAATGTGTCCCCTTGGCCATTAATTCTTATGGGATTGTGCTTTAAAGCAAATGTATAACCCCTCCAAATTTCACCTTCACCCCCCAAGAAGCCATAAAGATCTGTTGTATACCACTACCGTGAAAATGGGGTACTTTGTATGCTAGTTATGATAAATGATAGTGAGATTGAGAATACAAGAAATTTGAATTATTAAAAAAATAATTCATTAATCAAAAATTAAAAGATCAAAACTACTTTGTTATTGTCATTAATGTAAGAAAGAAAATCAAAATTACAAAGATAAGAACAATTTCCCATGAGCCTCATAATAAAACAAACAATACACAATACCTAAACACTCGACACAAAAGAATGTTTAAAATCTATAAGGTGAACTAGGCAAAGGATGAAAACTATTTTCTTTTGGAGTACCCATTCTACAAATACAAATAGACTATACTTAACTTTAAAAACATTTTAATAAAACCAAACTCCATAACTTTTCAACCCATAAAATTCAAAAGGAATCCAAATTATTTATTCATAAAAATAGCATTGATAAATTAAAGTAATTAATTTAATTTTATCCATTTGAAAAACCAAAGTTGACCTTAATAATCATTATCAACTATCATAACAATTTATTCTTTTTAATGTGAAATACTATATTGACATTGATATTGAACTCACTCACTCAGTTGTGACATATCCCCACAAATAGGTTTCGTTCATGGGTGGAAACCAGCAGGATCTCAGACCACTGTTTGATTTATCTGCAATTGGATAAAAACAAGAATAGACCATTGGATCCTTTTAAATTCAATCCCTCTTGGTTGAAAGAGGACATTTTCAGGTTCTTGGTTTAAGAAAAATGCAAACCATATGATAAGAATTTGAATCTGTCAACAATTGAGCAGTTGGTAATCTCTCTGAAACAATTAAAGGAAGCAGTTATTCCATGGGATGTGGAATTTAAGAAGTCTCATTCTCAAGAGCTCTCCAAGGTTGAAGCGGATCTATTAGATCTCTTTCAAAGGAATGATTCATGTTTTTTTTATCAAGATGAATGTACAAGACTTCAAGTTTTGGAGGCTAGAAAGAAACATTTACTTCAAGTAAGAGGAGAATAGTGGAGAATAAAAAATCGAGCTATCTAGCTTGACCAAAGTGATGAAAATACTCAATTCTTTCATCATTTTGCAAACTATCAAAAAATTCATAATTCTATTTGGGAGATGAACACATATGATGGTCAAGTTGTAAGGATTTTTCAGGACATTTCCTCTCCGAGGGTCTATTGGCCCCCAACAACTTCCCCTTTATTTTGCAAAATCAAGGGGCCCCCCATGTAAATTTTGTAAATATTTTGTTTTTGGTTTTCTTTTATCTTATCTTCCTTGCTTTGGTAGATGGGTTCTTGGCTTTTTTTCTTCGATCCTTCGCTTTCTTCAGTGCTTGTTCTTTGGCTTGGCTTTCATTATATAAGGATTTGGTGATTTGGATATCTTTGTCGTTGGTGTCTTTTGGCCATTTAGTTGATGAACAACACCTACCTAGTCTTACTTGAGCTTATTCAAGCTAATCATATCCTTCGGTTAGGCTTGGTTGGTTTTATATGATGCTTCGACAGTTGTAACAAATTTTAGTTTGTCGGTGCATTTGCGAATTAACGACCATTTTGGTAGATCATAATTAATTAACTAAAAGCTCAATTGTAATAATTATGATTTATGTCTTGAAAAAGTTTAACCAACATTTAAACATTGTATGATTAAATTAATGATTTCCTTTGACTAGTTATTTTAGAAGTTCATACTTAATTATTTATTTCAAATTTTGTGACCTTTTACTAATAATTAAGTTTATTAAAAAAAAATTAATCACCATTTAAATTTTCAATTGTGGGACATGGTTAAATTTTAAAAAAAATTAAGCAACGTGGGAATTTTAAAAAAATGGGTTTAATTCTTATTGAAGTGATTACTTTCCACTTAATTCTCGATCCATGGGGTTTTATTATGCATAAAACTCTTACAAAAGCAAAACACGTGGATAGACTAAATCATTTTATTTATTATGTATAATGTGATTTATTTCATGCCAAGTTATTCAACACATATGATAAAGATTGGCAAAATCTCAAATAGATAATGAAGGAAAAGTTTGTGAACGTGAAATCAATTGCATGGATTATCACGTTTTGATACCATGCTTCCTCCTATCTCTCAAAAGATCTTGGAGTCTATACGCTAGCTTCACAAATACTATCCCCTTCAACGAAATTTATCTCATTGTTCCTCTTTTATGATTTTATTCATGTGCAAGATTCTGATACTCGTTGAATATTTACTGATTATAAAATATTTAAAATGGATCTTTGAGAAGGATCGTTGCTTATAAAGATTATATATTGTGTCAACATTACCCAAAAATTACGATACTTATCAGCACTCAATTCACTAAATAAATGCCAACAATTCTCATAAGTGGAGCCATGACAAATCACTTTGCTGATGTTAAACGAAGCTGCCACGTTCCAGGTTAAATAAATTTTATGCAGATAAGAATAACCAAAATCCGCAAGCTGGTGAAGAAAAATAAAGTCTAGTTCCTCAGTTGAGGACTGGTGAAGAAAAATAAAGTCTAGTTCCTCAGTTGAGGACTGTTATTGCTATTATTGGAAACGCCTTGATATTCTTCAATATGTTTCACCCATATCCCTCAGATGGTTCCAAATGATTAATGGAAAGAAGATTCTCGAAAGCGGTGGGTAAATTCACAATTTTACAAAGAATTGCAAATAACACACAGTAAAATGTGTTTCACATGGACCAACAAAAAGGACAATCGATCAGAATAACATCAGGATTTTAATAAAACTGATGCCGAGACCATGGTTTCTTTGACGAGTTTTACTTAGATGGAAATTAATCTTCTGCTTGTTAAGGCCACATTTGTACCAGTTGGGAGGATAGATCAGCAGAGATCTTTCACTAAATCCTTTGTTTGATAGTTACCAAATGACAATGAAAATCGCCAGGGTTACTCGTTATGACTGAGCATGAAGAGGCACACTATAAATCGAGATTTAGGATGCATTCATCGATCAAGAAAGGGAAGAAATTTTATTTACTATATTTTACTGTGTTCTTTCATTATTTGTTTTTTGCATGGATTATTAATATGCAACTCTATATTGATGCAGGTTTGTAAAGGAAGAAATAAGAAACCGGATTCCCATCATTATTCTGGAGGCAAATTTCGGCAGCAAACTGCGGGCAAATTAAGGTGAAATAACAAAATCCAAGACGTGGGTTTTTTGCAGAACGGACCCATTTAGCTGAGGCATGAGCAATTTCATAAGAATAAGCGAAGCATCTGGGAGATATGTCAGGTTCTTTGGACACATTTTTTCCAGTTGCGGCCAGCAAGGAAAGTCAGTTCGGTTTCTGTTTGTGTCTGTTGTCTATTTAAACAACAGCAACACTTTGCAGCAGGAGAGGGGGGTGAGTCTCAACAGAAGAGAGAGGATTTTGTTATTCTCCATTCTGTTTCTATTTGTAAAAAAAATTATGTTTGCAAAAGAAGAGGAGGCGCTTCCATGAGGGAATGCTCTGTAGAAGTGACGGGAAATTATTTTCCCAAGCTCCTATATCATTTCTTTTAGTAATTGTCGAATGGTGTAGAACTCTGGATGGGCATGAGGGACTCAAGACAGTGGTTGTATTGGACTTGTGGTTCTTTTAAGAACTGGATGTACTGATTACAGCTATTGTGGTAATAAATTACATTTTTGTATTTCATTTTGTAGATCCCTCATTATCTATTTAATATTCATGATTTTTGTGTGTTTTCAATCCTTTGACTTTGATGTTTGTGTGTTTTCAATCCTTTTCTGATTGATTGCTTACATATATTTATCCTTTCTGTCCATTGCTAGTTAATTGCTAGTTATTTAGATTTGAACACGATTTGAAATTAATCATTGGATCTTTGAATATAATAAGATTGCTTTTGTTTTATTTAGAAATTTTATGGAGAATTATAACATGTTTAATTAATTAAGGTTCGATTTTATTATTAAACTTAATTTTAACATGATTAATCATTAATTCAAATCTTTTTAACTGTTAACTTAAATCAACTTTGCTCCTGCCCACGATAGGACATAGACATATACATTAGTTAAATTTTAGTTTTAATTTAGAATTTTTGTTTTATTTCATGATGTGAAAGCTACAAGTTAGTGGCTGTTAAATGTATGTTTTTTAACAGCTGCTAAATCTATGTGTTTCCAGTTAAATGAAATTTGCATCTTAGATTAGTTATATATTTTATATTAGTTACATTACATCTTAGGAATTTTAATTTCAATTTTCAGAACTCATATCATTAAACAATGAGACTCTCCTTAACAGAGCAAAACATAGATTAGATATAAACAACTAGCTTTGATTTATTAGTTGTTAAATATAAATTTCATTTTAAATAGATTAGCATAACCTATTGATAAATAGATAGTGTTTTTTAGATAGTTTTAACTTAGTAGTTTCATTAGAGTTTAGTTTAAATTTTAATTTGTAATTAGTTTAGGACACACGTTTTTCTAATTTTAAGTAGTAGGACTCTCCTTAAGAGAGTGAAACTTAGATGGTAGCAGGACCATAACCTGCGGGCATTAACCATACCAAACATACTGGGGGATGCTTTAAGCACTTTGTGTGGGCTAGTTCCCCTTAGTTGGCCATAGACAGAAAATCCAGCCAACAAATGGCCCTAGAAGGAGGGCCTGAAGGTAAAAAAAAGTGGTTTTATTTGCAATTATTTTTAATAACCATTTATCCTCTCGCTCTTTGATTTTCAAATTTTATATTTTTACTCTTCTTCGTCATTACATATATGCTTAAGGGCTGGTTAGAGGACAAGATAGCCATTTTAAGAGTCAATTTATCTTGATTGTTTATCATTCATGGCTCATGCCCAAATTCCTGTTTGGGAATTAGTTTTTAATTTTACATTAGCTAATATTCCCAATGAGACATTCAACCTATTGTCAAAACTTGAATTTGATGGTGTCGTGATATATCTACAAGAAAACACCTCAAGAAATTTTTGTGTAAATGTAACGAACATAAGATTGTTGATCTAAGTGCTACATGCAGGTTATTTTCCCTTACTCTCAAAGGACGAATCAAATGCTGATTGGAAACATTTCCACCTAATTTCTTTTTTACATGGTTTCAATTTGCACATGAATTTTTAGATACTTCAAGGATTATGATTCTAATAAACTATGCAGTGAATTGCAGGCTCTTTGAAGGAAGAAAGGTGAGTCTTCACAAGAATTTTCAGTAAGACTTTCTCATATCCTTTGCAAATTTCATATCGTTGATTTACCTTCTGAACTTGACCTTTTAAATTTTGTTTTGAACTCTCATTCTCCTATTATTCAACAAAATCAAGACGCTTGTCAAAGGGATATTCCAATAGATTATTTAGTAACCCTCCAAGAAACATCCTCCCCTATCATTGATTCAGATATTTCTATAAATTCTACTCAACCCCAAAGTGAGAAGATTCAAGTAGAAGAGGTGTCTTCTTCTTCTCCTTATTATTTTCCATCATTACCTCTCGGAAGAGAAAGGCATACTTCTTTTATCCAAAATCTTGAACCTATATATATTAAGGAATCAAATCGGGAAGAACATATCCATGATGAATTTATTTGTACATATAGGGAAGTTGATTATCTTAACAAACAACAATATTCGGATGTTATTATTATGAAAACAAATCAAGATGAATAAATTATAAAGCAAACTATATTATCATCATTTTCTTATTTTTGTACTAATTCTTTTTTCGATCCAATTATCAATGAACACAAATATGTTAATAATAATTTTGTGTGTTCTGGTACTTCAATAGAATAGGTAGGAGAAGATGACACGAATCTTAATTATTCGACTAGATGTTGTTCAGGAAAAGAGATTGATCTTTTTCAAGAACATGTTAATAAAAGTTTTGATTTACATGAAGGATTATCAATTGATTTTGATCTCAAAAAATCACCAAATTATATTGAAAATGATCAGGTAATAAAAGAGAAATCGTTTGGACATTTAAATGATAATGATCTTTCTAAGTTGAGAGACTCTTTTAATTTCCTCATTTCTAATTCTTACTTTTCTATTTATCCTGATTTATTTTCTGATTTTGATATGCATGAGATTCCATCAAATTTACCTAACTATGTGCCTTCAAAATCACATTTTTATAAAGAAGGTTATATGTGAAATCACAAATGAGTGGCTCTGCACTGATCCGCACCCCCTGCGATTTCAATCTTGCCAGACATGGCCCCAGACAGGGGCCCCGATCCTTCTCCTCCTTCGCCAGAGATTCTTGCCTTCAAGAAGTTGGTAGCGGCTAGCAGTAAGCGAAAACAAAGCGATTCTTCACAGAATTTTGTCAGGAAATTGGATAACATTCCCACATTCGCTTTACCGGAAGCAGAATCTTGTCGATCTGCCCTGAATTTAGCAGAGAGGGGTTTAATAGGACAGTTCACGGTCTTATGGCCCTCCCCCAAAGCCATGGAGGCATGGGTTTAGCGAAACTAGAGATCAATTACTTCAGAAGGAATAAGAAGTTATTTGGTCGGTAAAGGATTCTTTGTTTTTGTCTTTGACAGTGTAGAAGATAGGCATCTCAATTTTTAGGAATGGTTCATATTTTATGGGACCTCAGGGCTTGTATTTGAACAATTGAAGCTCCTTTCTAGGTGCGTCATCCTCAACTTCCATTACATTGTTGGAACCTGAAGTATTTAGAATCAACAAGCAATACCCTGGGAAAATACATTGACCGAGCAGAACGGAAGGATCAATATTTTTGTGCAAGAATATGTTTCAAGGTTGATTTGGAAATCGGCCTCCCGGAAGCCATTAAACTAACAATAGCTGACTAGACACATATCCAAGAATTGGACTATGAACAACTTCCCTTTAAATGCAGATTCTACCATGGTTATGGCCACTTCAACCGGAATTGTAAAAAGAGGAATGAAGAAGAGGCGGAAAAAACAAAAGGTGAGCAATGGTCTCAAGTGCACAAAACAATCAAGATAAAACAAAACAACAGTACAAAATGGAAAGGGATATCGATGGGTCCTAGTGTATCCTAAACAGGGCATCATCAAGGCGAAGGAAGCACAATCCCAACAATTCCAGTAGCCAATAAAAATTCCTTTGAAATCCTCAGTATTCCGGAAGACACCTCAGCTTCAGTAGCCGTGGAGTCCGAACAGCAAAACATTTCCCTCGAAGGGGAAAAATAAAATACAAACACATCCCTATCACTTCCTAGCTCCCCAGTAGGAAGCTCCTCCCCCCCCCCCCCTCCTATGCAGAAATGACAAGGAAGAAACCTCCAAAAACTCTGGTTCTTCAAAATATGAGACGTTCGAGAAGCCCTCGAAAAGAGCAAGGAGAAATTCTCTCAAATATGCAAGAGAGGAAGAAGTGGGGAGGCAAAAAATGCAAGGCAGTCAATCTACCATTGAAATTTCCATTGGAAGAAAAACCAGAACAAGGCCCTCCAAGGGAGTCCCTATCCCTTCTATTCCTGGTAAATAATGCACTTAGTCGCTTGGAATTGCAGAGGCTTGGGAAATCCATTGAAGGCTGAAGCAGTTAAAGACCTTCTGAAAATAGAAACTCCTGAGATTCTCATGCTCCAAGAGACTAAAATCGATGGGAAAACCCTTCTAGCTCTCAGCAAACAGAAGTGGAAGAAAAATGATGTAAAGGTCATCGTTGCTAGGGGCACCTCAGGAGGGCTTTCAACCCTTTGGTCGAAAGACCAGTTTCACCTGGAAATTTTTTTTGGGAACCAGCATTAGATTTTCACCGAAATCCGCCATTCTTCAAGTAAGCTCACCATTGCTCTCTTTAATCTTTCTGTGTCGGTACTCTATTCTGAGAATAAAGAATGTTGGCATACTTTATCTGCTTTTCTAGAAACTCATTCACTCGTGAATATCATAGTATCTAGAGACTTAAATATAGTCCTTGAACCAAAGGAAAAAAGAGGAGGCAATAGCGATAGGGACCCATTGCAACCCCATGTAGAGGAGCTAATACAACAGTGGGATCTTCTTGACTTTAAGCCTAAGAAAGGTTTCTATACCTGGAAAAACAATAGACTCGAGATAGCGCACATCTCAACCCGCCTGGACATATTTCTAGTGCAGAGTACACTTTTATTAGAAAAGAAACTAATATCTTCAAAAATACTACCAAAGTTCACCTCGGATCACAAGCCCATCCTCCTTCTGTTGGAAGAGGAAGAAAAATTGGGCCCCATTCCCTTCAGATTCAACCCTCTTTGGATTGATAAGGATGGATTTATGGAGACAGTTCTGACAGTCTTGGCTAACTCTATTATAGGGTCACCCAGATTTGTCTGGGAACAGAAGCTTAAAGCCAAAAAATACGCTCTGAAGGACTGGATCAAAAAGCCTATTAATACCCCTGCTAGTCATAGAAAAGAAATTGTTCAGCAATTATTAGATCTGCAAATGGAATTGGAGAGAAAGGTCATCAACACCTCATATCTTGAGAAAGAATAGGCTGCCCAACATACCTCCTTTAGTTCCTTTTGACAGGAAGAAGAGTACTGGAGACTAAATTATCGAAGTTTGTGGCTGAAAAATGTGGGATCGCAACACTTCCTTTTTCCACAGACAATTTAGAGCTCGCCTTTCTTGGAATCACATCTCTGAAATAATCTCAGCAGAAGGGAATGTCTTTAAAGGTAAGGAGATTAAAGTGGCGGCAGAACTACATTTTCAGAATCTTTTTAAATAAGAAGGGCTAGGCAGTGAGGAGACCACCACTGATTTCCTTTCACACATTCCCTCTCTCGTCAACAAAGAGGACAATCTATGCCTCATGAAACCATACACAGAGGAAAAAATCAGCAATGTAATCTGGGCCATGGATCCAGACAAAGCAGCAGGGCCAGATGGCTTCTCAATCCACTTTTATAGAATATGTTGGACAATAATCAAGAAAGATCTATTGAGAATGTGTTGTAGATATTTCTCCCTACGGATAGGTAGAAACTCTCTTAGGTTAAAGTAGAATTAACTGACTCTAAACTAAGACAAAAATATAACAAATGCTACCTTGAATTCCCAGATCTAAACAAATATTTCAAATATCACAGTGCTGGAAGAAATGAAAGAGATCTAACTGATCTTTAAATTAATCGCTCATCCTAGTTGTTGCTCAAATCTTCAAGTCCTCGCGAATGAACCTGTTAGAATGAACCAAGGTACAAGCAATATACAATCTTCTAGCAATCTTGAAACATATGTTAGAATCTAAATCTATAGCAGAAACAAATCATATGATTGAAACAAGATCAACATACATGATTTGGGAAACAAGACAAGTTATGTTCTATTACAAACTTGAAGTCACTTACAATGGTTGCTTGATGTCCAAGCCAACTCCCAGCTCCAAGTGCTTTCTCCTCTAGCTATCTCCACAAAGATTCAAGATCATAGGTTTGATATCTCCAAGACTCCTCCCCCTTTTTCTCATGGAAGGACTCTCTCTTATAGTGTGTAGTAGGGTTAACCAACAAGAGAAAAGGATGGATCTTGGGATTTTTTAGTGGATCAGGCCCACTAATCTGAGAAAGTGAGTTAGGATCGAATCGGGGATACCAATACTCAAAAATATCTCGAAGATCAAGATTCCACAAGCCATGGAAAAAAGGCTAAAAAAGGAGTACCGTGCCTCTTCAACTGAGCATAGCGCGGTAGTACCGCATGGCAGAGAAGGAGCATAGCGCGGTAGTGGGGACTACCACTCCCTTAAGCTTGAGCAAGGCACGGTAGTGTAGGTATATGAAGTCTCAGTTGGGTTGATTCTTGACAGGACAGGTTTGTCTTCAAGGATCATTCATCATTTTTCTCTTCTGGGCGTTTTAAGCAGTAGGGGAAGTGTCGTCAACTATTTTTATGGTGAAGATGCGACACTGTGAAATATGGAGGTATAACAGATGCCCCCTAAAGTGTGAGGTCAGAAGGGACTGATGGCTGAAAGACTTTACAAATACTGTGCGGAGATAGCATCAAGGAGAGCAACAAGGAGCTGAAACAAAAACAAAATTTCAGATATACCATCGAGGCGGGCATCCCCATGCTCGGAAACAATTAACTCAAAGCATGGCTGCCGACCAATACATTGCAGATCCATGAGTACTAAGATGATATAGACTGTAGACAAATCATGGCTACTATGAACAAGCGTAGATCCATGAGACAGTAATGACACAGCCATGACCAATACAAAAGTGGATCTGTGTGACAATACAAACGACATCTCCATCACAACGTGGACGCAATCAAAGTACAAAGGTGCGTCCAGGGTCTTCTACTCAATCGCAAATGATACGAATATAACCATGTGATTACAAGGTGTTGAAGTCGAACATGGTAGAAACCATTTGATTACCGGTCAATGATGTGAACCGTTAACAAATGCGAGGGAAATCACCAATGATGACAATGATCCCCAAGGTTTCTATAGTACATCTCAATGAAATGCGAATGAATGAGTTGATGTCGAGCATTCGAGAGATCATTCGATCAGAGGTCGATGATGTAAACCTACTGTCGAACACGAGGAAACCTGCCATTGAGGCATGCAGGTACCAAGGTACTAGTGGTTGATTCCTAAGTTCGATTCCTGGATTGGCGTCGATGGGAATAGACTCATCGAAGGTGGGCCATAATGATTCCCACATCATCGACATGAAATCAGAATGAAAGATGGTATAGGACGATGAAACAATAGAACATGTACCGACATAGCGGAGGTCTGACACAATGAATGACTCTGAACAATGCAACCCTTTGAACATATAACGGCATGAAACAGGACCTGGCAGCAGGGATTATTGATGGCAGAGGATAGACATCGAATGAGTAGGCTTGTGGCCAGAGAGATGACTCAGGATGATGACCATAACTCAGCAAGAATAGATACCCGAAACTAGACAAAGGACAGACGCATTCCATGTTCAAAGGTGACGACTAACAAGTTGCCAACAAAATAAACTCGACTTGTTTCCCATTTTCCCCCGACATGATAGATGAATACCTCTTTTTTTTTTCGAGCTTGAAGAGGATAACAGATGCTCGGTATAGCTCACCTCATAGATGAGTCCAATCTCACATGTTTTACGAACCTGAGAAAGGAGAGGTTCGTCCCAAAGTGGGTCCTTCGATGTCAAATTTTAATGAGTCCAAGGAAGGAAAACTCGGTAGTTTTTCACATTTAGAGAGCCAGAAAAACTTAAAGAAGGCTCCAAAGTGTACTTTTTCGTAAATTTAGTCCCTCGATCCCGAAAAAGTGTAAAACAATTCCTAAGAGAACTCTCCCAATCAAAAATTGACTGAGGTGAACCCTTCTCGTAAATAGTCTAGACGAGCCGAAAAAGGGGTAACCTATCACTGAATAGACGACCTTTCAAATACTTTTACAAGTGTGAAAGAGACAAGATCACTTGGCAATCTTTTCAATTTTAGGGAGTCTGAAAAGAGCTTAACTATGGACTCCAATGGTCTTTTTCATAATTTTCAATTATTCTGGTCCAAAAGAAGAATAAAATACAACCAGGATAATACTTTCCTCATCGTTTAACGAGCATGAGTAAAGCTGACTAAGCTCGACACCGTCTACTTGAGCTTGACAAGCACGATACGGGTGTAAAAGCACTTGGAATCTTTTTCAAGTTTTAATCCAGAGCACGAAAAATATAAAGTAGGCTCAAAATGAAGGTCAAATAAATAAATGAACGCCAGTGTGAACATTTTTAAAGGATACGCTGTCAACAAATGCTCATGGAACCAAATATTAGTGACGTGAAATGGGTTTTAATTTAACCAGATAAAATAATGAGTAAAAAATAAGTGAAAACGTTATATAAGGAATAGGTAAATATGGAAAGTTACCATTTCACTTGTGCATTTGCCCAAAGAGGAAATTTTACCCATTGAGGAGCAAAAACTTCAAGAGTTCATATCTGGAGATCCGGAGCACCATTTCAACAGCCATCTGTGCCAAGTAAGAGCTTTCAAGCCCCTCTTTCATTTCATAGGTAGAAAAATTGATTTCAGTAGGGGAAAAATAAGTTTTTGGGTAAGCCCTAATAGACTTTTTCACCCTTCCACAGTACCGCGCGCTAGCCCTATCGAGAAGCGCGGTACTATGTGACACTACTGCTCTGTAGCGTTAATAAGAGGCACGGTATTGTAGGGTACCGCACAGACATGCTTCCCCCAAGCGCGGTAGTGGCGATTTTTTAGGGTGAAAAAATGATTTTTCTCTGATTTTTTGGCTGAGATCAAGTTATTAAATGATTAATGAATGTTTCCCATAACCTTTTGCAGGTGTTTGCAACTTGTTTGGAGCAAAAATGGTCAGTTGGAAAGAAAAAGAGCATGAGGCGGATGATTTGTTGGACGAAAATGACCAAAGGACTGTAACTGCATTGTGGGAATGTGGTTTGTTGAAATTCTTCAAGACCAAAGGTATCCGCAAGCAAGCCAAACTTCTCACCCATATTATTCAAATGTGGGACCCCGACATTCAAGCTTTCCGAGTTGGAGAACACACCCTCGAGATTGAACTCGAGGACATTTATTTCCTCACAGGCCTCTCAAAGAGAGGAACCTGGGTGAGTTTTACTGGGTTCACGGCCTCGGAGGCGAGCACTGATGCTTTAATTGCTCGTTATTTTCGTCAAGGTTCGGGGAATAAAAGCGGTAAGGTGGTCAGTAAGGATATTGTAGAACTTCCTTTAAAAACCGTGTTGTTTACCATCACACGTGCAGTAGGGAGTATGGGTCCCCATCAGGCATCCCGTACACAGATGAATCTTGCTGTGGATTGCATGGCACTGACACTATTCAACTAGTGCGAAGCAGTATTGACCAACCTCAAAGAGCAAGTGAACAAGTGTAGGCCTGGAGAGAACTCTCAGTTTGGGTACGGGAGCATTTTGGTCACCTTCTTCTTGGCGAGGGTGCCATTGTTGCATCCACAGCTGACCATGCCTGCCCGTCCACCCACCGAGCCATCGATGACTCGATGGAGTGAGTACGCAGGACGGCTCGGGGGGCCACAGCGTTTGCATTTTGGTGAGGACTTCTTCTCATGGCTCGAGGAACAGATCGTGATGGTCGATGACTACCCCTATGTAGGGGTGGACTTCCGCGAGGACATAGACTTAGCACTGCCAGAAGATGAGGATTGGGACAATACAGCTATGATCTTCATTAATGTGTTTTTTAATTTTTTAAATATGTAATTTTTATTGTTTTTTAGGAATGTGTAAAAAAACAATTTTAATATATGTACGTGTGCATTGTTAAGATTCAATATGCTAAGATAGAAAATAGCAGCATTTCATTCCATTTCACAATAATAGCATATACAGGATCACTGAAGAAACAACAAGCACAGCATAAACACAAGAGACACAAATTTATCCTGGGAAACCCTCATGGGGTAGAAAACCCAGTAAAGCTTCCTCAATATAGATGACCAGCAATATACAAAGATGTAACCCTGAGCATAAGCTCCTCCTTCTCCATAGCAGACCTCTCCTCCACAAGTGAGCCCCTCTCAAGTGAGTGAGTGTGTAAAATGAGGAATACACCTCCTCTATTTATACACTACTCTGACTTATATTTTACACAAAACATGTAGGCTCGTATTTAACCAATGGGTTAAATACCCCACTACAACTAACTAGGTCGACCCCTCTAGGGTGGTCTAATAACCCTTTGACCCACATAACACACATAGGGCCGACCCCCACTAGGGAAGTCTAATAACCCAATTTACCACATTCCGACAGAGGAATAAACATATCCGGATATACAATAAGATCTTCACGGAGGAATGAAACATCTCCGGAATAATAAAGTACAAATATAATATTCTTTGAAGTTACAATATCTCAACACTCCCCCTTAACGAGAAGGATATTATAACAGCATCTGCACGAGCAAGGAGTCATCAAAATCATACATGATACATCTATAAATCATTGGAAGCTTTCTCAACATCATCAGTAACTCAAGCAGTTACTGGAACATCTTCAATACTGGAATATCAACATCTTCAGTACTGAGTCTTTATCTTCTGCAGCACTCGAACAGCTACAACAACATCAACATATGGATCCTCACGATCATCAGCATCGTCATCATACGATCATCAGCATCGGGATCATCTCGATCTACAGCATTTGGATCATCTCGACCTACAGCATCTGGATCATCTCGATCTACAGCATCTGGATCATCTCGATCTTCAGCATCTGGATCATCTCGATCTACAGCATCTGGATCATCATGATGTATAGCATCTGGATCATCTCGATCTACAACATCTAGATCATCTCGATCTACAGCATCTGGATCATCTGTATTAGTATCCACACCAATACATCTATCATTAAAACATGTATTCTTACTAATACATATATCATCACAAGCATGTATTCTCACTAATACATCTATCATCAAAAGCATGTATTCTCACTAATACATCTATCATCAAAAGCATGTATTCTCACTAATACTTCTATCATCAAAACATAGCAGCATACTCTGCAGCACACAATATCCTATTACGGGATGATCAGTCCCTCTCAGTTTAAGACATCTCTCATGTCTATGGATGATGCAATCCAGATCAACTTACAGGATGATCAATCCTTATCCTTTTAAGACACCTCACCATGTCTAGGGATGATGCAATCCCGAATCAACTTACAGGATGATTAGTCCTTATCACTTTAAGACACCTCACCATGTCTAGGGACGATGCAATCCCAATCTACTTACAGGATGATTAGTCCTTTTCACTTTAAGACACCT
Source organism: Larix kaempferi (assembly GCA_027924585.1). NCBI lineage: Eukaryota > Viridiplantae > Streptophyta > Pinopsida > Pinales > Pinaceae > Larix > Larix kaempferi. Next base: position 19,173,587 of record BSBM01000515.1, read on the forward strand.
CACCATGTCTAGGGACGATGCAATCCCAATCTACTTACAGGATGATTAGTCCTTATCACTTTAAGACACCTCACCATGTCTAGGGACGATGCAATCCCAATATACTTACAGGATGATTAGTCCTTATCACTTTAAGACACCTCACCATGTCTAGGGATGATGCAATCCCAATCTACTTACAGGATGATTAGTCCTTATCACTTTAAGACAAGTCTCATGTCTAGGGACGATGCAATCCCATCACGTACGTTTTGAACCCAGTTCATGGACGATGCAGTCCTCGCGTACATTTTGAACCCAGTTCATGGACGATGCAGTCCTCATGTACATTTTGAACCCAGTTCATGGACGATGCAGTCCTCGCGTACATTTTGAACCCAATTCATGGACGATGCAGTCCTCACGTACATTGTGAACCCAGTTCATGGACGATGCAGTCCTCACATACATTTTGAACCCAGTTCATGGACGATGCAGTCCTCACGTACATTTTGAACCCAATTCATGGACGATGCAGTCCTCACGTACATTTTGAACCCAGTTCATGGACGATGCAGTCCTCACGTACATTTTGAACCCAACTCATGGACGATGCAGTCCTCACGTACATTTTGAACCTAGTTCAGGGACGATGCAGTCCTATCTTCAATTTTCGGAGACATTAGTCTACGGCTCAATTCTGGGACCGAGGTCCGGGGAAGATGCAATCCCCTACCTGTTCATTCAGGACTTCATTCTCGGAGACATCATGTCTACAGCTCTCTTTAGGACTGAAGTCCAGGGATGATCCAATCCTCTCATGTTCACCAAGGACTTCATTTTCAAAGACATACATCTACGGCTCTCTTTAGAACAAGTGTTCAAGGATGATACAATCCCTCTTCTTTCTCGGAGACACTTGTCTACAACTCACTTTAGAACTTTTGTTCAAGGATGATGCAATCCTCACATGTCCACCAAGGACTTCATTCTCGCAGACATACGTCTACGGCTCTCTTTAGGACTGAAGTCCAGGGATGATCCAATCCCCTCATGTCCACCAAGGACTTCATTCTCGAATACATACGTCTACGGAAATCTTTAGGACTGAAGTCCAGGGATGATCCAATCCCCTCATGTCCACCAAGGACTTCATTCTCGAAGACATACATCTACGGCTCTCTTTTAGAACATGTGTTCAAGGATGATGCAATCCCCTTGTCACCTTAGACCCTGTCTAAGGACCATCCACCAACCTCTCTGTCGGCATCACCAATATAGGTATCCACATCATCGACCTCACTGTCGATGCGGGCAATCTCATCATAAGTGATCACATCGCTCCCCCTTTCGAGGAGGGTCCTTCTGAACTATTTTAAGTTTGTCTCAGAAAACTTTACTTGAGGTAGGGGTTTGGTTAGTACATCTATAACTTGTTTACAAATTTGAACTTTAATTCTTTTCTGCACCATCTCTTGTATATAGAAATGTCAGATCTCTATGTGCTTTGACTTATCATGGAATACTGGATTCTCTGCCATTTTGGTACAACTCTGTTTGTCACATAGGATCACAGTTGGGTCCATTCTAAATCCATACCACTTCACAACTAGCAGATCAAGCAGCCATATATTCCGCTTGTGCTGAGAGCCACACTAGATTGCTTCCTTCTAAACCATGAGATCATGGCTGATCCCAGACAGTAACATCCTCTCGATGTGCTCCTCCTGTCTGATACAATTTCTTCCCAATCAACATCTGTGTAGAGAAACCATATTCAACCTTGTAGCAAAGGTTGAGATCCACATCACCCATGGTGATCATTAAGCTCATCAATTGATTATCGATCCTGGGAACCCATACAGAACCTGATTCACACTTCTTCTTTAATTACACCATTAAGAGAATGGTCTTATCTAGCCACTTGGAGCAAACATCTCATCATGATTCTCTTCCTCTTTCTAAGAGAATCTTCTAGCCACAAGCCTTCTATAGTGTGTTTGATTTGTAAATCTTTTGTTGAACATCCATCGCTTGTTCAGTGTTCATCATTCATCATGATCTTTCCTACAATTCAAAATTAAGTACATGATTAGTAATACTTCATAATCATCAAATCATATTGACATGATAACCTATTATGCATACAGATATCATTTACATAGTTATGCAACTATTTTGACCAATACTTTGGCACAACACTTTTCCATATCCTGTATGCATACAGTGGCTATCTAGATGCCTTCCATCTCTACCAGAACATACTATCGAGAGTGTGCACAACTCTCAGCATGTCAGCAAAGAGGTTTCATTCTAGACAAGCAGCAATGGAATGTTTGTCCAACTTACCAATCATATGCATATTAGTAGTATACTGTTCAATGCTCTATGAATGTTTACACTCAGCATGATATATTCTAGGAATACAAATATGCATACAAGCAATATCATTTACTATTTCAAATAACAACTCAAATACTTATCTTTTATGTTTGTGTGGTTGCCTCTCGCTTGATCTTCTATATGTCTTTTGAACTTTTATTCATTATGTACCACTGTGCATGCTCAAGTGTGCACTAGTGTCATCCTCATGATCTCATACACAAACATACATTCATTAGTATATTCTCAAAACATTCTAATTCTAAATAATCTTGAATATGTATAGTCATGATCATTAGTATTCAGGGTTTCAAGGAAGTCTTCTTTTACTCATGCATATTCTTGTTTGATCATAGTACTCTTCTGGTTAATTAAATCATCAAGACAAGAGACATAATATGCATAAACCCTTGATTACTAACTTTATGAATAAGCATAACCAATCATACCAAGTATACTTATATAAGGGATCCTAACACAAGGTAAGATTCTAACTTGACATAAGAAAACATACCTCGATTAGTATACCTACTTAGTTATGTACAACATACCTAAAAAATCTCTTCAATGATTTAGAGATCCTGAGCTAGAACCTGCATGTCTCATAGGTTAAGCATAATATAAAAAAGTCATACATACCTCGTAAGTAGAACAAAGATTATGGATGAGTCTTTGTCTTCATGTTGTCATGGTCATGGAACTTGATTTGTCTTTTGTGATGTACCTGTATCTTGTTAGCAGACAACATCAACCTCACACAACACCATAATGCATTAGTACAATCATATAGCCCTAATCAATGAATGTCTTCGATCATTCACATGCATTCATACTGTTACTATGGTGATAAGACAATTCTAACATTAATCAAGATTGTACTAATAAATAATATGAAGACAAACACATCATGAACTTAATCAAGAATCAGATTTCAAGACATACCTGAACCTCCTTAAGTCATACCTGTCGAGACTTCTTGTAGTCTTCTTATGTAAGGCCTTAGCCTCAACTCCCCTTGAAACTTGATCTGGAGATTGATTAGGGTTTGCTAGAGAAACCCTAAAAATTCAATCTTTGACTTTCACACTTCTGAATGGATGGAAGGATGTGTCTTGCTAGCATACTTCAATTTTGAAATCTCCAAAATTTGACCCCTCAAAATTGCCTTCGAAACTTCTGGATCTTCTGGACAGGAATCTGAACTAGGGTTTGATGAAGCCAGCCCTTATGTCCAATCAAAAGGTTCGATCCAAGGCTCTAAACTCTTATTTTTCTGAGGAGCTTCCAGCCGTGGTTACAGACTTCAAAAATTCCAACTTTTGTTGAAGCCCTAATTTTCCATCTTTCTGATCAAAATCCCGAACTGGGGTTTGATCAAGCCCGGTCTTCTACCCAAACAAAAAATTTGATCTTGGTCTCTAAATTTTGATTTTCCTGAGTAGCATTTAGCCGTGGATTCTGATTCCAAAAATTCTAACTTTCTCCGAAACCCTAAATTCCGGAAGCCATGAATGAAGGTGCTCCAAAAATACTTCTGTTTTGACATAAATATGTACCTGATTGTTTCTGCTGTAACTCTGAAATTTTTGCTCCAAAGGGTCTGAAAACTTTTTTGTGGTAGCCTGACCTGTCATCTTTCCATCCCGACAGGTCTGACCTCAATTGGATTTTCTGAGAGAGAGTTATGCCAAGTGTCGCAATGTGACCTGTTTATGGGATAAAACAGGAGAGCAAACTTGTACGGCGTTCCATGTGTCACTGGTTCACCTTCGGCCTCTGAACACATTTCTTGAGATAGTATATTCTATGTACTACGTGTCACTTTTTACGAAATTTCATTTGGAGCTTCCTAGCCCCAGTTATGCCAAGTGTCGCAAGGTGACCTGTTTATGGGATAAAACAGGAGAGCGAACTTGTACGGCATTCCACGTGTCACTAGTTCAACTTCGGCCTCTGAAAAAAGTTTCCTGAGATAGTACAGTCTGTGTACTACCTGTCACTTTTTACGAAATTTCATTTGGAGCTTCCTAGCCCAAGTTATGACCTTTTTTCCTAGGTCACCTGATTTTGACTGAGATCTGGAAGAGGCAGAAACCCTAACTTGTACTGATCATAACTCACAAAGTACAATGAATCTGAGGATTCCCTTTGGATACAAGGTTTTTGGGGATATTATCTATGACCTGTAAACTTTTCAGCTCCTGAACCTTCTCATAAATGGATTTATATCGAAATTTCCACGATGACTGGTTTTTGCTATGTAAAACCCAAACCTTCAAATTGCCGCAAGTGTCGTAAGTGCCATACATTGCCTTCCTTCAGGTTAGCTCTGATACGATGTTAAGATTCAATATGCTAAGACAGAAAATAGCAGCATTTCATTCCATTTCACAATAATAGAATATACAGGATCACTGAAGAAACAACAAGCACAGCATAAACACAAGAGACACAAATTTATCCTGGGAAACCCTCATGGGGTAGAAAACCCAGTAAAGCTTCCTCAATATAGATGACCAGCAATATACAAAGATGTAACCCTGAGCATAAGCTCCTCCTTCTCCATAGCAGACCTCTCCTCCACAAGTGAGCCACTCTCAAGTGAGTGAGTGTGTAAAATGAGGAATACACCTCCTCTATTTATACACTACTCCGACTTATCTTTTACACAAAACATGTAGGCTCGTATTTAACCAATGGGTTTAATACCCCACTACAACTAACTGGGTCGACCCCTCTAGGGTGGTCTAATAACCCTTTGACCCACATAACACACATAGGGCCGACCCCCACTAGGGAAGTCTAATAACCCAAGTTACCACATTCTTACGAAGGAATAAACATCTCCGGATATACAATAAGATCTTCACGGAGGAATGAAACATCTTCGGAATAATAAAGTACAAATATAATATTCTTTGAAGTTACAATATCTCAACATGCATGTCGCAGATCGTGGACCAAGGAGACCTGCAGGGTACTTGCTGTTACACCGAGGTGGTGTCGAACGCCGAGCCGTTTCGGACGAGGAAGAAGATGCGGATGAGGCGGGAGGGGTCCAGGAGATAGAGAGGAACCTACAGGGTTTAACCCATGGGGTCCCAGCTATGAGGATGGACGACGTCCCTTTGCATCTTCAGTGGCATACCGTAGGTGTGCCTAGGCGTATTGGCCAACTCCTCCGTAGGGTGGCTCGGAATATAGTTTGTTATCACCAGCGGCGCGAGGAATCTGAGGAGGAACATGATAGATCTCCCAGATCTCCTTAGATGGTAGTATTTATCTTTTTGCGGCATGTACACAATATGTAGGCTTGAGAGCCAGATTTTGTATGGGATTGAATCCCAAATTTTGTCTTTTTAAACACAAACTTTATGTATTTTGAGAAAAAACACTTTTATATGCAGTGATATATATACATGGACCTACTTTTATGATCTATTTATTTACAATGACTTGTGTGTTCATTTTATGATGTATTTTTATGTATGGGCAAGATGCCAATCCAAAATGTAATTAGATAATGAATCAGCTACACAATTGAATTCTCTTGGTATGTGTTGATATGAAATAAAATTAAAAGATCGTTCCAAGAGGCGTACCCTTCGAAATAAGTGAATTAATATAGGATCACGGACTGTGTAAACACGATTTAGATGGGAAACCATGAGTTGGGAGTCTAGAAAGACTAATAGGGAGTCCATTCCAAGGGAAGCAACCTCTGTCAAGAGTCCAATGACTGCATGGTACTTGCAATATTGTTGGTTGCGGGACCCAAACAATTGGCTCCTGATGAGAACAAGTCGCCAATAGGAGAATAAATTACCCATGCTGCGGAAGCCAGGTTCCAATTATGTCGACTCGCACTATCGGTGAATCCGTAGTAGGTAGACATATGCGCATAAAAGCACAAGTCAAGGTAAGAATGGATACATGAGATCCGTGCATGCATACAAAAGATAAATGAAAACAAACTAGGTACATTATGTACAAAAAGTATCTCGCGCAGGATGAACCTACAGGTAGAAACGTTTGAGGTACATCCCATTGCGAGGCCGTGCCAATGGCGTGCTGTCACAATCGACAAGTTCATAGGCTCCATTCTCCAAAACACGTTTTACAACGAAGGGGCCGTACCACATAGACTCTAGCTTTCCTTTTCCAAGTTTATCGTGCATTTGGTCGTATGTGAGTACGAGATCACCTTCATTGAAAACCCGAGGTTGAACGGATTTGTCATACTGTGCTTTGACGCATTTTTTATGAGCTTCGTTGGCTAAAGCAGCGTCTCAGTGAGTTTCATCTAGCTTGGCTAGGTATAGAAACCGTTCCTCTTCGGAAGTGGTGTGGGGAAGTAGCTCTATGGCTATCTTAAGTGACGGAATTTCACATTCAATCGGTAAGATGGCTTCCAGGCCATACACCAGTTGGAATGGTGTGAACCCGGTAGCACTTTTCCCTGAGGTTTGGTATGCCCATAATGTCGAAAAGAGGGTTGAGTCCCAATTGGACTTGTGAGTGCCCACAATACGCTGAATCATTTGTTTCAGAACTTTGTTAATGGCTTCAAATTGGACAGTAGCCTGTGGGTAGTATGGGGTTGAGTTTTCATGACGAAAACCCAAGTTGGCACTCAGTTCCTCAATCATATGGTTCCTAAAGTGGGAGCCATGATCGGTCATGATTGATTGTGGGACACCAAACCTAGCTATAATGTGAGTGAATATGAACTGTGTTGCTGCTTTTGTTGTAGATATTTCTCCCTACGGATAGGTAGAAACTCTCTTAGGTTAAAGTAGACTTAACTGACTCTAAACTAAGACAAAAAGATAACAAATGCTACCTTGAATTCCTAGATCTAAACAAATATTTCAAATATCACAGTGCTGGAAGAAATGAAAGAGATCTGACTAGCCTTTAAATTAATCACTCATCCTAGTTGTTGCTCCAATCTTCAAGTCCTCGCGAATGAACCTATTAGAATGAACCAAGGTACAAGCAATATACAATCTTCTAGCAATCTTGAAACATATGTTAGAATCTAAATCTATAGCAGAAACAAATCATATGATTGAAACAAGATCAACATACATGATCTGGGAAACAAGACAAGTTATGTTCTATTACAAACTTGAAGTCACTTACAATGGTTGCTTAATGTCTAAGCCAACTCCCAGCTCCAAGTGCTTTCTCCTCTAGCTATCTCCACAAAGATTCAAGATCATAGGTTTGATGTCTCCAAGACTCCTCCCCCTTTTTCTCATGGAAGGCCTCTCTCTTATAGTGTGTAGTAGGGTTAACCAACAAGAGAGAAGGATGGATCTTGGGAGTGTTTAGTGGATCAGACCCACTAATCTGAGAAAGTGAGTTAGGATCGAATCAAGGATACCAATACTCAAAAATCTCTCGAAGATCAAGATTCCACAAGCCATGGAAAAAAGGCTAAAAAATGAGTACCGCGCCTCTTCAACTAAGCATAGCACGGTAGTACCGCATGGCAGAGAAGGAGAATAGCGTGGTAGTGGGGACTACCGCTCCCTTAAGCTTGAGCAAGGCCCGGTAGTGTAGGTATATGAAGTCTCAGTTGGGTTGATTCTTGACAGGACAGGTTTGTCTTCAAGGATCATTCATCATTTTTCTCTTTTGGGTGTTTTAAGCAGTAGGGGAAGTGTCGTCAACTATTTTTATGGTGAAGATGCGACACTGTGAAATATGGAGGTATAACAGAATGATTAAATCTTCTCAGCAAAAGGCCATAGTGGGAGGCAGTATTAATTCCACCTTCCTCGCCTTAATACCCAAAGAGGTGAATCTGGGTTCCTTTGATCGATTCAGGCTATATCCCTTTGCAATGCATCATACAAAATTCTCTCCAAACTTTTGGCAAACAAGATCAAGCCTCTGTTAGAAAAAATCATCTCTCCTTTTCAGAGTGGCTTTGTCAAAGGGAGACATATCTTGGACAATGTTATCTTGGTCCAAGAAGCTCTACACTCCATGTTAAGTTTAGCCTAATTTCACAAGCAAGATCACTGAAAGAAACACAATCAAAAGATAGACAAAGATTTACCCTGGGAAACCCTCATGGGGTAAGAAACCCATCAAATCTTTCCTCAATATAGATAATCAACCAATACAAAGATGTAGTCCTCCAAACAAGAGCTCCTTCTCCTCCTATGCGGATCTCTCTCTCTCCTATGCGCAATACACAAGTGAATGAATGAGTGATAAGTGAGGAACACACCTCCTCTACATATACTCATCTTCTAACTCACTTTTCACCCTAACTGGACCGACGTCTCCTAAGAGAGTATAATAACCCCTAATCAGCAAACTCAGGGCCGACCCCACATGGGAGATCTAATAACCATAGTTACCACATTCTCTCAGAGGAATAAACATCTCCGGATATACAATAGGGTCTCCACAGAGGAATGAAACATCTCCGGAATAATAAAGTACAAATATAATATTCTTAGAAGTTACAATATCTCAACACTCCACCTTAACGAGAAGGATATTATAACAACATCTGCAGGAGCAAGGAGTCATCAACTGCATGATACATGATACATCTATAAATCATTGGAATCTTTCTTCATACATCATCAATAACTCAAACATTTACTAGAACATCTTCAAGATCTTCAATATTGGATCTTCATCTTCTGTAGCACTCGAAACAGCTACATCAACATCATCATCTAGATATGTCGATCAACAACATCATCTAGATCTCTCGATCAACATCATCATCATCTCGATCAACAGCATCGTCATCTCAATCAACAACATCATCATCTAGATCATCTCGATCAACAGTATCAACATATGGATCCTCCCGATCAACAGCATCTGGATCATCTCGATCAACAGTATCAACATTTGGATTCTCCCGATCAACAACATCTGGATTATCTCGATCAACAGTAGTAGCATACTCTGCAATACACACGATTCAATTACAAGATGATCAATCCTGCTCACTTTAGGACATAAGTCCAAGGATGATACAATCCTATCACATGCATTTTGAACCAACCATTCAAGGATGATGCAGTCTTATCACGTACATTTTGAACCAAATGTTCAGGGACGATGCAATCCTATCACATACATTTTGAACCAAATGTTCAAGGATGATGCAGTCCTATCACATACATTTTGAACCAAATTTTCAGGGATGATGCAGTCCTAACCACAGTGCCAGTCCTTTTTCATACCGGATGTGACCTAGATCAGATCTAGGATTTACCACCACAGAGCCATTCCTTTTTCATACTGGATGTGACCTAGATCAGATCTAGGATTTACCACCACAGAGCCAGTCCTTTTTCATACTATATGTGACCTAGATCAGATCTAGGATTTACCACCACAGAGCCAGTCCTTTTTCATACTGGATGTGACCTAGATCAAATCTAGGATTTACCACCACAGAGCCAGTCCTTTTTCATACTGGATGTGACCTAGATCAGATCTAGGATTTATCAGCATCTTTCTCGGAGATCAAAGTCTACGGATCTATTTTAGGACATGTGTCCAGGGATGATACAATCCACTCGTCAACTCAGAGCAAGTCTAAGGACCACTCATCGACCTCATCATCGTTATCATTGACTTCATTGTCAATATCATCAATACAGGTATCCACATCACCGATACAGGTATCCACATCATCGACCTTACCGTCGATGCAGGAAATCTCATCATCAGTGACCATATCACTCCCCCTTTCGAGGAGGGTCCTTCTGAACTACACCAAGCTTGTCTCGAAAATACTCAAACTTTACTCGAGACAGAGGTTTGGTCAATATATCAAAAACTTGTTTATCAGTGCTCACATACTCGAGCTTGATAGATCCTTTCTACACCATATCTCATATATAAAAATATCGGATCTGTATGTGCTTTGACCTGTCATGGAAAACTGGATTCTCTGTCATCTTGATACAACTCTGGTTGTCACACAGGATCACAGTGGGGTCCATCTCTAAGTCAAATAATATTGATAACAACTTCCGAAGCCATATTGCTTCACAACTAGCAGTATAAGCAGCAATATATTCCGCTTCAGCTGTGCTAAGAGCCACACTAGACTGCTTCCTGCTAAACCATGAGATCATGGCAAATCCCAGACAATAACATCCTCCCGATGTGCTCTTCCTGTTTGATACACTTCCTTCCCAATCAGCATCAGTGTAGCCATACAGTCTGAAATCGTGATCTCCAAGATAACATAGACCAAAGTCTATCGTACCCTTTAGGTACCTCATTACATGCTTTGCATCTATCAGGTGAACACGTCTAGGTTCCACTAGATACTGACTCAAGGTGTTCACAGCAAAACATATATATGGCTCGGTATTTGTCAGATACATTAGTGACCCAATAATTTGTCTATACAGAGTCACATCCACTAACTCTGATGAGTCATCAACTAACAGCTTCAAGTTGGAATCCATGGGAGTGGCCATGGATTTGCATTCCAACATGTCAAATATTTTCAATATTTCCACAGCATACTTTCCTTGGTTGAGAAATATTCCTTCTAGGCCTTGCCATACTTCCAGACCTAGGAAGTAGTGCATCAATCCGAGATCTTTCATCTCAAATTCTGAAGAGAGCTTCTTCTTGCACTCGATAATTTGTTTCTCATTTCCTATCAGAAATAGATCATCCACATATAGCAACAGTATGACAGGTTCATCATCCATAACCTTGAGATAAATATTAGGAACAACTTTACTTTTGGTAAAGCCCAAGATCGTCAAGAAACTATCTATTCTTCCATACCAAGCTCTGGGAACTTGTTTCAACCCATACAAAGCCTTCTTTAGTTTGCATATGTGGGTTCTTTTATCTTCAACCTCAAATCCTTGTGGTTGTTCTATGTACACTTCCTCCTCAATCACACCATTCAGGAAGGTTGTCTTCACATCCATCTGGTGTAATTCCCACTTCATCGTGGATGCAAGCACCATGATGGTTCTAGTGGAAGTGTACCTTGCAACTGGTGCAAATGTCTCTTCATAGTCAATTCCCTCTTTCTGAGAGAATCCTTTGGCCACAAACCTTGCCTTATAATTTTCAGTGTTGCCATCTGCAGCATGCTTTATCTTGTATATCCATTTGGAGGATACCACACTCTTGTCCTTTGGCTTGGGAACTATATCCCAAACATCATTCTTCATTATCGATTGGTACTCCTTCGTCGTTGCCTCCACCCACTCTTTCTTATGAGATGCTTCTTCATAACTAGTGGGTTCTTGATCTACAAGATCACACATCAAGGCCATTTAGTTGGAGAATGTCTTTGGTTTATTGCTCACTCTAGTGGAGCCTTGAGGAGCTCCATACTTTTATGCTCCTAGTATAATGTCTCTTTCCCATGCTATCTTTCTCTTCCTTGATATGTTTATGGCAAGGGGATCTTGTGGTTCCTTCATGTCATCGTCTTCAGGTGTTGTCTCTTCAGGGGTGGGTGCAGCTTCTGTAATTCTGGAAGGTGCATCTTCCTCATATACTTCTTCATAGTGGAACTTCCTAGATCTCTTGAGAGTTGCCTCTTCATCAAATGTCACATCCCTACTTATTTCCATATGATGGAATCATGGGATGTATATTCCGAATGCTTTGGATGCTTCACAATATCCAACAAATATTCCCTTCTTCCCAGAAGGATCTAGCTTGGTTCTCTTTTCTTTTGGAATGTGAATGTATACTGGGCATCCAAAGATCTTGAGGTGACTTACCTCAGTCTTCTTCCCTGTGAACACTTCTTCTGGGGTCTTGAAATCAAGATCACTATGAGATAGTCTATTCTACACATAGACTGTTGTTCTGGCTGCTTCAGCCCATAGATACATAGTTAGGTCTTGATCATGTATCATTGTTTTTACTGCTTCCATAATGGTTCTATTCTTTCTCTCTGCGACACCATTTTGTTGAGGATTATAGGGAGTGGTTAGTTCCCTCTTGATTCTAGCTTCTTTACAAAAGACTTCAAAATCTTTTGAAGTATATTCTCCACCATTATCTGTCCTGAGTATCTTGATCTTCTTTTCTAAATCATTTTCTATCAAGGCTTTGAATTCCTTGAACTTTCCAAAGACTTCATCTTTTCCCTTTAGGAAATATATCCCAAGTCTTCCTTGAGTAGTCATCAATAAATGTAAAGTAATATTCATACCCACTCAAGGATGTGGATGGAATTGGTCCACATACATCTGAATGAATCAATTCCAGAGTACTCTTAGTTTTTGTTTCACTCTTTGGAAATGGGTTCTTGATATTCTTCCCTTTTGCACATCCTTTGCATGTGTGTAGGGCCCCTCCTTTAGGGTCCCCTTGAACTGAACCTGAAACTTTAACAACTTCATACAAACAAATTAGCCATTATAGTTATTGGAAAAATAAAATAAAAGAGTGAATAACTTAACAAAAATAAGCAAAACCTTAACCTATCAACCCGATCCAGCTGGTCCATTGTCATCTGCGTCTTCCGTAGGATCCCTCCAGCAAAGCTCGTTTAACCATTGGCGAAGCAACCGTTAGCTTCGCCACCCAACCATAGGCTCATGCTTTCAGTCGCATGGCCTCCCCCGAGCTTTGGGTCGTAAAGTTCACACACAATTCTCAAGAAACCAAGCTTGGGTTTCCCCCCCACCAAGATTTCCAGCCAAACCCTCAATAGCAGCAAGTCATGAGGTAACTCAATATTACGATAATCATCCAGGGTCTGGGTCCTTTACCCATCCCCAAAGTCTTCCTTTTAAAGGAAAATCCCCTGCGACACATGTCGCTTCATGCATAAATAATTATTTAATTAATTCTTTAATGAAAAACAACTCACCCATCCAAGTGTCAATTTATCTAGGAGATGCACCAACATCCCTAAGTTTGCTCATGTTTGTCCCCTAGATATTTCACTTAACTCCTAGATTTGTGGTGTAGGTGGAGTTGACTAGGTGTCCATGCCTAGGATTCCATTTTGCTCCTAAATAAATATTTATAATATTTTTAAGCAATCAGGAATATCCTTTCATGTGCAATTCCTAAATAACACTTAATATTATTTAAATGCTGAAGTAATCATTTATGTGCAAATGCCTAAAGTACTCAAATGCATTTCTAAGTAAAGTTCTAGGTGCAAAATTATACGTTTCAACGCAGTTAAGTTTAGAAATCAACTTTTACTAGGGACCCGGTGCCGCGCTGTTGGGCCTCCTTGTTCCTTAATTTAATTTCCCTGACATGGCACCACTCCGTCGGGTCCAGTCATCCGTAGTTTCCATTTCTCGGCAAGGCACCACATCGTTGGGTCCTTGCATCCACTCTTCCCATTCTTGGCAAGGTACCACACCGTCGGGCCCTTCTGCCATCATCCTTCCGTTTTGACTTGCGGGAACTTCATGTAGGGATTTCAGGAGCCGTTACCTTCCATCCTCCGTCTACACGCAATTAGGGACTAATGGCGTTGAGGAGTGAGTCCGTTCTCACTGCGCGCCCCCCAACTCGTACGTGACCAGCTCCGTCGTGGCCCACCTCGTACGCCCTCACGCTTTCCTCTTGAGCAAGCGGATCAATGCTTATCTGCCCAAGTGTGGTATTCCGTCGGAAGTCGACATCGTCGTCGCTCTCCCTGTGTGTGATTTACCCGTACTCCACGACCCTTCATATTCATTTGTGTGTCCGTCGGTGAATCGTTTCACCTGTCGCTACACACTATTCTCATAAACATAAATTAGTAGCACTGTCCTCAATAATCACAATTTGATTTATAAATCTGCTGCTTCATTAAGCATCTATAATTTACTCAATCATTACTCATTCGTCTAATCACATAATCAATTGAACAGCTAGTCGTTAAGCATCATTCATATCAAAGTTAATCATTAAACAACATGAAATCGTCCATTCACAATAACTACCCAAATGCACATATATCAATCAATCGTAATCATAAATATACTCAAAATAAAATCATAGGGTTATTTTATAAATGTTTCAAACAGTCGGGTCACTCAACAGGTCCTCTCAATGTCTACAGTACTCTAGGGGCACTACAATGTGCCATCATGATCAATCTTTAAATCTGGTAGTCCTATAACTACCTTGCTAACATGAGGTAGTGCTTTGTAGTTACTGTGAGCAAGCCTCCTATTCCATAGCTCACTTGGACTAGTGGCTTCATGAACAAGGGCAACTTCTAGATGACCCTTGAGTTTGTATAGACCTCCTTCCTCTTCACCAATAACAATTGCATCCCTAATTGATTTTCCTTTGGGACACATGAGTACTTGTCCATCTATGAATGCAACCCTATAGCCTTTCTTATCTAATGTTGAGATAGAAAGTAAGTTCTTCTTCAAACCTAGTACATATAAGATTTCCTTCATCTTCAATGGGGTTCTAGAATCAAGCTTGTAGCTTGGTTCACCAATTCCCTTGATGGGATATTGATAGTCATCTCCTCGAGATACTTTCTGTGGAGAGGTTTTTTCTTCAAGTCTTGAGAGAGTCTTCTTTTGTCCTGTCATGTGCTTTGAAGCACCACTGTCAATGAGCCATGTATCTTCTCCAGGTGTTACAGACCCAAAGAGTGCAGAGAATAGAACATATTCTTCTGCATCTTCTTCTTCTATTTTAGTTCTTGTTTTTTAGTCCTTTCCTCTTCCTCTTCTTCACTATCATCTTCTTCCAAATGTGCTTGATGTATTTTGTGAAGATTCTTCTTCTTCTTATTTGAAGGACAATTTCTAGCAATGTGTCCTAGTTTGTGACAACTGTAACATTGAACTGAGGACAGGTCTCTTTCTGAACTTACTCCTCCTCTCCTTTTAAATCTATGAGGAGGTTGAGATTCCTTATGTCCATTCTTCTTGGAGTTAAAATGACTCCTTCTTCTTTTGGTGTGGGTGGCCAAAGCTTGGTCATCTTCTTTGAGCAAGGCTTCTCTTTTGGAAACCCTGGCCTCTTCTTGAATGCAATCCTCCCATACCACATCAAACTTCATACTTTCTTTTCTTGCACACATGGTTTGGATGAATGAATCCCAAGGTCTAGTGAGACCATTGAGAGCAGTCATGACTAGTTCATCTTCATCAAGAGTGTCTCCAATGGCTTCTAGTTGTTCCTTGAACTGGGAGACCCTTGTGAAGTAATATTGAATAGATTCTCCTTTATTCATTTTGGTACTCTTCAATTGAGTCCTCAAATTCATCTTCATGTTGATGTTCCTTCCTTAATACATTCTGCCTAGGGCATCATACATTTCCTTTGGAGTCTTCTTGGATGCCACTTGGGGAATCAAGTGGTCCTTGATAGAATCAGTAATGATTCTCTTTGCCCTAATCAAGTCCTTCTTATACTTCTATTTGGCTTCATCTTCCTCAGGTTATGCAACCTCATCCTTGATATATTGGGAAAGATCATTCTCTTCAAGAATGAGACCAATCCTATATTTCCATTCCCGAAAATTGTCTATACCCTCTAGCTTGTCTTCAAGCTTATTACTTGGAGCCATCTTATCCAGGAGGTCACAGAAATTGAAGTTTCTCAAAAGATAGAATAACACTTACCAGGAGATGTGCTTGATTGAATTGAGATGACTGGTAAACTCTGCTTTTGGAAACTTCAACTTTTCACCCTTCAAATCTGATCGACAACTTTTAGATCTGCAACAGAGTTTCTGGTTTTCTGGTTCGCACTTTTTCTGGTTTACTGGTGCACAAGTGTGCAGTTTTTCTGGTTTTCTGGTTTTCTGGTCCAGAATTCAAACTAGGTTTTGACAAAGCCCGGGGTTCTACCCACTCAAAAATTTTGATCTATGGCTCGAAACATAGATTTTGAGGAGGGTTATCTAGCCATGCAATCAGATTCGAAAAATTCCAACTTTTGCAGAAACCCTAATTTTCACTGGAGGAAGAGAGAGAGGTATTTTCACCTTGTGAAAGATGTCCTATTCAGGCTAGCTCTGATACCATGTTAAGTTTATCCTAATTTCACAAGCAAGATCACTGAAAGAAACACAATCACAAGATAGACAAAGATTTACCTTGGGAAACCCTCATGGGGTAGAAACCCAGCAAAGCTTTCCTCAATATAGATAATCAACCAATACAAAGATGTAGTCCTCCAAACAAGAGCTCCTTCTCCTCCTATGCGCAATACACAAGTGAGTGAATGAGTGATAAGTGAGGAACACACCTCCTCTACTTATACTCATCTTCTAAATTACTTTTCACCCTAACTGGGTTGACCTCTCCTAAGAGATTCTAATAACCCCTAATCAGCAAACTCAGGGCCGACCCCACATGGGAGATCTAATAACCCTAGTTACCACATTCTCTTGGAGTTATAAACATCTCCGGATATACAATAGGGTCTCCATGGAGGAATGAAACATCTCCGAAATAATAAAGTACAAATATAATATTCTTAGAAGTTACAATATCTCAACACTCCAGTCACCAGTGGAAGGAGCAAGGGATGCTCATCAAGTTAGACATGGCCAATGCCTTTGATCGGGTAAAACTTTCTTTCATGTTCAAAGTTCTTCTTGCATTTGGATTTAGCATCGAATTTGTTAATTTGATTAAATCTTGTATTGAAAAGCCTTGGATAGCTCCATTAGTTAATGGCAGGCCGACTAATTACTTCCAACCCACAAGAGGATTACGGCAAGGCTGCCCTCTTTCTCCTTTTTTGTATATTCTCATGGCATATTCTTTGAGTAGGAAGCTCACTGTAGAGAAGCATGTTGGGACTGCCTCGGGCATCAGGCCGTTGAAAGGTCTGGACTCCATCAATCATGACTTTTTCGCGGATGATTCTCTGCTGCTAGGAGGAGCTTCGATAAAAATAGCAAAGGTTTATAATGAAATTGTGCAAAACTTCTGCAACATCTCTGGAGTGTTGGTTAAATAAAAGGAAAAGTGCAGTGTATGGATGGAACATGGATCAATAATCAGTCCTTCGAATTGCTCAATTCTTGGGGTTCACGGGCTATGCTAATTGGGAAAAAATCACTTACCTTGGTCTTTCTCTCACTTTGGGATCCAACAAGGCCTCCCTCTTGCTTGGAATTCTCAGCAAGATCGGGTATAAAATAGCAGCTTGGGGAGGTCAGTGGAATACCTGCGCTGGGAAAATCACCCTGATAAAATCAGTCATATCCTCCTTTCCTCTTTATCAGGCATCCTTTCTTTTGGCACCTAAGATGATCACAACTCAGATTTCTAAATTGATTCGGGATTTTTTGTGGAGAGGAGGCAAAGGTAATGAAAGAAAGATCCACTTAGTTAATTTTGATATTGTCAAGCGCCCTCTGATGGAAGGAAGATTACAGGTAAGATATCCAGCAATGGCCAACCTCGCTTTAGGAGGAAAAATACTTTGGAAACTCTACACAAATCACAAGCATCCTGTTAGTCAAGTATTAAGGAAAAAATACCTTGAGGGAGTCTATTTAAGGAATTTACAGGCAGATAACATTTCTAAAGGCACGATGATTTGGAATCTTTATCGGCAAGGGATGAGTTTTTTTCAATCTCTGTTATATCACATCCCTGGAAATGGGTTCAACACTCAATTATGGGAAGATAGCATCTTAGGGCATCCTCCTCTCGCCTTCTCTGCTGAACTCAATGAGCTTCGGTCATGGATTTCTCATCTCGGTTTGTTAAGCTGGCATACATCTCAGTATGGGACTCTTCAGGGATTTGGAAGGTGTGGGATCTCCCTCGACCCCTAGCTTACTTACAAACCCAAACAAGTCTCCTTTTTGAGGCGTTGATGGGAATGGCTTCAATCCATTGGCAAATTCAAGATAAATGGGGTTGGGGTGTTTGACGGACAATCCACTTGAGTGGACGCGAGCTGGATCTCCCTAACTCAAAGTGAGTCTAGAACAAATAATACAGACTACAAACAACTTTCCTAGATCTACTTAAGGATCAAGTACTAGATGCCTTACCTTAGCTTTGCGATCCTTTCTCTTGGATGTTGCGCCACGTCCTGCGGACATCAGATCTCAACTGCAAAACCTGTCAAGACACATAGAACAATGCAAACGAGTAAAGAGCATCTATACAATAAGAAATCTAAGTAAACAGTTAAGCAGGTAAACTACACAATATCATCACACATAAACAATATTGGTGGAAAGCATTTATATTACTGTAAATCAGGAAAGTACATAGATAAGAATAGACTACAACCAAGGCTTAGCGTACTAGCCCTTCTCCATCCAAGCCAATTTCCATCCTTCCAAGGAAGTGTGAGTCTCTCAATGGATGAGTTAGAGATCTCTCCAATGTGATTTCACCAGCATGTAGACACTATAGACTTCCTCCCTTTGGAGAGGGGTAGAGCTTCACTTATATAGGGCTAAGTGGATAGGATATGGATAGGGTAGGTTGAGATATGGTAGGAGAGAGATAGGGGATCCTTCCAAGAGGTTAAGAACCGAGTGCCAACTCCCCCAAGAGGTCAGGGATAAGGATACAAGTCAGCAGGCTTCGAGAATGATCTCGAAAGGCCTATTTTTTTCCATTAACTGACTTTGTCGCACCCTGCAATAGAGCAAGATGCGACGTCGCAGGTTGCATGAGTGCAGCCTGCGATGACCTCTCAAAACCTAGCATAAGACAATGGCATCCTTTCCATGCAAATGACTTAGCCAATGCACTTTAGGGGTGTATACACTGAATCATCATGATGGTAGGATTTTAGGTGTAACAGAATGCCCCCCAAAGCATGAAGCTGTTGAAAGATTGGACAGGTGAAATGCTTTGACAGAAAGAATGGCAATGGCTTGTCAGACGAAGGACACTACTGCAGTACAACTGACTCTGAGTACACTCTCTCATATGAGATACAACATGGCTTCCAACCAATACATTGTAGATCCATGGTAGTAATGACCGACTGAACACAATCATGGCTACTAGACACAAGCGTAGATCCATGATGAGATGATAACACAACCATGACCAATACAAATGTGGATCCGTGTGACATGACTCAATACAAACTCCATCACAACCTGGGTAAAACATGACTCCCCAAGGTCTTCAAGATGAACCCGCAATGATACGAATCTATCCATGTGATTACAAATGTCTTGACGTCGAATATGGTAGAAACCACTTGATTACCGATCATTAATGAATACTGTTAACAAGTGCAAGGGAAATCACCATTAATATCAATGATCCCCAAGGTATCACAGTACATATCATCAAGCGTGAATAAATGAGTTGAAGTTGAACGCGAGAAGAAATCTTTCGATCGAGAGTCAATGATGTAAACTCATGTCGAAAGTGAGGTAACCTGCCATTGAGGCATGCAGGGCCAAGGTACTTGGTTGATTTCTAGATTCAATCCTCGGATGATGAGATGAAGTCGACAAGGATGAATCCGTCAAAGGAGGGCCATGATGAATCCCCCATCATCGACATGAAACAACACAAAGGATGTGTAGAGAAGATCGAATGGTATAGTGATATGAAAGACTGAATCAGAGTAGACCAACATTATGGAAGGTGTACTGACTGCAGATAATGACTAGTGAGAGTATTCCTGAACATGGGCATGGCATGCCTTGGCAGTATTGACTTGACGAGTTACGATACCAATTCCTAAAACAACTAATGATAGAAGCGTTCTTTGAATGACTCAAATGAGTAACAAGACTCAGGAAATAGGTAAAACTCGAAGACAAACGGATGATCCAAGTTCAGTATGCAAATGCAAATGAGTGCCATGTTCAAGAAATGACTAGATACTGCCACTAATAAAGGGTGTAACATAAAATCTTTCCTTTTTCCCCATCATGAATGATGAGTGCCTCGTGTGTTTTTTACGAGCTTGATGAGGGTAACCAAATGCTCTGTATAGCTCATCTCATAGATGAGTCCAATCCCAAATATTTTCCGAACCTGGGATAGGAGGGGTTCGTCCCATGGAGGGCCCTTCAATGTGAGAGTTTAATGAGTCCATAGAAGGTAAACTCGGTCGTCATTTCATGTTTAGAGAGTCTGAAAAGAACTAAAGAAGACTCCAATGGTCCCTTTTCATAAAGTTAGCCTCATCGCCCGAAAAAGGGTAAAACAACGCGGGAGAGGACTCTTCCAGCCATGATTGGCTGGAGTATACATTTTCCGTAAGTAGTGCCCCCTGGTCCAAAAAAGGGGTAAACTATCACCAGGAAGACGACCATTCAAATTCTTTAACAAGCGTGAATGTGACAAGTTCGCTTGGCAATCTTTTCGTATTTTGAGAGCCTGAAAAGAGCTTAAAGATAGACTCCGGGGGGTTTCCTTTTCCGTAGGAGTTTAACGAGCCCGAAAAAGTGATAAATCGTAACTCGGTAACTTATTCTCATGGTTTAAAGAGAACGAGAAAGAACAAAGAGTAAGCTCATCATCATAAAATAATTATAATCTAATGAATGGAAAATAACAACAAAAACACACAAGGGGTGTTCATACCTGAGTTGATCGTTCCAAAGCGGAAAACGGCGTAAAAAGACACTTAATAACTCCTACACACTCAAAAACTAGGTCAAATAGCTAACCAAGCGTTCAAATATGATAAAAATCAATCCAAACTATAGCAAATGACCTAAAGGCATCAAATATTTGAAAAAAGAATATTCCATTTTGATCTATAAATAGAAAAATGGGCCAAATAAAGTCACCATTGTTTCATTTGCCAAATTGGGAGGAGAAGTGCCATTTGGAGCCAAAACTTCACTTATCGATTCTGGGAGCTACGAGCAAACATTTCACCCATCGTCTGGAGCAGGTAACCCTAAACTTCATCTAGCATAATTGTAGTGGTTTACATTTTTTAATTTCATTCATTTTTTTGGGTTTTAGCTTGGTTTGGGAAGGGCCATTGCGTCCTCGGCTCGTCCTAGTATGCCCTTTCGGGAACTGCGACGAGACCGAGTCATCGCAAAGGTCGCAAGGATGGACTGTGACGACGTCGCACTGTTAGTAAAAATGGGGTGCGACGGCGGAAACCTCCATCCCAACCAACAAACCAAGCCCCAAAAAAGAACTTTTGGTGGTTGAAGCAAGTGTTAACAATGTTTATAACCTCCTTTTGGGAGGTTGCCAGCAGCCAGAATGGTTTTGGAGTGGCATGAACGGGAGCATGAGTTAGATGATGAACAGGCTGCAAATGATCCACGATGTGTGGAAAATAACTGTGGGCTCCTCAAGTTCTTCGAGATCCAGGGCATGAGGTCCCAAATACCACTACTGACACATATGCTCTGATGCTGGGATGCGGTCCAGCAATATTTCGTGATCGGTGAGCATGTGCTTACCATAGATGTCGAGGACATCTATTTTCTGACTGGATTGTCCCGAAGAGGGGACAATGTACTTCTTACTGGATCGCGTGGGAGTGATCGGAGTGTGGGTGACATGATCCTGCAGCACTGTATTCCCAACACTCGTGCTTCTAGTAGGAATATTCCCATAACAGATGTGCGGGAACGCCCATTGCGCGCCATACTTTTCACCATTACGAGGATGGCAGGGAGCCAAGCTCCTAACTTAGCCACCAGATCGCAGATGTTATATGCGAAGGACTGCATGTCTCCGAAGATCTACAAGTGGTGTGAGGGACTCCTCACAAACATGCGAGCTCAATTGACCAAGTGTCGGCGGGGAGAGGTCAAACAGTTTCGCTACGGTTTGATAGTGATCTCGTTCCTCTTGGAGCGAGTTCCCCTCTTGCGCCCTGAAGTACCACTAGATGATAGGGATATTAGGGATCCACATATGGCTGGATGGAAAGAAGTGATGTCCCTACATGGTGGAGGTTCCATACTCTCATATGGTGCTAAGTTCTTAAGTTGGCTAAAGGGCCAGTTACTGATGGTAGAGGACTTCCCGTACAGTGGTACGGGCTTCAGAGATTATCCTGACTTGCCGCTGCCCAAGGGAGCAGCATGGGGAGACCTAGGTAAGAACAATAAACCCTTTCACTTTTAAGTTTTGTGTTTTTTATAATTTTTTTCGTTATAGTACTGACAAGTTAACAACATGTGTGTGCAGATGTGGGACCCGTACGACTGGTAGGGGTCTCTCTTCTCGCAAGGAGAGAGAGAGGAGAGGGAGCAGTTGTGGGTCCTGTCGTACACGCCGCCATGCAGAGATGGATGGGGTCTATTCCAACATGAGTGGGTTGAAATTAGATGTCGCAAGCCGATGGTAGATGAGGTGTCGCGGCCCATGCAAGTGTACACGGTTGGAGCAACTGCGCGTTTCAATGCTGCTCCATAGAGTGTCGAGAGCAGTTGACTGTTTCCACACTCAGCAGGACAGAGTTGTTAGACCACCTAGGGTTGTATGGGCCAGGAGATAGGCCTTGTGTTGTTACTATGTATGTATTGAGAGCTTGGAGGCCTCATATTTTTTGTACTCACTGAAAGCTACGAGGCTTCAGATTTTGTAGAGACTCACTGAAAGCAATCGTGCTTCAGATTTTGTACCAGCACTACTTTTATGATATATATATATACAGACATTCCGGCGATTTATACATTATGTGTTTTAAAATGGATTAATGGTGTGGTCTTGTTATGTGTTTGCTTATAAAATGAGTTATTTACATGTTATGTCTTCTTTTAACAGTTCATGATATATGCTTATGTGTGTGCAATATACCAATCTAAGATGAAGTTGGCCATAGAGTCGGCAACTGTGTTAACGTCTCATGGAATGTGCAGGTACTGAATGGACTCAAAGGACCTTTCCATAAGATGAACTCGTCGATAGAGACAGAGTAAGGTAGGATTGCGGATGTGTTGACTCGGTTAAGATGAGAGACCACTAGTTGAGAATCCAGGTGGATGACAACATGGTCCATACCCAAAGAAATGGCGTCAATTAGGGTTCCAATGACTGTTTGATATTCTGCAGCATTGTTGGTTGCAAAACCTAGACACATTCCCCCTGAGCTGATGAGCTCGCCGGTAGGTGAATAGAGTACCCAGGTTGCTGAAGCAAGGTTTCGGGTATGCCGACTGGCGTCGTCCGTGAATCCATAACACGTTGCCATCTGCACACGCAGACAAAACATGGTATAAGAAACGAAACAAGACCTAAACACGCAAGAAATTAAAAGCGACACACCACACAAAAACACACACACACCATGTACAGGATATACAAAAGTACTCATGCGTGAAAGACTCAAGCATAGTACCTCTTCAGGTAGAGCCCGTTGCGGGGCTCACCCAAAGATATCCCGTCATAGTCTTCAAGCTCATAAGCTCCCTTCTCTAAGACGTGTTTCACTACGTAAGGTGTTGATGTAATTGTAACTTCGGAATGTATTTCACTTATGTATATTGTATTCCTATAGATATGTTATTATTCCTCTATACAGAAGTGTTTGTATTCCTATATAGATGTTATTATTCCTCTATACGGAAGTGTCATCATTTATATTGTAAGTGTCGTAACTTATACTTGATGGGTTATTAGACCACCTTGATGGGGTCGGCCCTGTATGAGTCATGTGGGTAAAAGGGTTATTAGACCACCCTAGTGGAGGTCAGCCCTGTCAGCATTATGTTATGTGGTTAAGTTGAGGCCGACCTAGTAAAGGTTATTAGGCAAGTCAATTCATGTATAAATAGAGTGCCTCTAGAGTGCGGGAGGCACTCTATTTGATCATTCACTTTCTCACTCATACTCTCATTGGAGAGTGGCGCACTTGTGGAGGAGAATATGTTGCTAGGAGGACTATCTCTTGTAGGAAGATTGAAAAGCAAATTTGAGGGGTGAAACTTTGCAGTTTTCAAATTCTGAGTATACCAGGTTGATCAGCTCATCAAGGTGCGTCTTTCTATCCTTTCAGAAGTTTGAAATTCAAAGTTGTAATTTTTAGGGTTTCCATGACAAACCCTAATCCAGCTCCAGATCCAGTTTCTGCAAATCAATTGGATTGGGTTAATCCTAGAAGAGAATGGATTGGTTACCTACATAAGTGAAGAATCTCATGTTTCAGAGGGAGATGAGGCTAAGGTCTTACATTAGAATATTACAAGCAATCTCGATAGGTATGACTTATCTAGGTATGTTTCGAGATCTGTTCATGATTAAGTTTATGGTATGTTTGTCTTCATTAAGGTTAGTACAATCTTGATTAACTTTAGACTTGTCGTATCACATTAAGAAAATTATGAATGCAGATATTCATTGATTAGGGTCTTGACACTTATGATTGTACTAATGCATTGTGATGTTGTATGAGGTTGATGTTGTCTGCTAACATGAAAGGTACATCAAGAAAGACAAATCATGTTCTAGTTCAAGAACATATGACCATGGTGACATGAAGACAAAGATTCATCCATTGCCACGGATCACATAGAAGCTCTACTTACGAGGTATGTATAATTTGGTTCTACAATGCTTAACCTATGAGATATGCAGGTTACTAGCACAAGTCATTGAAGAGAACAAGAAGACATTGCTAGACATAACTAGAAAATATGATAACCAGGTATGTTTTTCATATATCAAGTTAGAATCCTACCTTGTGTTAGGATCTTATACTGTTGTATGGTTGATAATGATTATTCATGAAGTTAGAAATGTAAGTAATCAAGGGTTTATGCATATTATGTCTCTTACCTTGATTGATGATATGACTAACCAAAAAAGTCCTTTGGTCAAAAAAAGAATATGCATGAGTAAAAGAAGTATTCCGTGAAACCTTGAATACTAATGTTTATTATCTATGTTTGAAATGATCATGACTATGCATGTTTAAGA
Source organism: Larix kaempferi (assembly GCA_027924585.1). NCBI lineage: Eukaryota > Viridiplantae > Streptophyta > Pinopsida > Pinales > Pinaceae > Larix > Larix kaempferi. The sequence goes on from BSBM01000515.1 coordinate 19,198,756, forward strand.
TTATTGTGATTATACTAATGAATGTATATATGAGACCTCGAGGATAACACAATGATGATACTAGTAAGTATGCATAAGTGATCGAAGATGGATATAAGTTCAAGGACGGGTAATCCAGGAAGCAAAGATCAAGAGGGAGCACACTCCAGTAGTTCATGCAAGGAAGCAAATATTGAGAGGGAGTCCAAACTACAAACCAAACAAAGATAAGTGTTTGAATTGTCATTTCTTGCATATTTTTGTTTAAATAATATTGTTTAATAATGTATATGTTCCTAGACTTAGGGTGTGTATTATGCATATTATAATAATTGCATTAATGAACAGTATACTACTAATATGCATGTGATGGGTAAGTGGCCTATGGCACTGTACAACATTCCATTGCTACTTATCTAGAATGAAACCTCTTTGTTGACATGTTGGGAGTTGTGCACGCTCTTAACAATGTTCTGGTAGAGATTGGAAGGCATCTAGAAAGTTATGGGATATAGATAAATGTTGTATTGAAGCATTGGCTAAGATAATTGCATGATTGTATGACATATTTATTTATGTGTAAGAATTTGTTCTAAAAACTATGAGATGTTTCTAATCATGCAATTTAACTTGCTTTGTAGGAAAGATCGTATACCATCACCTACAAAAGAAGGACTACAACATTTGCTCAGCAACAAAGTTATCTATTGAAGATATTGAAGTTCCTAGGATTCATGAAGAATGCCATGATTGAGGAGTACCAGTCAATCATGAAGAATGATATTTGGGATACAGTCCCAAGACCTAAAGGGAAGTCTGTTGTGACTTCCAAGTGGATCTATAAGATCAAGCATGCTGCAGATGGTACCATAGAGAAATACATAGCGAGATTTGTAGCTCGTGGCTTCTCCCAGAAAGAAGGAATAGACTATGAAGAGACTTTTTGATCCTATAGCCAGATACACTTCCATCAGATCAGTACTTGCTCTAGCTACAGTGATGAAGTGGAAGATACACCAGATGGATGTCAATATAGCCTTCTTGAATGGTGTAGTCGAGGAGAAAGTGTATGTGGTGCATCCACTTGGTTTTGAGACACATGACAGAGAGTCATATGTGTGCAAGGTTAAGAAAGCCTTGTATGGCTTGATGCAAGCTCCTAGGACTTGGTATGGTAGGATATACAGCTTTCTATCCAGTTTGGGCTTTACCAAGAGTAAAGCGGATTCCAACCTTTACTACAAGGTTGAGGAAGGCAATCCTGTGATACTCTTATTATATGTGGATGACCTGTTTGTAATAGGAGAGGATAGATTGATTGCCGACACGAAGAGGAAGCTTGCTGCTGAGTTCGATATGAAGGACTTGGGGATGATGCACTACTTTCTAGGCATTGAGGTGTGGCAGAGTGCAGATGGAATCTTCCTTGGACAAGGGAAGTATGTAGTAGAGATCCTGAAGAGGTTTGGGATGAGGGACTGCAAGGCCATGGACACACCTATGGCATCGAACCTGAAGCTTCTGTGTGATGCTTCATCTGATCTGGTTGATGTCACTATGTATCGTCAGATGATTGGGTCCTTGATGCACCTGACGAACACGAGACCATATATTTGCTTTGCGGTGAACACATTGAGCCAGTTCCTGACGGATCCGAGAGGTGTTCACATGGTTCTGTAAAGCATATTTTGAGGTAGCTGAAGGGTACAATTGATTATGGGCTCAAGTATGATGCGAATCAAAAGTTTAACCTGCAGGGTTATGTTGATTCAGACTGGGAAGGCAGTGTTGTAGATAGGAAGAGAACTTCAGGGTGCTGCTTCAATGTGGGATCAGGTTTGATCTCTTGGTTTAGCAGGAAGCAGTCCTGCGTAGCACTAAGTACAGCTGAAGCAGAGTATGTTGCATCTTATTCGGCTAGTTGTGAGGCAGTATGGCTTCGGAAGCTACTGTCTGATCTATTTGATCTCCCGTTGGAGGCTACTGGTATTTTCTGTGACAACCAGAGTTGTGTGAAGATGTCTAAGAACCCGGTGTTCCACGACATGTCGAAGCACATTAAGATCAAATATCACTATATCAGGGATATGGTGCAGAGAGGAGCAATGAAGCTCCTGTATGTTGCGACAGATGAGTAGGTTGCGGATGTGTTGAAGAAACCACTAGCCAGAGTGAAGTTCGAATACTTCAGAGAGAGGCTTGGTGTTCTTCAGATTGATAACACTTCGAGGAACAAGTGATGGACACATTTGCAGGAGCCATTCCAAGCATGGTGAGAGGAGGATCCTTCCCATGGATGTGGATATAAGCGTTGTGTGATGAGCATCAGGATGATGCTCCAGTTACTGCTCTATATGCATCTGTTGGATACTTGATATGATCAGTTGGATGATGCATTTGTATATGCATCATGTTGGGTGCTTGATATGATCAGGTGGATCATGTATTTGTATATGTATCAGGTGGATACATTGTATGATCAAGTGGATCATGTATTTGTATATGTATCAGGTGGATACAATGTATTATCAGGTGGATCATGGATTTGTATATGTATCAGGTGGATACACTGTATGATCAGGATGATCATAGATGATGAGCTTCAGGATGTTGCTCCAGATGATATGTATCAGGTGGATACATTGTATGATCAAGATGATCATGGATGACGAGCTTCAGGATGTTGCTCCAGATTATATGCATCAGGATGATGCTATGATGATGATCAGGATGATCATGTGATGATGTACATCAGGATGATGTATGATGAGTATCAGGTTGATGCTCTGTGGCCGTGGATAGGTTGTGTAGATGAGCATGTAAGTTGACCTGGGAGATCCGATAGGTTGGGCTGTGTGCCCGTAATCAATCCTGGGATTCTCTTTCGAGGCATTGCATTGGGAGGACATGTAATATTGACCTGGGAGATCCGATAGGTTGGGCTGTGTGCCCATAATAATTCTTGGGATGCTCTTTCAAGGTTTTGTCCTATGGCATGTAATGTAGTCCTGGGAGATCCGATAGGTTGGGTTGTGTGCCCGTAATAAGTCCTGGGATGCTCTTTTGATGTTTTTCCATGACCACATGTAATGTAGCCCTGGAAGATCCGATAGGTTGGGCTATGTGCCCGTAATAAGTCCTGGGATGCTCTTTCGAGGTTGTGTGGCGGAAATCCTAGATTTGTTCTAGGTCCCATCCAGTATGAAAAAGGACTGGCTCTGTGGCAGAAATCCTAGATTTGTTCTAGGTCCCATCCAGTGTGAAAAAGCACTGGCTCTGTGGAAAAAATCCTAGATTTGTTGTAGGTCCCATCCGGTATGAAAAAGGACTGGCTCTGTGGCGGAAATCTTAGATTTGTTCTAGGTCCCATCCAGTATGAAAAAGGACTCGCTCTGTGGCAGAAATCCTAGATTTGTTCTAGGTCCCATCCAGTATGAAAAAGGACTGGCTCTGTGGTGGAAATCCTAGATTTGTTCTAGGTCACATCCAGCATGAAAAAGGGTTGGCTCTGTGATACATCCAGCATGAAAAAGGGCTGGCTCTGTAGAGGATGAAGACCTGCAGGCGGCAGTCCTACATCGAGTATGAAAAAGGACTGGCTCTGTAGAACTTCCTATGACGAGTAGATTGGAGACTGATTGAGATAATAGCAGCAGTGACGATGACGATGATCCAGAGAAGAAGACTTGTGCTAGAAGACCTATGTTGAGAAATACCTTCCTAGTTAAGAGGGAGTGTTGATGTAATTGTAACTTCGGAATGCATTTCACCTATGTATATTGTATTCCTATAGAGATGTTATTATTCCTCTATACGAAAGTGTTTGTATTCCTATATAGATGTTATTATTCCTCTATACGGAATGTTGGCTATCAAATGTTGACCAGAGGTTTTATGAAGACCCAGGTTCTGCGCGGTTACCTTAAACCAACAAAACCCGTTTGCACCGTCCCTTTCGGCAACAGCCTGCGAGCAGGCTGAGGTCTCACCCGAGGTGTTTCTAATGGGGCACTGCGGACTCAGATGTCCACAGTGAGTGATGAGTTGATGATTGTGACGAATTTCACGGCGGCAGATCGGTTGTACGCTGCAAGGGTCGAACTGCGCGACGATGGTCAACACCGCGGCCCGCACCACTATCTTCTACCTTACTGCGGGACTTAATGCTACATTGCAAGCACCGCTGCTTGACTTCCTACACTTGGACTATTTGCAAAATGCTTAAAGCAATGAGCTAAATATCACTCATCCATTCAGTCATACACTTAACTAACTTACTACTTAATGCTCACTCACACACTTAGTATGTTACTATTTTAAGCATAACCCTCAGGTGCAGGCTAACTATTATACATTCGTCAACTGCAACCATTCAAATACATGAACAACTTTCCCCATGCTCAAGCAGATGATAGATTTATTGTCCCTAGAAGCAAAGCTAATATTAACTATACATCCATTCATGCAGACTTAACATATCATTCCATACTCTCTTGATGGCGAATGCATATAAAAGCCTTCTCACAACAGACTATAAGCAAATATCCAGACATTCAACTACAGGAATAGATAAATATAAACACACATATAAGTATTCAGTCACACAACACACTATTTAACGTGGTTCACTTCCCCGGATGGAAAGCTACGTCCACAAGAACTGTGTTTGATATTTCTTTTAAGGGTTCACAGTTCTTAACCGCGCACTCAGTTGCGGCTCTCTTCTTGCTCAGATAGGTCTCTGCGCACTCAGCTACAGAGCCTTTACAATGTTTTCTTGACTCAAAAGATATTACAATACAATATGATCACAATGATCTACCTCTCTCGTCTTGAGCAACCCCTCCTATACAAAAATGGTCTTCTTAAATAGATCACGCCCGAAGGTCGTTTCTTTACAACATTGAAGACCGAAACCCTTAGGGTTTCCAAACCACTACGGTCCCTCTGAACCGTCATGCAGGCTTCTAGTAGCGATTCTGCTGTCGTGGTAGTCCTCCACGCCTTAGATCCGCTTTCAGCCTTCCTATTGTGCACACACCAACAGGTCATCCACTTCGAGCCGCCCTTCCACTGATTGACTCGTGCGATTGGCTCAGCTCCCAGTCGCTTTCCCTGCAGGACGTCTGTCCTCTAACAGCCACGTACAACTGGCTCAGCTCCCAGTCGCTTTCCATTTGTCGTTTTCCTCTTAACAATCGCGTACCCTGCTGCACGCCAAACTGTCACTTTCCTGACCCGTCCTCTGCTTAACGGACTCGTACAGTTGGCCGCCTTCCTGATCTGCTTATGCCCACAACTCGACATCTTTTCAATAGTCTTACCAAAAGTAGACCACTGCTGGTCTATCCACTATATCTGGCTGTCCTCTGTCCAATACACACTTTACTGGTTTCACGTGGCCTACTACCTTCGCAGCACTAAAACTACGAAGTGCTGATCTTTGTGGCATCCTTCAAAACTTGGTACTGTGCGCATCTTTGCAGCACTCACGATACTTAGGCAAAATTTGATATTTTGAACTGCGCACAGCTCAGGTCCATCCAACATAAAAAATGTCACCAAAACTGGCCCTGTTAGGCCAGGCCCAACATGCCCCTAACACTTACCTATGGCTCATCCCTGAGCCACTGTCAACGTCTAGTACCGGAACTTGCTCATCAATCTGATTGTTCAGCTTGGCTGCGAACTCGTTATAAGCGTCCGTCAACTCCTCCATTGTTTCTTTGACCTCCTGCTCCAATTGTTTGATGGTCTCAAGCTCTTAAGCTCTTGTCTCCTCACCAATTTGGGCTTCCACCATTTCTTGGTTGGCTCACAGCTCTTTCAATTTATTTTCTATGTGCTATGACAACTCAGAGGCATCTTCGAGGAGTGGTTGCGAATGATTGTCCAGTGCAATCTCCTTTTCTCTTAAGATCTATACTTCCTTCTTCAGGGTAGATATTTCTCTGAACTTCTGTAGTCTGTCTCGTTGTGGCAGAGTCTTCACCTCTACTTGCATGGCTTCCAATGCAATCTGTTTCTCCTTCACCGTGGTCTTTGTCTGTTGCAGCCGTGGACTTTCCTCAAGGTCCGTGAACTCCTTCAAGGACTAATCAAGTAATTGCTTGCACTTCGCAACCTCTACTGTGATGCTCTTTGTTGCAGTCCTTACTTCAACTTCTCTATGCTACTTCTCAGTTAACTGGTTCTACGGTTTCAGTTTTTCCTTGAGTAGATTGATATCTACCTCATATAGGACTATCTTGTCCTCTATTTCTGACTTTAGGGTCCACACCCTATCCGATATTCTGTGGACTGTATCGTCGGGATTATCTTGGATCTTCACTCCTTCGATCTCTTCCGCAAAAGAATTGATTGTAGCCTCCAGCTTTTGTCGGCGCTACTATTCATATCCCATCATCAGCAAGTTGCACATGCTTGAATCCTCAAGCTGCCTATTCGCGGCTTGTAACTAAGCTTATGCTTTCATTGACTGCGTGGCTCTGTCACACATCTCCTCACCAACCTGTGTGTGCATATAATACAGACCAGGTAGCGGAATCTTTGCTAAGTTGAGCTCAACCGTGTTGACGTTGGTTGTGTCGAGAACCATGTCCTCTGACGTAGGAAATGTGACTGTGATTGGGTCAAGATGGACAAGTCTCATTTTGGGCGGTAGCGCGATAGCGAGTGGGGATGGTGCCTGCTGAGAAGCTCCTGCATCCCCTGCGATGTGCAGCAGAGGTAGACTGTTGTGCATCTTCCTTTTTCTTCATGATCCCTTTCATCGCGATCCAGTTTCTCTTAAGGTCATCCTGGATGGCCTTATCGTGTTTCTCTTTTTCAGACATGAATTCTCCAAGGGTCTCAGTAACTTTGTCTGTAATCATGTCAAAATTGTCCTCTTTCAAAACCATATCCGCGGGAGTTTTCGTCACCTTTTGCTTCTTTCTTGCCTTCGGCTGGGATGGGCTTTCCGGCTCTTTTCTCTTTCCCTTCTCTGGCTCTTTCTCTTCAATAATCAGACATGGTGGAGGAATCAGCTCATCATCTTCTGAGTCTGTCGAGACATCCAGAACTTCGACGCAGTAGTCGGTGGGCCATTCTTTCAAAATGAGCTCTATATCTTCTTCTGTCATGTGGTAGCTCCCAAGGAACCACTGCGGCTTCTTCATCTTTGTCTTTGGAGAGATAAACACATAACACATGTCAGTATTAAAATTGACAATGCCTATGTACTTTCTTGTTACCTGTTTCGTTATTCTTGGTGTGCGCATGATCACCTCGCGCAACTGCGTGTAATATTGATAGAAGAATTCTTGGGTAGCATGCTGGCGTTGCGGATTTATATTTTCCCATAGGTTCATGAACCTGATTCCTCAGGGTTCGGATCTATCAAAACTGACGCACACAAAGTCCTTCGGCTCCTTCCATCCGATGAATGCGATGAGGACAATCAACCATTTAAAATGGAAGCTGCCCCCATTCTGTTGAATATCGTTGAGTTCCTCCATGAACTCATTTAGTAGGTATTGGCACCAGTTAAACTCTGTGCCTTTTGCTACTGTGGCGCCAAGTAGTACTGCGCCCGCAGGCACCTCGGCGGGTCTTGTTGTTCTCAATACCTTTGCTGGGGGGCATCTGTGTAATGAACCTTGTTGCTCGATCGTCAATCTCATCGGTAGGAAAAACCCATTTTCCCTTCACTAGCGCGTGGCTCTTCTTCATCTTTGCCACAGCCTCTTTTTCTTTGCTCTTCCCTTGGAAGAACTACTTTGGATCCTCGTCGCGCTTACTCAATCCTGTAATGACATGGATTAAGTCGATACTGATGTCTATGGGCCTTTCCATCCATAAATAACCTTGTTGGATTCGCACCATCAAGGTACGAACCATGATGTTTAGTTCGGTCGACCTTTCAAAATGGGGTAGTCGCAGCAGGTCTAACAATCCTAACTGCACCACCGGTGTTAACCAACTCTCCTTTTGCATCCTTTTTTCAGCACATTTATTGATCTGGTTGAAAATATGGGTACTTGGGATCATGTGGCTCGTCCTTATTCACTCCCAAGAGGTCATAATCCTCCCATTTGTAGTCTGGGATCTTTCCCAACAGGTTTCTCGTAATTTTTGCATGCTTAGACACTGGTGACAGAGGGATATCATACTTGGCATTCTTTATGAGCTTATACACAGGGGCATCCAGCGCCCGTGGTGAGATATAATCTGGTGTCATCTTGAGTGAAATTTCCTTGGTGAATATGGGTTGCCTTGTTCCCACCGAACTCAGCCTGGAATGCTTTGTTTGAGGTGCACTCACTGTGTCCTTTCCCTTATACTGCATTGTCGGATTAATCCTTGGTGATTTGCGGGATCCTTGACCTTGTTCTACAACAACCTTCTTAACTGGAGTTTTCATTAACTGTTGAATCCCTCCGTGCTGAAAGATTCTCAATGCTTCTTCAATAGTAATCTCTTGCTCTGTGTAGAGGGGTTCGGACATTCACTTAATGAGATAGTGGCTATGGCAGAGAGAATACAGATAGCTACTAGCTCGGGGAGGTTAATCATAAAAAATCTAAGTGCTCGGTAATTCCCGCGAGTCTCCAAACGGTGTTATTTATAGGCACAGTAGACCCCCTCCCCCGCCCTTCAACGGCTAGATAGGCATTAAATGTGACCTCTGGTGGCCAAATCCCTCAGATCTTTCCGTCTTTTCATCCGTTAGTCTATCCAGAACGGCTATCTTCCCTTTAAATGCTGAAGCGGTTGCTGCAACGGTCATTTTAACGGCTATTTTCTCAAAAAGGCATGCAATGGCTATTTTTCTCTGAATGTTGCGCCGAACTGTGCGGCAGGCAATTCCGACTCGTGCGCAGTGCCTACGCGGTACTAATCTTTGAACTGTTGCAGCCGTTTTTCCACTGCTCTGCTTCCGGCTCCTACACAGCTTCAGCAGTGCTGCTCAGCTCATACATTCTTCCTTTATGATACATGTACAGACTCTATACATTTCTAGTGCCCAACTTCAACTGTACTTGACACTTAGAAATTTCTCCCCATGTTTATTTTTCCGCATGCTACGAAGCAAGACTATCGCGGTACAACTTAAGTCTGCTTCCATTTATCATAGTGGGTAGGGTATCACCAGTTAAAGTGGCTAACTGAACTGCACCACTGTTAGTGACATGCATAACAGTATATGGACCAAGCCAATGTATTTTAAACTTTCCAGGAAATTTCATGAACTTGCTATCATACAGGAGGACTAAGTCACCTACCTGAAAGCATTTGTTCCTAATATGGAGATCATGCCATGCCTTTTCATGATCCTTCTGTACTTGCTATTGAAAGCCTACAATGAAATAATCTTCTTCCAAGCCGACTAATTGTAGCAGTATTTCGTCTAATGCTTCGCGATCTGCCATTCGGTGAAGGCAGCAATCCTCAGACTAGGGACAATGTACTCCATTGGCATTATGGCCTCCTGCCCATAAGCCAACCGAAAAGGTGTCTGTCCCGTCAATTTATTACACGTTGTCCTGTATGCCCAAAGCACAGATGAGATGCGCAGGTCCCAATCATCCCTGTTTACGTTGCACACCTTCTTCGGCACGTTTTCCAGTATCTTATTGAAAGCTTCAATAGTTCCATTTGCCTGTGGATGATATGTCGTACTGCAGTGATGCCGAATGTGGAACTCCTCTGTCAGGGCCTCTATGGTCTTATTCAAAAAGTGAGTGCCCTGATCACTCATCAAAATTTTTGGACAGCCGAATCATTACAAAATTTCCTCAAAAATGAACTGCTCTGGAGTCCTTTACTGGTTTATCTTCTGCCCATCTAGTGAGGTAATCTGTGGCAGTAATAATATACCTCGCACCAGTTCTCTTTCCCAGTGGGTTTATAGGTCCCACAAAATCAATTGCCCACTTCTCAAAGGCCTGTAAGGTCAACTGCGGGTTCAATGGCATTTTGTCTCTCCGTGACGCCTTCCCTGTCCTCTGACAGACATCGCAGTTCCTGCAGTATTCCTTAGAATCTTTGTGGATGGTAGGCCACCATAGCCCTATGCGCAATATCTTCTGCGCAGTAGCCTTTCCTGCGTAATGACCTCCCACAATCCCGGAATGCGCATCTACTAGTATATATAGTTTCTCATGGTCAAGTACACATCTGCGTAGGACTTCATCTGGTTAGAGTTTGTATAACTGACCTGCAATGATAGTGAAATCTATGGCGCACACTACTAGCTCCTTCTTCTGCTGAACAGAAAATTCTCGTGGTGTCACCCCTGTTGTCAGAAAATCAATGATATCCTTATAGTAATCATCTACAACCTGTATAGAAAATAGCAATGCATCGGGCAGACTGTCTTCAATGTTCGTGGGCTCCTCTCCCGACTCTATTCTAGACAGGTGGTCAGGTCCCAAATTCAGCCTGCCGAGTTTAACAATGATCTCAAAGTCGTACTCCTGGAATAGCAACAGCCATCTACATATACACCCCCCTAACACTGGCTTATTGACCAGATATTTCAATGCAGAATGATCAGTGAACATGAGGAAGTGTGCACCAAGTAGATAATGTCTAAACTTCTGAAGGGCATATACCATCGCAAGTCCTTCCCGCTCAGTAGTGGTATAGTTCTTCACTGTTGTCGATAGCTTCCTACTAGAAAATGCAATGGGGTGGTCAATACCCCCTTCTCCTAGCTGAGCTAACACAATGCCTAGGGCAATGCATGATGCATCCACATGAACATGAAACGGCTTTTCCCAGTCTGGAAAGACTAGGATCGGCGCGGTAACCATCTTTTCCTTAAGGGTGTCAAAACCCTGTTCACACTCTTCGTTCCAAACGAACGGCACGTCCTTCTTCAGCAACTTCTCCATTGCTGTGGTTATCTGCGCATAACCCTTAATGAACTTCCTGTAATACCCTGTATGACCCAAGGTAGAGCGCAGCATCTTAACTTAAGTTGGTGTAGGTAAATTCACAATAATGGCAATCTTCATAGGGTCCACCATCAAGCCCTGCTTACAGACAATATGTCCCAGTAAGATTCCATATGGAACACAGAAGATGCACTTCTTCAGATTCAGCGAGATCTGATGCTGTCTACATTTTTCAAGCATCATTCTCAGATTTGCACAATGGTTTTTCAGCAAACCAAAGACAGTCCAGTCATCAAAATATGCTTCCAGAAACTTATGCATGAAATCCTTGAACGTCGCGACGACAACTCTAGAGAAGATGGCAAGCGCGTTCTTCAAACCAAACGGCATGATTGTATACTGGAACGAGCCCCATTCCGTAGCAAATTTTGTCTTATGCCTGTCTGCGGGATCAATCCTGATCTGATGATAACCGGAGAACCCATCAATAGAGGAATAGGCCTCATTCCCTCCAACATTTTCAAGTACCTCATCTGTAAACGGAGTAGGGAATGGGTCATGCACAGAGGCATCATTAAGTTTTCTGAGATCGACACAAATCCTGATCTCGCCCTTCATCTTCTTGTCCTGGACAAACATAGGACTGATCCATTCAGATTCCTCGACAGGTTCAATGATTCCTGCCTCTAACATTTTGTCCAACTCTGCGCGGACTCTCTCTTTGTACCATGGATTTAGTCTATACGGTCGCTGCTTCACAGGCTTAGCACTTGGCTTCAAAGGGATTTTCATGACTCCTAAGTCACCCAATATTCCTTTCATCTCTGTAAACTTTGTCGGAAACAGCTCCTGATACTAATGAAATGTGTCTGCAATCTCCGCGGCAGTCTGATCATCCCAGTAGTCTCTGATAGATGTGAACTTCGGCTCTTTAGTCATGCTGATGTTCACCTTCTGTGTCTTGATCAGTCCACTCATGTCCGGGATTTCCAATGGCGGTCTTTCTATATCGCGTGCACCTTCTGACTCTGGTATATTGATATTGCGCGGATCATCTTCATCTTCTTGTCTTTCATGCTCATCATCCTCAGCTAAATTATAACAGTCTATCGAATGTTCTTCATGTTCTTTCCATTCTGAGTGTATGTTCGCAGGACTGTCATCTGTGCCAAAGAATTCTTCCCTTGACATATCTTCGCAAGGATAATCTGTTCTAAATACACGTTCCTTGATTATTTGCAATGCCTCATGTATCAAAGGGTTCTCATCCTCGAAACTGAAATCTCTCTGGAAGTTCGCAGTTAACGTTTCCCAATCTGAGGTTTCCCTGCGTAACTCTAGGTCTAGATACCATTTCTTTGGAATATCCTCTTCCAAAGTATGCACAAACAAGTGCACCCACTCTTCAGGTGGCCTTTCTTCCCATGTCTGCGAACAGACTTCCACATGCTGGCTAGGGTCTGTCTTCCCGTTGAACTTCTCAAAGGGTAAGATAACCCTTTCTGCGAACCGAATCTGCATCTTTGTTCTGCATTGCTCCCAAGTGATCAATATGTGTTTGTGCGAAGCCCATCTGGCAGGTATGCCACGGAGTGCCATATCCAATGCTGGTAACCTGTGCTCTTTTGGAACTGCTACAATATAGTCTTGAATAAAAGTATAAACGTTAGCAGAACCATCAAATGTAGGGATCGGACTTACCTCCTTTCCAATCCAGCGCAATGATTTCGTGACCTGTGCGCACCTTCTAGCTGACACTTCGTGCATGCGATTCTGCCAGTTTTCCAGTCCAGCGTCGGAGTCAGAAACGCAGGATCTATCGCATCTCCAACTGAGTGCACCGTCCGCAGTAGGATTAATGTAATCCTCCTGGTTCTCAGTCATCTGGTACAGTCGATCCAAATCCTGGGCCTTAGATTCCTCCTGAATCGGCTCGCTATATCTGTCCCCATTTGCAGGATCCAATGGTGCAATAACCCGCAGATGCTTGCCTTCGAATACCATCTTCTTTGTTTTTAAATTTATAATGGCTAAATTTTCAATAGCCCAGTCAATTCCTAACAACACAGGAAAGGGCTGGCTATCGTCAACAATCTCGATGACTTCAAAGTCCACATGGCTTTGTACTCCATCAATATCAACCACAACATTGGCTAATAGGCCAAATGGTATAACTTTCTCTTGGTTGGCCATTCTCAACTGGACAGGTGACCACGATAGCTTTGCTCAACCCATCTGATGCCATGTCTGCTCGGTCAAGACATTTACTTTTGATCCCAGATCAAGGATAACTTCGTCCATCTCAAAGTCTCTTATCTGCACAGTGAGCCTCATTTCTCGGCCCAACCTCTTCTATTTCTTTATATGATGTAGTGCGCCATCAGAAGTTTATGCTTCTGTCTGTGGTTCATATAGATTTATGAGCTTCTCCAGCTCTGCTATCGCGTTTTCATTTTTCAGCAGCTTCATGCAGCTTCTTAGGAACTGCGCAACAAAGGTGCTAACATTCATTATGTGTCTTGTCTTATCATACACAGCAGGTGTGTCTTCAACACATGGTACTTCGCTGCGCAGCGGAATCCTTGGTGATTTAGGTGCTGGTTCTCTGAAAGTATCCCGCGCGTCAACAAAAGCTTCTTTGTTCTTCTTCAGATCTAGAGCAGGCGTCTTTCTTACCCATATTGTTTCGAGAGGGCTCTGCTTCGCATGAGCCTCTCCTGAAGTGGAAGCCTCTGCTCCCCTATCACGGCATGTCTCCATGCCACTGCATGTGACTACTTTAATGCTAGGATCCGCAGGTCTGTTCTCTGCTACGATCCACTGGATGTTCGGGGCTGGCGCGTCTGTCCTTCTTCTTTTCTGCATCTCTACCTCTAGCACCGGGCAATCTTCTATCACGTGCTCAAATGATTTACAATAATTACAGGTGGTGCATGGGTTTACATAGTCTCTGGATACATGACCTGGCTGGCCACAGTTATAGAATATGACCCCGCCGCGGCCTCTTCCTTGTGCCGGGCCGGTATTTCTTCCTCTACAGCGGTATCCACCACCATGGCCTCTGTAGACAGGTTGATCATAATGCGTGTTTTCTTGCTTTGGCTGGTTATCTTCTTGCACTTTGTACAAGCCAGTGCCTCTCATTGAATCCATGTCGCGCTTTCTTTCATTCATTAGTTCATAGGCGCGGCAGTTGGATTCATCATGTCCAACTGATTTACAAAAATTACAATATAGGTTCTTAGGTGTCTTCACATATTTCTGTATTAGGTAACAATCTTCAGGTCTATGACCAGTAGTTTTGCAGATCTCACACCAAGGTGCCTGGTTCTGATTGATGGGGTTAGGTGCACCACTGCCGAGATAGTCGCGGTATAGGGGACAATGCTCCCGGTCATGACCTTCTCCTTTGCAACTCATGCACCAGATCTCGTGACGAGGTTCATATCGCTGCTCTTTTCCATTCTTCATGCTCTGTAGCTCCAGTGTCATGGTGGTAAGCTAGTTCTGAATCTGCATCATCCCAGAACTAGACTCACCAATCAGCGAAGCCTCCAACTTCATCGCGATCTCTAAGGCCTCTGCCTGCGACGTAACCTTCTGCTACATCAATGGTAATCTAATGTGGGGTAACAGCGCGACAATGAACCATTCCTTGTGCTGATTTGGAGCTATAACAAAGCTTACTTGGTCCAAGAGTGTCTTGAACCTCTGGTCGAATTCCCAGACCAATTCAGTCGGTCTTTGTTTGATTTCCTTCAGCTCAGTTATACACTGAGACTCATACTTTGGTTTCTTGAACTCTGCTATCAGTGCAGCTTTAATCTCTGCCAGGGTCCTGGGCTGCGTGGTAGAATACTTCATGAACTAGTGCAGTGCTCTATCTCTGAATGTGGTAATAAGCTGGGCTTTCTTCTCATCATCATCCCGGATCTGTCTGACACTCCAGATAGCTTCACAAAGAAACCAGTGCTGGTCAGGATCTTCTAGACCCGTCCCTTTGAATATAGGAAACTTCATATCTGTTAAGTCAGTACCTTGTTTTTCCAATTTTTGGTTTGAATTGCACTTTATTTTAAGTTATTCATTTTCTTAAACTTGATTTTTCCTCCTTAGTAGGTTTTCCTTAGGGTTTATATAAGATTTTTGGTCTTTCTTTTAAATTTTTAGATTTTAAAGCTTTATTTTGGTTTTTGATGAGGGGTTTTAAAAGTTCATTATATCAAATAAGAAGCTCATAGATCTTAGTCTAAGTGAGGACATGTACAAGTCTATTCCTGATAACCTCAAAATCCCATGCAAAATGCTATAAAGTTGTTTAAAAGTCACAAATCAGGGTTGAAGTCTTTCTTGTAGCGCTGGAGCCGAAATTCAACAAGGAAGTGCTACAAGAATATCGAGATCACAGATTCTTCCTATTTTTCAGCAAAATTTTGGCACACACGGGCTAGTGAAGGATTAATTATGGATTTCAGAGGATTCATGACGTGTTGATGTAATAGGCATCATGATTTCAAATGCTTGCACGTCGTGAGAAGGTCGGGTTCATCATCAACACAGGTGGAGTTCAGTTTGACATCTATCCACATGATTTCAGGTAATGTGGCACGATGTTGTTATCTATAAGCTCATTTAAAGACAGAATATTTAATGAGATAACCATAGCCACTTGAAAAGGCCGAGCACCATTGCCAATTGGACAAGTAAGAAGCGTTGAGGGCATCACGGAAATTAGGGCTTCGTGATTCCGGGGTGGACTGCTAAATTGAAGATTGTGCGACATCTGGATAACAAAGCTGACTCATCTGACAGTGGAAGTCGTGATTTCAAACAACCACCTTGGAGCAATTTACAGGTATTATTAAAAAAAACCCATATGACAGCAGATTTGGGGCTTTGTCGCTTGAGCCCACTCTGTTCAAATTAATCAAAGGTAAGGTAAAATTGGGTTCTTAAACGTGATTTTAACCCGAGAAATAGCTATCTGTTGGTGAGCCGCGTCATCAGTTTGAAGGAGGGTTGAAGATGATAACCTCGTTTTTATATTTAACCTTGCCAGTGCTCCGAATAAACCTGTATAGTCAATAGTGTTGTTAACTCCCAGAATCTAGCTTCTGTTCACAAAAAATACCAGAGTATATATCCAATTTACAAGTGATTGAAGCATAATGGGCAAGAGTGGCAAAATAAATAGGGCTGAGCCAACAGAGGTAGCATGGGTTGAAAAGCTACCAGAGTGTGTGGAGTTATTCAAACAAGCTGGCTGGATGGATTTCTTCAGAAAAATTGATGGATATAATGCACAGGTATCCTGCAGGTTTGCTCAAGGTTTCAAGAATGATATGGTGGTCTTCGATACCCTGAAGTTCAAGCTGACAGTCAAATTAATTGCAGAAGCCACAGGAATTAAAGATGAAGGTGAACATTGGTTTAAAAAGTTGCCCTTTGATTTTGATCCACAGAAATACCTCTTACCCAATATCATACCTGATTGGAACAAAGGTGTGCTAATCCAAAATGTTAAGAAAGAATGGGTGGAACCAATTAGAATTTTACAGAGTTATGTTACCTGTGAGGGCAGGTATGCCTTCGTATACAAGTATCATTTTAGATTTCTTCAACACGTGGCTGGAATATCCAAAATGAACTTACCATTTTTCTTCCTGAAGAGTTTGCAGAAAATGGCAAACAAGATGAAAGGTCCAGTAGATTCTTCCTCTCAATCCATTTTTCATCATGGATTAATCAAATTGATTGTTAGTACTGCCTTGCAACAGGAGGGAAAGACCTGGGACTTTTTTGTTTTTTGGTCTGGTTTTGAAGATAAAAAATCCAAAAGACAAGCAGATAAAGGCAAAGTCTTACTCAGAAAATTAGGTCATAAGCCCAAATTGGAAGACAAAGGAAAGATCAAAATTGAAGAATCAGCAGAGCCTGTAAAGGAAGACAGTGAACAAAAGACACCTTTGGCCAGCCCTAAAAGCAAGTTCACACTGTTTGAAGACAAAAAGGAACTGCCTGAAAAGAATCCAGCACCTGTAGCAGATCCTCGGGAGGAGAAAAAGGTTGACATTAAAATGGTTCCTGTAGCTAAAGAAGAGATCCACATTCAGCCAAGAAGTCCCATCACAATTCTGTCAGATAATGAAGGATATCTGTTAGAAGAAGAATAGCCTATTTCTGAGATAAAAGTCAAAACTGAAATTGAAGAAGTTCAAGTTTCAGATGGCAAAACCACAAGGCCTAACAGGAAAAGAAACAAGCTGGAAGTGGTGGAATTAGCTGCTATTCAGTACCAAGGGAAAGAACTGAAGATGATGGGAGAGGCAACTACATTCTGGAGACCTAAAACTAGGTCGAAAAATAAGTTGAGGTTAAATATGAAGAAGTTGTTAAATCCTAAATTAAACACAGATAAGGTGACTATCTTAGATGAAGGGTCCATGGATGATGACAAATCAGAAATAGATAAATTGCAGCCATGTTTAAAAGAAGAGATTAATTCAGTGGAAGCAGCAGGTGAAGAAGATCCAAAGCCCAGCATTGAGGACACTTCTGAGAAGCTGTTGATAGAAGAAGCAGAAATCTTCAAGAAGTTTGACATTCCTTGGAAACCTAATGAAGATCAAGATTCTGCAATAGATAAAATAGCTAATTCTGACAGGGAAAACTTACAGAAGACTGTCAAGCAATATAAGCACCAAATGAATTATATGCAGGACGTCAACGATGGTTTGATGATGGCCAATAGAATATTAAGAGAAGATCTCCAGGATGTTCATGACAATTTTCAGGAACTAGTGGTTGATGCAAAAGAAGCACTTAAAAGGAAAAGGGCTGCTAATAGTCAATGCACTTAGCTGGAAAAAACAGTTCGAGATTTACAGCAAAAAAACAAAGAACTGACAAAAAGGATTAATGACATGGAGAAGGAACAAAAGAAGGCCAAGAAGAAAGAACAAACTCCAGATGGTATCGCCCTCTTAGCTGAGGTGGCAAAGGACCTATAAAATAGTTATGCTTTACTTAGTTATCATTAAATAGCAAACTGATATATTAATGAAATGTTATTTTTAGCATATTTTGTAAATGTAAATATTCTCTCTTTACTTTACCTCAGAGAGAGATGGAAAACAGTTAGGGTTAGAGACCTAATTGATTTTGGAAAGTATAGTATTTAGAGATGTGAACAAGTCATGGGAGGGGTTCTGATTTTTGGGGACAGCAGGAGGCCTGCAGTTTGTATTGTACCTTCAAACTTGTTCAGCAGATACATACTGTGACTCTTATGAGCATTAGCTGATGAAATAATGAAACATATGACATTTTCTCCTTCATTTTGTTTGTGATTGGCTTTGTTGTTAAGCTTGTTTAGATTCTTAAATGGTAAATTCATTGCTAGTTGATGTATATTTTCTGGTGATGCTTATATTTTATGTATGAACCTCGGCACATTCTTTTTGTGGGATCTTTTGTGATATATTATGCATCTTTATCAGTTTATGCTTATGATTTAGTTGTTACTTTTCTATTGGATGTATTCCCTGACTGTACCCAGAGCTTACAACCATTTAAATCATATTCAAAAACCCTAAAAACTTTGTCTTATTTATTGAGATTACTCTTGAGATTGTGTTAGCTTGTTTCCTTAGCCTTAGAAACAATTTCTGGCACAAACAATATCCATATGGGCCATGGCTCTAGGGGTAGGTATAGCACTCGAAGGGGCACCTTGAGGTGTGCCCTGAGGGGTGCTAGGCTGTCGTACAGGACTCTGCGCAGTAAAAATGAATGGGCGTATAGGGGTAGATGTACTAGGCTGCGTATTCGGCGGGGTGGGCTCTGCAAGTGGCGGGTTCTGAGGGGTAAATGGGGGTACGGCTTCATTTTCAATATCAGAAGGAATCTCAGTATCTACATGGAGTCCAGAGCCTCCAGGATTCTTATTGAACTTGTATCTTTTCCCACTTCTTAAGTTGTGAGTATCTTCATCGGAATCACTATAAATATTATTTACCATGACAACTTGAAAAGATTACTGCATTCTTAAAACACCTTTCTCGGCTAACAGCATCTTAATGTATAGACTGAGATTGTTCAGGAACTTACCTTGGAAACCTCCAAAAAAGTGTGCCTCTGCTTGGCTGTAGGATTTGAGTGTATCCACAGCAAACTCTGTGACAAAGCCTTCTAGCATATGATCAACCCAAAAGTCCACTGCGCGCGTCAATGCGCTGTCTATTGCTTTGAGCTTTGATATGAGCTCAGGATTCCACTCTGTATGAACGCCTCCTTGAAAAAACAGGTTTTCTTTTCTGCGAGCCGCGAGATCCACGCGTACAGCTCGTCCGGAAATGTAGCCCAGAAAATTTCGTGAATGTCGTCCAACAGATATCTATCTGACCATTGTGTGTCGCTTGGACGTGGATGTCTGTTCTCTTGTCTTTTAAAATCTCTTATGGTCTTATCCCACCAAGCCTAGATTTCTGTCTTCTCAGGATGCCAGTTCAATGCACTTTCCGGGAGCTCAGACTCTTCGTCACTCATCACGACTAGAACTCATCACGGATTCTAGCACGGCAACGGAACCATTTGTTGGCTATCAAATGTTGACCAGAGGTTTTATGAAGACCCAGGTTCTGCGCGGTTACCTTAAACCAACAAAACCCCTTCGCACCGGCCCTTTCAGCAACAACCTGCGAGCAGGCTGAGGTCTCACTCGAGGTGTTTCTAATGGGGCACTGCGGACTCAGATTTCCACAGTGAGTGATGAGTTGATGACTGTGATGAAGTTCGCGGCAGCGAACCGGCTGTACGCTGCGACGGTCGGACTGCGCAGCGATGGTCAACACCGCGGCCCGCACCACTATCTTCTACCTTACTGTGGGACTTAAAGCTCCACTACGAGCACCGCTGCTTGACTTCCTACACTTGGACTATTTGCAAAATGCTTAAAGCAATGAGCTAAATATCACTCATCCATTCAGTCATACACTTAACTAACTTACTACTTAATGCTCACTCACACACTTAGTATGTTACTATTTTAAGCATAACCCTCAGGTGCGGGCTAACTATTATACATTCGTCGACTGCAACCATTCAAATACATGAACAACTTTCCCCATGCTCAAGTAGATGATAGATTTACTGTCCCTAGAAGCAAAGCTAATATTAACTATACATTCATTCATGCAGACTTAACATATCATTCCATACTCTCTTGATGGCGAATGCATATAAAAGCCTTCTCACAACAGATTGTAAGCAAATATCCAAACATTCAACTACAGAAACAGATAAATATAAACACACATATAAGCATTCAGTCACACAACACTCTATTTAACGTGGTTCACTTCCCCGGATGGAAAGCTGCGTCCACAAGAACTGTGTTTGATATTTATTTTAAGGAAGGGTTCACAGTTCTTAGCCGCGCACTCAGTTGCGGCTCTCTTCTTGCTCAGATAGGTCTCTATGCACTCAACTGCAAAGCCTTTACAATGTTTTCTTGACTCAAAAGATATTACAATACAATATGATCACAATGATCTACCTCTCTCGTCTTGAGCAACCCATCCTATACAAAAATGGTCTTCTTAAATATATCATGCCCGAAGGTCGTGTCTTTACAACATTGAAGACTGAAACCCTTAGGGTTTCCAAACCACTACAGTCCCTATGAACCGTCATGCAGGCTTTTGGTAGCAATTCTGCTGTCGTGGCAGTCCTCCACGTCTTAGATCCGTCGCTTTCAGCCTTCCTGTTGTGCGCACACCAACAGGTCATCCACTTCGAGCCGCCCTTCCACTAACTGACTTTTGCGACTGGCTCAGCTCCCAGTCACTTTCCCTGTAGTTCGTCCGTCCTCTAATGGCCACATACAACTGGATCAGCTCCCAGTCGCTTTCCGTCCATCGTTTTCCTCTTAACGGTCACGTACCCTGCTGCACGCCAAACTGTCACTTTCTCGACTCGTCCTCTGCTTAACAGACTCGTACAGTTGGTCGCCTTCCTGATCTACTTATGCCTGCAACTTGGCATCTTTTCAGCAGTCTTACCAAAAGTAGACCATCGCTGGTCTATCCGCTATATCTGGCCATCCTCTGTCCAGTACACACTTTACTGGTTCCACTTGGCCTACTACCTTTGCAGCACTGAAACTGCGCAGTGCTGATCTTCGTGGCATCCTTCAAAACTTGGTACTGCGCGCATCTTCGCAGCACTCCCGATACTTAGGCAAAATTCAATATTCTGAACTACGCACAGCTCAGGTCCATCCAACATCAAAAATGTCACCAAAAATGGCCCTATTAGGCCAGGCCCAACACAGAAGTGTCGTCATTGATATTGTAAGTGTCATAACTTATACTTGATGGGTTATTAGACCACCTTGATGGGGTTGGCCCTGTATGAGTCATGTGGGTAAAAGGGTTATTAGACCACCCTAGTGGGGGTCGGCCTTGTCAGCATTATGTTATGTGGTTAAGTTGAGGCTGACCTAGTAAAGGTTATTAGGCAAGTCAAGTCATGTATAAATAGAGTGTGGGAGGCACTCTATTTGATCATTCACTTTCTCACTCATACTCTCATTGGAGAGTGGCGCACTTGTGGAGGAGGAGAAGCTGTTGCTAGGAGGACTATCTCTTGTACTTGGGTTGTATCATTGCTCTATCTATCTCTGAGGAAGTTGTGGAGTTTTTTGCCTTTATGGTTTTTCCCAGTGAAACTATGTGTGTCTATTGTCTCTTGTGTGCTTGCATTATTATGTCCATGTTTGATATGCTATAGATATGTTGTACATGTTGTTCTCTCGGTTAAGATCCTAGATCAGATTGAAGTAAATTTCTGAAAAACTAACATAAGGTCCATGCCACATGGACTCAAACTTTCCTGCCCCCAACTTATCATGCTTTTGGTCATATGTGAGGACCAAATCTCCCTCACTGTAGTTGCGAGGTTCTACCGACTTATCGTACTGCGCTTTGATGTGTTCCTTATGAGCCATGTTGGCAAGAGCGGCATCACGGCGAGTCTCATCGAGTTTAGATAGGTAGAGGAAGTGTTCTTCCTCAGCACTAGTGTTTGGGAGAAGTTCGATAGCGAGCTTGAGAGACGGAATCTCGCAGTCAATGGGAAGGACTGCCTCCAGTCCATACACTAGTTGGAAGGGAGTAAATCCAGTGGTGGTTTTAACGAAGGTTCTATAAGCCCAAAGCGCGAAGAAGAGCATATTATGCCAATTGGCCTTGTGCGTACCCACCATACGTTGGACCATAGTTTTCAAGACCTTGTTAATGGCCTCGACCTATCCGTTCGACTGAGGGTAGTACGGTGTTGAGTTTTCATGGTGAAAACCCAATCTGTCGCTCAACTCGTCAACCATATGGTTCATAAAGTGAGAACCATGGTTAGTAACTATCGCTTGAGGAACTCCAAACCGCGCTATTACATGATTAAACATGAAGAGTACGGCGGTCTTGCTGTCGTTTGTGTATGTAAGCATTGCCTCGGCCCACTTTGTAAATTAGTCCACAGCTACAATGATGTAACTATGCCCCCCAACCAAGGTAGGCTTACAATGCATGAAATCGATGCCCCATTTAGCGAAGGGGCCAACGGCAACAACCGGGTGTAACGGGGTGGGATGGGTGCGCTTTTTCGTATGAAAATGTTGACATGGAGGACATTTTTTAACGTCCTTGATACAATCTTTGAAGATAGATGGCCAGTAATATCCTGCACGCAAAATATTCTTTGATGTAGCCATCCCAAAGAGGTGACCGCCACATGCCCCAGCGTGACAGTCATTCAGAATGCGTTCAGCCTCATCATGAGTTAGACAACGTCAAAGGATAGAATCGATGCTAGGATGGTACAAAGTATCACTGATAATCAGATAGTACTTTTCGTGGTGGCGTATTCGACGACGGTCATCATGATACAATTCGAGGTTGAAGCGTTGGGTTTGAAGATACAATGTGATATCTCCATACCACGGATCAGACGTATTGATAAGAAACAATGACTCATCTGGAAATGAGTCATTGGGCTCAGATTCTACGTCAATACGGGGAAGGTCGTAGATGAGCTCAGGGAACACCAAAGACTTTTTCGACTTGGCTTTTTCGAAAAGAAGATCGAATTCTTGCAGTATCACGATCCAGCGTCAATACTTGCACCGAAGCACCTGACGATTCAAAACGTGGTATATGGGGTTCGAATCAGCAATGATAGTGGTGGTGTGGAGCAAGATGTAATGGTGGAACTTCTGCACGGCAATGACTGCCGCGGGAGCGAGCTTCTCAACATGTGAATAGCGAGTTACAGTGTCAATGAGACCTTTGCTGGCATAGTATATCACATGTTCTTGGGAATTTTGGTCTTCTTTTACCAAAACCATGGAGATAGTGGTCTCGGAAGCTGCGAGATATAAAATGTAATCTCGATAGTAATTCGACGGTTGGATCACAGGGGTATGCGTGATGGCATGTTTCAAACTTTCAAAATATTGTTGAGCTTGATCATCCCAGATGAATGGGACGTCTTTTTTCATCAATCTCATATAACCCTATGTCTTTTGAGCGAAATTACAAACAAAACGCCTTAAATAAGTCGCACGTCCTTGCAGACTCTGAAGTTCTGTAATGTTGGTTGGAGGTGGAAGAGCGACGATAGCTGACACCTTCAAGGGATCAATGCGGATCCCATATTTTAAGATGATGAACCCTAAGAGGCATCCAGACTCGACAAAAAAATACACTTATGAGGATTCAAACGGATACTGTACCATATGCATCTGAGGAAAACGACCGTCATATGATCCAAGTGGAACTCACGCTGCTTCGAGTGGGCAAGGAGGTCATCCAAGTAAGGCTCCACAAAGTCCTTCACATCGTGGAAGGTGTACGACATGGACCATTGGAATGTGGCACCAGCGTTTTTAAGACTAAATGGAAGTTTACGATACGCAAACGTTCCCCAAGGGCAAATGAATGCAGTCTTGTGTTGGTCAGCGGGGTGGATCTCAATTTGGTTGTATCCAGAAAAGCCATCCATGAATGAAAAAATGACACTTCCAGCACAATTGTCGATAATCTGGTCAGTAAAGGGAGTCGAGTAGTTGTCCTTGGGACAAGCTTTGTTGAGATCCTGATAGTTGACACAAACACGAATGGTACCCTGTTTTTTAGTAAAAGAGACGACATTTGAGACCCATTTTTTCAATGGGACAGGATAGATGAAGCCGGCCTTCAAGAGTTTTTCAATCTCTGCCTTGATTGCCGCAGTCTTCCGAGGGTGTACCAGTCGCAACTTTTAGTAGATAGGTTTGATGTCGGGATAGGTTTTAATCTCATGTAAAACAATGGAGGGGTCTATCCCAGGCATCTCCTCGTAGGTCCAAGTGAAAACTTTTCGAAATCGCTTGAATAAGGCTGTACAAGCAATGACTTCTTCAGGGGAACACTTCTGGCCTAAATGAATGTGTTCCACTACACCAAGGGTAACCGAAATGTCTATCGAGGTGGTGGATTCGATGTTGGCTAAGTTGCCTTCGGAGTCCGTTTGACACATGAGTATCATGGACTGATACCCAGAGTAGATATCCGGTGTCACGATGGTGTGAATGTTGTTCTCCACAGTATCCAGCATGGGAAAAGAAGATGAATGATGATGGAGGTCTTCCCATGGAGGATCATCTGCGCTCATGATTTCCATAATGGACTCGTCAAAATGAATAGTCTGTAGCAGAAGATCGGATGATGTCCGTTGTAGAGAACAGGAAATGGAGGCCACAGCTAAGTGGTCCTCTGGCGCTGATTGGATAGCCTCATACATGAGTTCAGCAGGTGATAGAGGCATAGTGTCTCCAATCAGGTGTGTGGTGGCTTCATCAAGTACAAGCCATGAATCAGTGGAGTTGGGGATAGATGAAGTCTGCGAGGAGATCATGTTCACCATGGCAACATGATTTGGGGGATCTGAAGTAGGAAAGACGCCCATAAGGGATGAATCCTTAAGGAGGCCTACCCCCACACTCTCATACTTTTGCGAAGATTATCCAATCGAAGGAACGTTATCACCCGGATGAGAAGTGGTGTCAAGTGTATAGAAATCCTGTTGGTCGACTATGAAAATTCAACCTTTATGGGGGAATTGTACTATGCGGAAGACAGATGATGCGACCGCAGTCATGGCGTAAAACCAATTACAACCAAGTAGAATGTTGTAATCTAACAGGGTAGTGACCACTTCCATGTTAAGGATTGCAGTCTTTCCCCCCAGCTCGACTAGTAAAGCTGGTAACAGCCCATGAGGTTGAAAGCCATGTTCGTCGAAGGCTCTCAAAGTGGTAGGAGAATGGTTCAACTCGGGAGAGCCAATAGCCCTCCAACAGGAAATCGACATGACTGACGTAGAGGCTCCTTCGTCCAAAATGGTACGATGGATTATCTTCCCAGCAATGTTTGTGGCAACTTGAAATGCCAGTTGATGGGAGAGCCTCGGTTTGAATTACTCTAGCCAAAACATAATGGTGTTCGACGAATCCGGGTCAACTGCACCGATGGCAGCGAGGAGAGTCTTGCGCCGATTCGGATAGTTTTGCAAGACTTCGAGCATTCACATAGCACAAGGAGCTTGTGCTAGGTCCTCTACAATGTTGTATTTTTTAGTAGCCCAAGCATTAGGATTGAAAACCAATTTTCTAATTGTTCTCTTGGGTGGACACAACACTGACTCGAGACAAGGCTTCTCTATGGTGAGAGGAGCCGCCGGTATGGTGACGTTGGGCATCGAAGTGGAAGCTTTTTCAGTATCACTTCCAACAGGTTCTTTGGCGGGAACGGAGTCATACGAATGAGAACGGGTGTTCAAGTTGATAGTCTCATTACGCACCATGAGAACATGTGCGGTGGTGGATGCTTCTCCTTGGGAAGAAGAAGTGTGAGCGATCGACAGCTGATTTTGAGTAGGGAAGGGATCGTTGAGAACTGCGGGTGTGGGTTTTCCCTTAAGAAACTTTTGAACTTAGTCTCTATGGGGGCACTCCTTAGAAAAGTGATCATCACCACACAGTAGGCAAGGATACTTCAGCTTCCTTTTCTGTTTGGTATCATCAGGGGTGCTCTTTTGTTCCTGTTGGGTGGAATATTTCTTAGGTTTCCCCTTGGTCTTCTTCTTACCAGCAGAATTTTGAGGTGAAACTAATGAAACAGAATTCACTTCTTCAGTGACAGCAGGAGTGGATGATTTGGTGGTGTCGTGACCAGCCTGTGTTGGTGATGGGGAAGAAACCTGGGGGTTCGACGAACCAACAATCTGAGCGGAAGGCTGGGTGTGAAGGGATCCAATGATGCCATCTGCTTGGGGTCCCTTGGGTGGTTTCACAGGGTCGTAAGTGTTGTGGGGCATGTTGGGAAGAATATCAAACAATGTGCCAGATTGGGCATAGACTAAGTCTAGAAAATGGGCACAAGCAATGGCTTGTTCTTCGGTGACAGCGCCTCCCATGGCAACATCTCGTGCTATGGTTGGTATGAGAGACTTCGTAAACCAATCTGCTAGGAGATGATCTGGAATAGGAGCCTTAATGAGACGTCGTCTCCTCCACCACTCATGTATGTGATCTGAGATATGAGTAGCGGTGTTTTGACGGAGCGAGGTTAAAATATTTGTATCGGTTTCATACCGTATAAGCAGCTGGAAATGAGTCAAAAAGTTCATAGCAAGAGAACCAAAATCAGGAAAAGAATGGGGTGGTACTTCAATATACCACTTGGCAGCCGAACCAGTGAGATTCCATTGGAATAACCGAAGATGGATCAAGTCGTCCATCAGGGAGTTGGATGAACACCATAAGTGGTAAGTCATCACGTGGTTTTTAGGATCCTCACCCGGCTTACCATCAAATTTTGAGATATCTGACGGAAGTTTTACCAGAATGAGTGGCCAATTCGTTCCATGGTAAATAGGATCCTTAGTTAAACGAGACAGGTCAGGTAGATCCAAAGTAGCCAAAAAGGGCAGCTGCGGATTAGGCTGCGAGTACAGATAGTACGGATAAGGCGTATAAGGACCTATCGAACCTTGTATTGACTAACCATAGGGTGTTCCAGGAGGAAACTAGCCGTACGGGTATTGGCCACCCGGACCAAATGTGGGTTCACTGCCATAGTAAGGTGGTCCATAACCATAATAAGGTGGCCCATTACCATAAGGTGGGGGCCCGCCTCCACCGCCAAGAGGGGGTGGGTCGCCTCCAAATGGTGCGGGTCCGCCACCACCACCAGGGTAGGATGGGCCACCACCGCATCCGTCGGGAGGAGGTGGTGGTCCACTACCACCACCGGAATAGGACAGGCCTTCACCACCTCCTCCAAGAGGGGGTGGTGGGCCACTGCCACCGCCGGAAGGGTAAGAGCCTCCTCCGCCACCTCCACCATAGTAGTGTGGGGGTCCACCACCACCACCACCAGGATGAGAAGGTCCTCCACCACCACCACCGGGAGGGGGTGGTGCTCCTCCTCCACCACCGGGATGAGATGATCCTCCCCCACCTCCGTCGAGAAGGGGGGTAGTCCTCCACCGCCTCCACCAGGGGGGGGTGGGCCATGATGACCGAAGTGGGGTGGTCCTCCGCCAGAAGGTAGATGTTCGCCTCCTCTAGAGTTATGTGGGGGCCCACCGCCTCCAATGGGAGGTGGGGGTGGACCAAACGGGGGTGGAGGGACTTGAGGGACTATAAGTGGGGATCCATGTTGTAAAACATTTTGCTATCCCCATAGAGTGTAAGGATTACCAGGGTAGGGTACCCCATAGAGTGCGTTTCCGGGATTAAGTTGACCTGGAACAGGGTTAAGATGACCTGGATACGCTTGACTCGATGGAGGTTGAATTACGTTGGATGACCCCCCGACATGGGATAGTCCCGAAGTGGAAGGTCCAGGAGGTAAGGAATTTCCAACGAAAGGCCCAATGGGAACTCTTGCTGCAGTATTATGGTTAAGAGATGGGGGTTTCCCCCCAGTAACAACTTGTTGACCACTGGGTAAAGGTTGACCCAACACTGGCTGTTGATTATTCACCATAGCATTACCACTACCCGCAAAGAAGGTAGGGGGTAAAGAGTATCCTCCCCTCGAAGTTTAGGTTGGGGGAGGAGCAGGTGACGTAATTGTGGTAGTCACAGGTGTGTTGGACTGTTTTCCTTCAACAGGTTGGGTAGTGGGAGGTACCGAACTGGTCTCCTAACTAGGGGATGCATGTGAAGGAATGGATGGTTGACCAACTTCAGCAGTGGTCACGTGTTGCATGGCTGATTCCGGTGACTCGAAAGATAAAACACGACTTGGGGGTGGTCGGTCATCGAACCTTATTTGAAAGTTTCGATTTCAAAATTCCTCACCCATAGCACGTAAATGAGCCAATTGCCCACGATAAGGTGCTAAGTGGTCGTCGGGACTAGCCCAACTGGGTGGGGGTGCAACGACAAAATGGGCCACTAGGTGGCCTGTAGAAGATGTCCAATAAGCTACTGAAGGACCAACAGCTGCTGTAGGGTCGTCCTGAGGTTGATTTATCCATTCCAACGATCCAGGCTCCCCCGGTGCAATGGGAGATAATTCTTGTGAAGTGGGGATTTGTGCTTCTTCACCCTGCGGGGGATGAGAGGCAGGTGAATCTGGAGGAGTATGTGGAAAAAAATGTCCTCCAATATTCAAAGTGGGGTTTTCCACTTCATGTGACCCGACCCTAGCTTGTGGATCCATCCTTACCCTCGAAATTACCTCATGATTAAGGGGATATTCGGGTGGCAAATTCTGAATCCTGCGAGACCTTCTCCAAGGAAAGTCAGCCAGAGTGACTAAAACAAAAAGTTTCTCCTAAGGAAAGCTAAAAGAAAAGCAGACCAGAAAAAACCCTAAACAAACTAAGGCCACAAGCAAACTTATGTTATAAGAGTGTATTCAACGATCTGGAACCTCACAGGATTGTCAAGGCTTCGCAACTCGCAATATACCGCAGGGTCCAACAGTAAAACGCGACAAGGAGGATTGGGATTGTACCCTTTCCTGAATACCCGATTACCTAGACGATACGTGCGTAGTAGCTCCCCGAGTGTTATTCTCAATGTATTGCTCCTCCAAGACGGCCAAAAGGTTAACTCAGTTGGTCTCAAGAATCCTATGGGTGTCTCCCGATATACGCAAGGTACATGGGAGCTCAAATATGTAGTGGTGTTGTCTAATGCACAACCGTTCAGCAAGAGACCTTCCAATATACTACCGAGTACATGATACACCCTTCGATATACGCCAAGTACTAAAGGTGACTTGGTGGGTATGTGAAGGAGCTCGATATACCGATAAGTAGGTGGAAGACTACAATACCCCCGGGATACAGTGCTAGCAAATGACAACAACTGCCATGCTTAACGACGCCAGAACACGTCTCTAACTTACACACAAGTTACTAAAAATTTTACCCTAGTTCTACCATTAATTTTATCTGGACGATTAGGTGAATGGATGAGGTGAGTACATAATCGTAAACATAATGCAGGCCCTAACTACATGCAAAAAGTACGCTTTTATTTCAATGAACTCTATGTATGGGAAGGAGAAATTTTCTTTTTCTTTCCAACAATTTTACCAAAGCAATGCAATGCAAGACAATCCCAAATCTACCAAAAAATGACTATGAAGTATTCGTTTTCCTTTTCAACGAAACATAAAAAAACACAACACTACTAAACCAAATCAAAACATGTTTTTCTTTTCTTTTTATCTTTTCAAAACGAAAATGATACTAAGTGATGAAAAGAGAGAGTTTCTAAGTAAGGTATGCAAAATTTTCACTTTCACTATGATAGCCTAAAAGCACAAAAACCAAAAGATACAATGCAATTTCCAAAGCATGGAACTACTTTTGCAAAACTTGATATATATCCGAATTTTTCAAGAAGATGAGCAACTCATAATTCATGAAAAACACAAATAATGCAATCTTCTTTCAACTTTTCCAAAAGATTCATAAATGATACATTCCAATGCTTATGCAATTCTTCAAATGAGCTTGAAAAATGACAGAAATAAAGTACTTTTGATCTTTCAGTGGATGTATCAAAATAACAATTTGACAACAACAATGCTTTTAAACATAAACACTGAACTGAAAGATTACTTGCAGCACTTTAATAACTCACAAAATCTCAAGAAGAGATGAGCACTCAATGGACCGAAAGTACACACAAACACTCAAAATCGATCAGCAACAAGCAAGACTAAAAGCAAGCAAAACTCACAAAGTGAGGTTTGGAAACCGATCCAATACAATGACCAGATCTGGAAAGGAGAGGAGGGAATGTAAGGATGAGTGGATGGAGGTGGGGGAGACGAGAGTGTTTGCCACTACCAAATCTCAAACTTGTCCAAGATGGAACCCAAAACAACTCCAGACAAAAACCAAACAACTCAATCACACAAAGCAAAAAGGAATCTCTGACTGGATCACACAGTACAGAGGGAGTCTGCACACAAACCAAATTCAAGACACAACTGGAGAGGGCATGCCTATATGGAAAAATGGCAGATCGGGGCACTTTGTGATCGTACACAGTGCGACATCGCAGTTCACTAGTGCAGGAAGTGCGACGGCGTCGCAGTAGACCAATGGAAGGGCTGCGACGACAGACCAACAAGCAAAGAACAGAGATCAAAAACCACACAGTATCACTCTGGGTACACTGACCAGGTGCGACAAGCGAGATCTGAGTTCAAAAATGAACCAATTCTCCAGATAATGAGCATAAAAAGGTATGAAAATGAGAAGTACAAACTCAAAGGAAGCTAATCAGACTCTTCAAAGTGAAGATCTGATGGTGAAATCAACTTCAAGAAGGAAATGACAAAATAGAATGGCTTGGCAAGAAATCAACTGTAAAATGACATTCAAATTGACAATTAGAAAGCAATGTTCCATCCCCAGTACGATCGCCAGATTTGTTTGATGGACAATCCACTCGAGCGGACGTGAGCCAGATCTCCCTAGCTCAAAGTGAGTCTAGAACAAATAATACAGACTACAAACAACTTTCCTAGATCTACTTAAGGATCAAGTACTAAATGCCTTACCTTAACTTTGCGGTCCTTTCTCCTGGATGCTACTCCACGTCCTGCGGTCGTCAGATCTCAACTGCAAAACCTGTCAAAACACATAGAACAATGCAAACGAGTAAAGAGCATCTATACAATAAGAGATCTAAGTAAACAGTTAAGCAGGTAAACTACACAATATCATCACACATAAACAATATTGGTGGAAAGCGTTTATATTATTGTAAATCAGGAAAGTACATAGATGAGAATAGACTACAACCAAGGCTTAGTGTAGTAGCCCTTCTCCATCCAAGCCAATTGACATCCTTCCAAGGAAGTGTGAGTCTCTCAATGGACAAGTTAGAGATCTCTCCAATGTGATTTCACCAGCATGTAGACACTATAGACTTCCTCCCTTTGGAGAGGGGTAGAGCTTCACTTATATAGGGCTAAGTGGATAAGATATGGATAGGGTAGGTTGAGATATGGTAGGAGAGAGATAGGGGATCCTTCGAAGAGATTAGGAACCGAGTGCCAGCTCCCCCAAGAGGTCAAGGATAAGGATACAAGTCAACAGGCTTCGAGAATGAGCCTGAAAGGCCTATTTTTGTCCATTAACTGACTTCGTCGCACCCTGCAATAGAGCAAGATGCGACGTCGTAGGTTGCATGAGTGCAGCCTGCGACGACCTCTCAAAACCTAGCATCAGTGCAATGGCATCATTTCCAGGCAAATGACTTACCCATTGAACTTTAGGGTTGTATACACTTAATCATCATGATGGTAGGATTTTAGGTGTAACATGGGGCTCGACTAGTATCTACTTAGCAACTCTTGGTTTTGCAGCCCTCCAACCTCATCATGCACTAATCCATCCTCCCTCTTTCTGGAAACAAGTGTGGGATACTTACGGTCTGCCCAAAGTTAATTTTTTCACTTGGGTTTTAGTCCACAAGAAAGTTTTAACTGGCGAAAATTTGATGAAGAGAGGAATTACAGCCCCTCATCACTGTCCTTTGTGTTGCATAGCATTTGAAACCTCGGACCACCCATTCGTGGACTATCCATTTTCTCTATAAGTCTGGTCTCTATCCTTGCTCGGGCTTAACGCAATTGCTCCTTTTCAGGTCAATGTATTTACCCTTTTCTCTACCTGGAAAGCAAGGTACCCTCACACGCTTAAAAGCAAATCCTCATGGACTAGAATTTGGCAGGCCTTACCCAAATATGTTTGCTGGAAAATCTTGTTGGCGAGAAATAAGCATATTCTTAACAACTTCAAGCTCTCTCCCTTGATCGTGGTAGCAAAGGCAAAGGCACTTCTGCAGGAGGCAGTAGTCAACCATCCTTCCTTCACCGATAACTCCCTACTCCCTAAAGAAAAAAAGTGGTTTGGCACATATTTGTTTAGGGACAGAAAAAAGATCACTGTCCATCCTTTCAACAATCCAGGGTGGCAAATCCGAGATTCGGATGCAGTATTTCAAGTATGGTGGAGGAATCAGGGTAAAGCCTCGATCTTCTTTGACGAGGCCTCAAAAGGAAATCATGGGATTGCAAGAGCAGGCAGTGTGATTTATTCAACGGATGGTCTTAGAAAAGATAGTTTCTACTGGGGTTTAGGAATGAGAACGAACAATCATGCTGAAATTCTTGGGATGCTAAAATCTTGTCAGATTTCCAAAGAAAATGGTTTCAAAGAAATACAAGTTTTTGGAGATTCTGAAATCTTGATAAAGATTCTAAATACGGATGATCAATTCAGCAATCCGATGCTAAAACTTTGCTAAGGCTGCACTATGTTTTGCGAGACTTCACTTCCTCCTTGTTTTTCCACATCCTGAGAGGATCCAACAAAGAAGCAGACGAAAAAGCAAACAAGGGTTTCCTTTTATCTCAAGGAACATACAGCAAGAATGATGATACACCCTCCTGGATCCCTATTCCATAGTTATGGTCTTGCCTTGATCAATTGTCTTGTAAGATCCTAATATGATATAATAGTGTCAAGTGGGCTCTCGAATATTTGTAATCTTGGTTGATCGGCTGTGGCTAACCGTTATTCAAACAAATAAATATAATCGTTTCAGTTTTTTTTTAAATCACATTTTTATGAGATATCTAATATTGGTGATGCACTTATTAAGCATGAAGCTGAGGGATTGGGACATATTTCATTTTTAAATCGTCATTCGATACAATCTTTTAAAGAGAAAGAAGGTTCATTGCAAGATAGTTGTAGTCAACCAATTTTTGATGAGATCAACATACCAATTTTTGTTGAAACTAAAAATGCTTGTTCTCGTCAGAATCACTTATGTGGGAGATCTAATTTTGGTAGTGATAATAAAATCTTTGTCGAAGAGTTTCCTATAACTAGTGATCACCAAAAACTTGCATCTTTTTCAATTGATTCACCTTTAGTTGATGACTCTTTTAACTAGGTTACTTCTTTCGATATTAGGCCATTGCCGATTCATTCACCTATTACATCATTTCATGGTCCTACTCTGTATTTGAAACCAATTCTTCAAGTTGTTAGTGTGACTAGTGCTAGTAATTTGATTTTGCAAGTTGGTTCTCCTAAGATATGTTTGCCACGTATGAATTTCATGTTGTTAGTCCATATTTTGCATTTTGATTTCCATGACATGATTGCAGAATGGCTTGAAGATTCTTATTTTAAAAGAATTTATGAAGTTGGTAAATATGTCTTATCATTACATGTAAATAGAATTTCAAATGGTAAGGATGACAGATTTCTTTTTAGTTTTTTCTTATTGACATGTCATTTCTAGTTGCTAATTCGAAATCTTGTCATTTTTGCAGGATTACAAATGCTTCGATGGTTCCACTGGATATTTCATTTTACTTTATTGTGTTGTATATTTGATTTCATTGTACATATGTATAGATTTAGTTTTAGAGATGCTTTCTTTTCAATAATGTGCAGTTCATAAGCGATATGGAAATTTTGGGATGAAAACGTGAGGACAAACTATTGTTCAGGGAAGTACACATGACTTTACTCTTTTTTTTCAATTGTTTTATTATCTTGCTTATTCTTTTATATGATTAGTCATATCATTTTTAGTCTTATTTTCCATTAAGACTTAACGGCAAAATGATTACATATGATCATTTGAAGCAAGAAGATTTGAAAAGGGTAAATTATAAAGAATGTGTTCATAATTTTTAATCTCTTTTCACATAAAGAACTTTATGAACATAACTCACTCATGTTGTAATTATCACCATAAACTGCACACTCTAGCATTTGTCTTTATTATTTTGGTTTTCTTGTTGTAATTAAGACTCAATAAAAGGATCTATTTTATCCAAAGATATCTTCCATTGATTTGACAAATGTTATCACGATTTTAATGAAAGATGGACTTTTTTATATCAACAATTAAACGATTTTTCTGAAACCTAATG
Source organism: Larix kaempferi (assembly GCA_027924585.1). Lineage (NCBI taxonomy): Eukaryota > Viridiplantae > Streptophyta > Pinopsida > Pinales > Pinaceae > Larix > Larix kaempferi. Next base: position 19,233,155 of record BSBM01000515.1, read on the forward strand.
ATGAATTCATTTTATCGTACTGACATGCATATTATCTTCGCATCTCTTGTTCCTATTTGTATTTGACCCTTTTGATGAAATTACTAAAATCTTAATCCTTTGTATCACCATATCATGGTCAAATTAAATATTGGGAGATTTGTCGTCATTCATTATGCATTTCATGATTTTGTGATTTCTACATTATTTGGTATAGCGCGTCTTATGGAATATGACCATATATCGATTTTCAAACTTTGAGTTCATTTACCTTCTTCGACGGTTAGTTTAATTTTCGGAAAAGTACCAATCTTTTTGCTTATCATTCAATATTTAACATCTTTGTGAATACTTAATTCTTTTTTTCTTTTGATTTGTGATACATACTTTTTGGTTGAAATTTCGATTTGATCAAGTCCTATCATGTATATAAGTTTTAGGTGTTTTGGTTAAATTAGTGTTTTTTATTGATTTCAAGACAGCTTGGTTTTCAATAATAGTTTTTATATTTATGAGTCTTTTGAATTTTCATTTTTCTTTCTTAGTTTGGTTAAAATTTTGGGGTTGTAAATAAATAACACTATGTTGGCACACTATCTTGTTTTTACATGCTTCTATGTTTATAAACCTGACAAGTTTAAAATGGCGATCCTTACAAAGACTCTCTTCTTTTGTCAAAATTTCGACCATGGCAAGATTAGCCTTGACTTTGAAAAATCTATTATGGAACATATTGATGGATTGGTTGAGTTACCCGACTATTATCTAGAATCTTCATCTTTCAAAATGATGTTATAATGTAGATGAGTTTACTTTCAAAGGAATCATTTTCCCTAGATTGAATTAAGTCAAGAATCGTAAGTTATTTTTAGACTTTTTACGCCATCCTTTGCTCTTTAGTGGGCCATTTAGATCTGCTACCCCATCCACTAAGTAATATTTATTGAGATTAACAATAACACTAGTATTATTCATTTTACATAACATTAATAAAACCTAAGGGGTTAACTAAGATACAGAAGGTCTCGTTATGAGTCGATCTGCTTATGATCATGGGTCCTATTGGATTGACATTGCCAATATCCGGTCACCAAGCCGGGGTAGTGGCTCTTGGTTTCAAAAATCAAGAGACAGGGGGTCTCATCACGAGCCAGCCTGCTCAATTTTCTGATAGTGCTTATGAATGACATTGTCATCATCTAGTTACCACGCAAGGACGATGGTCCTTAGTTAATGTCTTTAGTTATTGATTTAAAAAAAATGAAATCTGAGGAAAAAAAATTACTTTTAATTATATATATCTAGTGGATGGGATACAAGCATCTAAGTTAGGTTAAAAGGTTTATCCTATGGTATTGAGGCCATACCTATATACTACGTGTTCTATGACTTGTTTTGGTTAAGAGAAACTTATTCCTTGGAAAAATTTCTTCCTGCATTTGTAGAATAATCATTTATCTTTATAAGCTTTTGGATAATGGTCGGGATAGTTTGATCGATTTTGAAAGTTTTGGTTCAATCTTTCCCATATAAGCCAATGGCGGGATTAAGTTATGTGATTGGGAGTTTGACATTTGAAGAGGCTTTTATCATGTTTTCCTATATCTGTAATCTTCAGGTATATATGCAGAGATAACGGGTTCGCCCAGCATGTCGCCATTTGTTGGCCCCCAACAACTTCCCCTTTATTTTGCAAAATCAAGGGACCCCCATGTAAATTTTGTAAATATTTTGTTTTTGGTTTTCTTTTATCTTATCTTCCTTACTTTGGTAGATGGGTTCTTGGCTTTCTTTCTTCGATCCTTCGCTTTCTACGGTGCTTGTTCTTTGGCTTTGCTTTCATTGTATAAAGATTTGGTGATTTGGATATCTTTGTCGTTGGTGTCTTTTGGCCCTTTAGTTGATGAACAACACCTACCTAGTCTTACTTGAGCTTATTCAAGCTAATCATATCCTTCGGTTATGATTGGCTGGTTTTATATGATGCTTCGACAATTGTAACAAATTTTAGTTTGTCAATGCATTTGCGAATTAACGACCATTTTGGTAGATCATAATTAATTAACAAAAAGCTCAATTGTAATAATTATGATTTACGTCTTGAAAGAGTTTAACCAACATTTGAACATTGTATGATTAAATTAATGATTTCCGTTGACTAATTATTTTAGAAGGTCGTGCTTATTTATTTATTTCAAATTTTGTGACCTTTTACTAATAATTAATCTTATTAAAAAAATTCTTTTGATCACCATTTAAATTCTCAATTATGGGACCTGGTTACCTTTAATTTTTTTTAAGCAACGTGGGAATTTTAAAAAAATGGGTTTAATTCTTATTGAAGTGATTACTTTCCACTTAATTCTCGATCCATGGGGTTTTATTATGCATAAAACTCTTACAAAAGCAAAACACGTGGATAGACTAAATCATTTTATTTATTATGTATAATGTGATTTATTTCATGCCAAGTTATTCAACACATATGATAAAGATTGGCAAAATCTCAAATGGATAATGAAGGAAAAGTTTGTGAACGTGAAATCAATTGCATGGATTATCACGTTTTGATACCATGCTTCCACCTAACTCTGAAAAGATCTTGGAGTCTATACGCTAGCTTCACAAATACTATCCCCTTCAACGAAATTTATCTCATTGTTCCTCTTTTATGATTTTATTCATGTGCAAGATTATGATACTTGTTGAATATTTACTGATTATAAAATATTTAAAATGGATCTTTGAGAAGGATCGTTGCTTATAAAGATTATATATTGTGTCAACATTACCCAAAAATTACGATGGTTATCAGCACTCAATTCACTAAATAAATGCCAACAATTCTCATAAGTGGAGCTATGACAAATCACTTTGTTGGTGTTAAACGAAGCTGCCACGTTCTAGGTTAAACAAATTTTATGCAGATAAGAATAACCAAAATCCGCAATGTTGTAGAAATTTCTCCCTGCGAATAGGTAGAAATTCTCTTAGATTAAAGTAGACTTTAACTGACTCTAAACTAAGACAAAAGGATAACAACTGCTACCTTGAATTCCTAGATCTAAACAAAACATTTCAAGATTAAACTGCTGAAAAAAACGGAAGAGATCTAACTGACCTTCAATTCAATTGCTCGTCTCAATGGTCGCTCCAATTTCCAAGTCCTCGCGAATGAACCTGTCAAAATGAAACCAATATACAAGCATACACGATTCCCTAGCAACTTGAAATATGAGTTAAGATCTAAATCTATGATAGATACAAATCATATAATTGAAACAAAATCAACATATGTGATTTGGGAAACAAGACAAGTTATGTTCTATTACCAACTTGAAGTCGCTTACAATGGTTGCTTGATATCCAAGCCAACTCCCAGCTCCAAGTGCTTCCTCCTCTAGCTATCTCCACAAATATTCAAGATCATAAGTTTGATGTCTCCAAGAGTCCTCCCCTTTGCTCATGGAATGTCTCTCTCTTATAGTGTGTAGTGGGGTTAACCAACAAGAGAGAAGGATGGATCTTGGGAGGGTTTAGTGGATCAGGCCCACTAATCTGAGAAAGTGAGTCAAGATCGAATCAGGGACACCAATCCTCAAAAATCTCTCGAAGATCAAGATCCCACAAGCCATGGCAAAAAGGCTAAAAAGGGAGTACCGCGCCTCTTAAACTAAGCATAGCGTGGTAGTACCGTGCGGTATAGAAAGAGCATAACGCGGTAGTGTGGACTACCGCGCACCTACGCTGGAGCAAGGCGCGGTAGTTTAGGTATATGAAGTCTCAGCTGGGTTGATTCTTGACAGAATAGGTTTGTCTTCAAGGATCTCTCATCATTTTTCTCTTCTGGGTGTTTTAAGAAGTAGGGGAAGTGTCGTCAACTATTTTTATGGTGAAGATGCGACACTGTGAAATATGGAGGTATAACAAATGCCCCCTAAAGTGTGAGGTCAGAAGGGACTGATGGCCGAAAGACTTTACAAATACTGTGCGGAGATAGCATCGAGGAGAGCAACAAAGAGCTGAAACAAAAACAAAATGTTAGATATACCACCGAGGCGGGCATCCCCATGCTCGGAAACAATTGACTCAAAGCATGGTTGCCGACCAATACATTGCAGATCCATGAGTACTGAGATGATATAGACTGTAGACAAATCATGGCTACTATGAACAAGCGTAGATCCATGAGACAGTAATGACACAGCCACGACAAATACAAAAGTGGATCTGTGTGACAATACAAATGACATCTCCATCGCAACCTGGACACAATCAAGATACAAAGGTGCGCCCAGGGTCTTCTATCCAATCGCAAATGATACAAATCTACCCATGTGATTACAAAGTGTTGAAGTTGAACATGGTAGAAACCATTTGATTACTGGTCAATGATTTGAACCATTAACAAATGCGAGGGAAATCACCAATGATGACGATGATCCCCAAGGTATCTGTAGTACATCTCAACGAAATGCGAATAGATGGGTTGATGTCGAGCATTCGAGAGATCGTTCGATCAGAGGTCAATGATGTAAACCTACTGTCGAACACGAGGAAACCTTCCATTGAGGCATGCAGGTACCAAGGTACTAATGGTTGATCCCTAAGTCCAATTCTCAGATAGTGATTTGGCGTCGACGGGAATAGACTCGTCGAAGGCGGGCCATAATGATTCCCACATCATCGACACGAAATCAGAACGAAAGATAGTATAGGATGATGAAACAATGGAGCATGTACTGACACAGCGGAGGTCTAACACAATGAATGAATCTGAACAATGCAACCCTTTGAACATATAACGGCATGTAACAGGACTTGGCAGCAGGGATTATTGATAGCAGAGGATAGACACTGAACAAGTAGGCTCGTGGCCAGAGAGACGACTTAGGATGATGACCATAACTCAGCAAAAATAGATACCCAAAATAGACAAGGGACAGACGCATGCCATGTTCAAAGGTAACGACTGACAAGCTGCCAAAATAAACTTGACTTGTTTCCCATATTCCCCCGACATGATAGACGAGTACCTCTTTGTTGTTTTTCGAGCTTGAAGAGGATAACAGATGCTCGGTATAGCTCATCTCATAGATGAGTCCAATCTCACATGTTTTACGAACCTGAGAAAGGAGGGGTTTGTCCCAAAGTGAGTCCTTCGATGTTAAATTTTAACGAATCCAAGGAAGGGAAACTCGGTATTTTTTCACATTTAGAGAGCCTGAAAAACTTAAAGGAGGCTCCAAAGTGTACTTTTTTGTAAATTTAGTCCCTCGACCTAAAAAACTGTAAAACAATTCCCGAGAGAACTCTCCCAGCCAAAAATTGACCGAGGTATACTTTTCTCGTAAATAGTCTAGACGGGCCGAAAAAGGGATAACCTATCACCAAATAGACGACCTTTCAAATACTTTTACAAGTGTGAAAGAGTCAAGATCACTTGGCAATCTTTTCAATTTTAGGGAGTCTGAAAAGAGCTTAAATATGGACTCCAATGGTCTTTTTCGTAATTTTTAATTATTCTGGTCCGAAAAGAGAATAAAATACAACCATGATAATACTTTCCTCGTCGTTTAATGAGCATGAGTAAAGCTGACTAAGCTCGACACCATTTACTTAAGTTTGACAAGCACGAAACGGGTGTAAAAGCGCTTGGAATATTTTTCAAGTTTTAATCCAGAGCACGAAAAAGATAAAGTAGGCTCAAAATGAAGGTCAAACAATAAATGAACGTGAATGTGAATATATTTTTTATTTTAAAGGAGACCCTGTCAACAAATGCTCATGGAACCAGATATTAGTAATGTGAAATGAGTTTTAATTTAACTAGATAAAATAATGACTAAAAAATAAGTGAAAAAGTTATATAAAGGATGGGTAAATATGTAAAGTTACCATTTCACTTGTGCATTTGCCAAAAGAGGAGATTTTACCCATTGAGGAGCAAAAAACTTCAAGAGTTCATATCTGGAGATCCGGAGCACCGTTTCAACAGCCGTCTACGCCAGGTAAGAGCTTTCAAGCCCCTCTTTCATTTCATGTATCAATAACTTGATTTCAGTAGGGAAGAACAATTTTTTGGGCGAGCCCTATTAGGCAATTTTCACCTTCCACAATACCGCGCGGGAGCTATATCAGGAAGCACGGTACTGTGCAACAGTACCGCGCGGTATCTATATCGGGAAGCGTGGTACTGTGCAACAGTACCGCGCTGTAAGATTAAACACGGGCGTGGTAATGTGCAGTACCGTGTAGGTGCATTTCCCCCAGGAGCGATAGTGGCGATTTTTTAGGATGAAGAAATTAGTTTTTCTCAAATTTTTAGCTGAGATCAAGTTGTTAAATGATTAATGAATGTTTCCTATGACTTTTTGCAGGTGTCTGCAACTTGTTTGGAGCAAAATGGTCCAGTGGAAAGAAATAGAGCATGAAGCGGATGATTTGTTGGCCGAAGATGACCAAGAGACCTTGACTGCATTGCGGGAATGTGGTTTGTTGAAATTCTTCAAGACCAAAGGTATCCGTAAGCAGACAAAACTTCTCACCCACATTATTCAAATGTGGGACCCTGACATTCAAGCTTTCCGAGTAGGAGAACACACCCTCGAGATTGAACTCGAGGACATTTATTTTCTCACGGGCCTCTCGAAAAGAGGAGCCCGGGTGAGTTTTACTGGGTTCACAGCCTCGAAGGCGAGTATGGACGCTTTAATTGCTCGTTATTGTCGTCAAGGTTCGGGGAAGAAAAGCGGCAAGGTGGTCATTAAGGACATTGTAGAACTTCCTTTAAAAACCGTGTTGTTCAACATCATACGTGCAGCAGGGAGCACGGGTCCCCATCAGGCGTCCCGTACACAGATGAATCTTGTAGTTGATTGCATGGTAGGAACAGTATTCAACTGGTGTGAGGCAGTATTAACCAACCTCAAAGAGCAAGTGAACAAGTGCAGGCTTGGAGAGAATTCTCAATTTGCGTATGGGAGTATCTTAGTCACCTTCTTCTTGGCGAGGGTGCCGTTGCTGCGCCCACAGCTAGCCATGCCCCCCCGTCCACCCACCGAGCCATGGATGGCTCGATGGAGCAAATACGTAGGACGACTTGGGGGGCCGCAGCGTTTGGCTTTCGGTGAGGATTTCTTCTCGTGGCTCGAGGAATAGATTGTGATATAGATGACTACCCCTATGCAGGGGTGGATTTCCGCGAGGACATAGACCTGGCACTGCCGGAAGATGAGGATTCGGACAATTCAGGTATGACCTTCATAAAAAAAAAAAAAAAAAAATTAATATGCAATTTTTATTGTTTTTTAGAATGTGTAAAAGACTTTAATATATGTACTTGTGCATGTTGCAGATCGTGGACCACAGAGACCGGCAAGGTACTCGCCATTACGCCAAGGTGGTGTTGATCACCAAGCCGCTCCAGATGAGGAAGAAGACGAGGATGAGGCGGGAGGGGTCCAGGAGATAGAGAGGAACCTACAGGGTTTAACCCACGGTGTCCCCGCTATGAGGATGGACGACATCCCTTTGCATCTCCAGCGGCATACCGTAGGTGTGCCTCGGCGTATTGGCCGACTCCTCCGTAGGGTGGCTCGGGCTATAGTGTGTTATCACCAGCAACGTGAGGAATCTGATGAGGAACATGATAGATCCCCCATATCTCCTTAGATGGTAGCTTTTATCTTTTTGCGGCATGTATACGATATGTAGGCTTTGAGAGCCAATTTTTTGTATGAGATTAGGTCCCAAATTTTGTCTTAAAACACAAACTTTATGTATTTGAAAAAACACTTTTATATACAGTGATATATATATGGACCTACTTTTATGACCTATTTATTTACAATGACTTGTGTGTTTATTTTGTGATGTGTTTTTATGTATGGGCAAGATGCCAATCCAGAATGTAATTAGCTAATGAATCAGCTATACAATTGAATTCCCTTGGTACGTGTTGATATGAAATGAAATTAAAAGATCGTTCCAAGAGGCGTACCCTCCGAAATAAATGAAGTAGGATGGGATCGCGAAATGTGTAAACACGATTCAGATGAGAAACCACGAGTTGAGAGTCTAAAAAGACTGACAGGGAGTCAATTCCAAGGGAAGAAACCTCCGTCAAGAGTCCGATGACTACATGGTACTCTGCGATATTGTTGGTTGCAGGGCCCAAACAATTGGCTCCTGAAGATAGTAACTCGCCAGTGGGAGAATAGATTACCCATTCTACGGAAACGAGGTTCCGGGTATGCCGGCTTACACCGTCGGCGAATCCGAAGTAGGCAGACATCTGCGCACAAAATCACAAGTCAAGGTAAGAATGGATACATGAGGTCCGTGTGTGCACACCAAAAAGATGAGTGAAAACAAGTTAGGTACATTATGTACAAAAAGTATCTCGCGTAGGATAACCTTACACGTAGAAGCGTTTGAGGTATAGCCCATTGCGGGGCCGTGCCAATGGTGTGCCATCACAATCGACGAGTTCATAGGCTCCCTTCTCCAAGACACATTTTACAACAAAGGGGTCGTACCACATAGATTCTAGTTTTCCTTTTCCGATTTTATCGTGCATTTGATCATATGTGAGTACGAGGTCACCTTCATTGAAAACCCGAGGTTGAACGGATTTGTCATACTGTGCTTTGACGCGTTTTTTATGAGCTTCGTTGGCTAAAGCAGCATCGTGGCGGGTTTCATCTAGCTTAGCTAGGTATAGAAACCGCTCCTCTTCGGAAGTGGTGTGGGGAAGTAGCTCTATGGCTATTTTAAGTGATGGAATTTCACATTCAATCGGTAAAATGGCTTCCAGGCCATACACCAATTGGAATGGTGTAACCCCAGTAGCACTTTTTACTGAGGTTCGGTATGCCCATAGTGCTGAAAATAGAGTTGAGTGCCAGTTGGATTTATGAGTACCCACAATACGTTGAATCATTCGTTTCAGAACTTTGTTAATGGATTCAACTTGGCCATTAGCCTGTGGGTAGTATGGGGTTGATTTTTCATGGCGAAAACCCAACTTGGCACTTAGTTCCTCAATCATATGGTTCCTGAAGTGGGAGCCATGATCGGTCACAATGGATTGTGGGACACCAAATCTAGCTATAATGTGATTGAATATGAATTGTGCCATTGTTTTGCTGTCCTCGGCATAAGTAGGCATCGCTTCAGCCCATTTTGTGAAATAGTCAACAGCTACTATGACATAGCTATGCCCCCCGGCTTAAGTGGGATTACAGTGCATGAAATCTATGCCCCATTTGGAAAAGGGGTCGACGGCAATAACAAGATGGAGTGGAGCAGGGTGCGAGCATGTTTTATTATGAAAGAATTGACAGGGTGGACATTTCTTGATCGTTTCAATTTAGTCTTTGAAAATCGAGGGTCAGAAATATCTTGCTCGCAGTATTTTCTGGGCCGTAGCCATCCCAGAGAGATGACCACCACATGCTCCAGCATGGTAGTCATTAAGAACGTGTTTCGCTTCATCTAGAGTCAAACAGCGTCGAAGAACAGTGTCGACACCACGTCGATAAAGGGTATCGTTGACTATGAGGTAGTACTTGGCGTGATGTCGGATGCATCGACGTTCATCGCGAGTGAGGTCGGGGTGGAAACGTTGGGTTTGGAGATATAATAAAATATCCCCATACCATGGATCAGATGTGCTAATGAGGAACAATGATTCATCGAGAAGAGAATCGATGGGCTCGGATTGCTCGGTAGCACGGGGCAAGTTACAAATCAACTCAGCAAAGACCAAAGACTTATTGGACTTGGCTTTGGCAAATTCCAAGTCAAACTCTTGTAGGATGACGATCCAACGAGAATATTTGCCCCAAAGCACTTGACGTGTGAGGATATAATACATTGGATTGAAATCGGCTATAACAGTGGTCCGGCGGAGTAGAATGTAATGACGGAACCTCTGGACAGTGAAAACTGTTGCCAGAGCCAGTTTTTCAACATGTGAATAACGCGTTTTGGAGTCGAGAAGACTCTTACTAAGATAGTATACCACATGTTCTATGTCGTTATGGTCTTCCTGGACTAGCACCATACCGATGGTGGAAATCGAAGCTGCGAGATAAAGAATGTAATCCCGTGTGTAATTGGGGGGTTGAATCACAGGATCTTTTGTTAAGGCCGCCTTTAGATTATCAAAGGGACGTTGGGCTTCGTCATCCCAGATGAAGGGAGTGTTCTTCTTGAGAAGCCTCATGTAGCCTTTTGTTATCTCAGAGAGATTAAAGATGAAACGGCGTAGAAAGATTGCATGCCCTTGCAAACTTTGAAGTTCTGTAATGTTCATAGGGGAAGGCAGGGCTAAGATAGCTTCTACCTTCGCAGGATCTAAGCGTATCCTACTTTTGGAGATTATGAATCCCAAAAGTTTTTCGGCTTCCACGCAAAAGACGCACTTATGTGGATTCAAACAGATATTGTAGCGACGGCACCTTCCGAAAATGGCACCTAAGTGATTAGGATGGTCATCCCGGGTCTGAGAATGAGCGGGAAGATCATCAAGATATGGTTCTACAATATGTTTGATATCGTGAAATGCGTACATCATCGCCCGTTGGAAAGTTGCCCCGGCATTTTTAAGGCCAAAAGGTAACTTTCGATATGCAAAAATCCCCCAAGGGCAGATAAAGGTTGTTTTATGCTGGTCGGTTGGGAGGATATCGATCTGATTATAGCCAGAAAAGCCATCCATAAATGAAAAGATGACACTCTCGGCGCATTTATCAATGATCTGGTCAATGAACGGAGTTGGGTAGTTGTCCTTTGGACAAGCTTTGTTCAAGTCGCGGTAATCGACACAGACTCTAATCGTTCCCTGTTTCTTGGCTACGAGAACGATGTTAGATACCCATTCTGTCAATGGGACAGGATAGATAAAACCAGCACGCAAAAGTTTTTCAACTTCTGCTTTAATAGCGGCTACCTTACGACGATGGACGAGTCGAAGTTTCTACCGAACAGGTCGGGTGCCAGGGAAGGTTGGAATTTCATGGACCACAATCGAGGGATCTATTCCTGGCATTTCTTCATAACTCCAAACAAAAACATCACGGAAAGTTTTGAAGTAGGCAGTGTAGAACTCCATTTCGAGGGGAGTGCATGTTTTGCCAATATGTATGTTTTCCACAATACCAGGCTTCACTGAAATGTCTATGGGAGTGGTTGCCATAAGGTTAGCCAAGTTTCCTTCGGAAAATACTTCATTGAGGGAAGTGGGAAACTTGGTTTGAACCATTCCAAGAGAAGGACTGGGTTTTGTATCGGGCTCAAGCGTCTGAATGGTGGGGAATGAAGATCGATGATGAAAATCTCCCCATGGTGGCTCATCACCGCACATAACCTCCATAATTGATTCGTCAGTGGGAAAAATCAAAGTGAGAGGATCGATAAGTGGTGGGGGTGAATGAGTCTCAGACGAGAGCTGTGCCACGGTGTGATGGGTAGAACAGTCGACCCAATCGGTGGCTAATTGGATCACTTCGTATGCTGCGAGGTTTCTATTCAAAGGCATGGAGTTGTCGTAGTTTTCAATCTCAGCAGGACTCGAAATCACCCATGAATCATTGGACGGGGTGACATTTGATGAAATCATGTTGACTGGTTGAACATGGGGCCCCAGCTCTGGAAAAACTCCAATAAGGGAAGAATCCTTCATAAGACCAACGCCAACGTCTTGGAACCGGTATCGAGGCTGATCCAATAATGGGACGGTGTTGGCGGAGTTCGGATGAGAGTTTGGGATACAGTAATCAAGTTGATCTATTGTGACAATTTTCCCTTCATGAGGAAATTGCACAATCCGGAAGACAGTAGATGCTATGGCGGTCATGGCGTAAAACCAGTTCCAACCAAGTAGAAGATTGTAATCTAATGCTGCATCCACGACTTCGATGTGTACGGATACTATTTTTCCCCCCAGTTCAACACCAATTGCGGGAATGAGTCCATACGGTTGAAAACCGTGTCCATCAAATTCCCTAAGAGTAGTGGGAGATGTCGTGACTTCGGGTGAGCCTAAGGCTCTCCAACAATTCAAAGTCATGATCGACGTGGAGGCACCTTCATCTAAAACAGTGCGATGGATGCTATTTCCACGGATTTTTGTATGAACCTGGAAGGCTAACTGGTGAGAAAGCCAAGGTTTGGCATACTCCAAGTTAAACATGATAGTGTTTGAATTATCTGGGTCCATTGCCCCCAGTGTTGAAAGTAAGGTTCTACACTGCGTAGGGCAGTGTTGAAGAACCTCGAGAGTCGACATGGCGCAAGGTGCTTGAGCTAAATCCTCAACAATGTTGTAATTTTGGGTAGCTCGCGCATTGGGATTAAATGTCGTGTTTCATATGGTGCCCTTGGGTGGGCATAGCACTGTGTCCGTAAGCGGTCTCTTGATATGGAGATGGCCGGTAGGGGGAGGGGTAGGAGTCAGATCTTCAACAGGAGATTTGCCTTTGGTTGTCTCTGACTATTTGTTTGAACTTGGAGGGTTTTCATATGTCTTTGAACGAGTAGTTATATGAATCTCTTCATTACTCGTCATCAGGATTTCACGATTTGCGGACGTCTCTCCGCGAGTTGGGTTGCTCGAGTTGCCCCCCTGTGGGGTTTCTTGGGCAACCATCTGCTGTCGCTGCTGAGGGAGAGGGTCAGTTAACACTGCCGGGTGAGAGGATCCTTTAACGAATTTGTTGACTTCATCCTTGTAGGGACAGTCACCCGTGTAGTGATCGTCTTGACAAATTAGGCAGGGAAACTTAGCCTTTCGACGTGGTTTCAAGTCGTTGTGGGTGGGTTGTGGCTTAGGATTCTCCTGCTGGTTATTCTTGGATTTACCACGATTGTTCTTCTTCTTTCCTCCGGATAGTTGTGATGTAGATTGAACTGCGTTCAGTTCGGAGGAGATAGCAGGAGAAGTAGTAGCTTTTGGAGCAGCCTGAGATAGAGCGGGGGAAGCAGAAGCTTGTTGCCCCGTCGAGTTGGTAGTAGGCTGGGCCTTGACTGAACCGACAATACAATCAATGGGGGGTTCAGTGGCGGGTTTCGTTGGATCAGTGGTAACGCGGGCGGCATGGGGAAGAAGTTCGTGTAAAGTGCCGGATTGGGTATATACCAAATCCATGTACTGAGCTGCTGAGATGGCTTGTTCTTCTGTGACTGGCCCGCGCATAGCGATATCCCTAGCTATGGGAGGCAAAAATGACTTTGTTAACCAATCAGCAAGTAGTTGATCCGGAATGGGTGCCTTGATTAGCCTACGGCGTCGACGCCACTCATGGATGTGATCCGAAATGTGCGTAGAAGTGGTTTGACGCAACGAGGTTAACAGTTCTATTCCAGTCTCATACCGGATGGGGAGCTGGAAATGGGTCAGAAACTGCATAGCCAAGGTTTTGAGATCATGGAAAGAGTGTTGTGGCAGCTCGATGTACCATTTTGCTGCCGTGCCAGTAAGCGTACGCTGGAAGAGCCGTAGTCGAATGGAATCGTCCATCAAGGAGTTGGATGAACACCAAAGATGGAAGGTCATCACGTGGTTTTTGGGTTCTTCCCCAGGCTTAGCATCGAACTTAGGAATGTCCGATGGAAGTTTGGCTGGAATGGGTGGCCAGTGAGGTTCATGCCATATAGGATCGTTAATGAGCCTCGACAAATCAGGTAAGTCTAGCGTGGCCAAAAAGGGAAGTTGACAATTAGTCTGCAGGTATGAGTAATAACCGTATGGTGCAGAGAAACCTGGGGGGGCCTGCATAGTATACTGCTGCGTGTTATACCCATATGTGTTTCCTGCCGGGTACTGCTGGAAGTTCTATGGGTAGTAGGCCATCTGGTTAACCGGTTGAGTGTTGGAAGTCATTACCTGACTAGGAATCACTGTGGTAACCGGTTGTTGGATGTTCTGCTGAGTGGGGATGGTAGGTATGGTACCTTGGGGTTGCTGTAACCCGGGAATGGTTGCTACTCCTGGTTGGGGAAAAGTTCCCTGGAGTTGTTGTGTTCAAGGAATGTTACCACTATATTGAGTAAGTGGAGGGTTTCCCATAGCAGGGTTGGGGGGTGGCTGCGACAGTGGTGTCCATGGAAGGTTCGTTCCTCCTTGATGAACATGTGGAAATTGAAGGGATGGGTTCCATGGAGTTGTAGCAGCCGAAGGATAAGGGAAGCCGGAGTTCAAGTTGGGGGGAATCTGAGATTGCCCCCCAGCTGGGTTCCAGTTTCCAAATAATGAGTACCCCCCACTCTGTGGGATTTGAGGTTCCCAAGAAGGAAGCGTACCTGACGAGAGATGTTGAAGATGAGGCCCGGTTGGAAAACCGGTATAAGGTTGTCCGCTGCCAGGTGTGTTGTACATACCATACTGAGCAGATGCTGCTGGTTGGGAGGGTTGTTGGATGGTGCCGATGGGTTGCCCTCCAGTAGATGGGTTGGATGGACCTATAGGAGGAGGTTGTTGACTAGAACCGGGGTTCCCAACAAAGGATTGTCCTCCAGTAGGTTGGGTTGATGGCCCGCTAGGAGGAGTTTGGTTGTTGGAGTTGGGGATCACGGCAATCGGTTGTCCACCTCCTGAGATAGTGTAGATAGTGGTCGAAGGTGAATCTCCGGTCAATATGGATGATCCAGCAGTATGACTTGGTGTTCTTCCGACACTAGCCAGATACGATAGTGTCGATTGGCCAATGGCGCCAAAAGTGCCGATTTGTGGAGGGGGTCTTCCATATCTGACGGGCGAGGATGGAGAAAAAACTGGGTTATCCCTCATAGAATGTGCGCCAAACATGGGTGATGGCAGCAAATGTGGGGAATTTAACCAAGGGGTATCGGGGGTGTCGTCCATAGCGTGTTCAGCAATAGGAGGACCATCGAAGATTGGGTCCGGGTTCGTATCCTGAAAAGGGTTTTCGGGGTCCGGCGGGAACATAGGTATAGTAACGTCTGAAGGTCTGGAGCCGTCTGCATAGGAGTGATGAAACTCTGTGCTAGACGGGATGTTGGGATCCCGATAGTCGGGAGGACGGGTAACAGGGGGATATCTAGAAGCCGTCGAGAGCATTTGCTATGTGTCACGTTTAAACTATGCCGACGCTAATGGGGAATTTGCTAGACTAACCATACTAGACTGAATGGAGGCCATGATCTCATGTCCCGAAGGGAGGTTGGGGAGAGATATGGTACGAGGTACGTTGTTGGAAGAACTGGTTTCCTATGGATGAACGATGGATGGCGCGGTGATAACAGGCGGAAGCTCCACCTGGGAAGTGATAAAGCCATAGTCAGGTTCAAAAGGTATATCAAGAAGTTGAGTGTCTTCAATAATTTCGACGTACCCACCCGGGACTGGAATCAAGCCATATATATCCTGGTCGGATCCTTCGGTGGTGCCAACAGATCCGTTTGTGTCATCGTGGAAAGTTTTTGGTGGAAGGGAGGTTTTTACATCGGGGAGGAGTATGGCCTCCGGTCTAGTATTTTGGGTTGTACTAGATTCAGCCGTTGTAATGTTGTCCACTGTGGCAGATATATCTGGAATAACAGTGGGTGAAGTGACAGTGGGAATCTCAGATATACTAGTGGTTGCAGAAATTGCAAGAGGTTCTGAGACTGTGCTGTGAGTAACGGTTACAGACGAAACTGAAGATGTAGTGCGTATCGTCGGTGGAATGTTCCCTCAACCGGCACCACAGCTAGGGGGGTGGGAATACGTGATGCTGGTGGACCGGAGGTCCATGGTGGTGGTGGTGGTGGAGGGCTTTTGCCCTGTACTCATCGTGATCTCTGTGGTGGTTCTGACATAATGGTAGGAATATGAAATCCAGGGGCAGTCTCGTAACAAAGAACTCAAAAACTCTAATGCAGTCGAGTGTGCAAAAGAGGAGCTAGAAAAAGCAAGGCTCGCAGGCCAAAAAAGCAAGCTCTAAAATCTATACTGAGACCGGTGTCTCAGTAAGCGAGCTGAGAAAAATAATGGCCAGAATGACAAAAAGCAGTCACTAAAAAGCAAAAATGATCCTCTATAAAGATGAGATAACAAGCAAGCTCCTAACTAAGAGCTGGAGACCTCAACAAGTTGTATCCTTCGCAAGGTGATGAAATCCAAGTCGAACAATACAACGTGAGAGACCAATATGAGAAGGATATCCCTCTACCGAAAGGGATCCTGGGTAAAAGAGCCCTAGTAGAAAATTCACTAAGCTACCTCGTTCATGACACGTTGGAAAAGGTTTTCGGCGCTTCTGCCTTATCACCCTTGCATTACTATGAATTACAAGGAAGACAATGATTGATGTTGCCTTTGGGCTAAGTGGAGTGCGGCATTCCACAGAGTTCGTCCGGTTCTCAATCTCACGGCGGTTTAACCCCTGAAAGTTAAAAACAGTCAGGAGGCCCCTCCACAAACTGGTTGTGACCGTGTCAATAAATACTAGAGGATTTTAGTTCCCTAGAGGACAACAACTATGTCTCAGATGAAAATGACAAGGGGGAATTATTTTGATGCCTATCCCCGGTGTCGTACCTAACTACCAAACTCTTTTGATTTCCTCAAGTGAGGTTAATGTTGGTTTAGTTAGGGAGATTAATTTTAGTGGTTGTATTACTCAATCGGGTAAATGGACATGAAAATTGGTGGTATTGTGACGACCCAAACCATGCAAGTGAGAGTGAATCGAAATAAGCCTTGTATTCGATGAAAACTAGCTATGGAAGAGAGAGAGTTCTTCAATCATAAATGCATGAAACTTTCATAAGCAATTAAAAACCACTTCAAAACAAAAAAAAATTGTTTTATTTTTCTAAGTAGGGCCAAACTTAAATAAACACTTCTTTCCAAATCACTAATCTTGCAACTAGGATGGTTCAAAAAATGAGAATTTATGTGGCAAATTTAAATGGTTCACTTCCTAATGCACAATAATACTGCTAGACCATTTCAATCCAAACAACACAAATGTTCTCCAAAGATAATAATGGAAATAATGTGATTATGAAAGATACATGATCCAGTAAAAAGAGGACAGTAGTAATGGTTTGGTTGTGATGAGAAGATCAAGCCACTGCAATCAGACTGAAGGGGTGATCCAATGTGCAAATAATGCCACTAACTCATAAAATAATCAAGCTCACAAGAGAAATAAACACACCACAAAGACTGTGTAATGAACAGGATAGTAATAGGCAACAGAAAACACCAAACTAAAGCAGAGAAAATAAAAAATGACTCAGGAAACCAAACAGGCAAGAAAAAATTGGAAATATGCAGACACTAATGCGTGGCAGAAACAGACTAGAGCGCGATACTGGTACACTACCTCTCTGGTAAAAGTGCTGGGTACGCGGTACTACCGTGCTGTAGACAGTGTTGGGGGCGCGGTACTGTTGCAAAGGATGGAAAACGCAACTTTTGAAAAGAAGATTGAATTTTTCAGGGTTGCTGCAGACCCAGAGGACTCACTAATCACATAGGGAGAAAAGATGTAGAGAGGAGGGAAGAATAAAGGTCAAGGAGACCAAAATTCAGTACTGGTTTGAGGAGAAAGAAGAATCACAATAAAAAATGACTGAAAGTGAGATAAATCAATCGAATGGGGTTCAAACCAACGAAGTCGACATTCTTGTTGTAGAAATTTCTCCCTACGGATAGGTAGAAATTCTCTTAGATTAAAGTAGACTTTAACTAACTCTAAACTAAGACAAAAGGATAACAAATGCTACCTTGAATTCCTAGATCTAAACAAAACATTTCAAGATTAAACTGCTGAAAGAAACGGAAGAGATCTAACTGACCTTCAATTCAATTGCTCGTCTCAATGGTCGCTCCAATTTCCAAGTCCTCGCGAATGAACCTGTCAAAATGAAACCAAGATACAAGCATATACGATTCCCTAGCAACTTGAAATATGAGTTAAGATCTAAATCTATGACAGATACAAATCATATAATTGAAACAAGATCAACACATGTGATTTGGGAAACAAGACAAGTTATGTTCTATTACCAACTTGAAGTCCCTTAAAATGGTTGCTTGATATCTAAGCCAACTCCTAGCTCCAAGTGCTTCCTCCTCTAGCTATCTCCACAAAGATTCAAGATCATAAGTTTGATGTCTCCAAGAGTCCTCCCCTTTGCTCATGGAATGTCTCTCTCTTATAGTGTGTAGTAGGGTTAACCAACAAGAGAGAAGGATGGATCTTGGGAGGGTTTAGTGGATCAGGCCCACTAATATGAGAAAGTGAGTTAGGATCGAATCAGGGACACCAATCCTCAAAAATCTCTCGAAGATCAAGATCCCACAAGCCATGGAAAAAAGGCTAAAAAGGGAGTACCGCGCCTCTTAAACTGAGCATAGCGCGGTAGTACCGCGCGGTATAGAAAGAGCATAACGTGGTAGTGTGGACTACCGCGCACCTAAGCTGGAGCAAGGCGCCGTATTTTAGGTATATGAAGTCTCAGCTGGGTTGATTCTTGACAGAATAGGTTTGTCTTCAAGGATCACTCATCATTTTTCTCTTCTGGGTGTTTTGAGCAGTAGGGGAAGTGTCGTCAACTATTTTTATGGTGAAGATGCGACACTGTGAAATATGGAGGTATAACGCGCAAGCTGGTGAAGAATAATAAAGTCTAGTCCGTCAATTGAGGACTGTTATTGCTATTATTGGAAACGCCTTGATATTCTTCAATATGTTTCATGCATATCCCTCAGAAGGTGGTTCCAAATGATTAATGGAAAGAAGATTCTCGAAAGCAGTGGGTAAATTCTTAAGTTTACAAAGCATTGCAAATAACACACAGTAAAATGTGTTTCACATGGACCAACATAAAGGACAATCGATTAGAATAACATCGAGATTTTAATCAAATGAGAAGGGAAAATTGATGTCGAGACCGTGGTTTCTTTGACGAGTTTTACTTAGGTGGGAATTAATCTTTTGCTTGTTAAGGCAACATTTGTACTAGCTGGGAGGATAGATCAACAGAGATATTTCAATAAATCATTTGTTTGATAGTTACCAAATGACAGTGAAAATCGCCAAGGTTACTCGTTATGACTGAGCATGAAGAGGCACACTATAAATCGAGATTTAGGATGCATTCATTGATCAAGAAAGGGAAGAACTTTTATTTACTATATTTTTGTAACAACCTTAAATTCACAAAACCATGTAACAACCTTGAATTCATAAAACCCACTAAATAACAAAATAATAACCAACATGCAAGGAGATCTCTGTACCAACACAAAGAATCTGATTTATTGTAAACTCATAAAAACCAGTATACAACAAGAAACAACATACATAGAAGATCTGTATACAAAAGAGTGGATTTAATCAACAATATAACAGAAAATATTCTATGGATATTTAAGGAGCCATACTTGGTTAGATGACCTAGCAGCGACCATTACCTTGACAGCTCCAATGCCCACAACTGAAGGTGGGGGGACGACTCTCCACCCAACCAACCCCCATCCAATGGCTGAGGCCCCCGAACCCCCAACAATTAACCCTATGCCATAGCTTTTTTGCTTTCCATTTTTTTCTTGGCTCCTCCTCCGCTCTCCTTCCAAAATGCCAAAAGACCCAAAAAAGATCCTCCACTCTTCTTCTTGTCCTCCTTTTATCTCCCCCTTCTTCCCTTTTTCTTAATTTCTTTTAATGCAATTTGTTTTCCATCCTTTTTCTTTCATATTCCCATTATATTATTTACCCCTTATATTTATTATTTTACATTTCATTATATATATTCCCTTTTTATTATTTTACCCCTTTTATTTCATTATTTTACATGAGGGTTGTTACATACTTCCCCCCTTCAAGAAACTTTGTCCCGAAGTTATAATCTTCAAGCAATAAATACAATACTTATTCAATCAATCAATCAAGTAAATACTAGAGTATATAGGTAGCTAGTACTATTGTGAAGTTAAGAGATTTATATGTGTGGCTATTGATGTAATTGTAAATTCGGAATGTATTTCACCTATGTATATTGTATTCCTACAGAGATGTTATTATTCCTCTATACGGAAGTGTTTGTATTCCTATAGAGATGTTATTATTCCTCTATACGGAAGTGTCCTCATTTATATTGTAAGTGTCGTAACTTATACTTGATGGGTTATTAGACCACCTTAATGGGGTCGGCCCTGTATGAGTCATGTGGGTAAAAGGGTTATTAGACCAGCCTATTGGGGGTCGGCCCTGTCAGCATTATGTTATGTGGTTAAGTTAAGGCCGACCTAGTAAAGGTTATTAGGCAAGTCAAGTAAAGTATAAATAGAGTGCGAGAGGCACTGTATTTGATCATTCTATTCTTCACTCATACTCTACTTGGAGAGTGGTGCACTTATGGAGGAGGAGAAGCTGCTGCTGGGAGGACTATCTCTTGTACTTGGGTTGTATCATTGCTCTATCTATCTCTGAGGAAGTTTCGGGGTTTTTCACCTTCTTGGTTTTCCCCGATGAAACTCTGTGTCTCTTGTGTGCTTACATTATTGTGTTCATGATTAATATGTTGTAGATATGTTGTAGATATGTTGTACATGTTATTCTCTCAGTTAAGATTCTAGATCAGCTTGAAATTTCTGAAAAACTAACATGGTATCAGAGCTAGCCTGAAAGAAGGCATGATATGGCATTTATGACACTTGTTGCACTTGCGAAGCTAGGGCTTGATATAGCAAAAACCAATCATCGTAGCACTTTCGCTATAAATACATTTTGGCAAAGGTTCAGGATCTGAAACCTTTACAGGTCGTAGATAACATCCCCATGTACCTTGTGTCAAAATCACAACTTCTAATTCATTGTACTTTGTGAGTTATGATCTGTACAATCTAGGGTTTCTGCCTCTTCCAGATCTCAGTCATAAACAAGTGACCTAGGAAAAAAGGTCATAACTTGGGAAAGGAAGCTCCAAATGAAATTTCGTAAAAAGTGACAGGTAGGGCATGGACTTTACTTTCTCAGGTAGGTTTTTCAGAGGCCGAAACTGAACCAGTGACACGTGGCACACCATACAAGTTCTCTCTCTTGTTTTATCCCATAAACAGGTCACGTTGCGACACTTGGCATAACTATCTCTCAGAGAATCCAATTGAGGTCAGAACTATGGGGTTGGAAAGATAACAGGTCAGGGTACCATGGGAATAATTTTTAGACCCGGTCGATTTGAAATTTCAGAGTTACACTAGAAACAATCAGGTGCATATTTCTATCAAAATAGAATTGGATTTTGAGCACCTTCATTCACGGCTCCAGGAATTTAGGGTTTCGAAGAATGTTGGAGTTTTTGTATCAAAGACCACAGCTGGATGCTCCTCATCAAAATCAAAATTTAGAGATCAAGATCGAATTTTTTGGTTGGGCAAAATGCCGGGCTTGATCAAACCCTAGTTTGGGACTTTGATCGGAAAGGTGAAAAATTAGGGCTTCTGCAAAAGTTGGAATTTTTTGAGTCTGTGACCATAGCTGGAAGCTCCTTAGAAAAATCAAAGTTTAGAGCTTTGGATCGAACCTTTTGGTTGGGAAAAAGGGTGGGCTTTATCAAACCCTAGTTCGGGATTCTGTTTAGAAGATCCGGAAGTTTCAAAGTCAATTTTGAGGGGTGAAACTTTGTAGTTTTCAAATTATGAGTATACTAGCTTGACCAACTCATCAAGGAGCATCTTTCTATCCTTTCAGAAGTTTGAAATTCAAAGTTTGAATTTCTAGGGTTTCCCTGACAAACCCTAATCCAGCTCCAGATCCAGTTTCTACAAATCAAGTGGATTGGGTTAATCCTAGAAGAGAATGGATTGGTCACCTGCATAAGTGAAGAAGTTCCAGTTTCAGAGGGAGATAAGGCTAAGGCCTTACATAAGAAGATTACAAGCAATCTCGACAGGTATGACTTACCCAGGTATGTTTCGAGATCTGTTCATGATTAAATTTATGGTATGTTTGTCTTCATTAAGGTTAGTACAATCTTGATTAACTTTAGACTTGTCGTATCACCTTAATAAAATTATGAATGCAAATATTCATTGATTAGGGTTTTGACACTTAAGATTGTACTAATGCATTGTGGTGTTGTATGAGGTTGATGTTGTCCGCTAACATGAAAGGTACATCAAGAAAGACAAATCATGTTCTAGTTCAAGAACATATGACCATGTTGACATGAAGACAAAGATTCATCCATTGTCATGGATCACATAGAAGATCTACTTACGAGGTATGTATAACTTGGTTCTATAATGATTAACCTATGAGATATGCAGGTTACTAGCACAAGTCATTAAAGAGAACAAGAAGACATTGCTAGACATAACTAGCAAATATGATAACCAGGTATGTTTTTCCTATATCAAGTTAGAATCCTACCTTGTGTTAGGATCTTATATTGTTGTATGGTTGATAATGATTATTAATGAAGTTAGAAATGTAAGTTAGAATCCTAACTTTTGTCTCTTACCTTGATTGATGATATGACTAACCAGAAAAGTCCTTTGGTCAAATATGAATATGCATGAGTAAGAGAAGTCTTCCCTAAAACATTGAATGTTAATGCTTATTATTTGTGTTTGAAATGATCATGACTATACATGTTTAAGATTATTGTGTTTTGATAGTATTGAGATTATACTAATGAATGTATGATTATGTATGAGATCTCGAGGGTAACACAATGACGATACTAGTAAGCATGCATAGTGATCGAGGATGGATATAAGTTCAAGGACAGGTAATCTAGGAAGAAAAGATCAAGAGGGAGCACACTCCAGTAGTTTCTGCAAGGATGCAGACATTCAAAGGGATTTGACCACTTCTCACAATCCACATCAGAATGGAGTTGCAGAAAGGAAGCAAAGACTGAGAGGGAGTCAACCCAACAACAACAAACAAAGATAAGTATTTAAATTTTCATTTCTTGTATATTTGATTAATATTGTTCAATGATGTATACACTTATGTCCCTAGACTTAGGTCGTGTATTTTGCATATTAGAATAATTGCATTAATGAACAGTATACTACCAATATGCATCTGATGGGTAAGTGGCCTATGGCACTGTACAACATTCCATTGCTACTTATCTAGAATGAAACCTATTTGCTGACATGTTGGGAGTTATGTACACTCTTAACAATGTTCTGGTAGAGATTGGAAGGCATCTAGAAAGTTACAGGATATGGATAAATGTTGTATTGAAGCATTGGCTAAGATAATTGCATGACTGTATGACATATTTATTTATGTGTAAGAATTTGTTCTGAAAACTATGAGATGTTTTCTAATCATGCAATTTAACTTGTTTTGTAGGAAAGATCGTATACCATCACCTACAAAAGAAGGACTACAACATTTGTTCAACAACAAAGTTATCTATTGAAGATATTGAAGTTCCCAGGATTTGGGAAGAACGCCATGATCGAGGAGTACCAGTCGATCATGAAGAATGATGTTTGGGATGCAGTCCCAAGACCTGAAGGGAAGTCTGTTGTGACTTCCAAATGGATCGACAAGATCAAGCATGCTGCAGATGGTAGCATAGAGAAATACAAAGCGAGATTTGTAGCTCGTGGCTTCTCCCAGAAAGAGGGGATAGACTATGAAGAGAATTTTGCTCCTGTAGCCAGGTACACTTCCATCAGATCAGTACTTTCCCTGGCTGCAATGATGAAATGGAAGATACACCATATGGATGTCAAGACATCTTTCTTGAATGGTGTAGTCGAAGAGGAAGTGTATGTGGTGCAGCCACTTTGTTTTGAGACACATGACAAGGAGTCATATGTGTGTAGACTGAAGAAAGCCTCATATGGCTTGAAGCAAGCTCCTAGGACTTGGTATGGTAGGATAGAGAGCTTTCTATCCAGTTTGGTCTTTACCAAGAGTAAAGCAGATTCCAACCTTTACTACAAGGTTGAAGAAGGCAATCCCGTGATACTACTTTGGTATGTGGATGATCTGTTTGTAATAGGTGAGGATGGGTTGATTGCCGATACCAAGAGGAAGCTTGTTGTCGAGTTCGAGATGAAGGACTTGGGGATGATGCACTATTTTCTAGGCATGGAGGTGTGGAAGAGTGCAGATGGAATCTTCCTTGGACAAGGGAAGTATGCAGTAGAGATCCTGAAGAGGTTCGGGATGATGGACTGCAAGGCCATGGCCACACCTATGGCATCGAACCTGAAGCTTCTGTGTGATGCTTCATCTGATCCGGTTGATGTCATTGTGTATCATCAGATGATTGGGTTCTTGATGTACCTGATGAACACTAGACCGGATATTTTCTTTGCGGTGAACACTTTGAGCCAGTTCCTGACGGATCCCAGAGGTGTTCACCTAGTTGCTGTAAAGCATATTCTAAGGTACCTGAAGGGTACAATTGATTATGGGCTCAAGTATGATGCGAATCAAAAGTTTAACCTGCAGGGTTATGTTGATTCAGACTGGGCAGGCAGTGCTGCAGATAGGAAGAGCACATCTGGGTGCTGCTTCAGTATGGGATCAGGTGTGATCTCTTGGTTTAGCAAGAAGCAATCCTGCGTAGCACTCAGTACAGCCGAGGCAGAGTATGTTGCAGCATGTTCGGCTAGTTGTGAGGCAGTATGGCTCCAGAAGCCATTGTCTGAGTTATTTGATCTCTCGCTGGAGGCTACTGGTATATTTTGTGACAACAGAGTTGTGTGAAGCTGTATGAGAACCTGGTGTTCCACGACAGGTCGAAGCACATTGAGATCAAATATCACTATATCAGGGATATGGTGCTGAGAGGAGCAGTGAAGCTCATGTATGTTGCAATAGATGAGCAGATTGCAGATGTGTTGACAAAACCACTAGCCAGAGTGAAGTTTGAGTACTTCAGAGAGAGGCTTGGTGTTCTTCATATTGACGACACTTCAAGGAAGAAGTGATGGACACATTTGCAGGAGCCATTCCAAGCAAGGTGAGATGAGGATCCTTCCCATGGCTATGGATGTAAGCGTTGGATGATGAGAATCAGGACGATGCTCTAGTTACTGCTCTATATGCATCATGTTGGATGCTTGTTATGATCAGTTGGATCATGTATATGTATATGCATCATGTTGGATGCTTGTTATGATCAGTTGGATCATGTATTTGTACATGCATCATGTTGGATGCTTGATATGATCAGTTGGATCATGGATTTATATATGTATCAGGTGGATACATTGTATGATTAGGTGGATCATGTATTTGTATATATATCAGGTCGATACATTGTATGATCAGGTGGATCATGTATTTGTATATGTATCAGGTGGATACATTGTATGATCAGGTGGATCATGTATTTGTATATGTATAAGGTGGATACAATGTATGATCAGGTGGATCATGTATTTGTATATGTATCAGGTGAATACATTGTATGATCAGGTGGATCATGTATGACGATATGCATCAGGATGATGCTATGATGATGATCAGGATGATTATGGATGACGAGCTTCAGGATGTTGCTCTAGATGATATGCATCAAGATGATGCTATGATGATGATCAGGTTGACCATGTGATGATGTACATCAGGATGATGTATGGTGAGTATCAGGTTGATACTATGTGGCCGTGGACAAGTTGTGCAAGAGTAGCATGTAATACATCCTGGAGATCTGGACAGATTGTGCTAGTCACGTAAAAGGCCTCAGATGCTCTTTAGAGATCTTGCTTGGCAAGACACTCTTTTAAGGTTTTGCTAGACCACATGTAATACGTCCTGGAGATCTGGACAGGTTGTGCTAGTCACGTAAAAGGCCTCAGATGCTCTTTAGATATCTTGCTTGGCAAGACACTCTTTTAAGGTTTTGTGGGGACCACATGTAATAAGTCTTGGAGATCTGGACAGGTTGTGCTAGTCACGTAAAAGGCCTCAAATGCTCTTTAGAGATCTTGCTTGGCAAGACACTCTTTTAAGGTTTTGTGGGGACCACATGTAATAAGTCCTAGAGATCTGGACAGGTTGTGCCAGTCACGTAAAAGGCCTCAGATGCTCTTTAGAGATCTTGCTTGGAAAGACACTCTTTTAAGGTTTTGTGGTAGGGGTCACATGTAATAAGTCCTGGAGATCCGGACAGGTTGTGCTAGACACATAAAAGGCCTCAGATGCTCTTTAGAGATCTTGCTGGGCAAGACACTCTTTTAAGGTTTCGTGACAGTCACATGTAAAAGATCCTGGGAGATCCGATAGGTTGAGCCGTGTGCTCGTAAAAGGCCTGGGATGCTCTTTCGAGGTTTTGTTGACGCATGTAATTAGTCCTGGGATCCACAGTATGACCATTGATGATGAAGACCTACAGGTGGTGGGCCTACATCCAGCATGAAAAAGGGCTGGCTCTGTAGAACTTCCTATGAAGAGTAGTTCAGATTGATTTAGATAGCAGCAGCAGTGACGATGACGATGATTTGATGTCAATGATCCAGTGACGATGATCCAGAGAAGAAGACTTGTGCTAGAAGACCTGTGTCGAGAAATACCTTCCTAGTTAAGAGGGAGTGTTGATGTAATTGTAACTTCAGAATGTATTTCACCTATGTATATTGTATTCCTATATATATGTTATTATTCCTCTATACGGAAGTGTTTGTATTCCTATAGAGATGTTATTATTCCTCTATACGGAAGTGTCGTCATTTATATTGTAAGTGTCGTAACTTATACTTGATGGGTTATTAGACCACCTTGATGGGGTCGGCCCTGTATGAGTCATGTGGGTAAAAGGGTTATTAGACCAGCCTATTGGGGGTCGGCCTTGTCAGCATTATGTTATGTGGTTAAGTTAAGGCCGACCTAGTAAAGGTTATTAGTCAAGTCAAGTCAAGTATAAATAGAGTGCGGGAGGCACTCTATTTGATCATTCTATTCTTCACTCATACTCTCATTGGAGAGTGGCGCACTTGTGGAGGAGGAGAAGCTGCTGCTAGGAGGACTATCTCTTGTACTTGGGTTGTATCATTGCTCTATCTATCTCTGAGGAAGTTGCGGGGTTTTTCACCTTCTTCGTTTTCCCCGGTGAAACTCTGTGTCTCTTGTGTGCTTGCATTATTGTGTCCATGATTGATATGTTGTAGATATATTGTAGATATGTTGTACATGTTATTCTCTCAGTTAAGATCCTAGATCAGATTGAAATTTCTGAAAAACTAACAGTGTCCACCACATAGAAGTCTCCAAACCATACTAATACAATCAAACGCCCTAAGTTACAACATGCTCTTAAGTAATTCCCTATGAGTCTAGTATGAAACCATAGCAACAATTATGCATCGTACACACAGAAGCTTTAGACCATTAATTTATAATTAATAACTATGTATTTGTTTACTTCCTCATTCCTTACTCACCCTCTCCCTGAGAATCATACCATCTGCCACCTCCATAAACCTCCCCTTCAACTCCAGATGGTCCCGCTCGCCATGGCACGGGCCCTCTAATGTAACCTGTTTGCGGATCATACAGTAGGCATCAGAAGTTCCCAGGGAAGTTACCGCGGAATTTACACCTTCCCAACTTCTGGTAATAATACGGCCTCATCAGATTCTAACCGGAATCATCATATAGTAGTCATCATAAATTCTCCGGGAAGTTACCGCGGCATTTGCCACCTTCCCAACTTTTGGTAATAGTATGGCCTCATCGGTATTACATCTAGTTCCCGGTACCTTGATCCTGATATCAAGATCATTATACCCCAGGCATCTCGAAAGGATAGCCTAAACATACTCCACAACACCATCAAGGCACTAGCCCCAGGCATCAGAAGTACTTCTACATAAACCTCCCTCCCGGTGAGTATGTCTCCAACCATGGACTCTAGTCACATCAGAAGTTCTCCGGGAAGTATCTGTGGCATTGCCACCTTCCCAACTTCTGGTACTAAATTCAAGAGTTGTTGGCATAGAGATAATTGTTGGGCTTGTCCCCCAGCCCATAATATATTTATAGTAGCCATTCTCATTCGTGGTTATGGGCTCCCACGAAATAATAGAATACTTAGACTCATCATGCTATTTGAGTGGATCACCTGGAACAACTGGCACTTGCCATAATGAATAATCATTAGTAACCATTTCTCAATATAATAATATCATGGATCAACCTTGAATCATGTGCTAACAAGAATGTCTAGCCACCATTCATATTGCATTACATTGCATCATAAGCCATTGTCACGATGAGTTATGCCAAGTTTAACATCCAATGCATTTAGGTGCTCTGTGCTACCATTATAACATAACTGGTCATGATACTTTCATAATTTCACTAAGCATCTCATTAATATGCCATGATAAGCTACCATATTTCAACATTAGTACTATCAACATGGAGTAACAACTCACATAATCCATCATCATATCAAATATGCATTCTACGGGGAGCAATAAGGGTTAGCATGAAACGATAACATGTCATACCAAATATCTTATATAATCTCTTATTCCCCACTAATACATGACAGAGCTATAAAAATACCATATTAAACCACAACATGATTTTATACCATTTATGTGCCAAGTGTCATTTATCTCTAGATACCGTGATAAAGCTATTAAAATGCTAAATTAATATCATCACGAAATAACATCATTTTATGGTCCACACACCATCTATCTTATAAAGAACCATAACATCATGAAGAAACATCCATAAGTATCGCATGCACAACCTAATAACCATATGTCTTAGGCGGAATGGAGCCATATGTTAATAATCACATGTCTTCTTAAGTAACACAAGGATGCATGATATTATGAACATTAATCTCATCATCATCAACTTAAAGCATATCATATATAGAACGGAATATAAATATCAAGGACACTCCTATCACGATTAACCAACTCATTACATGGCATATATAGGTACCTTAATATTTATTGAATGTATAGGAATGAGTACCTAAATATCACATATATTGGTATATAGGAGGAATTCACACACTCGACCAGTATATAGATTAAGTTCAGATTAGATTCATTTAATCAATTTTCTTCTTGTTTCTCATCAAGTGATATTGTCCATCTACTAATCATGTACTATGTTTGTAATTCCACATCTTATAAGAAAATGAGTATTTTGTGGAGTAGGTACAGTTAACTTGGCTATTAGGTGCTAGTGTATTTTTGTATATTTTCATCACCTAAGTACGATGTTAAAATAAGTAATCCCATTATCTAGGCTACAACAATATGGAATCTATCATTCTCTGAACAATCAAATTCATCCAATCTGGCATCTATCATTCTCTAAACAATAAAATTCCTCCATAAAATAATATGTCTAAAAAGTCCAAATCAATTTATTTTCATCATGATATTACTATATGTATTCATTATTAATTCATGGTGCCATTTCCTATTTTGCAACATTTTATATATGTTTATCATTTCCCAAGGTCCTAATGTTACCTTACATCTATGGATTAAATTATTCCTAAGGACGACATAATCCATAACATATAGGATTTTAATACTCGAACATCATTTCTAGTTGTCGTGTTACTTTAATTCAACATAGTTTTCATGATTCTAATTATTGTCCAAAGTATATAATGACACACCTACTTGGACCTACAGTAGGCCATTATTGGAACTCTTAAGCATGAGAGTCCTTATTGGAACTCTTAGTGAAACGTTAATACAAAGACTTCTTCATGTGTTTTCTACTTCACCAAAGCCTTATCCTACTTGTACAACTATCCCATGTCAATTTTTGCGTGCTTTAACCATGCCATTTTTATCATACTATCACCAATTTCTCATGGAAGATAAATTCAACCAACCTATATACTCTTAATTACTCTACCATTATGACTTTTACTTCATTATTATAACCCCATCATTCCCATGGTGTTTCCATTTATATTGAGTATCTTTCTTATCTATCGTTAATAATTGAATAACTATGTGTCTCATACCTAATTTCTATAGTGATTTTTCCCTTATTCTATTCATGGAATTCACCAATCATGATGTGTCTACTTCACTGACCCTGCCGTAGGAACTTCTAATTTAATAGTTATTTAAATTCAATGTTGTCACAAACCTCCTAAGATTTCTCGTAAGAATACATGTCATCAACCCAAATAAGAATGGACCCTATGATTCTTCTAGCATGTTCCCTATTAAGGAAATTTAAGATATTCTTGAAGGTTACCTACTAAGGGTACCTCAAATGTGCCAAATTTTCCTTAATCGATCTTGGTAATTTTAATATTGATTAGATAAGGAGTCACTGTAAGATCCCCAAACTAAGATCTTTTGAAGAAACTGTGCCTTTGGCCAACTTATATTCCGTTGAATAATTCAAAACTTCATACAAGTACCTTTAGTTATGTGAACAATAAGTATGCATAGCAGGTTATAGGTAATTCCATAATACTCAATTCCTAAATTAATCATATAAACAATCCCATCCTTCATTTTGCTATACACTTATCATAAGGTATTTTGAATTATATTTTAATACCTTCCTTATTTATACGAGTAAACATTATAATTTGTAGCTTTAGAGGGCAAAAAGAACTAGGAAAGAGGTATCCAAGGCAAAAATAACTTAATGAATTCATGGATGTTGTTTATTTGAATTTCAAACAACTTAATGGATTCATGGATGTTGTTTATTTGAATTTCAAACAACTTAATGGATTCATGGATGTTGTTTATTTTCTTTTAAGCATTCTAGACTTCAACTCAAATATCTTTCATAATCTTCCCATAATCTTTAGTAATTTTCCAAACCTCTTGATACTTAGTTGATGTAGGGATTCCCCCCCCCCCCCCTTGTGACTTCTCAAGTCAGAAAAGTGAAGGAAAGTATTTGCTAAGGTGTCAAAGGCATTACTTATACATTTTCACATAACTACATCTTTAGTGAGGACCTTAGGGATGTTAGTTTTTGTGGCAATAGGGTATAAACCCATTTATCCTAGAAATACCTAATATGGAGTGATAGCCCATATGGAGAAAGAGATATGTATATTGTATTATTCATTAATGAAATGAAATATGTACACACATATTCTCTTAGAGGAGATGGCCAACCAATATAGTTGACTAGATTAAGACATTAACAATGCCCCCTTGACACATCATGTCTTGACCCCTTCTATTAATGGGTTGTGACGTTATTATTTAATGCTGACACTCTAAGTCTATATCCTTTGTTCCTTACCAATAACACTTAGTACTACTACCTTTTTTATAAATTCATGTACAAAAGAAGAGATGAACGTCGTCTTGAATACAGATCTCACACATCAGATCATTGGAGAATATACGGGGCAAAACGCATGACTCATGGAGCTAATCACCACCAGCCAAGCCTCGGGGGAATTTGTTTTGCAAATCTATTGCAATTTGCAGCTCAAACCTAAGCCTCCCACCAGCACAATGACAAGAAAGACAACGCACTAAGTTGTTGTTGAGTTTGTTTGACATACTTATCACTTTTTAGGGTTTGCTCTGATCTTTGAAGGCGTGTTAGTCTAATTGATAGAAAGGAGATCGTTTCACTTCCTACCACCAAAAGAGTCACAACTCTTGTGCGTTAGATCATGGAAGGGATGTTGAGTTTGAAGAGAGAGATCAGAGCATTAAAGAAGACACTACCAAACCGTTGCTAGGGGAAAATGTGCGCCAGCCAGTCACCCAATCGCAGAGATTGTACAACAAATTGCAAAGATCGCGAATCGTTGTAAATTTTTATAACCAGATTCTAACTGCTCCACTTGCCACCACACCACCAATTTGCACAAGATCGTGGGAAGTAGAATCTTAATCCTCCAGAATTCATTAGATCGCTTATCACTAATTTGTGAAGATGTTAATTGTTTTCGAAGGAAAAGAAAATTGCACCACGTGTTAATAGAGGTTAATAACCTGAGTTTAATGAGGATAGAAACAACAACAATCTGCCACAAAAATTCATTTCATAAAGTTTGTCCCACCAAATCACCATCCCAAACCATATGTAACCATCTTTTGGATCTTCATCGATTATATATAATGTTATAAATAGTATGACAATCAAAGGTGAAATTCATACTTACATTTTATCCTTCTTAAGTTTTGTTGGGTCTCCAAAATGTCACATTTCATCCTCTTTTTCATGCACCATTCTTCACATTTATCCATATTCCAGCACTCCATAAATAATTCATTATGCCATTTTCATAATTAAATATCGGTTTACCTTATTATTTTCCAATTCATTTATTTTTAATTATATTGAGTGAATTTGTGATAAAATATTATAAAAATAACATGTTTTCACTTAACCTTGAAAGATGGGTGAGTTTTATGATGTTTACAGGTATATTTGAAGATTTTCACAAAGTAAAAAATCACCACCTAGCTTCAAATTCGAATTTCATCTTCAAGCTTTGATTTGGGATAATCATTCAAGCTAACTTCAAGGAGAAGATCATGGAGATAAAATATCTTATCCAAGATATTTGTGGAGGATTTGAAGGGATAAGTTGAGAGAAAAGTGGATCTGTAATTATGAGTTTCTTATCTTCATTCATGTATAAATAAGAGGGTTCTCTCCTCATTTGAAAGGAGGGGCCTCTCTCTAGAAATAGAGAAATAGAGAACTAGTTTGTCATTTTAAGGGTTAGTCATGGATTTGATCCTTTCGTAATGGATTTGATGTTTTAGAATAAAGATTTGGATTCCTCATAGACTTGTTCTTTTGAGTTATTAATTTAGCTATCATGTGAGCTCACATCCATTTGTTTTTGTCATTTATTAATTGTCATTTTTCTGCATATGTTTATGTTATAGATAGTTTCTTTACTTGCTTGGTTTTATGCGTTTTCATGCTCAGATTTCATTTATGTAATTTCATATTTTCCTAGATTAATTTCAATTTCATAATTTCATAGATTCAATTCCAGTTACAAGCATTAGGTTAATTTCCTTTAAAAGTAATTTTATGCTTTTCTAGATTAGTTTAAATTTCAAGTCATAGACAATGTTAGATTAGATTAATTCAACCCTCACCCTGCATTTCCTGTGCTTGCACCTCGAAGCTTACGAACTCCCTAAGTTGATAATTTATGTCGAATTTATAAGCAGTAATTTTACTCGACAAGTTTCATCCTCGTTAAGTAGAAAAATTGATGTTAAAACTTATTATGCAGTAAGCGATGGTTTCTGATACTGAAAGACATCATTCTACATACCCATCCCAAATCCATTTTAGTGACAATTTATTTAGGGTATGTATCCCAGTCGATTTCATTTTACAATTAATTCTTGTTAAGGAATTTTCATGGGAATCACTAAATTCTCTTCTTGACAAAATGCAAATCAAGTGAGCTTGACAATATAATGCTGGGCACATTTTGAAATCCTATTGTGTAGTCGTCCAGTATTACTTGTATGTTCAATCCTTAACATTAGTATTTGATCATGTTTGTGATTTATCTACTGGTTTCAGATGAAAGGGTGCTTGACGGGTATATATTCATTTCCTTGTGTTTACCAATATATGTTTCCTACTGACTGTGTCTGAGAAAAGTTGGGCCTTCCATTCCACGTTCATTTTTCCATTCCATGTACTTGTTTTCACTGCAAGTAAACAATGCACAACTTGATCCTATTAATCTTAAACTATAGTGGTGTACTTAACATAGTAGGTTCTATTTTACAACTCTTGCCTGTATGTACCATATATGTTTATGGTGGAACTCATATTATTGCTTGAAGATTTTAAAGAGCTTGATAGCCTCCTTTTCCATATCGTTAAATCACTGCATGGCTTTTTGGAATTTTGGAAGAGCTGGATGATGATGACCTTGTAATCCTCACATTAGTGAATTTCTCTTTATAAAGGTGTTGAGATAGGGTGTTGCGCTATATTATAAAAACTAAGTGTACCTTTTTTCTGGAGATATTTTTTTTTTATGTCAACACATATGTAACACATTTTATATGTATCATGTTCGAAAAATCTTTGAGCATAAAATTGTAAATATCAGAAAAAGATCTGGAATCAACGACGACTTTATTTCCATTTCAATGTTAGCCATCTGACTGATATAGGTCGGGAGAGGATGAAACTCTAGTCTGGTCACCTATAACTATCGTAAAGTACAAAATAAGGGCTAGAGTCAATTTGTTGACATAGCGACTGTCGACAGGGGTTCACTTCGCACTATCATCAACAAACCATCAACTAAACTCCCTTACGCACCGACCCAGAAATGTTTTACCCTTCCCATCAACACTCGCAAAGTGAGTGAGGTCTCACCCGAGATGCACAAGGGGGTTGCAGGAACCAAGTTTCCGCAGTGGAGTTGAGGACATACATTAAACACACATTGCACTTGCAGAAACCAGATATTATGTCTTCCGCACTATACTAACATTTCATCAATCGCAGCATCAACACATAATAAACATTCGCATCAACATGATCTAACTACTCATAACCAACAATTACCAAACCCATAGAGCATTAAACATCTTAGAAACATTCGCATTCATCATCTCACAAAAACAAAGACAAGGATAGAACCATAATCGACATCTTCATGCATTCATTAAAACCTGCAGAATGACCTTCGCAGAAATAGTCAATACATCATATTGCGGATACAAAACATATCAACAACCGAATCAAAACTCAAAAGGCTGATTGTTCTATTCATCGATGGATACCCTTAGGCTTATAATCATACTCCTATTTATACAAAGCTAAGTGGTTACAAAATGGTCCACATGACCCTTATCTAACTAACTATCTACTTCCGCGCTTTCGCGTTCTCCGCGAATGACCCTTTTTTCCGCGGATCATCCCAGCTGTCGGCTTCCGCACTTCCTACAGACTAATCCCGTGCCAACAGGCCCCCAACACAAACTTGTGGCTCGCCCTCGAGCCACCTCAGCTGGACACTACTAGTACTGGTTTCATCTGTCACTGTGGTAAACTTCTAAAGCTATTCTTGACGTCTGGAGCTCGTTGTCATGTACTTCTCGGACTCATCCTCCAGTCTCTTGAAACCTTGGTCAACTACCTTGAAATCATCCTCCAGTCTCTTGAAACCTTGATCATCTACCTCGAAATCATCCTCCAGTCTCTTGAAACCTTGATCATCTACCTCGTCTGCGCTTGCTCAAGCGCTTCAGGCCTGCGACGGCCTGGGGATAAGTTCATCGTCGTCGCCAAATTGTGAAGTACGCCAGCTGCTCTAGCACATCTGTTTCACACTTTTGGCAGTCCACTGTTGGAGCTAGCGGGCCTCCGCCCTTGGTGATCTGGTGGTCGGGGAAACCCTGGCCCTTCTAACTACTACCGCACTCTTAGACATCTCGGGTGAGACCTCGTCTCTATTCCTCCCAAGTGTCTGCACTGCTTCCTTCACTGGTTGTTCATGCACGGTCGTGGTTCTTGCTCTGAGTGCACCTGGAGTGCTCCCACTCGAAATGAAGTGCACCATTGCAACTATCTCACTTCCCTTTTCCACAGCTTCCTTGGGCTTGTTCACCCAACTGGCTAACTCTCTGCATCTATCTACCTTATTGACTCGTATCATACAACCTACTAATCCTCCTCTTCAAACTCTCTCTACTTCGACTTGCGTTCTGCCATCCTTACCCTGGTATTTATGCTTGCTTCTTGACATCTACTCATCATTTACAAAATCTTATCCAAACTAGACGAATCTGTCATCATACTCCTCCACCGTCTTCTAGTGATTCTGATCCGCAGTGATCATACTCGGATTTGACTCCTACGTGCTAAAACACGCGAAGCATCGACAAGCGACCTGGCTGACCATGCTTCCCGCATGCTTCCCACTTTTTATTATCATTGGTTTTTTTCTTCACTATGCACTTGATCATGGCGATAGGGTTTCAACCAATTCTCGTTTACTATCTTAGGCAACAACATGTCATATAAACTTTTCAACTGCAAAGCACCTATGTCAATAACAAAATCTATGATGTAGGGACCTAACCAATGCATTTGTAACTTACCTAGGTGCTTAGCAAACTTACTGTCATATAGCAGAACTGTATCCCCACGCTGAAAGTGCTTTTGTTTAACATGGCGATTCTACCAAGCCTTATGTCAGTCCTTTTCTACCTTTTGATGAAAACCTACGATGAACCGGTCCTCATCAAGCTATACCAATTGGGCCAATAATTCTTCTAATGCTCCATCGTCTCTCATGCCTGTGACAACTGCAATCCGCAGACTGGGGATGATATATTCCATCAACATTACGGCTTCCTACCCGTAGACGAGTTTGAACGGTGTATGGCCAGTCAAACATTTGCAAGTTGTGCGATACGCCCAAAGTATCGCTGGGATCTTCAAGTCCCAATCATCATGATTCGTGTTGCAGACCTTCATGAGCGCATGCTCCAGGATTTTGTTAAATGCCTCCGTTGTTTCGTTTGCCTGCGAGTGGTAAGGGGTGCTCTTCCTGTGTTGTATTTGAAATTCCTCTATCATTGCTGCAATTGTCTGATTAACAAAATGATTCCCTTGGTCACTCATTAGTATTTTTGGGCACCCAAACCTGGTGACCACATTGTCGAAGAGGAATCTTGTTGTCGTCGCAGCTGAGCAAGCCTTTACCGGCATTGCTTCTACCCATCACGTCAAGTAGTCCATCACTGTAATTATGTAGCACGACCCTGTTCTTTTTCCTAGTGGGTTGATGGGTCCCACGAAGTCAACTGCCCACTTGTCGAAAGCCTACAGCATCAATTGAGGTACTAGTGGCATTTCACCCTTCTTGACGGCTTCCCTGTCCGTTGACATACATCACAACTTTTAGCGTAGTCTACGGCATATCCATGCATCGTCGGCCACCACATTCCTGCTCGCAAGATCTTCCTCGTAGTGGCACATCCTCCGTAGTGTCCTCCAGTGATACCGCGATGAGCTTCCGCAAGAATACTCTCCTGTTCATGCGGAAGGACGTATCGTCAAAGTATCTCATCTGGCCCCATTTTATACAATTCTCCTGCAATCAATTGAAAGTCTGCAGCTCTGACGACTAGCTGCTTCTTTTGGTTGGTAGTGAAGCCTTTTGGCGCCTCCCCTGTTGCCAAAAACTGAATGACTTGTTCGTAATGGTTGTCGACCATTCCAACCCTAAACAACTGAGCATCCGATAATCCTTCGTCAATGCTCCTTGGCTCTTCCCCCGAAACAATTCATGACAAGTCGTATGGTCCTGCATTCAGTCATCCTGGCTTTACAATGATTTTGAAATCAAATTCCTGGAATAGTAACAACCATCGACAGATCTTACCCCCCAACACATGCTTGTTCACCAGGTATTTAAATGCCGAGTGATCAGTGAACATTTTAAAGTGGCCCCCTAATAGGTAGTGTCAGAATTTATGTAAGGCGTAGACCATCGCCATCCCTTCTCGCTCCGTGGTGGTATAATTCTTCTCCGCAGTAGACAACTTCCTACTTGCAAAGGCTATCAAGTGGTCGATGCCTTCTCCTGGTTGGGCCAAGATGACTCCTAATGTGACTGATGATGCATCGACGTGAACGTGAAACTCCTTCATCCAATCTGTAAATGCCAATATAGGTGCGGCAACCATCTTCGCCTTTAATATGTCCAAACTCTTCTCGCACTCTTCGTTCCACTCGAACTTGGCGTCTTTTTTCAACAACTTCTCCATTGGTGATGTGATGGTTGCATATCCTCTGATAAACTTCTTGTAATAACCTGTGTGGCCCAGCGTCGCTCTCAATTGTTTAACTGTCGTTGGTGGTGGGATGTCGACAATAATGGAAATCTTCGTCGGGTCTACCGGCATTCCTTCCCAGCAGACAATGTGCCCCAATAAAATCCTGAACGGAGCACAGAAGATGCACTTTTTCAGATTCAATGAAATCTGGTACTGCCGACATCGTTCCAGCATTAGCATCATGTTTGCGACGTGATCTTTGACCAACCCATACACTGTCCAATCATCCATATAGACGGCAAGAAATTTATGGAGGTAGTCTTTGAACGCCGAAACTACTAATCTTGAAAAAATCGATGGAGATTTCTTCAATCCAAATGGCATCACTGTATACTGAAAGCAGCCCCATTCTGTGACAAACGTAGTCTTATGTCGGTCTTCCTTCGCAATTTTAATCTGGTGATAGCCTGAAAACCCATCTGTAAATGAGTAGATCTCCTGACCTCTGACTCCTTCGAGCACCTCATCCGTGAATGGTGTCGAGAATGGGTCGTGCAAACATGCATCATTTAATTTTCGAAAGTCGACACAGATTCAGACTTCGCCAGTTTTCTTATCTTGGACCACCATCGGGTTGATCCACTAGGATTCTTCTACTGGTTCTATGATGCCTGTTGGTTGCTTTCTGGATAGACCCGGGTTTTCAGGATGCGCAGCAACAAACACCCCTTTGGCGCACTGGCCCTTTCGGCAACGAGCTGCGCA
This sequence comes from Larix kaempferi, assembly GCA_027924585.1. Lineage (NCBI taxonomy): Eukaryota > Viridiplantae > Streptophyta > Pinopsida > Pinales > Pinaceae > Larix > Larix kaempferi. Next base: position 19,271,610 of record BSBM01000515.1, read on the forward strand.
GCAGCCCGAAGTCTCACCCGAAGTGGCTATGGGGGGGCTAAGGAATCATGTTTACTTAACCTAGGTGGTGTGGAGTCTACAGTCTTCTCCCTTCCCTTCTTGCAGGTAACCCCGGAACAAAGCGTCTTACTCTTCCATAGGTCACACAGCGCTACAGCGCGGGAACTCACTCTTCTCGGTCGAGCTGCGCGGTAGCCCCGCACCTACGCACGAGTCTTTTACCCGCTACCTCCGATACCCTATGTATCGTCTCTGCCCTTGCGCCTCAGCACAGTAACACACTCCTTAAGCGCTGCGGCGACAATGTCCTTACCGACTCCTTCGACAATGCACAAGCACGCTTCTAAGGGAGCTTCAAAGATTCACTTGACATACTCATTCATAAAGATAACGAAACATTCATGGAAACATAGACAGTAAAGCAAAGAAATGCAATCACATAAAGCATCACCACAACAACAAGAATTATGTAGTTCGCTTCCAGGAGGGAAGCCACATCCACGGGAACTGTGGTTTATATTATCTTGAGGAGGGGATAACACAGTTTCGCTGCGCTCACAGCTGCAGCCTTAGATCTTTCTGGGAAACTCCACGCACACAGCTGGGAGCCCTTCTCTTAGATCTATTCTCTTCTTCTACATATATTACAATGACAAAGACATACAATTACATTCCCCTCAGTCCTCTTGCGACTGGTCGATACATACAATGGCCTTTACGCCAGCGGTCTCCTTCGACATCGCGGCCTTCTTACATGCACAGAATGATCCTTAACAGTTTTACAAGACACAGCAATACAAGTGACTCAGTGACTATCAACTATCTATCTCACCAAACCAACCCACCCCACCTTTTTCCCTTTTACAATTACACATATATATAGGTGGCCCTGAGGGTCGCACCTTTACAAAACTGTGGGCCTTTCCCAATAGTGATCCCCAAAAACCCTAACCACTGACACGGCTAGGTGTACTGTAGGCGCCTCTTGTAGTCACGTTGCAGCTTCCTGCAGACTCCGCTATTTTCGGCGCAGATCGCGGGTATGGGCGTCGCTTCATCATTCTTTGCTCCTTGTCCTTCACCTTCAATGCTTCGGCCCGTTGCTCTTCCTTGGTCCGAGCAACCATAACTCCTGTACTTTGCCTTAATGAGGGTAGTTGAGCCCTCTATTCCGTCGCTTCATTTATTGCGGTGGTTGAGCTTCCTACTCGGCCACATTTACTCTCCTTTGACTTGTGCACGCGATTTCCATCCCGCAATCTGCGGTGAGCTCGTCCATCTGGCGCTGTACCGCGCACTGTTCATTTCTGCCCAAAAATGGTGCTTTTCCTCAAAATTAGCACTTCTCCTTCAAACTTAGTGCTTTTTCCTCAAAATTTGGCAACTTTAACATAATTGCGGCCTATGCTCCAACAATGCCTGCTTCCAGCATCCTTTCAATTTCGGCCTGCACTCTCTCCTTGTGCTGTGGATTCAACTGGTAGGGCCACTGCTTGACTGGCTTTGCATCGAGTTTCAGGGGGATCTTCATTTCACCTAAGTCCTCAGAAATTCCTTTCATCTCTGAGAATTTCGTTGGGAACAGATCCTGAAACTCATGCAACAGATCAGTCATCTTCGCAATGGTGGACTCATCCCAATAATCCCCAATACTTGCAAACTTTGGGTTCTCCTCCGACCCAATGTTTACTTTCTTGATCTTCAGCGGTTGTTGGAATTTGTCAGAAGGTATTTATGGTGCCTCAACACTGCGACTTCCTTCCGTTTATGTTTCATGCGTAGCTCTCGGATCATCCTCATCATCCAGCTCTCCTGTGATGTTATAGCACTCCATCATCATTTATGGTGTTGCAGTCCACCGAAGTTCTAATGGTTGCTCTGTCAGTACTGCTTCAAATATCTTTTCGCAGATCACTTGTAGCACACTATGGATGAAGGGGTTCTCATCTAAGAAAAAAAATGTTTGGTTGAATCCAAGTTTCAGTTGCTCCCAAGAAGTTGTTCTACGTCACAGTTCTGCTGCGACATACCAACTATGCGGTACTTCATCCAATGTGTGAACAAACGCATGGACCCATTCTTCTTTTGATTGTAATCCCCATTTGCTTTCGCACTCAGCCAAATGCGCCTTTGGGTCACTTCTGCCATCGAACTTTCTTCCGCTATATCCTTTCGCATCGCCGAACCTAACCATCATTAGGTGGAAACATAGTGACCAGTTTGTGATATGAGACTTGTGCGTCACCCACCAGTGCACAGGAGTAGCCTTCAAGGCTTCCTCCAAGGCCAATAGATGCTACGGTTCTGCCACTTTCTCCTTAAACTCCGCATGAAACGTAGCCAAATTGGGCAAGCCTTCGTATGTTGGTAGCGCGCACTCCTCTGTAGCTACCCATCACAGAGACTGTGTGACCCAAGCACACCTTCAAAATGACACTTCATGCATCCGGTTCTGTCAATTCTCGAGCACCTCATCCGAATCCGACGACGTTGAACTGACACTGCACCAACCCAATTCTCCGTCTACGGTAGGATTAATGTAATCCTCAGATATGTTGTATACACTATCGCATCCCTCCGTGAATTCATCTCTCGCTGGTTCAACGTATTGCTGCCCTTCAGCAGAATCCAGAGGTGCAACGACCCTCATCTCGCGATTCTCGAACGACATAGTCCGCTTCTTGAAGTTGATAACCGCTAGATTAACGATTGCCCAGTCAATCCCTAGCAGCGCTAGGTAGGGGTTGGTATTGTCCACAATTTCAATTACATCAAAATCTACATAAGTCTCGAGACCCTCAATCTCGACTGGAAGCTGGTACACTCAACCTAGTGGAGTAACCTTACTCTTATTGGCTAATCGCACCTATACTGGTGACCAGGCCAACTGTGGTTTCCCCATTGTCTCCCATGTTTGTTTGGTCAGGATGTTGACATCCGACCCCAGGTCTAAGATAATGGAGTCGACATCAAATGCTCTTATTTGTGCCGACATTTTCATCTCGCAGCCCGTCTTCCTCTTGTGTATGCGATTAAGCCTTTGTTCCTGGTGTGCACCCTCCTCTCGATTCAACAGGTTGGATATCTCTTCCAGAGCATCCTGATCATTTTCCAACTCCAAGCAACTCTTCAAAAAGGCTTTTAAGGTATTATCCTTTCCCCGCGACTTCGTCTCGTCGAACGTCGGTGGCATATCGTAGATAACTTCTTCCTAAAGAGGTAACTACCTCCTTTATCTCATCGCCTCCTATGCTTTCAAGAAGATATCCCTTTCGACCTCTGTATCAAAGGTGACATGTTTCCTTGCTGCTAGTCAGACAGTAGCCCGTGACCTGTTGGCTCCTGTCACAGCTCCTCCTCATGTCACTACTCCAACAGTTGCATGTTGTCTTCGAGCCTCCGTTGATATCATCTGTACGGCTAGTGGATTCTGATTCTGGTTCTGTGGAGGTGGTGGGAGATTCTTAGTTTGCCACTTTGCGATGAGCTGCGGACAATATTCAACTCCATGATCAACAATGCTGCAATAAGTGCACTATGCCGCTGCATTCGGGCAATCCCTCTGATAGTGCCCCTACTTCCCACAATTGTAGCATATAATCGATCCTTGTCCTCGCCCAGCAGCTCCTCCTCGCCCTGCGCCAGCACCTCGACCTCCGCGGAATCCTCCTCTAGCACGTCCACGCGATGGGCCATATGGTGGGTAATGCGGTTTCCCACACTGTGGTTGTTGCGATGGTCCATATGGTGGGTACTGCAGTTGTTGCGGTGGTCCATATGGTGGGTACTGTGGTGCCGGATACTGTGGCTGACCATACTGTGTCTGCCCATACTGCCCTTGATCATACTGTTGCGGTTGATGACTATAGTGGGACGACGGTTGATTATACTGCTGCTGTTGCTAACCCGGTGCTTGTTCTTCTCCCGCCATGAAGTATGCAGCTGCAGTACTCTCCTGGAGTAGGCCATAAGCTCTGCAATTGTTTTCATCGTGGCCAACCGATTTGCAGAACTTGCAATACAAGTTCTCTGGTTTCGATGCCATCTTCTGCAAATACACACACTCTTCAAGTCAATGGCCTCTCGTTTGGCAGATACGACACCAAGGCAACCCTCCCTGACTGGGGGGATTTGGTGCACCGGATTGTAAATATTCTCAGAATTATGGGCACTGATCCTTGTGGTGTCCCTCTGTCCTACACCTAGTGTACCAGATCTCTTTGCGAGCCTCTTTCCCTTTCTTCATGTCTTGCAGTCGGATCGTCAAGTTTGCCAACTACGCTTGTATTCGATCCATACCCAACCCCGTTTTGCCTATTGGTGAAGCCTCTAGCTTCATCGCAATCTCCAATGCTTCTGCTTGGGTCACAACTTTATGTTGCATTAGTGGTCTGCGGATGTGTGGTACCAGTCTTGCGATGAACCACTCCTTGTGCTGCATATCATGTATCCCAAAATTGACCTTCGCATTCAGCGTTTGGTACTGCTGATCAAATTCCCACACCGGCTCATTTGGGTATTGCTTGATTTCTTTGAGCTCTGTGACGTACTGCGATTTCAACTTTGGCTTCCTAAATTCATCGACCATTCTTGCTTTGATCTGCGCCAACGACTTGGCTAGTGTCCCCACTAGAACCCTTGTGAACTTCATAAACCAATCTAGTGCACGGCCCCTAAGGGTCGTCGCTAGCTGTCCCTTCTTAATATCTTCATCTTGGACCTGCTTTACAATCCAAACTGCTTCGCACAGAAACCAAAACTGCTCGGGATCCTCGGTCCCGTTTCCCTGGAAAGTGGGCATTTTTGTGTCGTCTGCCATTCTAACGGTCTTACTGTTATTGTTTACTGATGCACTACTTTTACCGCTGCACATAGGGAAACTTTGTGAATAGTTTGTGTTTCTTCCTGTAAAATTATGGGTAGTGCGCGGCGTTGCAGGTATGTTGTAACTTATGATTTGTCCCTCTTCTACTTCTGGGGTAGCCTGGTCACCGTCCTCATCGCAATAGGGTCGCTTCCTCCCTTGTGGTCCTGTTTTGCAGTCTTTTATTCCGGTCCTCTTAGGATACTCTCTCTCATTCCTCCTCTTCTTCTCAGGATGCCGGAATATCACCCCACTCCTCAAAGTACCGCACTCTTCGTCAGCTTCCCTTAGAAACTCGTTGTCGCTCATGTCCATCTACCCCACATATTTCTATCGGATCCGCATTCACGCGATACCCACAACCTCTGCACACTGATCTTTCTACTTGTCGGAAGTCATCCTCAAAATTACCTTTTCGTAGACAAGCATCTTAATCCACAGTTTTAGCAACAACAAGAATCTTCCCCTCAGTCCCTTGAGGAAATTCCTTTATGCGTCGCTATACGATTTGATCGTGTCTACTGCGAACTCAGTAATATATCCCTCTAGGATGCTATCCACCCAGAAATCAACAACCCTTGATACTTTGTTGTCGACACGTTTCTGTTGTTGAATCGGTTTTGGTGTCCAATGGTCAGGCTCAGTCTTTCGAAAATGGTGCTTCTGAAATGTTAGCTGCACTAACCACTCGTGCAGTAGTACTGAGAATTCACAGAAAAATATTTCGTGGATATCTGAATAAATGCACCTCTATAACCAACTGCTTACCGTCTGTCTGGGGTTCTGCTTTTCTCCTTTTTCAAATTCTTCTGTCTTTCTGTCAAACCACTCTTGAATCTTCGGTTTCTTCGGGTGCCACAGCATATCCTCTTATTTTCCTCTTCAAGGTCCCGACAACGGAACCATTTTTTGACACAACGATTGGTGGACTCCAAGAATGAATACCTAATTAGGGTAGCTAAACCGGAAGCATACTTTAATTATCAACCAGGGAGCGTACAAACTTAAGAGGTGCTAAGCACTGTATGTGCTTTATAGGATAGTCTTCATCGTTTTAGGATGATGGGGTGTGTCTTAAAGGTTTCTTGAAAAGGAAATGGAAATGATTTGCTTTTAAACAACGAATGAAGGAATATGAAAATATTGTAAATCTGTAAATTAGAAATACTAAAACTAATAGATCTTTATGCTAAGAATTAAATACCAAAAGATTGTAAATCTAATCTAGGAAATCAGATCTTTATGCTAAGAATCAAATACTGAAAGACTGTAAACATAATCTAGGAAATCAAATGATGAAAGCTTTGGAAACTTGATCTAGAAATAAAGTGTTGAAAACTGGAAGTCTAACGAAATTTAATACAGAAAATTAATCAAACTTAATCTATTTGAATCGAATGCTGAAAGTGATAATCAATTACTCTATTCAAATCCAAAGAACTAAAACAATTAACTCCTATATAACTGAACTCTGATAAAAGAAATATTCATGGCATCGCATATCTAAATCATGGTCTAAGACTAATGTAGCAAGCTGGAAAACAAAGGTAATTACGCCTGCACAGAATGCGTGTACAGGACTACAGGAAGCGTATTGTAGAACTACAGAATCAATGTTGGCAAACTACAGATAAAAAGTGTTGAAATGAAATGATCGTTGAACTGAAATAAAACCATGCCATTCAAACATTACCAAAGTACTTCATATACGATAAGGATTTAAATCAATTCATAGTACATATGAAAAATACCTGAAATGGAAACGAAGATCTTGACCTACGTGTTGGAGGGGCCCTCTCCAACTCATATTTCAGGAGTGGGAAAAGTCTTATAAACGCAAAGCTTGAAGCAACATTACTTCTTCCATTAAAATCGTAATCTCATGTTCAGAAAAGTCTTAACACAGAATTGTCTCGAATAACATATACTGAATGTAAGTTCTACAAAAATGCCAACAGGAACCTCTTGCTAACCAAGAGGCCCATATATATATCTTTTTTGGAACATAACCTAACTCTATGATTTAAATGTCGATTATGCTGAACAGGAGTTCTCTTCTACAAATCAGGAAAAAGGCGCTGAGCCACTTATGGTCTTTCAGTCCTTGTGCTGGAATTGATGGTTGTCTCTTGGATTACCTGCGCCTGCTCATACACACTTATTTCCATATGATTAGTTCATAGAAAACGCTTTTAAGCATAAAATAATAACCTCTAAACTAATCTATCAAATAATAAAAATGAATCATTAAACCCCACAAACAAAGGCATTTTTCGTATCCATTATTGTGCTTGTGTGGCATCAAAAGGCGTATAAAGTACCTAATTTGGGGCTCATCATCTCCCCCATACTGAAGGATTCACCCATCCTTAGGTGACACATTTTGTTCATGGATAGCTTCTCTGATGTCCCAAGCAACGATCCTGGGAGCCCCTACCTGCCTATGATAGCCATGAGTTCTGTCATCTCTAGCCCATGTTCTTTTCTCTTCCTCCTCGTCAATCTGTGCTTTGATAACTAATGGGAGAAAGAATGGTGGACTGAGCTTCATCCCTATCCATCTGAGCTGGTGTTTGATCAAGGATTCCCTGTATAATTTGGCCTTAATGAGTGCCATTTCTAACCTGGGGGGGGAGTGAGGCTCCTTCTTCTTCAAATCATCTCCAATCCTTGCCCACCTCTCATTGATGGCCTCCTGTACCTCTTTGTATGTGCATTGAAGGGTGAGATCAAAATGCGTGACTGCCTCCTGCTATTTTTCAAGCAAGATAGGAATTAACTCTTCATTAGTGGTGATATTTTGGTCGTCTTGAATTACCTTTTCAGGGTGAGATGCCTCGGCCCTAATCCACACTGGATTCTGCCACTTCTCTGCAAGATATATATGATCATCTTGTGCCCTTTCCACCTCATGGTTCATCCAGGAGCATAATGATCTTAGCTGGAAGTCGCCTACGTAGGGATTAGGTGACCAGTTAGGTGTGAACCACGAAGTTGTGCAAGAAGAATTCACACAATTGATCCTTTTCCAACTCTGTGCAATTCAGAGAAGTATCCACAAATTCCTTTGGAGTGTTCAATTCCAGAGGCAGGCCTTGTTTCACCCTCTGCAACTGGAACCTCCCCCACTTTTCCTTTAAGTAGACCGTGTAGATTCTAGACGGTGATCTGAGTTGCAATATTCCCTCATATATTTTTGTAGTGACAGTCAATGTGTCCTCTAATTGCTGGATTTTCTGGTCCTTCTGAGCCAATTTTGTTCGAGCTTGGCCCAATTTATCCCTCAATGCTGCATTTTGTTGTTCTGCCAGCTTCAACTCCCCTACGTGCTGCATCTTCAATATCTGGGTCTTCTCCTGTACAAACAATGGGGGTGCTGGTGAAGTTGGCTGGCTTCTCTGAATCCTTGATTCAATTTTTAATGCTGCCAACTCTTCCCTGACTTTTGCTAACTCTGTCAGTGCCTCGGCTAGCTGGTCAGTGGCTCCAGGGTTTATATTTTGATCAGCAGGGTTTACATCTTGACCAGCGGGGTTCCATTGGTCATCATCTTGTTCTTCAGGTGTGGTTGGGTTGTCCTGGTCTACCCAATCGTCATCATCGTCAGATGTGTTTTGAATTATTAGGTTGGGCACTTTTTCCACCTTCTTTGCTTGTTCATTCTTAGGCTGTTGTGGGATCCTCTTACTTCGCCGTCTTGCCCCTTGCTTGCTGGTGGAAACCCCTGATTCCTTTTGGTGGGAGGCGTCTTTTGAATGTTTTATTCTGATCAGGGTATCGGCCATAATTTCATTGTCACTATTAAGGTCAATCTTTCTCTTGGCTCCTAATATGGAAGTGGATTTTTCCTTTGACCATGAAGCTAGGGGTATGCCTACATTAGGTGTACCCCTCATTCTCTGCACATCATCTGCTAAGATTACCACAAACTCCTCCCATGAAAGTTCTGAAACATGTACCGTTAACTCTTCATGAATTATCAATTTGATTAGCCCATGGTGGGCTAACGCATATTCTTTTCCCTCGACTACTTTTTTGCTCGTTTCTCCTAGAGACAGGAGAAGATAATAGGGGATGTTGATGTTGTTATTTGGCGTGATATGGCTCCTGTGCCTCAGAAGATCCAGAATTCAGAAGTGGAAAAGAGGGACATAGCTCAGCCTCCTTGTACACGTTACATATTTTTGAATGACAACAGCTATTTCGTGCCAGGGTGCGGGCATGATGACTCTCTTGACTCCATTTTTGTCTTCTTCATAAACTTGTCCTGGTCCGAAGAAGGTTGCCTTTGCACTTTGGTTGGCTTCCCAGTCGTCCCTTCTCCAGTGTAGACCCATGGGAAGCCCTGTGTATTTTGCAATTGCCTCCTCATCCAGTCTGATTCGTAGTACCCTTACCCAACTGAAGAATTGTTCCTCTTTGATGTGCTTCAAGTTCCTTGCGAATTCTAAAGCCACCTCTGTATTAGACTCTCTCAACCTTGAGATGAAGGGCATCCAGCCCGCATTACAGAGGATTGATAGAACCTGTGGGTTTTCATAAATGGGCTTGTGATCTTCTGGTTCACTCTTTTTGAACCCCTCTGTCATCTTGAATCTTCTACTATAATCGACAAACCAAAAACTTTGAGTGTGGCTGACTTACCTCAACTGGCCGGGATTGATCACAGGTTCGAGGGCAGCTTGCTGGCTGAGTGGCAACACAAATTTTTGGTCTTCCTGCTTCTGGAAAGCTTTGTATTGCAAGACTGGGTCTTTGTTGTAGATTATGCTGCCTTATTTAGTTGTTTTAACGCACTTATCCCGATCATCATGCATCGTACTTGCCGCCTTATGCATTCCTTTCCATTATTGCACCCTATGTTATTTTCATCATTTGTACATTACACTTCCGCTCTGATCATTTTTCATCATTTTTACATTGCACTTCCGCTCTAATCATTGGGGAATATGGTAGCTAGATGCGGGTGTTATCATTTGCTGACATGTCTGATGGTAAGTAATCATGAATCTATGAGGTTACTCCTGAACTGTGCCGCCGAATTAATCTTAAAAGTTGTCCTCAGCTTTGGAAAATAACCGTTTTGTGGGGGATTTTGATTTGATTTGAAAATAAAATAGAGAGTTAAGTGATTACCTTCCATGCTTTGCATACTTGATTGTGTGATTCGTGCTTGATTTTATGGGCACGTAATTCTGTAGTTGAGATCAACTGCATCTGTAGTAATTTTGGGTGTATCAGTAGAGGCGTCTTTTTTCCTTTTTTGTTCTGCTTTTCTGTTGGAATTGTTGCCTGTGTTTGCTTGTTTTTCGTGCAAGCTTTGCTGACATGACATTTCATTGTGTTCAACATTGTGTTGTAGTGATGCTGCAAATGGTGATTTGATTTATGTAGCTTGCTGGTGTTCTGGCTTGCATGACTTAGCCTTTGAAAGTTTATCTTTGTTTGTATTTGTTTTGATGTTGGCTTTTCATTCGGCTTCTAAATGTTGGCTGGATCTCTTGATTTACAATGCTGGCTCGCTTGATTGTTTTATGGCTCGCTTGATTGTTTGCTTGTTACCTTTGCTCAGAAATTGCTTCTTGTTGTGCATGGGGATGCATCACACCCATCAATTGTGTTTGTGAGATCCTGAGTGGATCATGTTTTTATTTTCTGTTGTTTTGTATTTCTTTTTCCTTTTTTTCATTTTTTTTTCTTTTTTCATTTTTTCCATTTTTCCCTTTTTTTTCTTCTATTTTTTCATTTTCAATTGTTCTCTTCGAATCATGGTCAATCCAACACAGTCATAGTATGGAAAAATGGCACACGGAGGACTCTAAAGCCAAAGCAGGAGGACCAAACCGATTGCAAACAGGGTTAGAGCAACTATTGGGAGAAGCGAGTGCTGATGTGTATAGCCAAGGAATTCCTCACAGAGGAGGAGAAACAATCGAGATGTTTCGCCATCATTCCGAAGGGACCATGTGTCGAAAGGTCGACAATGGAGAGAATTTTGGTCGAAGTCAAAAAGATGCTTGACAGGTTCGGGAGAATAGTAGTCGACGAAGCGTCGACGGGATTGCCATCGACAAGAAACATATCCCATCATATCAACTTGATTCCAGGATCGAGTTTTCCAAACAAGCCACCACATAGAATGACTTCGGGAGAGGGTCAGGAACTCAATCGACAAGTCCAGGAGTTGTTGGACAGAGGATTGATCAGAGAGAGTATGAACCCGTGTGCGGTACCAACAATATTAGCGTCGAAGAAGGGTGGAGAATGGAGGATGTGTATAGACTCCAGAGCTATCAACAAGATCATGATCAAGTATCGATTTCCATTTCCGAGAATGGACGACATGATGGATTGCTTGAGTGGAGCGAAGTACTTCATAAAGATCGACCTGAAGATTGGTTATCACCAGATTCGGGTTAGAGAAGGAGATGAATGGAAGACAACATTCAAGACGAAGGAAGGGTTGTATGAGTGGTTACTCATTCCATTTGGATTGACTAACGCACCCAGTACATTCATGTGTTTGATGAATGAAGTACTAAAACCATTCTTGGGAAAGTTTGTCATAGTGTACCTAGACGACATCCTGATATTTAGTCGAACCAAGGTCGAACACTTGGGGCACATTCGACAAGTATTGCAGAAGCTGCAGGAGAGAAGCTGATGGTGAACCTGCGAAAGTGTTTCTTCATGAAAGAAGAACTGGTATACTTGGGATTTGTAATCTTGGGTAAAGGGTTAGTGATGGACCCAAAGAAGGTGAAGGCAATATTGGATTGGACAGAACCGACAAGCGCAACTGGAGTCCGGAGTTTCCATGGACTTGCTAGTTTCTACAGGAAGTTCATCAGGGGATTCAATCGGATATGTGCACCGTTGATAGAGTGCACGAAGAAAGGGGAGTTTAAGTGGACGGAAGCTTCCTAGAGAGATTTCGACAAGTTGAAGGAAAAGGTCACTGAGAGACCAATGTTAATGCTCCCATATTTCGACAAAGTTTTCCAAGTCAATTGTGACACGAGGGGAATGGAAATTGGAGCAGTGTTGAACCAGGAGGGCCAACCAATTGCATTCTTCAGCGAGAAGTTGGATGATGTGAAGCAGAAATATTCGGTCTACGACCAGGAGTTCTATGCTATTGTTGAAGCATTGAAGAAGTGGAGGCACTATTTGTTTCCCAAGGAATTTGTGTTGTACACAGATCACCAAGCACTGAGGTACTTGAATACTCAGTCGAATTTGAATCAGCAGCAGATGAAGTGGGTCGAGTTCCTACAGGGATATACCTTCATGTTGCGACATAAGTCGGGCAAGTTGCCGACGTGCTGAGTCGAAGAGTTGCATTGCTGAATACAGCGACAATTCAGGCAACAGGAATAGAGTCGGTGAAGACAGAGTATGAGATCAACGAGGATTTTGCGAAAGCATGGAAGGCGAGTCGCGAACCGTGGAGTGTCGATAGGACTCCATACTTGGATTATTTCATCCAAGAGGGATACCTATTCAGGGAACAACAATTATGTATTCCCAGAGGATCCGTAAGAGAGAACCTAATCCAAAAGCTGCATAGTGGCAGATTAGCAGGTCATTTTGGCATCGATAAGACCAAGGTGTTGGTCAAAGAAAAGTATTATTTTCCAGGAGTGACGACATATGTCGGTAAGTGGGAACGACGGTGTCAAGTTTGCTAGTAAGCAAAGGGAAGAAGTCAAAATATGGGGTTGTATACACCATTACCAGTGCCGAATACCCCATGGGAGCACCTAAGCATGGATTTTGTGCTAGGATTGCCGAAGACGCAGCAAGGTAATGACTCAATTTATGTTGTAGTCGACATATTTTCAAAGATGGCACACTTTAGTCCGTGTTGGAAAACAAGTGACGCCGCAAGCATTGTTGTACTATTCTTCAAGGAGATAGTTAGATTGCATGGGTTGTCGAAGAGTATCATGTCGGACATAGATACCAAGTTCATGGGTCATTTATGGAGAACCCTATGGAAGAAACTAGACATGAGGTTGCAGTTTAACTCGACATATCATCCGCAGACAGATGGACAGACCAAGGTGGTGAACAGAAGTTTGGGAAATCTTTTGATATGTTTGACAGTCGACAAACCCAAACAATGGGAGAACGTGTTGGCATAAGCAGAGTTCACGTACAACAATGCTATGAATCGGTCGACAGGTTTGAACCCATTCCAGATTGTTCAAGGACGAAGCCCACATGGAGTGGTAGATTTGGTTGAAATACCGACAAAAATCAGGAAAAGCACGGATGCAGAATCATTCGCAGAGCATATGAAAGAAGTGCATGAAGATGTGCAAAAGCGCATAGAAAAGAGTAATGCGGCATATAAGTTGAGAGTCGACAGGAAGAAGAGGCTACAGTCGTTCAGTGAAGGAGACTAGTCTATGCACACTTGCGGAAGGAGATATTTCCGACAGGAACATATAACAAGCTGAAGCTGAAGAAGATTGGACCATGTAAGATTCTGAAAAAGATTTCGGGCAATGCTTATGTGTTGGAGCTGCCGAAAGACTTGAGCATTTCACCTATGTTCAATGTCTCATATTTGTACAAGTTTGAAGAAGGTTCAACCAACGAAGGTGTAGAAGTGTCGAGCATCGACTGGACAATGCGGATTCCAAGTCGACACAACAAGGAGGAAATCGTCGAAGTACTAGGGGAACGCGAAGTTGGGCGTACACGCAGTTCGCGAAAGAAAGAATAGTTAGTGCGATGGAAATATGATAAGTTGCAAGAGGCGACATGGATTTTCGAAGAAGAATACAGGAGACTGGCGGAGCAATCGAGTTCTTTTTCACCTGGGGAGTCTGGTGTAGGAGCATTGGGGCCTAGGAGAAATAGTCGAAGATGATCGACAGGAGAAGTCAACTAGGGGGATTATCGACGACCATTGGTGCGAAGGAAGATTGGCATTCAAATCCAAGAAGTCGAGCAAGAAGCTGTCGATATGCGATCGACAAGAGTTAGAGATCAAGAGTCGACATGTCGAAGGTCGACAGGTTGTCGAATCGCGACACGATGGGTTGCAGCAAAAGCCAAAGCGTGGAGGAAGGGGCAGATTAGCAGCCGGGAAGCGAAGTGAACCCGACAAGTAAGGTCGAAATGTGACGAAGTGCAGTATGGTCGAGACGTGGGGCCGACGATTGTCACATAGTCTCGAGTTTTGCAGAAGTCAAGGCGACACACTTGGTGGCCATTCGGGGTTGCTAAGGAAGTTATGAGCAGTTGAGAAGGTGGTTGGGATCAAGACAAATGTCACCACAGGAAGAGGTTGTGCAACACGGACAGGGGGTGCTGACAACTGCAGGTTTGCATGATCTGGGGGATTTGACGGACAGAGGAGGAGTGTCTCGGGGATCGGAGTGACCTTGGGAGCAACAACAACAGAACAGGGTAGAAGAGCAGTGTGGAGGCACAAAGGAGGGGATATGATCCATAGCTCATTGTTCAACAAAGAACTAGGAGAGGGGGGAGATCGCACATAGAGAAAACAAAACATTTACTTCTGTATATTGTATAAGGCTGAGGCCGACTAGTTAGTTGTTTTGCATTTCGCATTGTAACCATTGTAATCTGATTGAAGTAATAGAATCCAACTTCTGGCATCCTGTTTACATCCAGCCTATCTGAACATCGTGTGTCGTGTGTTATTGTTAAGCAAGAGGCCCCTTATCGGGACCGCCCTTGCGCCATGTTTCCTTCCATCTTTTTAGTGGCTTTGTGGAATTTTCTCTATTTTTCTTCTATTTGCCATTGTGGATGAAAACTTACAGGGTCCACAATATCTCATATGGTCCTCCTTGCCACATAATCAAATCCACTCATCACACAATTAAATAAAAAATAAAATATTTACATTATATGCATCACACACTTCCTTAAGCTTCAAATTTAATTAAACTATACAATTAATGTTTCAAAATTAACCCATACACTTTATGAATTTTTGACATAACCTATAGGGGTTGATAGGGTAGAAGGGTGACCAAGGAACCCTCGGGGAGGGGACATGATAGTCCTCCCCACCCAAAATTGCTTGTCCTCAAGTAATTGTAGTTCTGGATGCTGCAAAACTTGCTCAACTATTTTGTTTAGTGGTCTACTATGAGGAAAGTTACCAAAAACCTTCTCATACCACCTTCTTCCACCTTGCTTATTGCCAACACGAAGATCCTTTTGAGGACTCACAAAACACCAAGCAGAAACATAGTGTGTCCATCCATCATAAAAGTTCCCATGTAGGAAATCATACCACTGCTTCCCATGGATAGAATTTTGAAAGTTAAGGATGACTCGCCCACTAAGATCCCATAAACATATTGATAGCGCATCACTACAAATGCCTCTAAGAATACTTTCAATTTGATCCAAAAATATTTGGATCTTCTCTTATGCCTTCAAATCTCTTTCTTGCACTGTTGCATCCAATATTCCATGAATGTAAGTTAATCCTTTATCAGGTGGCTTGTCCCGTGGAAGGTCTCCAAAATCCTTCTAATGCTTCTGAAGCAATCCTTTGATGTCTTTAGGGTGTCATGAAACATCAATGGTGGTGCTTTGAGTGGTGATGAGGCACTCAACATCCCATTCAATGTCTCCATGCCTCAAGATTGCTCTCATAATATGGGAAGACACCACTTGAATAGGATAGGTGTTGATGCCTTGCAAGACTATCCGCTTCCCATCATAATATTTGAAACTTATTTGAGGCACCCGATAATTCACGGAATGCTCTCCAATGGAGTACAACCATTGTACTCCCAATACTAAGTTAGTGTCAACAACAATAACAACATAAAAATTACCCATTAAGGTATAATATCCTATGATTACTTGCATATTTGGAATCCATTTAGTACAATCCATGGATTTATTACTTGGTATGATGACAATGAAACCTTCAAAGGTTTCAGTAGATAGCTTCCTTCTTTCCACCAAGACTGAGTCAATGAAATTACGAGTAGCACCACCATCAACCAAAATTGTAACTCTCCATCCTTGCACCACCCCTTTGAATCTGAGAATGTGGAAGCGAGGTACTCCAGTTAAGACTGCAATCTTGCCACTTGCAGGTGGTAGGTGCTTTTCATCTGCTGTCTCATAACCACCATCTGCTTCAATCGGTTTTTCCTCAACTTTGCTCTATGAAAAGACCTCAATTTAATGTGCCTTACCCTTAGCACACTTGTGTCCTGGAGCCCATGGTTCCTGCCAAGAGAAGCATAGCTTTCTCCTCCTTAATTCATCTCGGTCTCTGAAAGTGACCTCCTTCTTGAAATTTTTTGTTGAATATTTTTGGGAAGGTTTCTTGTCCATGACTTCGGCCAGATTATTGGTTCTTGGTGGAAACCTTGTTCTTGGCATGGCATCTTGCAAATCTCTAGTTCTGCTCATTGTATCATGCAAACTATATGGTTTATAGGCTTTGACCAACCCCTTCAATGACTTGGTTAATCCTTCTATGAATAGAAGGATCAAGTGAGCTTTCGATATATCAGTGACCATTACAACTAGCTTCTGGAACTCAGAAATATAGTCCTCAGGAGTTCCTGATTGTCTCAGATGCATTAGATCCCTAAAGGATATCTCATGATCCTTCCGATCAAATCTCTTTGCCAACCTTCCAGTGAGCGCTTCATAGGTTGACACTTGGTCATGCCCCAATGTCTTCATTCCATGGAACCACCAGCCATTGGCCTCTCTGTCAAGATGTAGGGTGGCCATTTTGATGGCATCCTTTTTGGGCCATGGGGTTCAATTGAAAATAGGTATCCAATTTTTGGATTCATGCACTTGCAATACACTTGGATGAACCATCAAAGTATGGGAGGGATATCTTACCAATGACATTATTCAGCTCAAAATTTTGTGCGGGCATTCTGTTGCCCCCTCTTGGATAGACTTTGTATTGGGCTTCACAAAAATCCTTGAAGGGCAATGCTCTCCTACAATATTCACTGAAGGTATGATATTTTGCATAGCGATCCTCCCACGTAGAAATGGATCCATTTTGCACTGTTGTTTCTTCTTTATTGTCTTCAATAAACTTGGGTATGGTAAGCCTTGGTTGATTCTTGATCTCACTCTTGAATTCATGAGGCCGATTGCAAGGCCCTATTTTTCAAAATAGAGTCTGACCAAAGACCTTCTTCCCTTCATCTTGAGAGCCACTGTTGCTCCCTTATCCATCTTTGTTCACTAGTTACTTGGCAAGGAATTCTCGAGTCTCTTGACCCGACTTAATGATGTTCTAGGATATGTCTTGCATTCCCTTTAGCATGATTTGAACAAAATATTGGAACTCTTCTCTTTCATCCATGCTAGACATGTATTTTACTCCTTGAAGCTTACCTTCAGTGGAGTCAACCTCCTCTTCAACAAAAGGTTCTTCTGGATCTTTTCCCTTAGGAGATGGTTTTCTCTTAAGACTCATCAATGATAATCACGAGCAAGTTCAGAGGACCATGCTTTGATACCACTATAATGTACCCAAACCCCCTATAGGGACACTAACTCAATTCTATAGCTTGGACACACAGAAGGTTGGGTTGACACACTTGCAAGGCTGCAAATAAGGTGGAAACAAGGTCATAATTCGACAATTGCACTTTTGGGAGTACGTCACGCCCAGTTAGACTCCTTTGGCTAGGCCAAAGGCTTCAAGGCAATAGCCCCGAGACTTCTGTGGAAACTCCGTTGCTTATGGTGTAGTATAGAAGTAATATAACCTTAGGTAAGCCTAATTAACTATCCCCAACCTGATAAAGACTCAATCTGACTTGGAAACCAAGTTCCAACAATAAAAAATTAAACTAGGTGCAAAAGGGCTAGTCTTGGACTAGTGCTAGAGAAAACTTCCAGATGGATTCGAATGGCCTCTACAGCTTCCTAATTTCTATTATGGAGGCATGAATGGGATGTAATACATCTAAATTGACTAAAATGAACTTCAGATCATAAATTAGTAGAACACTTGACAGTTAAAATATTCAAAATAAGAAACTAGTTGAATTTTCCTCACTAGGGCGCAAACCTTGGAAACAATGAATTACAAGCAGCAATAAATGATCCCAAATTATGTAATACACATCATGGATGAATCTAACAACATGCATTTGCACTATATCAAACTTTATTTAGACATTTAAAGCAGTAATTGATTGTATACTTAAGCCAAAATTACATAATATCCATATTCCTTAAGATCTTACAACATGGAAGCAAGAATATTATATCTGAGAATGAAAGAAATAAATTTCACCACTGGATTAGAGCCATGGGTAGGAAAGGACCATGTTACAACTCACTGAAGGCATGAGAACAACTACAACAACTCATAGAGGCGCAATTGCTCATATTACTCTTTTCTCTGGCCAAAACATCTCACAACCATAAACACTGCTGCAACTATCTCTTCACAATCTCTTGGGATTTGAACTCTTCATGCTATGGGATGGATCAAATACACAAATAACACTTCATGGTTGCATTAGAATATGTGAAGAAGACCGAGCATCCTCTTCCTCAAGCATCCAATAGAAGACCTCTCAATATTTCAGTTGGAACAAAGTTTGCAATGGGGCACATCACCCAATGCTGGCCAGGGGCGCATCACCCAATGTTGGTCAGGGGTGCATCATCCAAGCCTCTGAGATGCAGAGCTCTCAAGACAAATTCACAAATGACCAAAAGATGTGCATTAGGGCACACCTACTTCTTTTATAAGATGAGTTTGTTTCAATATACATTGAATGTGGTCCATCCTCCTCAACCAATGCGCCCTCAATGACTAATTTTGTTCCTGCAGCTTTACCTTTCTTTCATTGCTTTATTGCCTTTCTACTTTGGTCTAGTTTTCTGCCTTTTGGCAACATCTTGCTTTTCTTGGATTTTCTCTGCTTTCCTAAGGTTTTTAGTGCTTTTCCTACTTTTTGCTTTCTTATGCTTTTATGAACTTTCTTACTCTTTTTTTTTTTTTTTTTTTTCTTTTTTTTGATGCCTTCCATATTTTTACGACTTTATGGATTTTTTTCTGCTTTTTTTCTAGTTTCCATTGTGGATGATAGCTTATAGGGTCCACAATATCTCAGATGTGCCCTCCTTGCCACTTAATCAAATCCACTCATCACACAATTAAATAAAAGATAAAATATTTACATTTTATGCATCACACACTTCCTTAAGCTTCAAATTTAATTAAACTACACAATTAATGTTTCAAAATTAACCCCTACACTTTATTGAATTTTTTCCATAATATATAGGGGTTGATAAGGTAGAAGGGTGACCAAGAAACCCTCCGGAAGGGGACATGATAGCAGTACATTAGAAGCTAACTGTTTGTGGACTTTAATTCAAAAGGACGGGTTATGGAGTAGAGTGATTCACCAAAGATATATTGCTCCACAAGAAATTCTAGATTGGATTAAAAATCCAGGTAAATCACTTTCACACGCATCTAATAATTGGAAAGTGGTTTTACTCTCAGTTCTTGTCTTCAACATTCATCTTGCCTAGAAAGTGGCAAACGGTTCCTCCGTCAAACAAGGGTTAGATGCTATTTAAGGATGTAACAATAATGTTCTCTTATAGAAGAACTTATCTCTAACCTAAATTCCCAAAATCTTTTTAGTCTTGACTGTATTGTTGATTCTGATTCAACGACTCCTTGGTTCCAAGGTTGGGAAAGTGCGGACCAGCTCCAACTGGATGGTAATTTTAAAGTCCAAAGGAATCTTTTTTCTTTCTGAATTGAAGAGAGGCCATGTCAAGATTAGGAATGATCGAGATATCTTGCTTTGGAATCAAAACAAAAAAAGGAGGTGAATACTCAGTGAAGTTGGCCTACATGTTGTTACTAAATGAGGAGGATTGTGAAACTAGCTAGTGGCCCGGGCTCCGATTTGAAAAGTTAAGGTGCCAAAGAAAACTAAGGTTTTTATGTGGCTCGCACTCATATCCTAAGTTTTGACCTGGGATCGGTATTAGAGGAAAAACAATCAAGGGTTATGAATATGTTTCCTTCGTTGGCAAGCTAGAGAAGACATCTCACATATGTTCACCAATTTCCCTTTCCCTTTACATGTCTAGAGGAAAATTGAAGTTTGGTCAGGTATATCAAATATTTGGATTTGCAACTCTGTTGAAGAAGGGCTTAAAGATTGGTTTCAGAGAAGTGAGCTAAGTGTCTATCGAGTGATTCGTTTTTTTAACAATATGGAGTCTATGGACTTCTAGAAATGCAACTCTTTTTTGTAGTCGTTTTATTCAGTCTTCCCAAGTTGCAGCTTTAGTAATCTCACTAGCCATTTTCTTTAAAGAAGAAAATATATCCAAGATTGATAGTCCACAACAGTTTGTTCAAATACATTATGAGATCCCTTGGGATTTTTTTGATGGTGCTTATCAAAGGGCAGACGTTCATGGGGGTATTAGAGGAGTGATTTATTCGGAAAGAAATAAATACATCAGGTTGTTTTCTAGATTGGGTGAAGGCTCTACTAATGTAGTTGAATTATCGGTTCTATGGGAAGTCCTACATATAGCCTCTCTAAGGAAATTATCAACCCTTCAAATTTTCAGAGATTCTCTCTTGGTTATCAAGTGGATGAATAGCTCTATAACCATTAGTGATCTAAGGCTACAAAATTTGGCATATGATGTAAAACAAGCAGCCAACTACTTTACAAATATTTTGTTTCTCATGTTCATAGAGAAAAAAATCATCTGGTAGATGTTTTATCCAAAATTTGACTTACAAAGGATCCATGATTTATCTATCTTCAGGAAGTGGAAAGAGAGGATATTCAAGAAACTTGCCAGGTTTTTTGTTTTTGATGATTCTAAAGTTTTATGATTGACGGTTTTCGTCGACTTACTTTTGTTTTGGTTCAAGGCTTTAAGTTTTTAGATATGAAGGGCTTTTGGAACAGATTCAGTTCCATGCAGACTTGGTTGATTGGCTGAGCCAATATTTAAGTACAATATTTGGCTTCTTGTTTCCAATTCAAGAAGTGGTCGAAACAATTTTCTTCACAGTTTTGCCTAGCCTATCTAACATAGCTTCTTGCTTGAACAATTATGTTGAGAGACATGCAATATTTAGATCTTTGGGTTCGTAATAACACTGGAGTGATATATGATTTGAAGGAATGTTAGACTGTTGATCTTTGAAGTTTTTTGATGGGGTTATGCTATGTATTTTGAAAAAGACAAATGAAATGTAATTTTGTTTAGTTGATCAGAATATGAGATCTGCATGTGGGTTTTTATCCTTTTTCATCTGTAGTAATGCTTTTACACTCATATAGAATGTATTTTTCCATTATGTTTTGAATAGAAAATACGATTTTTTCCATGGAAATTTTTTTCCCCACAAACCTATTTGTACAATACACCTCTTAACACAAAAAATGATGCATACACTTAGTAAATAATGGTTCCTTTCCATAAAATTATTAGATACAAAAGGATGTTCAATCATATTTGATTTGTTGTTCTCTCCTTATTTTTTAATATTAAAGAATCTTATTAATATCCATTACTTTTAAAATATTAAACTATCTATTAATATTTACTATTCTCACTACATGTCATTAATTTTATACATTACACTTCTCAGTACCTTAAATTTATATTTAAAAAATTATATTATAATTTTTTTTCCTATGTAATTTTTAGAAGCAAACCTTAAGCACTTCTCCTCATTTTAAAGATGGTATTCAATAAATTTTATATTCTTCATGGTACAAGGCCAAAATCAATAACAAAACACAAAGCCATTAAAACAATAAACTCTTTATAAACTCTACATGTCACTCCATCCCACATCCACTCAAACTGCATCCAATATTATAACTATACATATATTACAAATAATTCTATATACATAAAATTGCAAAATAAAAATAATCTACATAACATTATTTAAAATAAAAATTTACCAATTTAAAAATTATAATAAAATACAAATATATGATCTCATTACATCGAAAGGTGTTTATATCTTATAATTTGGGGTGGACTACCACCTATACTTTTCATTTTCCTAGATTGCACGAGGATGATAATTGATTTTATGGCAGTAGTTCCAAATTCAAAATAAACAATAATAAAAAAAGAATAATATCAAAAATAATTGGTAGGTATGCATAGATAACTCTAGCTACATGAGTTGATGCATGGATAGTTGATGCATGGATAACATGCAATTCATGAAATTAGGCAGGAAGAACAAGTAACTTGTTCAGTGACAATTGGTAGGTATGCATAGATAACTCGTAGATGATTATGAGTTGATACATGGATAACGAGTAGTTCATGCAATTATACATGAAGAACAAGTAACTTATTCAGTGATACTTAACATGTGAGTTTGTTTACCAACCACTTGCTAGTATTGTAACATTCTCATTTATTTCAAAAATATCATTCGTGGCAGTTTTAAAAACTTGCCTTATATATATAGTTCATCTTTCAGTTAATAAGATTATTTATATGATTTTTACACTACCATTTTTCTATATGGACTTATTTCTTATGTCATGATTTCTTTATGGATATGTTATTTTGAATTTGAATTTTGTTTATATAAATACTTAAGTCATAAGATTAGTAAAAATTTAAATTATTTTATCATAAAAACTGTGGTAATTTTTTTAACTCCTGACACAAATTTAAGTTAATTTTTTAATAATATAATTAATTAATTTATAATCCAAATTTTACACTTCCAAAAATTTTAAATTTAAGTTAATTTTTTTTAATATAATTAATTAATTTATAATCCAAATTTTACACTTCCAAATATTTTAAATTTAAGTTTTAAACAGGAATTAGTAATGTGAAATGTTTTAATTGAACCCTTCAATGAGAGATGTGAATTACCAACTTAAGGACCTTCCTGTTAACCATTAAACCATAACCTTGAATCTGGGTCAATGTAACTACGCCCCCAAACGACGCGTCGAATTTATTTGAAAATCCAAATGTGAACAAGATAAGGCCGACCTAAACTCAAGGATTGTCCCCAACCGATATTTTTTATTTAGTGATTACAAGTTAAATAGTCGGAGGGCGGGCTGAAAATGTAAAACATTGATCACCACTCTCAGAAAAGATAAATAAAACGGGATGACAATGAGGACGATGGATTACTTGGGCTCCATGTTTTGTAAGCGGGAACCTACACTAGCTCGGAGCAGTTCCACTGATTAACAGGTATGAATGTCCAGACCCGCAAGGGTTTTTACTTTACCCACATGGATTTATGCGCAAACTTGTTTTCTTTCATGATTCTTTACAGTCTTCGAAATATATATAAATCCTTGGGGTTCTCTGTGCTAGTTTTGCACTAAGAGGGGCTTAGGGTTTGAAGTTCGAAGCTTAAGATTGTGGGGGTTTCTGCAGATCTAGGGTTTCTGAGGTTCTGATGATACGGAAAAAGGTTCAGGGCATGGTTACTGCGGGCGAAATCAGAGGAGACAGCGAAGAGACGTTGTCGAGGGAGGAAAACCAGGGTTTCGAAACTGCGGGACTTGAAAATTTTAGTCCTCGGGAAGGAGTCTCGGAGGCGCTTTCAGATATGGCGGAGAGTGAGGATGTGCTCAATGGAGGGCCTGAAGGGAGGGGATCGGCTGAAAAACAGGGTTTTGTGGCGACTCTGGTTGAAAAACCCGGCGCGCGTATTAAGAAAAGGAGGCGCAGGGTGCTGAGGTTATCCGACGATGAGGACGAGGATGATGATCTGGGTGTTGCTGTGATGGGGGTTAATGTGCAGGAGCCTAAAAGCTCGGATATGGAGAGGATTGGGGTTGAAAGTGAGACAATTTTCGTAGATAAGAGCGGATTCGGCTCTGAAATAAAGTCCCAAGATGAGGTTAAAGTGAAGCTTGATGAACGGGTCGCCACTTCTTCTCAGGTTGATGCCGTTGAAAAGATTCCGTTACCACCAACGCCGGTGGTGGGGGATGTCAGGGATAATGTGGTTGAAGCGGCAGTGGTAAAGGCTCAGGAGAAGAAGGATTTACCTCCGTCCCGGGGTAACGAGGCAGCCGGTGTGCACGACAGTGATGACGAGAGTGTTCAGTTTGAGTTAGAGAGAAAAAAGAGGAGGAGGTTGAATGATGAACTTACTCAAAGCAAAAAGGGTGTTAATGCTGCTTGGATAAAGCGTGCAGCTGATAGTAAAATCGATAGGCAATCATCCCTCTTACTGGATAAGAAGTCTGTTCATAAGATGGCCAGAGATACCACCGGTGAGGCATCAAAGAAGGGTGAGTTTTATAGTCGTAAAACAGCTGGTAATTCTGCAAAGATGTACACTAGGAGCAAATTTGACAAAGAAAGAGTGAAGAGCAATGCCGATGGTCTATTGCCATCTGCTCCCGTAGTAGAGAAGTCTGACCCGAAGACGACCAACGGTGCTGCTATTGAAAAATTGAAACAGGGTATCGTATTAAAGCACAATGCAAGAGGATATTCGACAAAGAGTGGTAGTCCTATTAGGTACGAGAGAAAGAAATCAAAGCATAGGCCCGCATCTTCAGCATTGGACGACGACATTGAGATCAGAAGCCTGCTACATGATAATAAAAACAGTAGTGTTGCCTTGTCGATGGAATCAGGGAGGAAATCATTGGGTCAGAATAGCTTTGGCAGGAGTGAGTCAGATGGCCGTCAAAAGAATGCCACTTTTTCAAGCCCGGAAAGAGATAATTTGACTCCTCCGCTCAAACGAAAGAAAATGTCCAAGAGTTTGCCACCTGTGATAAACGAAACACCAATTCCAAAGCCCTCGCCTTCTATTGGCAGAGTATCAAAAACTACAATGAGAATTCAAAGGTCGGAGGAGCGCAGGCAATTACGTGAACGGCTTAAGCATTCTCTTTTGGATGCAGGGTGGTCTATCGATTTAAGACCTAGAAAAGGTAAAAATTACGATGATAACGTATATATCTCACCTTCAGGAACATCTTTCTGGTCTCTTCCGAAAGCATGGGATGACATGAATAAAAACGGAGAAAAATATAAAGGTATTCAAAGCTCATTGAGAACTGGTGCAAGGGCAGAGGCAGAGACTACAAAACCAGCAGACAGATGTAGACAAGGTTGTGCTGATGGTGGAAACCAGCTTGCGACCATGGTAAGCACAGAAGACCTCAGTTTATTGAAGCGGAAAAGAAGGAAAGAAAGAGATGCCCAAAACAGTGAAGCTATGAACAAAAACAGGAAAGCTGTTAAGGCCATGAAAAATGAAAAAGTTTTTGACAAAGGAGGCAAGAAGAGAATTGTTTCAGTTGATGTGAAATCCAGAGAAGAAAAGGAAAAGATTAAAGTAAATGGAGTAAGTGTTTTGGGTCGAAAATTGAAGGGATCAGAGAAAAACAAGATTGATGGAAAGCTGTTGCACCGAAGTAAAGTTGCTAACTCTGAGGTTCGGAAAGAGCATGCTAATGGAAAGCTGATGCATCGGCCTAAAGTTGCTGAGACTGAGATGCAGAAAGAGTATGGTAGTGGAAAGCCGATCCAGCGGTCTAAGGTTCTTGATCCTGATGTGCAGAAAGAGCATCACAATCGAAAGCTGATGCAGCGGCCCAAAGGTACCGATCCTGCTTTGCATGAAGAGTGGGACAAGAAAGGGCATTTGAAAACCCCCAGTCCGGCTCAAACGATGAACTTTAATTCCAAAACTGGTCAACGCCATTTCAAAAAATTACATGGGGACCATGGAAGGAAGCAAAGGACACCGAAGGCAGTAGCTGACATGGTACAAAATAGTTTATCTAAGGTAGTAACTGACATGATAAAAGGTAGATCATCCAAGGCTGTATCTGATGTGGTAAAGAGTAGTTCATCCAAGGCGATGGCTGACATGGGAAAAGGTAGTTCATTGCAAAGCAAAAAGAACAAAAGGCGGGGAGGGGGTTGTGGTTTGTTGGTTCGTAGCTCTGGTAAAGGCGACACACAGGCAGGCGATGAAGGGGTAGTGTCTGCAGCCAAGCGGACCGTTTTGTCATGGTTGATAGATGTTGGTGTTGTTCCCGAGAAAGAATGCCTGCAATATTGGAACAAAAAAGGCACCAGAATAATGTTGGAGGGATGGGTGTCAAGGGAGGGAGTCCATTGTGAATGTTGCAACAGTGTGATTTCAGTATCAGAGTTTGAAACTCATGCAGGTGGTACACGTCGTCAACCTTTTGAAAATATCTATCTTCAATCAGGTAAATCATTAACACAGTGTCAAATGGAAGCTTGGGACACACAAGACGAGTCTAGAAAATCTGGCAAGCATGTTGTAGAAGTTGAGGAGGATGATCAAAATGATGATACATGTGGTCTCTGCGGTGATGGGGGAGACTTGATTTGTTGTGACAAATGCCCTTCAACGTTCCATCAAGATTGTCTGGGATTGAAGGTATGGTGCGGTTAATTCTCCTTAAATGTATGTGATTCTTTACAGGCCTGCCTAAATGGAATAGGAATAATAAATGCCACCTTATTTGATCAAGAACTATATACGTTTATTTCTACTGCCTCTTCAAAGTTATAATCTTGAAATTTAATACCACTAGCACTTAACAATTTTTTTGCAGAGTGTGCCTGAAGGTGACTGGTACTGTCTGAACTGTACATGTGGGATTTGTAGAAGTGTTGGGTATGTTGGTGAAAATCCAAGTACATCTGTTCTTTTCTGTGAACAGTGCGAACATGAATGTGTGTGAGCTTCTCTGGTGCATCTTTAAATTAACCACAACTTTTTAGGTTATTTATTGATTTAGCTTATGTGGAATTCTAAGCATCTGTAGTTTTTCAAAACAAACAAGTTTTAAGAAATATCCAGTGGGTGCTGAACAGTGAAGACAATGCATGTCTTTTTGTTTTCAGATCACAAAAAGTGTCTTCATATGAGAGGCATCGAATCAGGAATCTCTTTCTCAAGGAACCCTTCTTTTTGTGGACATGCTTGTCAGAAGGTATTCTTGTTTTGCACTTTTTAAGAGTATGCATGGTTTTACAACTCAACGTTATATTTTGTTGATAGCTAGATATAAAATGCCTTGAATCATGGTAAATTATCTGCAGTAAAAATTTGAAGGATACTTGATTTTCAACATAAAAAAAGTTACATTGTTAATCAAGGTTTCTTTAATAAATTTCTATGCTAGTCGGAATACTGTGCTTTGAAAATTTGATTTATCCATTGCCTATGTTGTTTTGTTGAGCAATCTGGAAATGCGTGTAAGTGAGAATCCAATTATCACAGAAACTATTCATTGTCACTCTGGATTGCATTTCCAGATTTTGGAATGCGTCCAGATGGTGGAAATGGCTCCAAGCACTCTCTGGCTATTTCTGAAACTGCCCTCTGGTTCTGGCATTTGTTTTCCTTTTATTTTTTCTTTCTGTGTTTTATGTGAAAACGTAAAAAACACGAGAGTGCTAAACTAACCCCAGATGGGCCCCACCAACCCTAACCTAGCAACATAAATACCTACTAACTCAAAAAGTTTCTCAAAAGATAACATTCTCAGATTTTTGAATTTTACAGAAGTGCAGTAGTTCATCAGTGAAAAGAGCATTTCAGCTGGGTACTTCTTCTCACAAAAAGGGCAGATTACTTGAAAAATTTCTTCCCATTTCTTGCCACACCAAAGGCATATTTTACTTCAATTATTTTTCCATGTTTCCTGTTGTTTCTTAAGAAGTATAAGTTTTCTCTCCTTACTCGATTCTTGTCATACTTTTTTAGAAACTTGCTTCCTGTTATTTCTCTTTTCTTGTTTCTGATAATACTCCTAGGCAAGTTTTTGTTTGCACTTTTGGTCATTGTACGTCTTGATTTTTTTAGAGAATGATAAACTATCAAGGAATGTATTTTTTTCAATTGGCATAATGCAATGATTAGTCCCCTATTTTTGTGACACAGGTTTCTGCAGGCCTGGACCACCTCCTTGGAGTTTCAAATGCCCTTGCAGGGGGTTTTTCCTGGACTCTCCTTAAGCGATTTGATGAAGATCAACAAATGCATTCGACGCAGGGGCTGAGCATGGCTAAGATGGCAGATTGCAATGCAAAGCTGGCTGTTGCTCATATTGTTATGGATGAATGCTTTGTGCCTATAATAGACCCAAGGACAAACATAGACATGGTATCACATGTTGTGTTTAGCTGTTGGTGAGTTCGTTATTAAAATTTAGCTTTAACATTCTGCCTGCTAGTAAACTACAGGCAATTAATTTCAATGGTTCCTATTCATCATCTTAGGATCACAAACTCAGTTCTTATGCTTAGAATTAAGCTACATTCTAGCATTATAACATTGATACTATCATAGATCATATTGCAATATAATAATAAAATGGTCATCTAGAATTACCTCTTCCTCAATTGTTAGTCAAACAATGCCTAGCATTAGTTTCACCTCTTACTTATTACATCCATGGTTCAATAAAGGTGCCATCGAAAGTTGAAACATACAATCCTGTTATATATATTAGTGGGTGGCAATGCATACATCATGGTACTTGCATTCATACTTTACCTGGGGATGCAAGAACATTTCTTGACCATGCTGGAATATGTGGTTCGATCCTTCCATTATATGTGTTTGCTTGGCTTAATGTTTCTCTCTGTTTGTTTTTATTTAATGAAATCATTTTTTTCAGGTCAAATTTCAATCGATTGAACTATAAAGGCTTTTACACTGTGGTATTGGAAAAAGATGATGAATTTATTTCTGTTGCATCAATCAGGTATCCGGGTTGGTTTGAATTTGAAGGTTTAATTGAATCTCATTGTGCAACTAGTTATGTTATATTCTGGTAGCAATATCATATGTTCCTCTAGTAAGAGTTGTCTTTTAAATAGACATGGTAGTCACTCTATGGTGGCTGACCTGATACAAATTTGACAGGATTTATGGAAGGTGCTTAGCAGAGATGCCACTTATTGGAACTCGTCATCATTTTAGACGCCAAGGAATGTGTCGCCGCCTGGTGAATGCTATAGAGCAGGTAAGCTATAGTCGTTGCTCAGAGGATCTATGTATTATTATTATGGCTGGAGTGTTTGCTTCAATATTTAAAGTCAATCCTCTGATAGCATAGCAGGGAATTTGCATTATTAGAAATTAGGAAAGGTTGCATATGCTTAGCTGTAAATGCATATAACCCCTATTAATTCTCTGATTACATAAAATTTCTAATTGTTGTGTTAAAACCCTGATTTTTTTTTCAGTTCTTCTTTTAGAACCCAAAATCATTACAATCGGCTTGCATAGATAATATGGTCATCACTCGGTTGAACATCTTGGCCAGGACTTGCATCTGGCAACACCCCTTATTTGTGCCTCTGAGGGAATTCAACCTTGGTGGGTGGCCTGACATGGCACTGCTTTCAGCACTGAACCAAAAGATCTGATTGCCAAAATGGAACGAAACTTTCCCATATCTTGTGTAATACCAGAATTGGGCCTTTCTCAATGTAGATAATTCATATTTAGCCCATGGATGCAATTGATTATTTCCAGGAGAGGTTTCACAAAACAGATTTGCAGTGTTTTACAGATTAAAATGCTCTAGATTATATGGTGTAAACTGCTCTGATTGTATTTGGAGATCAGACTATAATGATAATATGCTAATTAATGTTTCTTGCTGGGAAAAAATTGCATTAGCTGGTCAAAGCCTAGAACCTATCTACATACGTACAAGACAAATTGCAAGAGGCTTAGCCTCAGTGTACTTGACTAGAGCTGCATGAGAGTACTCTCTTGTATCAAAAAATCTAAGACCCTTTTTATTTAAAAACGAGAAAATACTTGCGACTTAAGTTTTATCTGATGAGTCTCTTAAGGTGTCATTAGGAACCTGTGTCATCTTCTTTTTTTTTTGCAGTCCGACCTTCCTTTCAAACAACCTTTGAGGTAAAATCTCATGAGGCATAATTGAGACTTAACATTGAGTAACTTGTCCCTGATGTGCTCTTTTAGTGATTTCAATTCAGCATTGGAATGCTTTATTTTGGCCTTTTCAGTGTGTTTGGAATTTTTCTCATGCACTTTATATGAAAGTGAGGACTTCTTGTCAGGCCAAACGCTGTGAATTTTTTACAGAAAGCTTCTTTGACCTCTGTCCATCTGTTTCATTCACTGACCTATCCCCATGAATCGATAATGAACATCCTGTCTCAGTTTTGACACAATAGTGTAAATCACAAAGGGCTTTCTCTTTCTGAAATAGTTTGGATCCTTGCTCCAACCTTTGCCGAAAAGGTACCTGCTCTGGGCCTTACTTCTTCCGAGCTTCTTGACTACACTGTCCTCAGTAACTGTTATACTGCATATTCAGTTTTGTAGCACCTTTATGGGGACCCTCTCTTTACTAGGCTTAAAGGTCCCTAAACAGCTGTCTACCTAAGCTTGTGGCATCTCATTGCATTCTCATTGCATTCTCATCATTTCTCCCCTCACCAATTGCCCATTCTGTTCAACATATTTTTTGTTTTTTTGCAGCCAATGCTGCTTTCAGCCTTTGATGCAGATACTTTAGAACTGACCTTCCTTTTTGCAGATTTACTCCTGTTTGCTGCAATCTCTGTTGCTCCTAAAAATTCCCTGATCTGAATTGCAGTAATGTGCTTATTGTTAAAATCTAATAAGCCTATTGCCTCTATCTGCCCTCTTTGAAACTTTAAAAAAGCTTGTATGACGAAGTGTTGGGCATTAACCACCTTTCAAGAGGCTGGTGCTTCCATATACTTCATCAGGCTGTGTACCGCCCGGCCTGACTTAATGGCAATGGTGGTTTTCACTAATCAATTACTTGACACCTGTGTGGGAGTGCTCTGGCCACTTCTTTCAGGAATTGAACACTGCTGGGGGTGATAGCACTACCCTGCGTTCACTGGCCTGGTTGTCCTGGTGTGGCTCTCTCTTTCCTATTGGCCAGAAGTACTTCTTTGATTTACCATAAATCTCTGTGATAACAAATGGCATGAATCATAATTTTTGGCTCCCTGCCCATCTCTTTGTTTCCCTAAGCACTATTCAGATTCACATAAGATGCCATCCTTTTGCATTATATTTGTTTTGTTACCTTTTGATGTGGATATGTGCCTTTATATTAGTATATCTTGTTTGTGCAGATATGCAGCTTATTTTCTACATGCATTTAACTTGTCTAGTTCCTATTTCAGATGCTATCATCACTCAAAGTGGAAAAGCTTGTTTTACCAGCAATACCTGATCTTTTGCCAACGTGGACTAAGGCCTTTGGTTTCAAACCTCTGGAAGATTCAGATAAGCAGGAAATTAGAAATCTCAATCTCATGGTCTTTCCAGGAACTGATCTGTTACAGAAGCGACTATGCAAGAGAGAAATACTGAAGGATGAAGCCACAGGTAATTTAAGATACCCATCTTTTATTTTGGTTTTCTATAAATAGACTTTTTGCTATGTCGTGGAATGTAGAATGTTTACACTATAGTAAATTGGTCTCTATTGAATTTGAATGAATGCAATGCAAATCATTAAGCTCTTTCATATAGCATTAAGAAAACAGATTGGATTCAGAAATTTGAGTGTCACAAATGTTTAATACCTATGATGAATATGGCTATTGTTCATCAGATTATATATCTGATGTTCATATTGAAAACTGTTCAACTCAATGCACTTGCAGGAGGGAAAGAATGTACACATAGACAGACTGTTAACTGCAAAGAAGACATGGAACATCAGACAGATTTTGGAGTAAAAGGGAAAATAATTTCGGATAATGTATTGTCTGTCTCTGGCAGTGGAGCTATAAGTGGCACCAAAATTGTTGAAGATAGTGCTATTGAGCCAGTACATATTGGTTGTATGGATATTGATTCTGATATTAAACCGGGCGAGTGCTCCTAACGTAGTATGTAAGTATCACTTTTTTATACTCTTATTTAGAAATTCCATCCAGTACAGTTTCAATTGTGTAAATGCTATCTATACTTGGTTTAATTGCATAGTAATTATATTATTATTAGCCTAAATAATTAAATACAATTCCTTGTTGCATCACAGCGGACATTGTGGTGAACATAGGGTACCCAACCACAAATAATAATATATTAAAAACATGATATCTTTTAAGATATATCACGAGTTTATACATTTAAAGAAACATCCATGTTCCAGTTGGCAATAACACAATTTGGAAATTTAAATTTTAAATAGGACTCGTTGCATTTCTCATCATAAAATCGTCAGTGTCAAATCCAAATGATATTTCTTTTCCAAAAAGCAATATTTTTTATATTTCTAGATGAAATCAAAATATACAAATGATTGTCCTTTTGAGTTTTGACATTCCGGAAGACTGTTGCTTTGCCATATACTAGTAGAAGAGGCACTGTTCAAGTGCTTCCTTCAGTCTATACTCAAAGTCCATATACTGTCTTCCTTCAAATCTGGCTTTGAAGCCATTTCCAATAAACTAAATGGCTGTTAAAAAGGCAGCTTCAAGATGTAT
This sequence comes from Larix kaempferi, assembly GCA_027924585.1. Lineage (NCBI taxonomy): Eukaryota > Viridiplantae > Streptophyta > Pinopsida > Pinales > Pinaceae > Larix > Larix kaempferi. The sequence continues at coordinate 19,304,014 of BSBM01000515.1, forward strand.
GCTTCAGAATTTCTGAATTGTTTCCATGAAACTACAGAGCCTTAAGATGAGGGAGTTTGTCTCCTTCATTCAGCTTTAACCAATGAACCTTTCTGTAGGAGTAATACTTCATTGGATAATTTGTTTGCATGTTCATTAATTTCTTTATAGACATGGCTGAAAGATATGTTTTCAAAGGAACTTGTTTCTTTGGTAATTCTAATAACTGGATGTAGCCCAGTCAATAACAATTTTACTATCACCATATACATGAAAAATTGCTATTCCTCTGTCAGTTGCCAATTTGAGCACGAGAGGGATTTTGATAATCTCCATCAAAGAACCCCAGGCCTTGGAGAAATCTATATATTAACCTTATCATTCTCAGGCTGATTGATCGTTCTCCTGTTTGTAACCTTATGTTTAAACCCAAATGCCACTATATGCACATTTTATTGGGAAGCAAACCTGAATTGGAATGATGTCTTTACCCTTGAAAGTCTTATCATTTCTAGCTATCCATAATGCCCAGGGCACTGTACAGGGAATTGCTTTGTGTTCTTTGATAATCTTTATTCTCGTACCAGCTTTTGAAGCAATATACAATAGCTTCTCCTTTCCATTTCACATCTTCATTAGCTAGCTCCAAAGATTATTTTTCAAAATTCTATTCAAAATGGACAATGAACTTGTAAATGGTCAACCGATTCTTCGTTATCTTTGCTTGGCCCGTCCCAAGATCTATTTTTGCAATTGCCCCAAGTAAGAATTCTGTTAGAGATAGCTAGGCAGAAGAAAATTCTGGTTTTAGGGAACATATTCATCTTCAGATGACCTTCCACCACCATGCCTTTTCACCCTCAAATTCTTCTTTCACCCTTGGTTCATAACCCAGCTTAGCAGTGAGGCCTGTTGCTTTTTTTTGACCAAACAATTTGATAATCTCCTCCTTTCTGTTTTATTCCATTTAACTTGATTTTGTGAATATACTGGTTCCATTCTTCAGACAGCTCTCCTTGAATATAGATCTGTACATTTGATTTCTATCGTTAACTTCATAGACAATTTAACTTCTGATACAGCAGCATCTACTAGAATAAATTTCTTCTTGTTGTGAAGGATATTGATAAGAGGAACTGATATCCTGAAATTTTCTGAGCATCCCAGCCTGGTGCCTTACCTATTTTTACCTTGCTTCCTCTTCCCTATTTTCCAGACTAACCATTTCCCTATCAGAGGGAATGACCTTTACCAATTATTTCCAGATGATTGAGGAACCTCCATGGTCTTTTACTTTCTATCTAATCCACTCTATTATTGAGGAACCTCCATGGTCTTTTACTTTCTATCTAATCCACTCTATTATTGAGGAACCTGGGTTAATATGTTTTGCCCCAGAGACATTCGTCGTTCACTAGTCTCCAGACTCCCCACATTATTTTAGCTCTGCTAATGCCAAACCTCCTCTGCTTTTAAGCCCCTACCTACCTCTCTGTTGACTTTCCAGAGGAAGGTAAACTCTTTTTCTCATTTTTTGGAAGATGCCCTTGGGAAGTTGAGCTATAGAAAGCCAGTATACTGGTATTCCATCTAGAAATTGGATTTCACTAGTGTTAATCCCCTCCCTTTAGACAACCATCTGTAGCACCGGTTGTCACTCTATTCTCAATTTTCCATACAACCATAGGCAGTCTCTAAATCTGTAGTCATTTGGTTTTAATTTAAAACTAAGATATTGTACTCCATTATCCAAGGATATTGCATTCTAGGTAATGATTAGCTTAATAGTATCAAAGTCTTGTTAATGTTCAGCTCCATTCCTGTTGCCTTGCTGCATAAGCTTAGAACTTCCTCGAACTTTTCTGCTTATCCTCTGGGCCCAGCTCCAAAGAGACTAACATCATCCACAAATAACAGGTGGGACAAAGACATGAGTAAAAATAGGAAGGGGGACATTGTCGAAGGCCACTTGTGGAATGAAAGAAATTCGAGGTTGATCTATTTACTAGCACTGCAAATTAAGCTGAAGATAGACACCCTAATATCCACTTCTTCACTATTTGTGCTCATGCCTATGTGTGATAGTGTAATCCTTAACATCCAATCTACCTTGTCAGAAGCTTAAGCCAGTTCTGTTTTCATTACCATAGCCTGTATCTTTTGTATCGTAATTGAATGTAATCCTTGGCAAAGTTACATATATCGTGTCGGCCAATATATCGCCGAGGGTCCGGAATGTAACTTATCGGCAACATAGACGGAAATATCGGCAAATGTCGTAAAACCTCAAAAAAATACAAAAATAACCATTTTTTTCAAAAATTTTAACTTCTAAAGCAACAACAACATCAAATAAACACGTTGCTACATAAATATGAAAATACAACTAATATATAAGATGCATAAGATGTCAAATTGTGGATCATGATCACATATCGACAATAAACTGAAAAATACTGAAATATGTTCCTGATAGAATGATTCAAAATCACCTCAAATGATCAAAATAAATGTATCTCATGAGTTGAATCATCTGACACATGAGGCATCTAGATACTACATAGTACAATGATAAATAATACGAATCATCGATCCCCTCTACCCCTTTTACGGGCAATGTGCACCAAATTCCTCTGGAAGCAGTAGGTGGTCCTGTAGGTGCTTTGGATGAGCCTGGGGTGGAAATGGAAGCTCCAACTGCTCGGGCTATGGTGAACGTTAATGGGACTGAGGTCGAAGCCAATGTGAGCTATCTCCTCCCATATTACATATCATCAAAATCATTGTCTATATCGGGATCCTATTCATCAATAGCACCCTCGCCCCCCCCTCCTCTAGACTCTCGTCCTTGCGTCTGCCTCGAATCTTGAAGTTGATCCTCCAAGGACATTAGTCAACAAACTCAACACTCAACAATTTTGATGAAACTTCCTAATCCAATCGTTAAAATAAGGTAGAAAAGGCTTCCCAAGCTTAATAAGCGACTTTGCTTGAGTGAATGGTACATTTTTATTAAGGTCATGTTAGAGGAGTTCAACAGTTAGCACCACCAACATCAAGGTACATAGAGGGGTTGATTTGCTTGATTAAATGCCAGTCCCATACCCTCATACATGATAGAATCCAGTGGAAATGTTGCAATCCTGAAATTCTGAAAACTATCAAGTCTGTTGAATTCTGAATGGGATCTAAAATTCTACTTTTTGCAACACTGCCAAAAACTTAACTGATTGCTTTATTTTCCAAAATCCATGCATTTTTTTTAGCAGGGAGATATTTTGGAATTTATATATTGCGACACATTCAATATATCGCAATATATTGAAAATGTTGTAAATGTCATGAGTTTTTAGTGGCGATATATTGCCAAGGGGAATGACTTGCGATATGGGCGATATATCGCCGATATATGTAACTATGATCCTTGGTGGGTGATACCTACTGCATCATGAAATTGTCTATTGTGAGAGAACCCGGAATATTCATCAAATATCACTGTTAAGAGAATACCTTTGAGCCTGTTTCTACTATTTTTAAAATAATTTAATTAACAGAGTTAAGAGTGACACAGACCTGTAGTCACCCACTTTTTCAGGGTTATTAGTTATACCTTTTGGTAATTAATGCTATGAATGTGGCATTCAAGGCCTGACTTTTCCTGATCTTTTGTATGCTTCAATTACCTTCAATAGGTCCTCTAGCAAATTCATAAAAACTGAGGTAAAATTCTGCACCCATCCAGTCTTGGACTTTTTGCACTTTTGAAATATTGAAGAATAGTTTTCAATTCTTCCCTTGTTACATCAGAGCGTTCAAGCTCTCATTCTGTTGTTCACTTTCAAGTCTAGGGAAATATGAGCCCACCTTAAGAATCTGTCTCTGACTTAATTCCTTTGTCACCTGGTTGCTCGGTGTCCCTTGCATGAATAGCTTGAACAGAATATGAACCCTTTTCTTCTGATAATGCCGCTAGGGCTTTTTTGTTTTAACAGATGCTTCTGCTTTCATGGAGTTAGGGCTTTAATTTGTTGTGTCTTTTGCTCCATACTTTGCCCTCTTTTGATAAAAGAAGTTCTTCCAGATGTGACCAATTTCCTGGCACCATGAGCACCTGAATTCTAATAGTCTAAAACTTGCACAAAATGCCATTCTCCCCACTTAATTTCCAGTTCCATGGTAATCCCTCTATTATATTCATATCAACCATAATTTTTACTGTTCTCCTATCAATTTTTAAATGGAACTCTCCTTCCAGTCTTATTATTCCCCTATCCCATCCCCTGTGATTTTCAAAATGAATTCACTCCTCATTTCCATTGGCAGGCCTGGGAGTATGACTTAGACAGGCTGAGAGAACATTGGTTTTGTAGCATACCAGGGTCAAACCCAGGATTCCATCTCTGGATGTCCAGAAGTGAAGGGCCCTGGATTTGATTTTGATGTGAGCTAGAAAGCGAGCTATCTGCGTATCAAGGTCTGGTATTTCAGGATGTAGTAGCCTAGGGGTTCTGACCAATTCTGCTCCATCTATCTCTTTAGCTCACATTCCGAACCAAATTTGCCCATGAAATGATCAGTAAGGGCGGTGTTACAAAGAGCATGTGATCTAGCTCTGCATCTTCACCCACAACCGGGCTAACCTCCTCCTTTCATTTTTTCATGCACTTCCTCCTACTGATATTCTTTCCACTGGAATACTTTTGGATTTGCCTCTTGGCATAGAAAGCCCCTGGAGTACCTCTGGCTTGTTCTTCCCACAATGGTTCATTTAACCCTAGATCAGCACAGCCTTCCTTCTCTGATGACTTGCAGACTTTTCCTGATTCATCTTTCTGCTGTTATGTGGGTTCTGGTGCAATAGATGATGATTTGATGGGTATGTCACATTGATTTTCCATGTCGATATCCCAATTATGTGGCATTCATTAGCCTCAACAAGGCTCTGGTTTGGCATACTGCAGGTCTGTTCCCCTGCAAAGACTGGTACCATCAATGCTGACAACCTTGAACCCATAGGCTTCAATTACCACTAATTTTGGAGGATCTTATTGCGAGCAGTTCTTGCTAAAGGACTTGGAGCCTTCTCAGGCCTTTATTAGTTCTTATTTAGACATGAAGGTGGACCTTAGAGAGTCTCTTCCTCTCTTTAGAGTAATTTACCAAATCTTCTTCTATCCCCTCTCACGAGTTTGTGGCTACATATTGTTATTTATGTGTCCAATCTCTTTATATATATATATATATATATATATTAAGGACTGTAGGTGTTTACATTATTGTGCAGTAGTGATTGTACAATGCACATGCATAGGTGTTGCTATTGATATTATGTTCTTCCCCAAATCAAAATGAAATACAATTATATATCATGTAATTATATTTTTCGTCTTTGAAAAAGTAGAGTCTAGTCTGTCATAACAAAAAATACCAAAAATTGTATAATGCTCCAGGCCCAAGTCATGTTCAATCTTCTGGTTTGTCATAAAGCTACCATCTAATGTGGCTCTCAGTCTTCTTGTTTTTGTTTGCTATGATTTCTATACCATCAGCTTCTGAGGGTTTAATTTCTATGTATATAGTATATATAACAGCTATCTTCATTTGTAGGACATGTTATGCTAGTTAGTTGTCGAGCTGATGAAATAATTTAGATTGCTGTCCTTCTAGTTGTCTAGCTACCCATGATAAAATAATTTAGATTTACTTGACATAGGGCTTGTTACATGACTTTAAGTTTGAGCATATATGTGACATGTTCACTCAATTGAATTCATCTTTTTGTCCACATTTGGTATTGCATGTGAACTGTGAAGTAATATCTGCTAATGTTGTGCAGGCTGGAGTCTTTGTCTAAATGGGCTATTGACTTGTAGCATCTTATGGATTATCCTGTTCTTGACCTGTGGACTATCTGGCAGTGAGATGTATTTTCAGTTTGCAGTGGGTTTGGAAATCGGCAGTTCTGATATTTCTGAATCTATCACTTGTCACAGAAAAAATGGCCAGAGTTCATGGTAACAGGGAATGTGGTTTTTTAAAGACATGACACCTTGGTACTCCTTTTTGGTTGTTGAATTTTACAGGCATAAGAGGTTCTCTCTATGGTACCACAGGGTTCATTATGGTGGTGTCTTTAAAAGTACTATGATGTATAAAAAGTTACAAGATGGTTGGGTTCCGATCATGTCAGGTTATATTGGGATTCCTGTTGATATAATTTGTCTAGAATGGTATTTTGCACCATTTTCTTCCCAGGCAATTTCATGCACTGCAGTTGTCCTGAGATGGAGCATTTGTACTAGAGCCTGTTTGTGCAGACACAGATAATCTTTGTGAATATCACACGGTGATAAAGAATATGAATTCTAAAGAATTATAGCAGCCATCTCATGATACATTGCAACTGACCTGGGAGTAGGTTAATGTGTTTACATGATCACAAAGACTACCATCAATGGATGTAAGTAGCAGCGTGCTTAAGTTCATAACCGGCAGATATTGCTAGGTTTGACAATGATCAACATTATGACAAATTTCAGGGGAGGTAATATGGCTCCCTCCACCTAGCATATCTGTATGACACATTGCTAAAAAATAACATCGATTTTGATCCGATATTGCACACCTTTTTGTAAGCCTTTACTCTGCAATTTTCAAGAAATCTTATTTGTTGAAATTTTCATGACAATTTAGACAGATGCAAGATATGGTATAACTACTTGAATAGCATTGCTATTATTACTCCATAATAGTTTGGATGAATAGCTTTCTGGCTTTAAATAAGGATGATTATAATTACATAACGACGAAATGGTTTGAACTTGCTGGCCAAATTCTGCAAGTATGCTGGTTACAATTAAGGTGGCTGTGGTATATTTCTATTCGAAGGCAGACTGTTTGCACTTGTTTGTGCTAGCGATGCTAGTCAATTATTAATACAAGTTCTCGATAGCAAGAATTTGTTCAATTGCATCCGCAGGTGAACCTGAATATGGAAATTGAAGCCCATGTATACAGAAGCATGGAAATGGATACATCTATCCAATCTCAGGTAATTTTAGGGATGGCATGGATAGAAGTTGTTCCACTTATAGGGAGGGGACAAATTAGTCAGTATATACAGAAGTCTTTGTGGCTTTATATACTAGTTAGTGCGAAGGTGGTATCATATGGTATTTCAAACTCCATTCTAATTTGTAGGATGTATTTTATTCTGTGTCTCCATTGTAGGGGTTGTTGCAGTCTGCAGTTGGTAGGGCATCAAGCTGCATGCACGTTTCTATTCTAAAATAACAAGTTGAAAGAAGATTCGAACAGGAAATAAATTGTGGGCAAGATGGTAGGTGACCAATGCAGATGTGTGTAAAGTATTAGGAATTTACGAGTCAAACCGCAGGGATGAATGGCCATCTCCCTGTACTGCCATGGCCATGATTGTTCTTCCGTGTTGAAAGTTTTAAAAAGATTGTTAAATAGTTAATTAGGATCCATATTGGGGAGATCACCCTAATTGCAATGCTGCTTTTGATGGCGTGCAGGGCCAGCTAATGGTGATTCCTGGAGAGACCAGTTCTGGCACAAATATTCCTCAGAGCTTGAGTACTCACCAGATTTATTCATTTTCCTGTTCTTCGAGTCTTAAGAAACAAGTATCACATCTTAGCCCGCACAGAGACTGCTTTTGAGTCTTTATGAAGATCAGATAAAATGTATTTAGCTGTGCCATTGCTTTACAGACCACCGAAAGTCACCGAAAGTCAAGGGCATTCGCATGAGTTGAGCTAAATTAAAGTGTTTTTTTAAATTTCTGAACAATTATGAATTTTTATAAGGAATGAATTATTTGTTTGTAATTAGTCTAAATCATAATATTTTTTTCCGGCATTATAACTATACTGTCTCTAGGACTTTACATTATGCTTCTAAAAGGTTACCATCGAGTTCTTTGAAAGGTTACCAGGGATATTGTCATAACTTTGAAATACTTTGCTGAACATAGCAACTCATGTTGGTAAAAAAGAATTGTAGATAAAAGAATCAACGTGAATATATGTAATGTTTGACTACCTTACCATAGACCTTTTATAGAACGCCTACCACAGTAATTTTTGCACTGGAAGATAACAGCACTTTTTTGTTTTACTCTTGTATATATATTGCGGTATTGTGGGTCTCTTTTTTCCCACGATTTTCTAAACTGTAAACATATGGGTCTGAAAACTGAAAACTCAAGATACTTTGGAAGCTGAAAAGCTTTATTTTTCTGATATGGGTCTGAAAACTGAAAACTCAAGATACTTTTTGGAAGCTGAAAAGCTTTATTTTTCTGGAAAGGGCTCTCCGAAGCCTTTCGGCAATATGTAATAATTTTGATTAAATTTTAATGAAAATTACGCTTTTTTTCTTGAAAAAAATGTAATGTTTGACTACCTTACGCTCATTGATTAAGTCGGTTATTTTAGTAGAACACGAATATATAGTAAATTTATTTTAAAATGGCCAAGCATCTTTAGACATGAAAGCATGAGCATTTGGAGTGATCTCGTGTCTTGGAAATGGCCAAGCATCTTCAGACATTGAAGGTTGGGCAATAGGAGTTGAATGTTTTTAGAGTGTTTTCAGTTTTTTAAGTTGGGTTAGGATCACAGATGATTTGACCGTGCATGGGATAAGGCATTTTGAAAGAAACACAATACGGGTTTGCGTTGCAAGATGTCACTTTACAGAAAGACACAACGACAATGAATGTTCTTCACATGTTCAAGTTGACCTGTAGTGGAAATACGTTTCAAATATGACAACGATTATGTTAGAAAGTGTGACAAATGCCAATTATGGGCAAGCTAGTCTCTATATGGATGATGCCTTTTATCCCATTGTTCCACAATTGCTAGCTGAAAAATGGGCTTATCATGTGTTATCAACTGTGCTCAGGCATTTCATCTTCAACAAAGCGAACTAAAACTATATCATTACCACAACTAAAGTCTTAGCCAACTACCGGGTGAGTTACAATCGAGAGTAAAAAACAACCATAGATTGAGGATCGTATGATTAATTCACTTAATTAATAGATCGTATCATAATAATAATTATGAAAAAGACCTTTATAATTACATTATTTAAAGAATAATGCACCTACATATCCATATTGAACTTAAGAAATATTTTAAAAATAGTATAAATACTTGTTGCACCAAGAGAAGTGAGGTGCTCTACAGCCCAGTATTGGGGAGATGTCGGTGCTCTACAGCCCAGTATCGGGGAGATGTTGTAATGTTTGTTTTTAACAAAATAATTAAAAAAATTCATGTCAGCTCATAAAATAAAAAATTAATGGAAAGTATTTAAAAAAATCCATGTTGACTCAAAATAAAATATTATTAAAAGTAGTTGAAAAATCGATGTTCGTTTGTAAAATAAAGACTTAAACTTAACTTGGATCTATCAATCAATCAAATTTCCTAAGTTTAAATTTAGAAAAAGAAATAAACCACAAGAAATTGGATCCATTTCGGTGCTTGATAGATACGGGTTTAAGATGGATTTATGCTGGTCTTTGAGAGTGTTTTTCTTTGGTGCCAAACTCTTCAACTGAAGATCAACAAACTTACTCAAAATAGACATGAATATTTCAAAAATATTTTATTATATTATTCAAATAAACACGAAATTATAAAGACACCTGAATATTTCAAAAATATTTTATTATATTATTCAAATAAAAACAAAACTACAAGTACTCTTAAATATTTCAAAAATATTTTATTATATTATTCAAATAAAAACAAAACTACAAGTACTCTTAAATATTTCAAAAATATTTTATTATATTATTCAAATAAAGATGAAAGTATAAAGACGTATGAATATTTCAAAAATAATTTATTATATTATTCAAATAAAAACGAAAGAATAAAGACTTGCCTTTGAGAGTGCTTGGCTTTGGCTCAAAACTCAACTGAAGATCAACAAACTTGCTCAAAATAGACATGAAGGTTAATTAGTTATATTTGAAAAGGAAATATTGAGTGGTGTTACAATCAGCCAAAGTGAAGATAATCAACAAATAGAGATAAACATGTGAATGCACATTTTCTTTTGAGATAATACAAATATATACACATCAAGATATGATCCGTGGTTTCATCATCCAAGGGATCTTTTAGACTTCACCATGGTTTTTTATATTCATTTATGATGAATGTAAATAGTAAATATAATAAATCTTTTACCATAATTTAAAGGGGTGTTTTGGAGTCCAATAATTATTTTGAAAGTGTTAAGATTATATGCTACCATAAACTAGATTGCAAATTCATTAGCATTCAATACGTTATTCACAATAGCAGCATAATAAGGATTTCTGAAAGACACAATCACAAAGCACAAAACAATTTATCCTGGGAAACCTTAAGGGGAAGAAAACCCAAAAAAATTCCTCAATATAGATGATCAAGTACAATGCCCCAAAAATGTCTCACAAATAAGAGAGACAAAAAGACCAAACTCTGGACTCAAGCTATTCCTTCTCCTTCGCAAATCTCTCTCTCTCTCCTCTAATGTGAATTGCACAAGTGAGTGAATGTATAAATGAGAGGAACTCACTCTATTTATACATTAGTTTTCACTTAACCTTTAACTCAACTAGGTCGGCCTCAATAATCCTAAGTGGGCCGACTTATCTAGGGAGACTCAATTACCACTTATATTACATTCACTTGGGTGCTAACGACCCGACTTATAATGGAGGTTTAACCTCATGACCTTTGCATGACCAAATATAATAATGACATCTCTAACGGAGGTAAAACATCCTCGACGAAGTTACAATAATAAAGTACAAGTAGAATATTCTTTGAAGTTATATTAATTTAACACTTCCCCTTAACAACAAGGGTATTTTACTGATAACAACATCTGCATGTGTAACTCTACACAACATCGAAGGGAGGAGGGCATCAACAATAACATCATTTGATACATCTATAAATCATTGGAAGTTCTTCAACATCATCATCAACAACTTGAACAACCACTGTAACATCATCAACAACATCTTCGGTACAGAGTTGAAGTATCATCATCTACAGCACTGGAGCATCCTTATCTTCAGTACTGGATCATCATCTACAGAACTGGAGCATCCTCATCTCCAGCACTGGAACATCATCATCTGTAGTACTGGAGCATTCTCATCTTCAGCATTGGAACATCATCATCTGCAATACTAGAGCATCCTCATCTTCAGCATTGGAACATCATCATCTGCAGCATTGGAGCATCCCAAAACCTCATCATCTGCAACACTGGAGCATCCTCATCTACAATACTGGGACATCATCAGGAGCATCACCTGCATCACACATGATCCTTCCTTTCAGAACTAGGGATCGTGGACAATCCTTCCTTTCAGAACTAGGGATCGTGGACAATCCTTCCTTTCAGAACTCGAGATTCAGTCCAAACAACTCTGGTGATCTTTCCTTTTGGAACAAGGATTATGGACAATCCTTCCTTTCGGAACCAGGGATTAAGTCCAACACTTGATTAACATTTAAGACTATCCTTCCTTTCGAAACTCGGGATCTCTATCTAGGGATGATCAATCCCACCACAATCATTTAAGACTACCTCAGTCTAGGGACAATCGATCCCAACACAATCATTTAAGACTATCTCAGTCTAGAGACGATCGATACCAAAACAATCATTTAAGACTATCTCAGTCTAGGGACAATCGATCCCACTGCAACACATTATCATCAGCACTACTCCCCCTTTCGAGGGAAGTCCTTACAGACTACACCAAGCTTGTCACGGAAGTGCTCAAACTTCACTCGAGACAGAGGCTTAGTCAACACATCTGCAACTTGCTTATTGGTGCTCACATATTGGAGCTTTATAGCTCCCCTCTGCATTATATCACAGATGTAAAAATACCGTATTTCTATGTGTTTTAACCTCTCATGGAACACAGGGTTCTCTGTCATTTTTATACAACTCTGGTTATCATATAGAAAATAATGCATTAAGCCAAGGTCTTTCATCGCGAATTCTGCAGCGAGCTTCTCTTTGCACTCTAAGATTCTCTTCTCATTACCTATCAGGAACAAGTCATCCACATATAGCAATAATATGACTAGTTCATCATCCATAACCTTGAAGTAAAGGTTAGGATCAAATTTACTCTTAGTAAAGCCCAAGCTCGTCAAAAAACTATCAATTCTTCCATACCAAGTTCTTGGAGCTTGTTTCAACCCATACAGAGCCTTCTTCAATTTACAAACATGCGTCTCTTTGTTTTCAACCTCAAAACCTTGTGGTTGTTCTATGTACACTTCCTCCTCAATAACACCATTCAGGAAAGCTGTCTTCACATCCATCTGGTGTAACTTCCACTTCATCGTGGTTGCAAGTGCCATGATGGTTCTAATTGAAGTGTACCTTGCTAAATGAGCAATTGTGTAACAACCCTCATATATGCATAATTGTGAAATATTTATAAGAAAATGTAAATTAATAAAAGAAAGGGGAATATGAAAGAAAAATGAAGGAAAACAAATTGCATTAAAAGAAATTAAGAAAAATGGGAGAAAGGGGAGATAAAAGGAGGAGAAGAAGATGAGAGGGGGATCTTTTTGGGGTCTTTTGGATATTTTGGAAGGAGAGCTTCGGAGGAGCCAAGAAATAGGAAAACAAGCAAGCTCTGGCATAGGGTTAATTGTTGGGGACTCAGGGGCCTTAGCCATTGGCTGGGGGTTGGTTGGGTGGAGAGTCGTCCCCCCACCTTCAATTGCGAGCATTGGAGCTGTCAAGGTAATGGTAGCTGCTAGGTCATCTAATCAGGTATGGCTCCTTAAATTTCCATAGAATATTTTATGTTATTGTTGATTAGATCCACTCTTTTGTATCGGATCTTCTTTGCATGTTGGTTCTTTGTTTGTTCACTGGTTTTTATCAAATCCACTATTGGTATAGAAATCACCTTTGCATGTTGGTTCTTTGTTTTCTTGTTATGTTATAAGTTTATAATTATTACATTTGGTATCAAAGCGGGGTTCAAACCCTCAAGACCTATGGGCTTTTCCCAGTTAATCTAAATTAATAAGGTGAAATATTATAGTGGCTCAAACTGATAAAATCTATGGATGTACCTTCAGATCTGGTGTTTATGTCAAATCTAGAACTCTTTTAGTATCTGCAAGTCTACATGTTAAATCTACAAGCTTGAAAAAAAAAAGTTGAGTTGAGACCTGAAAATGGTTAAATTACAAAAAAATCTAAATCTCTGTAAAATGTAAAGACTAAAATTAAAATCAGGTTAATGGGTGTTGGGATTTGAATCCAGATCTCCTGGCACAACAGGAGCCTTACTTAGGCTACACCCATGGCCCAGCATAGAGATATAATGTAAACCCTAAGGACTTGCTAATAAATCCATGTAAAAAAAAAAACCATGCAAGCTTCTACAGATATGTCTTCAATGCCGATTGTTGATGATTCTTTTCCTTTAAAATCTTGCAAGAACACTCTTTCAAACACAAGTTATCCGACTGCTAAAATGGCCCAATGCGCTCTAACACTACCATTAGCAATATTTATTGTAACATCTGTATGAACCCCATCCTCCGGCATGCGAGTAAGGCACCTCAGTGCACCCTTGATTGCTTGACTTTTGCATGTCTCCTTCATTTTTCCATATTGAAGAAAGTTCACCCCCTTCATTACCAATCATCACAAATACCAATACCATAAAATCAGAAAGGAAATTAGGAATTTTCTATGGTGCATCAATCCTATAATTATCTTTGCATTTGAGAAATAGCTCAATGATTTAGAAAATACATTGTGAATCTTTCATTATATTGTTAATAGTGGAAGAGGGGCAACCTCTGTAAGAAGAGCGCATCTCCAATGTCAACCAACGCAATACTATGTATGTCTACTGTGTCCTTATGTGTTTGAAGCCTGTAGGTGATTGTCTGCAAATCTGGAACAAGATTTCTTCCAACACATAAACAATGATTACATCCTTCCCAAAGAAGTCACCCATAAGTGTATCTTGTTGCCCCAGATAAAGTATGTGCCCAGATGTATAAAAGACGCCCAACACCTCGATTTTGGTCAATGACAGGCATATACCTCTGATTTTATAGTGATTTTCAGATGCGAAAATGATGGTAATGCGACCACACTTTGTAATAGGCTAATATTCAAAAACGATACTGTTGTGTAGGATTTATACCTTATAGTGAGGAGAGACACTACCAATTTGGGCGGGGTTCACAATGACTTGGGACTTTCCTCCAGTGTAACAACCCTTAAAACATTCTTTCTAGGTCCCTCTCTCATGGATCCTCCTTGTATTTATGGGACAAGGTAAGCAGTTTGGATTGAGAGGTGGTTGGATTGGGAGGTTGGGGAAGTTGCAAACCAACTTAAACTAATCCCAATTTGTCAACTTAATATATTTTTTGATTTCATCTTAACATGTGCGCGAGTTTCCTCAAGGCATAGTAGCTCACAGTATGCAACTTCAGTGTTTAAGAACAAGCGTTTGCAACTTTTCTGAGGTGTGCGCTAGTTTCCCTTAAGTAAAGTAGAGCATACTTCCAGATGTGCGCCGGTTTGTTGCCCAAAGAGTAGCACACATATCAAAACATCAGGATAAACAAGGAATTTCTCAACTGAAGAGGGTAGTTCCAGTCCATACGTCATCTAGGTCAACCTAGCTTGTCAATCCAAGGTGTCATTTTGTGTGATCGACAACATAATGTGATCACGGACGGAGAAGTGCAGATTTGACCTATAATAGATGCCCCCCACTGTGTGAGGCCAGAGGGAAATGATGGCCGAAATACATTATAAGTCCAAGTCAAAGGAGGAGCAAGAAACTGCAGAACCAAGTTAGAGAAACACCTGAAACAACGATCAAGGTCAGCGAGCAATTACAATCTTGACATCATATAGATGTGTAGTATGAAAACAATATGATCTCCGATACATAACTAGGAGATGTATATAGCATGGCCACTGAAATACAAGCGTGGATCCATGTCAAAATGAGAGATCATAGCCATAACAACAAACTGGATCTGTCTCATAAAGAGCCAAAATAAGTGAGGCTCAATCTTGCGCAGCTTGGGTGATAACATAAATAGGGTGATGTTATCAAAATCCCAAGGTCTTCATTCAAACAACCCAAGGTACAAACCCTAACCATGTGAATAAATGATCTGAAGTCGAACATGGGGGGTATCGTTTGAATACCGGTCATTGATGTATACCGTTAACAAATGCGAGGGCTTCCATCAATAATGATAATGGGGCCCAAGGTACCTAGTACGATCCAACAAGTGTGAATAAGAGGACTTGAAGTCGAACACTTGAGGAACCTCTCGAATAAGAGACATTGATGTATTCTCATTATTCAACAGCGAGGGAAATTGCCACTGATGACTGCAATCCCCAAGGTACTAACCGAAATTCTAAACTTCATTCCCAGAGCAAAATGAGTTGAAGTCGATGGGAAGAAGTTCGTTGGAAGAGAGGCCTTAATGCATCCTCCATCATCCAACGCGAGGAACACTCACAGGTATGAGTTGATGTGGAGTAGGACAAGTAACAAGATGAAACAAACTGACACCAGGATTGCCGACACATGAAGTCAAGGTAAACTGCAGAATGGCTGACACAGGCTGTATCCTTGAACAGTTTTCAACATGAGGGGAAAACGATATAAATATGCAATGTAGGAGACATAACAGACCCTCCATATGATTGGAAGAATAACCAATCAAGGGAGTTGACAACTCAGAGATCAGGTTCACCCTAAGGCCAAAAACTAAATCCCAACTGAAATGATAGACTCAAGTAGGTGCTGTGTTCAAGGACATGACTGACTTAACTGCCTTTGAAAATGAAAAGATGTGATATACCCTTCTTATCCCTTATTCTTTTTGGTAAAAGAATGTCTTTCTTGTTGTTTTAATGAGTCCAAGAAAGAAAGAAAACTCAATAAGTCCAACCATGTAAACGTTTTAACGAGCCCATAGGAGAAAGACTCGAGACCTTCTTCATTGTTTATAGAGTTCGAAGAAGAGATAGAAGAATACTCTATAGTACTGATCTCTGGATTTTAATATCAAGCCGAGATCTGTTCTTGCTCGCCGGTGTTTTCAATTTTAAGGAGTCTCAAAAACTTAAACAATAACTCCATACACCTACCCGTGGATTTTAATATTGAGCCCGGGTTGGTATATGCTCGCTGGTGTTTTCCTGTTTCTAGAGTCTGAAAAACTTAAACAATCCTCTATATACCCTCTCGTGGATTTCACATCGAGCCCGAGCAGGTGAGTGTTCGCTTGGTGTTTTCATGTTTCGAGAGCCTGAAAACCCTAACGAAGGCTCCAAAAGGGTCATTTTTCATACAGTTAATCTCCTCCCCCGAAAAGTGTAAAACAATGGAAGAAGAACTCTTCTAGCCACGGATGACTAGAGTATTCCTTTTTCGTAAGTAATCCGCAAAAGTCTGGAAAAGGGTTAAACTTATACTTAAACAGATGGACCTTCAATTCCTTTAACGAGCTTGAAAAAACCAAGTTTGCTCGGCAATCTTGTTTAGTTTTTCAAATAGTCAAGACAAGAGCTTAAAACGACTTAAAAGACAACTTCTAGGATCGTATGTTCATGACCTGCCAAAGATATGATTTCCACAACCCAGTTAGTCACTGTCAACAAACAGAATAATTACAATTTATACAAAAATGTACAATTATAATACATGAAAAAGCACGAATGCCTAAGCGTAGTACTTCTTCAAATAGAGCCAATTTTTAGGCTTCGACAACTTATTACCTTCATAATTTGTTAACTCGTATGCACCTTTCTTCAGTACTTTAGAAATTATGTAGGGGCCGAGCCACATGGACTTAAACTTACCAGCTACTAAAGGCTCATTGTCCTGATCCCAAAGCAGAACAAGGTCTCCTTCGAGAAACACCCTAGGTCTGATAGACTTGTCGTACTGTCCTTTAACTTGGTTCTTATGTATTTCGTTTGTTGTAAGAGCATTGCGGCGTTGTTCATCTAAATGGTCTAAATGCAACAAATGTTCTTCTAAAGCTGAAGTGTCTGGTAATAGTTGTACAACTGACTTCAATGAAGGAATCTCGCATTCAACCGGAATGACTTCTTCTGTCCCATGCACAAGTTGGAAGGAGAGAACCCGGTAGCAGTCTTTACATTGGCTCGGTAGGCCCAAAGAGCAGGATACAACATAATGTGCCAGTTATTTATGTTGGCATTAACGGTCTTTTGTAAGATGGTCTTCAAATTTTTGTTGACCACTTCAACCTGACCATTCGCACGTGGGTAAAACGAAGACGAATGCTCCTATCGAAAACCTAACATAGTGTATAGATCGGTCATCATGTTGTTCTGAAAATGACGACTGTGATCAGTCACGATCTCTTTGGGTATACCAAATCTTGCAATGATCTGGTTGAAAACGAAATAAGCAGCCATTTCCCCATCCGCCTTAACCATAGGCATTACCTCGGCCCACTTAGTGAAGTAGTCGACGACAACGATAATATGGTGATGACCTCCAGCCGAAACTGGATTACAATTCATAAAATCAACCCCCCATTTGGTGAAAGGGCCTACTGTGATGACAGGATGGAGAGGAGCTGGGTGTGCTCGCATCTTCTTGGTGAAAAACTGACATCTCTGGCAACGTTTCACAGATTCCACACAATCTTTGAAGATCGTGGGCCAAAAATACCCGGCACGCAGTATTTTCTGGGTTGTTGCCAACCCAGAAAGATGACCCCCACAGGCTCCACTGTGGGTATCATTCAATGCTGATTTTGCTTCCTCCAGGGTTAAACAACGGCGTAATATGGAATCTACCCCACGTCTGTACAAAGTGTCAGAAATGATGAGGTAATTCTTCGCATGGCTTTTAAGCTTGTGTCGTTCATCCTTAGAGAAAGTGGTGGGACACCTCAAAGTCTGGAGATATACTAGGATATCCCCATACCATGGGTCAGAGGATGCGATGAGAAAGATATGTTCATCCGGGAATGATGATTCTTCCTCAACGTGTACTATGTCACTGGGAAATTCTGAAATTAGTTTGGCGAACACCAGTGATTTCTTTGACTTGGCGGACTGAAAAACCAAGTCAAATTCTTGCAAAATGACAATCCATTTATTAAACTTCCCACCGATTATGCGTCGAGTGAGAACATATTGGCAAGGATTGACCTCTGCAACCACTGTGGTGGTACGCAATAATATGTAGTGATGTAGCCTCTGGACCACATAGACGACAGTTAATGCCAACTTCTCTACGTCAGAATACTTGATCTCAGGAGCTATCAGGGCGTGCGACAGATAATAAATGACATGCTCTTGGAACATGTCATCCTCCTGAACTAGTACTATGCCAATTGTGCATACTGATGCATCCAGATATAAGAGAAAATCCTTTGTATAATCTGGCGGGCTTAACAAGGGGGTTGAAAGTAATGCCTTTTTCAAGGCCTCAAATGATGCTTGAGCAGCCTCATCCCACAAAAAGTAGGTGTCTTGTTTAAGCAATCTCATGAAACCTTTTGTAATTTTAGCATAGTTCATGATAAAACGTCTCAAGAAGTTGGACATGCCCTACAGACTCTGAAGTTGTCTCAGGGTGCAAGGAGGAGGCTGATTTACGATCGCCTCAACTTTCAACGGGTCCACCATTATACCACGACTAAATACTATGAAACCCAGTAGTCATCCAGATTCAACGAAGAATACACACTTGTTGGGATTCAATCGAATCTTATAGTATCTGCACCTTTCAAACACAAGTCTTAAATGGTCAGGAAGATCCTGTCTCTTGCGAGATCGCGCTGGAAGATCATCCAGATACGGTTCGACTATGTGCTTAATGTCGTGAAAAAGCAAAATTCATTGCTCACTGTAAAGTAGCTCCAGCATTCTTTAAGCCAAACGACATCTTCCGATAGGCAAAGGTGCCCCAGGGACAAATAAAGGTTGTCTTATGTTGGTCTTCAGGTTTGATCTGTATATGATTATAATCTGAAAACCCGTCCATGAAATAGAACATTTCATGGCCCGCACACTCATCAACTATTTGATCTATAAATGGCGTGGGGTAATTGTCTTTTAGACAAGCCTTATTTAGATCTCGGAAATCAATACAGACTCTGATGGTACCTTACTTTTTGTCTACCGGAACAAGATTTGAAACCCATTCCGTCATAGCTATCGGATAGATAAATCCGGCTTTGAGCAACTTTTCTACTTCCACCTTGATGGCAGCAGCTTTTCGCGGGTTAACTGGACGGAGCTTCTGTCTCACAAGTTTAGCGTTGGGGTACATTGTGATGACATGCTCAACAATGACGGGGTCAATGCCTGGCATCTCCTCGTATGACCAAGCAAAAACGCTACGGAATTCTTTAAAGAGATTGTTATACAAAATGATCTCTTTGGGAGAACAATCTGTTCCAATGAAAATATTTTCCACGACCCCAGGTTTGATGGAAATGTTGATCGGAATGGTTCGCAATATATTTTCCATGTTCCCTTTGGCATAAACAGCTTTTGAAGTTGAAGGAACAACAGACAAATCAACACTTCCACCAGGTCTCGTAGAAAACTCACCTCTCTCTATTCTTTCCAGTTCGGGAAGAAAATAGGACCTATGGTGCATATGTTCCCAAGGATGGTCCAAGCCTATCATTGCTTCCAGGATTGCCTCATCAGAGGGAAAAACAGTGTCCAGACAATCAAAAGAGTGGACAGAGTCTACTGACCATGCAGGAGCATAGTCCATATCTGACTCAGCAGAGACCAACAGAGTCAAGATATGTTCTGTTGCAGTTTGTTGTGAGTCCAAATAGATTACCTCTGCAACAGATAAAGACACAACTGGTTCTGATTCAGTAGGGAGAATCCACAAATCTGTCGTTGAACTGGCCATGAATATCTCAGAAGATGAACATTCTTCAGAATCAACAAACAAGGCAAAAGCAGGCAAGTCAAAAGTGTCTATTAATGACCCATAGAGACCTGCTGTTAAACTCTCAGTGATTGGGCCAGACTAATCAATCAATGGAATAGAAGAATCTGATGAAGTCTGGTTGTTTTTCCGGGTAAACGAAAGTTGATCGACTGTGACGATCTTTCCTTCGTGGGGGAACATTATGACCCGGAAGACAGCTGACGGTACTGCCTGCATGGCATATGTCTATCTCCTACCCAACACAAGTTATAATCGAGTGGAGCATCCAGAACTTCAACCTCTACCGATACTAGTTTTCTCGCAAGTTCGACATCGAATGGTGGTAAGACTCCGTGTGGATGGAGAGATCTTCCATCAAAGGCAGTAACGTGTTAGAGGGGGCTAACTCAGGTTCACCCAAAGCTTTCCAACACGAAATAGACATTACGCGCGTAGATGCGCCCTCATCCACAACAGCTCGTCCAAGGTTTTAGGACCATGGATGACCTCAATCTGGAGAGCGACATGATACGGCAACCGAAACTTGATATCTTTCATATCAAAACGGGTGAGCATGTTGGACGAATCAAGACTCCCGATCGCTGCGAGAAGTGCACTGCGTTGCAATGGGAAACTTTGCAGGACTTCTAAGGTAGACATGGCACAGGGGGTTTGGGCTAAATCCTCTACAACATTGTAGTTGGGGGCAGCCCGCGTGTTGGGATTGTGCGCAGCCCGTTTATAGACACCTTTTGGTATCTTTGGCAGCGTCTCCACTGGTATGTGAAGAGGAGTGGAAGATTCGGGAACTTCCTTCTGTTGCGGGTCCGAGGTATAATTTCGAGCTCGAGTTTGCAACAGAGCATCTGAATTAACCATGTTGATGAATGACTGATCAGCTGAGATGGAACAAGTAGTGCCCCCAACACCGGAGCTGCCAGAAGTTGAACTCTGTCCGTGAGGAAAAGGATCTTTCAAGATAGTTGGTTTCTTCTCACAGATCAGCTTCTGGGCTTCTTCCATTAGAGGGCATTGATGGGTAAGGTGGTCCTCTTGACATAGTTTGCAAGGGAACTTAGCCTTCCTTTTCTCTTTTTTACCCTTCTCGGCATTTTGTGTGTTTTTGGGCTTTTGCTGGTTTCCCTCCCCTTTCTTGCCCTTTCTCTTATTGTTGGGCTGCCGAAGGCCCTTTTGGTTTGTCTGCACCTGCTGTACAGATTCTGTAGTTGAAGGGGAGGATGCAACAGAAATTGCTTCTGCAGCAGACTGTTTGACTGACAAGGCGTGAACCTGCTTTGTTAAGGCATCAAACGCTGTAGAGTCGACTGAACCCACAATGCCATCGGCATGTGGTCTAGGTTTAGGTTTACCTAAGTCTATATTAGACCTCGGCGCATCAGGAATAATCTCGTACAACAGCCCAGACTGAGCATAAACTAAGTCGAGCTATTGAGTTCTCAAAATGGCTTCCTCTTCGGAGGACACCCCTGAAGTGGAAACTTCCTTAGAAACATAAGGAAGAAGAGATTTAAGGTACCATTCTAATAAGAATGTTGGGGGGATGTCGACCTTGATGAGCCTCTTTCTCCTTCGCCACTCCTGAATGTGATCAGATAGATGAGTGGCCTTGTTTTGTCGAAATGTCGACAAAAGGTCTGTGCCGGCATCATACCGAACATGAAGTTGAAAGTGGTTCAAGAAAACAATAGCAAGATCCCGAAAGGTGCTATAGGCAGCCGCAGGTAGTTCAATATACCACTTGGCTGCAACACTTGTTAAGGTTCTTTGGAAGAGCCTCAACCTTATGGAATCATCATTCAGTGAATTCAAGGAACACTAGAGATGAAAAGTTGTGACATGGTCACCGAGGTCCTCACAAGTCTTGTCTTCAAACTTTGGTATGTCCGAGGGCAATTTAGAGGGAACAGGTGGCCATGCAACATCATGGCGCACGGGGTCGTTTGTAAGCTTTGAAAGATCTGGCAAATTTAAAGTTGCCAGAAACGGTAAATGTGGTTGAGCTGATGGCATTTGGTAAACAGGAACCTGGTATTGGGAACCACCCCTCGCCTGGTTCGTGTACTCTTGGTTGGGGTTTCCCCCAGCCATCAGTTGTGAAACGAAAACATTGAAATTGTTCCATCCGAAAGTAAACGGATTACTTCCCGAGGCAACATTTCATTATGGCTGGGTGTTAATCTCGTCAAATTGAGGATTAATTATGTTACCCCCTCCTCCAGCAAACAAAGAGAAGGGGATACTCCCTACAGGTATATTCGATGGATTAGCATTGTAACCTGCATAGCGGTTGAATCCATGTGTGGTAGTAACGGATGGTGCCATCATCGTACCCATAACGGGCATGGATGCAGAAGGGATAGATCCGACCACGAATGAGGAAGCAATATTATGAGTTACACCTTGTAACTGTTGTGTAGCAGAAGACTGAGTGAAATTCATTGCGGCTATCCCTGACAAAGGGACATTGTTCGGTCCAAAAGTAGGGGTGGAGACTGAGGCAGATGTCGAAGCAAATGAGCTTGGCATGCCTAAAGTACCAGCATTGAAACTAAAGGACGAAGTTGAGGAAGAAGCAGTCTGAGGCGAACTCGACGTGGCAGTGTTTGTGAAAGAAAGATTCGGAATCCTTGCAGCAATAGAAGTTGTGGGAGTTTGCGGAACTCCCTGCTCGTCTCCTGGGTTAGTCATGGTATAACCCAGTGTAAATAGGTAAGCACTGTAGTCAGGTTGTTGAAAGCCAACAGGTACCAGAAGTGGATCGTTTGGTTCAGTAAGAGGAGGGTTGAAAGGAGCATTAAACTCTGTAACAGTTAGATCCTCAACCTCGACAGTATCAAAGACTTGTCGATCCGGGGTTCTGGGATGTGGTTCTCCCAGAACCTCTGTGTCACCTGTAAGTTCAAAAGAACCACGGGAATTTTTTCTCCTTCGTGGTGGTGGTGGTGGAGGCTCCACTATGAGTGGGGGAAGGTTTTTCAACCTCCGAGACCGACGAAGATGTTGGTCCTCCACAACTATAAAAAGAAAACTAAGTAAAAAACCTAGTGGCCACTACAACTAAGGAGCAAACATCATACCACTAAAAAATTTCCTAAGTAATCAAACCAGGCAAACAATGGCAAATACTCTCGGAAGCAAGTTTGGGATGATTAGGGCCCAGAACAGACTAACAGAGTATCGACAGTCAGTTACGTGGCGTCCTCCGAAGGTCCACTGGGTGCAAGCGTTTGAATCACCAAACTGCCTTACTGGGATTACTGCCAAAGGGTTACCTTCCACGTCTATCCAAGGTGAAGTGGGAATAACCGCCCACTCTACCTGTGTAGAGCCCTAAAGGTATGATACTAAGGCTACCATCAATACGAAATAACCTGGGGGGATAGTCGTCAGCCTAGTCGAAACGCATGGGCAGGGTAGCAAAGCCCGAAGTCCGAAAGGACCCCCGTACGCGAATCAACTCTGGTTTATGGTTGAGAGGAAAGTGAGGGAATATCCTCAACAGTTCCAATCGCCCACAACCTCGTGCTTAACTCTGGTTTGAGTAGAGCATCCCAGGACTATTTGATAGAGATGGATTTACCTAATACAAAGTCGTACTACGATTGTTGAGTAATGAAGCTAGTTTTTTATAGTTTAAAGTGATTTAAGTTCGAAACTCTAGCCTAAGTTAGTTGATGTCAGTTGATGTCGGGTATACCTAAAAAAGAAAAATGGTGCTAGTTAATTTTATTAAAAAATATTTTTAAGGGCTACTTGTTACTCACAAAGGATAGTGTGGTGTGTGGAATGGTTTGTATAGAAAGTAAAGTACTTGTAAAGTAATGCTTTCAAATTTACAAAAATTTTCTTTTTTCGTTTATGATTTTTTCAAAAACTTGAAACCTAAGCAATCCTAAATCAAAATCTTTTTGTATTTCTTTTTAATATTTCAAAGCAAACTATGCTACTTCAAAACAACGATAGACCTTACTACTAAGCTACTTAAACATTTTTTTGTCTTTTCTGATAATTGTAAAAGAAAGAGAACTTGAAAAAGAGCAAATAAGACCTAAATGTAAAGTGTGAATAAGACAAACACCTAAATGGCTCAAAACAAACAAATAAAACGATTTGAGGAAGACTTGACCTACCAAGTTTTTGCAAAAGAAAAACTTGAGACTTGGAAACAAAGGGTAAAAGAGACAAGGAAAATAAATGATCGTAACGGAAAGGCAGACCTAACAGGCTGCTCCTAAGCATCAAAACCCTAAGAAAACACTAAGCCAAGTAAAGGAGTAAGCAAGCGAACCAAAAAGTGACCTTACCAAACACACGGAATCGAAAGAAGGCTAACTAGAAGGCCTTGACTTACTTGTATTGAACTAAAAATCCAATCAGAAAGTATCTAAACCAAGCAACCTTTCGAAAGCAACCCTAAGGACTCAAACTTGAGGTCAAACCCTAATGGGAAGGATAAGACAAAGTGAAAGCGTGCTATTGTTTCTACAAACAACTAACGTTAAGAACGCATGCCTGTATGACTGCAACAAGCAACTAGGGCCAAAGAATGCAACTATGTCCAAAAGAGAATAGTGCACAAATTTCAAAAAGGGCTAGAAAGCAGTGAAGACACATAAACAAGTACTCAAGCAAGCAAAAACAAACTAAAGAACTTCGGAGAGGTAAACAAGACTCAAAAGAGACATAGAAGTCTCAGGGGTCAGTCAAGGAGGCAAAGCAAAAGGCTGGAAGTGAAATCAAATACTGGAAATCAAACCCTAATATTGAACTGAAAGTTACAGGAAAATGCACTACTGTGTAGTGCATAAACCAGCGCACACTAGGGAAGATGCACTATTGTTTAGTGTACAAACCAGCGCTCATCAAGTGGTATGCGCTACTGTTAGTAGAGTAAACCAGTGCACATGTCACAAAAGGACAGAAACAGGCTTTGCAACAGCAAACTGAGATGAATCAGGCAAGAAAGAACAGGTAACAAAGACCTACAAGACCTCTCCGAGAATAAAAAAGACTGAAAAAAGGACTGGAAGAAAACCTAACTAGGTCTCCTAGAGCAGAAAAACACGCGGTTACTCCCTAGTGGAGTCGCCAGTCTGTTGTGCAGGATTTATACCTTATAGTGAGGAGAGACACTACCAACTTGGGCGGGGTTGACAGGTAAATACATTCATTTCATTACATCTAGTTCTTACAAATGAAAGGGATCAAGAAATCGAAAGATGTACCTTTTATCGACGGTTGGTCCTAGCTTTCGCTTGGTCTTTCGCTTGATCTTCCGCTTGATGAACCTGCAACACAAAGTAAACCTTCCTTAGCGTATCTTGACTATAATAGATATGATGAAATTATAAAGCAATTTAACATCAAATATAATCATATATTAATCCAAATGAACATACAATCCAATAGACGTTCGATTTGGGACAGGAAGGGTATTTCCACCTTTTTATTGTCAAAGAAGCATGAAATCAGTACAAGTATACCTGACGTGTCAAAATGCTTCTGCAACCGAGTCCTGGGCTCCTGCTCTTCACAATGACTTGGGACTTTCCTCTAGCGTAACAACCCTTAAAGCATTCTTTCTAAGTCCCTCTCTCATGGATCCTCCTTGTATTTATGGGACAAGGTAAGCAGTTTGGATCGAGAGGTAGTTGGATTGGGAGGTTGGGGAAGTTGCAAACCAACTTAACTAATCCCAATTCGTCAACTTAATATATTTTTTGATTTCATCTTAAGGTATGCCCGAGTTTCCTCAAGGCAGAGTAGCACACAATATGCAACTTCAGTGTTTAACAACAAGTGTTTGCAACTTTTTTGAGGTGTGCGCTAGTTTCCCTTGAGTAAAGTAGAGCATACTTCCAGATGTGCGCTGGTTTGCTGCCCAAAGAGTAGCGCACATGTCAAAACATCAGGATAAACAAGGAATTTCTCAGCTGAAGAGGGTAGTTCCAATCCATACGTCATCTAGGTCAACCTAGCTCTTCAATCCAAGGTGTCCTTTTGTGTGATCGACAACATAATGTGATCACGGACGAAGACGTGCAGATTTGACCTATAACAGATACCTGCCAAGAAATTTCTTAGATTACTGTCTACTTAATTGGGAAACACTGAAAAATCCCTACCTCTAATTGTCTTTAACAACCATTGAAGTTGTCGTAATTCCTATGCATTGTAACTATTGCAGTAAATTTTCAGATACTTTTGTTTATAAGCTCACCCTCTAGTATCACATGTTCACATATAGTGTTTATTTGTTGTGTAGCAATGTTGACAAATTGTGCTTTGTTTTTAAGCTTAAGAAGTTTCCAATTCTCATGGGTTTTGAAATTCTGGTTTGACATGGAGGTTGGTATGAGGTCTTCTTTTTACACTCCGGGCAAAACATTTGTTTTGAAAGGAAACATCAATATATTTTTTAATAACTAGCAATTAACCATTAATTGATCAACTGCCGCATCGGTTTTTGCTAGATCTACGGTGTTTAGAAGGAGGAATTCCTAATGAGTTAAAAGCTAGCCACTAAAAGAGATATATTTACGATGAGACCATTTTTGAAATCAAATTACATATTCGATTCAATCAATGAACCTCCGTAAATGAACAAAATGCCTGTAGTAAAGTGTAACGCCTCCCACCTGTTGTAACGCCTCCTCCTGTTGTAATGCCTCCTGCCTGTTTTTCTCCAGTAAAGTGTAACGCCTCCCGTCTTTTCACTACAAGAAAAAAGGTCATTAGTGAGGGTCATGCCTGTGACAGACCTTTAAGGGTTGTCAACAATGTCACATATGGTGACGGTCCTTAAAATATCGTCATTATAAGTGCCTTTTGAGATGGTCCTTTAAGTTTCGTCACCAAATCCCTTTTCAGTGAGAGTTTTGGTGAGGGTTGTTAAAGGCCCGTTGTTAATTCTCTCTTTGGTGACACCTCTAGTGACGATTTGTTATTGGCCCTCACCAATACTCTTTTTGGTTACTTTTGGTGACTGTAGAAAAGTGTTTGTCACCATTGATCATTCTAATGAGTTTTTTATGATGTTATGTGACCGTCTCTATATTTTTTGACAAAATATAGTGGTTTAAGACCACTGCTATGGATTCTTTGTCATTATGTGTCCAAGGTCATAATGGTTAGAGTCAATGAATTTCTTAATAAGTTAGTGTGCCAATGGTATTAGGTGCAATATCACTTATTTTGGGGGGTTAAGTGTGATGGTTATGAGTATTATAACTTATGTCCATGGGTTAAGTGTGACATTTATGAATATCGCTTATTGATTCCGCTACTTTTACATTCAATATTTTTCTGCAATTCAACTGCCATGTTTGCACCATCCAATCTATGCTCATGAGAACAAATGCAAATAACTTTTGAATTGTTTGTTAGGAGTTGCTGAGAATATGAAGCTTATAAGTCTGTCTCCTATTTATTTTCCTTTTCACTTGGTAATTGGCTCAAAATTAATCTCACTTACTTTGTCATAATTGACGTCAAGGTTGGTGTTTATGACTGCTTCACTACACTTGACACTATCCATTCTTTGTTCATTAGACACTATACTTTTATTAGTAATTTCTTTCTCACTTGTGTTAACAAGTAAATTCCTTCCATTTTGATAAACATAATAATTTCCATCAAAATGATGTTTACCTATTGTGTCTCCAATTCTTTGCTTTGTTTCTTTAAGTTTATTAATGGCATGGGGGGTATACTTTCCCTCAAGTAATGGGAATTACTAATTTTACCTTTGTGTCAACACATGACTCAATCCTCGTAGGTTTATCACTAGCAATTTCCCTTTAGATGAAGTTCCATTAGTATGTGTAGGAACCATATTATTTAAGACATAATCAAGTTGGTTAATTCCAATAATGAACGAGACTAACTTGCTAACTAGCTACGTGAAGGTTCCCCTTCATGGATAGCTTCTCAGAGGGACTATGGTCATTTAATCCATGGACGTTTGAGACAATAACAGGTATATGATGCCCTTAGATGTTATGGGTTGCACACGTGCTACACTGATGCATCCAATGGTTTTTTCTCCTTGGTTTGAGAGGATTGGGAAATCTTCTTAGACCATTGCAATTGTTGGTCTCCAACAAGGAATTCCTAGTAAGCGTGTGTCATCAACTCGTGTTGACTATGTCCCTACCATTTTTACACACCGCTCATTGCTCCTACCAATTGAATGATTTGGTGAAGTGTTTAGATCATGTCAACAAAGGTGGCTCACCGCCTTCGACGTCATGAGAAGTTTAATGAACCTTATCATTTAGAGGAACGAGAAGTCATAACAAGGTTACCATAAGTGAATCTATGGTAGGATCATTAACAGGCGAGTATTAGACGATACCCCTTTATGGGCTAGGGGACATTTGCACGACCCATGGTGCATCCGACTTTGTTGTGGGTGGTGGTGCCTCATCATTCCATCCACACAATGCAACTACCTCGATTAGTGGGTCTTGGAGGTTGGATCCCACTAAGATGTGGAGTGGGAGACGACTACGACCCATGTGACTGGCTTTATTGAGGGCAGCGATGCCTCATTGTTTCATTTACATGATGTTGTTTCCTCAATTATGGATCGTGGGAAATTGACTATCCAATACAAGCTATCACAAGCCCCCTTCTTCCATGATGAATAATCATCAAGGAGTGTTCAGTGGATGGGTGAAAATGCCATGCAATGCATTGGGTTGGCCACCCTAGTAGTCCTTATCACCCATCCAACAACTCTTGAATTTGCCCCTTAATTTCTTCATTTTCAAATAATGAAGTCCTACATAAAGCCTCGTTTAGCATAACGACTTTATCTCTCAGGTTGATTCCCTACATGTTCAATCGTATGGCTTGGATGCATTTGATGAGGTTCTCATAACAACTCATGATAACAGTACTACAATAGATCATCCAACTGCTTCTATTAATTTGACCTCTCCTATCAAACTAGAAGCATGTTTTATGAGTTCCCATGGTATTGGTGATAGTTAAAAGGCGCTAATTTCTCCTCCTTTTCGAATAAAAAAATAATCAAGGAAAACTATTACGAGGCATTGATTAGTTTATGAGATTCCAATAGAGTAGGACATGCATTCCAATAGAGCTGCATTAGTTTTGGTGACCGCAACCTTCACCTTGAAGAAATTGTAATTTAATGATTTAACAATGTTTATGCCCAAATATCATAGCTGTATTCTAATTTTATTTTCATTGTCCAAATGGACAAGACACTTGTCACTTAGATGTAAAAACTCCATTAATAAAACTTTACATCTTGATCCATGCAATAGTTTTGTCCACAAATCCATGTCTTTTCTTATAGAAAATCAAACCATATTTAGGAATATTTTCTACCTTTCTTCCCCCATAATGTGTCATAATTAATTCTAATTCAGTCGTATTCCAGTAGGTATGATGGAGAGGAAATTGATGAAGGCATGATTCAAGGAGTAAGGAGGATCAATTCACTTATGGACGAACAACATGGCACATTAGATGGGGACCTACACGCATTAAAGGATGGATAACAACATAAACGTAAGACAAGACAATTGTTGCAAATAAGGCATCAAATGATTGAGATTGGATTTATGGCCCTTATCAACTTAATAAAACACATTTTACATTATCCACTAGCTACATTTCCCTTTTAAGTCTATAAAAGGGAGTTCTTTCAGCATGACACTATTGAGAAATTGAAACTTTTCATTGGTTTATACATGGTTGCATTTTTTAAAATGTTTATCTTTTCAATCTATGCGATGGATTGGGTTTCTATCACATTTGGACATAGTAAGCCTTGTGATGGATTGCAAGCACCTTATAATATAAGGTGTGAAAGGCCCCTTTTAGGGATTTCATCACATGTGTTTGAAACTTTTATGTTTGAACTTTATGTGATGTCACCATTGAGACTTATAAGAGGTAGGATATTTACCCCTTTACATTACCATGTCTCCTGCATTACCATGTCCAAGACCACACGACCTAGACACATAGCCCCATGGATACCGGCCATGGAAATTCATGTGTGATTCTCTGAGGAATTATGCATGGCTATATAAGATGCCTCAATGGTTTCTTTAGAGCCAAAGGCATGGTATTCATCCCCATAATGCCATTCCGAAGGCCCTAAGACACCTTCATAATTCTCAAAGCCGCCTAATGGCACCAACATACTGTATCATAGGCCAGTGATACCCTCAATAGGCCATGTGTAGTTTGTGGAGGAGGGATTCTTAACTTTCAAATTAAAGTCCAAAAGTGTGCCTTTGAAGGAGACGACCTTCTCAAGTCACGATCCTCCATCAAGGACATTAGAAGGAGGGTACCTTATGGAAACATATTAGACATTTTAGGGATGGAAATACCACTATGATGATAGATTTGTTGCTATCTCTTGGGAGGGCCATTATAAAATTCACGAAAGGTTGGCCTAGATAGTGGCAGAGATCAAAAGTGGTTGCAATGCCCCAAGGTTCCTTGCTTCATTAAACTCGCTGATGAGGTGAATAACCATGAGAGGATGGAGAAGGAGGGATATAAACCCAATCTCCATCTTGGGGGTTCTTTAAGATTGTGTCATGGGTTTTAATGCCAAAAAGCGCCTCAATTTTGCTAAATGTGGAACACATGCATGATACCCCTTTTAGTAGTTTGTATGTTTTATACAAAAGATCATAATTGCAATGGCCTACCCTCTATATATAGGGATAAGGAAGCATCTACATCACATTAGTTTGGCCATATCCAAATAAAGATGCCATAAGTTGATATTATGTCTCACCCTCCCAATGTAATTTTGTGAAGGTTTATGCATAATCCAAATACCTGGGCTACTTAAAATGACAACATTGTAGAAGATAGTCTATGTAGGGCACAAGTTGTAGCACACAACCTCCTATGTATGCACACAAATTCGTACTTGTGACTTCTTTGATAATATTTTGTTCTAATTAATATCAACATCATAATCTCTATGATGATGATCATGAGTCTTAATGCCTTAGACATGGATTAAGTTCTACAACCATAAGAAATTTATCCATTAGGTTAATGCACAAAAAAGGGTTTCTGAAAGATTATTTCTAAGCTAATTTAAAACTAATGGATCTCTTGAGAGGGGAGACTAGAGCAAACTCAGAGATTCCTACAATAAACTATGAGACCTCTTCTTATATGTGAAAGGAATTAATCGTCCAACAATAAAGGGGTTAAAACATAAGTGAAAATAGCTAGGAGGTTGTGTGAAACCATTCTCCACTTAACCTAGACACTACAATTAGGGTCAGCCCTCATCATTGAATAACCAAAACTACCATGTACACTGAGATTACCAACGAGAAAACTAGATCAATTCATATATACCATGCTATCAAACAACAAGGAAAGAGGTTGTGAGGGAATGCAAGTCAAGTAACAACTTCCAATAGAATAGAGCCATGGACTCCGATCAATCCTTACTAATTGAATCGAAGGCGAGAAGTCAATTTTCGGATTCTACCTCTTAGGCTCAGAGATACCTACATTATAAATTCTACCTCTTCATATACAATACTTTTATTGTTTCATCCAACAATGGTGGATTCCTTGTCATCACCTCTATCACAATATGGAACGGAGATCAACGTTTTGAACCTCAACAAGGCTTGAAAGTGTTGGAAGTTGTAGAAGATAGAGACATTGTGTCAACTGGAAGAGTTAAATTGTTTTTGCACTTCAACATGTGTTGATTGAGTACTATGGAAATAAATTTTCCAGTTTTTGGTGAGTATCTATTAAATATTTATATATTTAATTTGAAACTCCTAGACTAAAGTGTAAAACTTGAATAGGTAGCATTGGTTTCAACGTGTGTTGATGGTTACGCTTGATTGTATTGCCATCCATGTTAACACCTTTATTATTATACTAAATCGGTCATTTGTATGTTTTGCAACATGCTCTACATGAAATGACAACTTGGGATGGATTCCCTCTGTATCTTTTCTTGGAGGATTCAAGCCAATCAGTATCTACTGTTAGTTTTGGTATTTATAGTCTCCAATGTCGAATCCTCCCTTCATTATTTAGAGAGGATTAAAACACTTCCTTAACATTTGCATTTTAAAAAGGAGTTCGCACTCCGAGAGGGATTTGATCCCTCTCAGCGCTTGGTAGATCCCCTTTAAGATGGATCTATGCTGGTGTAGGATCTAGTACCTCACTTGAGTGGCTCTTCCATATATAACAAACCCTCACCAGAGTATTTATCACCTCTGATATTACCTAGTACCAGGTTGCAACACCTAGATCACATGCATTATGCCACATGTTCGATGTCATATTGGACTACTACAATATTATCCACCACCCTTATTCATTTGATAATCATCCACCATATATATATATATATATATATATAATGATGATGATCATTATCATTATAATATAATATATTTTTGTATTAATATATATAATATCAATACTAATACATATATAAAAGAGAAAAAAACATATAGAAAAGATTAAGCAAAATATAATAAAAGTAATTCATTTCCATTTAGAAGAGTTTCAATTTTGGAGGCAAAATTTCGCACAATTAAATTCAGAGTTTCAATTTTGGTGGAAAAATTTGGCACAATTGAATTAGATTTAACCATTTTATTATTACTATTAAATATAGTTTATTTTATGTACATTGACTTAGATTGAGGGTTTTTTTGTCCCTTGCTAGGAATTGAACGGTGGACCTCTAGCAGAGGTGTAGTCATGCCTTTGGAGCTGCTACTACTCAGGGACTCGCATAGGGCTGAACGGCTGCAGGAAATAAAAAAATCTTGGATTCCATAAGCGACACAAGAAGGTAAGGACCCATTTTTGCATATAATGGTAGTTGTTCATGATATCATTAAGATATACCTCATTCCTAATAGAAAATACAACTCTGAGTAAGGTAAAAAGGTAGGTTGAGGATCGGTCAGGTAAATAGGGGTAGGTTGAGGATCATTACTGTGCAGGCATACCTTCTTATTGACCCCTTTCTTTTTTATTGACCAAATACGTTTTTATTGACCAGGGTAGGCGTTCGAGGTTTTCTTTTGAAACAGAGCAGCCTGTAGGTTTTTCAGCTTCAATTTCGTCCTCGTTCGACAGGTACCTTCCCTCTTCAACTTTTCTTTCCCTGCATTTGTTGTGAGAAAAAAATGTTATCTTCGTGTCTGCTTGTTCGTCGTTCTTTGGGATATTGAAACCACGACCTAGTTTCTGAATTGGGGCTACTCTACTTTCTCGCTCTATTTCTGGCATAGATTTATCATATAACTCCAAAAATTGTCTCCCACTGTGGGAAATCGCAAAGATCTCCTTCATTCGACGACACTATGCCAGATCAATAGCTTCTTCTTCCAAGTATTTCCAGTGTTATGCTCATTCAAGTGCGGAAATCATCTCAAGCAAAACTTCTTCGTCCAAATAAATTCCCTTTTATTTCCCCTTCGATTTATTTGTTAAAACCTCAATCACCTAGGCTTTGGTTTCCTACAAATAGCTAAATTCAGCTCTGTTCCCCAACAAATCTCTAAATTGTTCACCTAACAGTTGGAAACCTTTGATCGGTAACATTAACCGAATAGACGTACGACATTTGCGAGAGCCAAAGAGAGACAATTACACACATAATGGAATTACAGTCTCATTAGCCGATTAGAGAGAGTTACAGATGTTAGATCTGTTGCCTTAGCCAAAGATTTATATACATATTTAAAGGAGCGTTAGCTGAAAGGGGGGGATAACAGTTGCATACCTGAAGGGGGGAATAACAGTTGAAACAATTGTAATCGTCACCAATACCTTTATTGGAACGTTGTGTACTTATAAGGCTTACTTAAAAAACATTGATAAGAGTACAAAATGTCTTTGAGATAGTGCTGGAAATTGGCTCTGTTCTGTGGGGTTTATCAACATAGATTTATATAAATTGAAACTGCTCTCAATACAGGAAACATGGAGTAGAGGCTAGAGCTATTGATTTTCCTCAACTAAAAACCACACATCCATTATCACACTTATGCAACCAACCACTAATAATAAACTACTCAAGTCACAAATACCATCTAATAATAAATTTTGAGTCATTTTCTCTTCCAATGGAGTGCAGAGGAGGACATAACATTTTCATGCAAGAGAACATTGATCTCTATTGGTGTCTTCATGGTCCCCTCGCTTGTCCTCAGTCTTCAGATCCATTATGCCTTCACATCCTTTCTCTCTTTTGCTTAGCACTAATATTTTAAGAGTTTCCAATTTCTAGTATTTTTAGTATTTATTGTACTAGCACGCTATCTGACACTCTTTTTCTATACATTTAGTGTCTAATTTCTAGCTTGTTCTTCGATCTTAATATCATTTTGCTTTTAGCATTCTTTTAGGAGATTCATTGCCACTCCTATTTTATATCAAACACTTGATGTATGATCTTAGTCCCATTGACTTACTTTTATGGTCATTTGTTAAACATTATTAAAAGGATGTTATTAAATGGAACTTTGAGTTTGAATGACATTATCATGTACTTGAATCTCAAGAACCTATTGAAGTGTCATGTTTTGGCATTATAAGACAAATTTAACTCTAATTGTTCCTCCAATTGGAAGGGATAGTCCAATAATTATACTTCATACTCTTTCCTACTCAAATGTTGAGATGTGTTTCCAGTAGGTTGCATGTAACACACAAATATGTGCTGTGAGAATGAATAGAGCATGTAAGAAAAAGTGATGGAGATGCACAGGAAAGAGATTGCAGAGGATTGGACATATATTCATTTTGGAAATCGAGTGTTATGAACTCTAAAATAGATCTAGAGAGCCAATCACCTGAAATGCTGAAATTCAATTTGACTTTAGTCCTGCATAGCTAGATAAATCTCTTCCTAGAAGGATATATTAAAGGCTTAAAGGCAGCTTTGCAAGATACAATTATTGAATATGACACAACTGTGTAACTAGCATGCGATTGCTCTGATTACACATAGATGTCTGGCAAGGGTTAGAAAATTGATGCAGGAGCATTGGGAAGGAGAATAAAATCTTTGTTATCATTTTGTTTTAGATTAGATTAAGTTAGTTTGAGTGATAGTGAGGCGTGTGTTGTAATAATGGCTATTATAGCCATATAGGCTCTCGAATCTTTAAGAGTTTAAGAGTCATCATTTGTGATTTGTTTAGGTTGATTGTGATCTCTAAATATTGTAGATCCTATTTGTTAGGATCACAAAACAGATTCTTGTGGTTCTTTAAAAATGGCACTGTAATCGAATTGTAGTTGTTGTTGGAATAAGGGAACATAGTAGTTATACTCTGTGGGTTTTCATGAAGCTATTTGGTTCCAGATAACCATTTTCTGTTGCGATAATCTTCACTGGTTATATGAATCTAATCATGGCGTTGAATCTTGTTGGAAATTAAGTCAATTGATCATGATACTGATCCATCGATCTCTGGTAACTTATATCACTTATTATTGTTACTTGTGATTGAGAATGAATCTCCAAAAACGTTGAAGAGTTCATTAGCGCGGGAGTCTTGCTGAAATAATATGAATCAACCCTGGTTTTGCTGGAAATTTCTCTGTGTCTAGCTACTCATGGCATGTCGATGGTTGATCTCAGTATAATGGTTCATATTGTTGAGGAGGCTGAAGCGTACCATCTGGATCGAATCCTTGGGAAGAAGCCTGCACACAAATCTAAAACCCTGGACACCTTCGCCGTTGAAGTTAAGCAGAGGAAAACATTTCCAGGTCAATTTTGCTTCGTTGGATGAAACGAGTAATGGTGTCGATTTGACGAGGAAGGTAAATTTACTATGGAGAAGTCAAACAATTTTACACCATCGATCTGAGTGAAATCAACGATGGCTAAGTGTGTAATTTGAATTTCATTTTCCTATCAAAATATGTATCTACATATCGATCAACGTTTAGAGACTAGTTCTGCACTATTCAATTTTTTTTATACAGAGAAATTTTTTTATTGTTCGCCGAGTGGCCATCAATAATAGAAAATAGACCAACTCTTTAATGTATTGTCATATTATTTTTAGAATTGGTTCCTTTGGGCATATATATACCTCGAGTACTAATTAGGTTTATTCAATGAGTTGCATTTCCATTACTGGTTATTAAAAATCAGATTGCAAAGTTTGGAATATTCCTGCGAAAGATAATTTTATTAATGTCCAACAAATGACCAAAAGATAGATCAATGAAACTAGAAAGTACAATCAATGATGCCAATATTTAATGGTGCCCTAAGCACCTGAAAGCATAAAACAAAAAACAAGGAGATCAATAAAAAAACCAAGATCAATCAGAGACTAGCTACAGGTTTTTATATGACCTCCACTTGCACTTATTCCAGTTTAGATTAAGCAACATGTATCAAGTTGTGATGGTGTTTCAAGTTTTCATTGTTTTTTTCTTATGATTGATGCTAGCAACAACATGATTTGGTTGCTTTCACTTCTGAGTGACATTATGCATTGATCTTCCAAAAAAGTCGTTGAGGCTAATCTAGAAAAATTCTATATGGTTTAGTTCAATATAATGATAGATGGATTGCCCTGTGGGCCTTTAATGGTGAATTACAATATACAAGCTAAAAGTCTAAACAAGTTTTTGCCTTTATAGTACCCTTGCAATTTAGCTGAACCTATACCAGCTTTACCATTGACATATAATGTTGAATAGAAATCACTAACCATAAGGAAAATATATATTTATGTCGGATTGTTATTTACAATAATTTAGATTTTCTATGTACTTTTCCATACAGAACCAACTATATAACATTTTCACTCTTGTACAAATGATATGAGAACTTAAATAGAATTTGTAAATATGGGTTTTGCAATATGTGATATGCCATTTGTATAAGACCTTGATTTTATTGGAGGAAATAAAGGATGTTGCTTGCAAGAAATTGCATCATCAAAAGATGTGTCCTATGATCTTTCCACTAACCTTATGAAAGAACAAACTCATTATAAATTAAATACAGTCATAACAGTTGATTTTTATATTTCCTCAGTTCTGGTCAATATTATAACTAGAGCCTGGATATTTTTTTAAAAGAATATAATTCATGATTTATAACACTACGCAGACAAATATTTGAACCTTTGAATGAGTTTAAAAGTTTAAATTTACAATTTGAGATGCTTTGACATTCTGGATTATCTCAATTGTTAAAAGATGTTTTTCCTTCAAAACTGATTGACAACTAAACGTATTAGCATACTTCTTTTTTACCATAGGTAGTAGAATGCTACTATAATGGCATGTTCAGAGTCATATTGTTCTTGTATGCAGGTTAGTTTGTTTATCTATGCTTTTGGACACTTATATGTTCTTGAACATGTTTCAGTTTGGAGTCTTTAACTCAGGGTTAAGGGGAAAAACAAAATTCATGAGTAGAGAGAGTTTGTGCATCTAGACTAGCAAGATGATAAATAGCACAAAAAAATTGAAAGTTCTCAAGGGAATAGGATTCATGTCATCTAAATCTTCAGATTCATAATTAAATCACAAATTTTGACTACTAGGCAATTTTCCAATTCTATATGTAAAAAGCATATGCTTAAAATAATGCGGTTATAAAAGAAGGGTGTTCAGATTGGAAGGAAGGGGATATGATGTAAGACGAAACATAGCTGAAACTAGAAGGGACATTTTCAATGTCAAATGCCATTGTAGGGTGTTTTTTTAGTGGGAGGTCGAATCTAAGCTTTGAAGACTAGAAAAAACATTAAATAAGATTGTGTCGATAAATTTTTCAAGGATGTTGAGAATGCATGTTGGTTTTGATTGGAACAATCATTGTTTATACAACTAGGGATGTTGTTTGTGTTGTGAATAATGAAGGGTGACTTGATTTGGAAATAAGAGTTAAGTGAAAGCATGGACGACTCAACGAGTAATTCAAGCTCATCCACAAATCTGGAGCTAAGCAAAGTTAAAGGAAAGAATTGGGCGTCCAGAAGTCCTTAGCTCCAAATCAACATTTAATGTGTTTATAAGTGAATTTAATGAACCCCTCTTTGTGAACTTGAACTGGATCTGGGAGAGACTTATAAGACATAATGGTGGCCAACTACCTCTCTATCGTTCGTGCCTCATGTTCGTCTCCAACCGAGGAACCAGTTCTATTTACCCCTTTGCACGGGGTTTTTGTTGTTGTGGATTTCCATTCTCTTGAGGAAAAACAAATCATTCTAGATTATGGTCCTTGGTTTTGGGGAAGTTCGGGGCTCTTTATGAAACCTTGGAGCCCTCTTTTTGACCCAACTACTGACCAAATCTCATCTACTCCAGTTTGGGTACGACTTCCAAATTTTCCCTAGAGAACTCTGCCTCGCTTGAAGCTATTGGCAATGCATTGGCCTCATTCTATGACTGAAGTCCAGAAACAAAGAATTACATAAAAACTACCTTTGCTCGCATCTGTGTGGAAATGGATTTCAACAATGGCTTTCCTGCTGAGATCCATTTGATCTGTAAGGATTATGCGTGGGTGCAAAATCTAGATTATGAAAATGTGATGTTCAGATGCAGATCTTGCTTTCCAACTAGACATCTTGTCAAAGATTGTCCAAAACCCTCTCAGATCCCCAAATCCAAAAAGTTTCATCGTAAATCTACTTGGTGGGATGGAGCAAACTCCGAGCATTATACAGTAAGCAGAAATGAATATCTATCCTAAGAGGCTCCATCACAAGATAAGGAATCTCCTCCGGCTAAAAAAGAGGACACTCTAGAAGAACAAAGGATCTCCACCATCGACAAGAATCCACCTGTAGCTCCATGGGATAGTGCCAAGAGATGGACCTGAAAAGTCCAGCTCCGCAGGATGCACCAGAAGAGGCAGTTCCCATTCTTGAAGCTTATGTATAGCCATCAGATTGGACCAAAGTTGGCAAAAAGAAAAAAAGGAGCTTCACCCTCTTTGAAGCCAAAAGAAAATTCAATTTCTCCAAGAAAAACAAGAATCCATCAAACTTCAAATCGTTAATCTCTGGATCACGTCAAGATTTGTATGTGAGAAGTAGGACATCAACAATTTTGGTCTTGCTAGTAGTAGATGTAGCCCATAAATTCCTTTGGACAGTAAGACAAGTCACTTTCTTTTTGTAATGTTTTTCTTTTGTATTCTCCTTCTTGGGTAGTTTTTAAGGAGATATAGTCTCCATAGAATAGGAAAGTATCAAGATAAGTATAGACTAGATGAAGATGAACAAGGAGTCATGGACGTAGTCCTCCCTTGGGATCAGTCTGTCTTCAGAACTCTGTAATCTTTGTTTTTCTTTTTATATAAAAGCTCCTTAACCGTTTTTGTTAAAAAAAAAGTGAATTTAATGAAACATAAATTAAACTATTGCATTCCTATATTATAAAATTAAAATATTTCATTCCCACATTGTTCTCTTAATAACAAGTATTGTGGCAATGCTACGTGATATGTTGATTGCAGTCTATTTTAATGGAGCACATGGAATAATATATTCCAATATACATTGGATTAATATTGACGAGCCCTCAGGTCCTAAGGGAAGCTTCTATGGCTTGAGGGCCATGATCAAGGCCTCAAACCACAATAATTCACCTCTACTATGGATACATGTCCTCTAAATGGGGATATGATCAGAATCAAGAGTTTTTAATCCTGATATATAGGTCTTGGCCCTAGATAAGGTAAATGTAGCAAGCTTAGGACATAGGCCCTAAACATACACACCTAAGAATAAAGGGCTAGCAAGGAGGTTACAAACCACCACATAGGACCTATCTAGGGGTTGTTTGGATTCCAAGTGTGTATATTAAATCCATTAGGAGGTTTGATGTCCATGTATGTATATCAATGCCATATACATGGTTAGGGAATGATCCAATGCCTTAATTTATAAAGAAAGCTTACAGGGATCAAGGACCATTAACATTGCTTCAAATTACCACATATGACCTCTCCAAGGGATCTAAACCTTCCAAGTGGAAATATAAGAGACATAAAGAGGTTTTGAGAACCAAGTATGCCTCTCAGTGGAAATATGAGAGCCATTAATATGTTTTGAGAACTAAGTATAACTCTCAATACCTTGGAAATATATAGGAGAGAAAAAATCATAGGAATCAAAGTCCCTGGATGACATCCCATACCTCCACAAAATAAGTGTGGCTATGGGTGCCATTAAGAGGCCATGAATGAGGCCTCGAAAGATCACAAAAATATTTTCTTGCTTACTAGGTATATGGGTTCCATCAAGAGGTATTTGACATCATGGATGGGTTTTCGGGCTTGTATGGCTTAGGCACTAAGGGAATTGTTTAGGGCTTAAGGGAAATAAAGATGGCCTCAATCACTAAAGAAGACCTTTTTAGAGGATATTTGGTCTTATAGTTAGGTTATGGGGTTTATTAGGAGGATTTTGGTACTAGTTTAAATGTGTCATAAGTTCTTGATAAAAGTTTTGACGCTAAATTAAAAGCCACCCACTCACTTCTAACTAAATTTATGAAATCTTATACACTTTAACTTAATTAAATTGAACATAACATTTACATTCAAAATTATATTAAATGAATAATTCAAAATTATATTAATTGAATTATAATATTTATAAATAAATTTCAACCAATTACTTAACAAAAACAATATTTCTTCAATAACTATGACTTTTATTTAAGCGTTGTTTACCACGAAAGTGCAATTGTTATTCTAATCTTTAATGCATATTAAACAACAAATCATAAGATACACCAACCATAAAATACACGTCACAAATATGTAAATAACTTTTAAGACATAATAAACTTTTATTATTTATCTAAATAAACCAACGTTGGAGGCCTTTGCAATTTCACTGCATTTGGTGGATATTTCTCTAAGCTTCCAGTGCTTTGGGTTATACTAATCTCGATATTTTCTTCTTATTCAAAAATCTATCCTTCCCTCCACAAATTTTCCGCAAAAATCCCGAGCCCAAGTTTTTCCTCTATTCCTCTGCTTTTCAAGCGCTCCCTAGATCCATCTTCAATGTCTACAGTATCTGCAAAAACTGCCATTCCAGAGGATCCCAATGGGGTCGAGAGTCTGACTGCAGCTGAGGGCCAAAATGAACGCGAATCTGCCCTCCCCGTTGACAATAATACCAGTAGTGCTGTGGAACTTGGAACCCTTGACTGCCCAGAAGCAGGAACCGGGGCCAACACCGTTAATGAAGCCAAAGATGATGGTGATGTAGCTACTCGAGCTTCCCTGGTTGAGGGTTTGCTCATGAATGGAAGTGTTATTGGTAATGCAGAAGTTGCGGCTGCTGAGCAAAAGCCCTTACTCTCACCTAAAACCCTGGAGAATGCGGATACTCTATTTCAAGAGGTTTGTGATGCATTGAAAGCTGGTGGCTTTGTTGATGCCGTTGATTTTCTGAACCTGTGCAGTGGAAATCAGGTTTTATTTTCTTTTGACATGCCATTAGAACTGTTTATAACTTGTTGTGAAAGCTAACTTTGTCCCTTAATTTTTTTTTTACAGTTTTCAATCTAAGAATTCGAATTCTGGTGCTTTTCCTTAGCATTTTGGCATTTTGGGTTTACTGTTTGTCCCGATTTAATTTTCAAAATGAAGAGGTCCTTTGAAAAAAAATGATATAGACTCATAAACCGAATGACCCAGACAAAGAAAAACCCCTTATAAGACCTGACCAATCTTGTAAAATATGGATAAGATTTTCAAGCCCTAGCCAGGATTTTCAAGGTCAAGGACAAAATGTAATCTGCAGTCTTCTTGAACAACACCTCCACTTCCTGCACACTCGTCCCACCTGTAACCAACGTCTGCAAATTCTTCAATCTCCTACCTATATTCATTGAATATACATCCATGAATACTCCCGGCTTACACTTTATACATCTCGTCCTCCTTGATATAATTGGTCTACCTCGCTAAATCCAATGGCCCTTCTAATATTTTTCTTGTGGGCATGCGCTCTTGTTCTGAATATGTTCTTCTTCTTCTGAGAGCCCTTTTTACCTTTTGAGGACCCAGCCTTAATCATATAAGCTCCATAATTGGCATCCAAGAAGCTACTTAACCTTATTTGGACTCTGAATGACAATGCTGTGAGAGCTCTCGATGCATTAAACAACAACTGCTAGATAAGCTAAAACTCCATATTTCAAAGATAAATTCAAATGGGTATCTCATTAGGATTGAACATAATCACATATGAATACTGACGTCTAAACACAACCTTAGCGAGAATTTATACCTTGACTACGTTTTCGTGCTCCTCTGTGTATATCATATTCCTGCACCAGTGAAGCATACTCACATGGAATTCTTTTTGTTGTTGGATACATAGATGTATGTGAATTTTTTTCGTGGTTGGATAAATAGATATACACAGAGAGGAGGAACCCACGCAATGCAATGGAGATGGAGAGCTGATAACCTTCTATTATCATAAGAAAATTAGTACAAATTGTTTAAGAGAGCAACATCCAACAGATCTCTATCGAGCTGTTGTTCCTCCCCCGTTACATTCCAGTGATTCTATATATAGATATATAAACTAATAAACTTTTTGAAAAATAAAAGCTAACGACAAACTAAAAATATCTTGAATTAATTGCAAGAAGTCTAGAGATGATGAAGCTGCTAGATCTCGAATTGGCAATTGATCTTTGTCTGATTATCTGCTGCTACCAAGTGCCCTGCAACATGTGCTTTGAAAGTCTAAATTCTCCCCGAAAATGCTCATTGAATCACTGAAAATATGAGATTGATATGGATAAAGCTGAACTAATTGTCTTCAAATTAAAGGACCTGAGATTGACTGCTGTTTTTTCGCTTCAAAATCTGGAAGTGCTTAACTCTATGCCTAAGAATCTGCAATACTCTGCCACCTGTAAGATCTTCTAGCTGTCAAAGAACCAGATACCTCTATAGAATATCTATGTTATCAGTGATTTAGTGTAAATTGGAGGTTTCCATCTCTTTTACCAAATTTTATGCCACCAAATACTCCGTTACCAAATATTGCACTAATTTATTTTTATTCCTGCAGCTGCCTGTTATGATTAGCAACTGGGGCTCCTATCGCCTGAGCTTTTGGGGAAGGATTTCTTTTAAACAGAGTTATATCCTTCAGTCAGGATGTAGGCTTAGGTTGTGCATTTGATGTACTTTCCTTCCCTTTGCTTCTTAATGGATAATCCCTCTGAACTGGGAAAGCCTCTTCTAGTAAAATTTCCTCCTATTCCTCTTCAAGTTGTTCCGGAGTGATGTTCATAAACATGTTAGCAGTTTCTGGCTCATCTTGTCGATCGACCACTTCTCTTTATTGATCCTCATTCGACCCACTCGATTATGCTGGAGAACTTACGAGCGCTGCAAAAGTATTAATGAACTCTTGACAAGTTCTTTCAGAATTATTTGCCAATGTGTGCGATAGAAGTTCTGCATTGCATACTTTTCGATATTATAACCTTCAATAGCGGTAGGAGGTTGTGCAGGAGGAGCTTCCTTTTTGTATGGTCAAAAATTGCGTGAGCTCTTTATACTGATAATCTCATTCATCAATTTCTGAACCATATTATGTAAGCCTTCCACATCCACTACTTCCTTTTTCTTGTTCTCAGTATTGGGCTTGTTCAAGATCACCGCATACTCCATTACCAAATATTGACAGAGACTACCCAATGACCCATTTGTCATTACATCTGAATGGTGATATGGCACTTTCATGGATACTTTTCCTTCGACATCCGACGCCAACACATGAAACGCCATGCATAAAAATATGCCAACTGGCGGATGCTTTGGGAAACAAGACCTTTCATGTGTTTATATCCAACGAAGAATTGGATAGCAGCTAACAAATTGAGCATAACTATGCCCTTCATGGGATTTCTCCCATTTGACATTCTTATGAATTAGCTGTCAGCGTTCTTCCAATCAGTGTTGGAATTTGACGGTCAAAATGCCATCATGAGGCATTTTTTCCGTGAAATACATGTAAATTTATTTTTAAACTGTCTTGCTATATGGTCAGGCTTATTTTCAAAACGTATTTTTGAAGTTGATTGAATTTTTCAAACCGTCGTTAAATTTTTTTAGTAAAATTTAATAATTTTGAGTAGGTGTAGAAAGTAGGTATGGAGGAGGAATCAATAGATTTTGCTATGTATATCCCACCAGACTGGGCTGTTTTTATAAGAGGGCACCCACAAATATTTATTTAATCCATTTCCTTGCCATGTTACGTAGCTGGAAGCTAGGGAATTCCCTTTTAGATTATTCATTGTGGAATTTCTTTTTTATAATAGATGGGAAAGAAGGAAATTGTCTCACTTATAGGTCGTTGTATAATAAAAATTCACTTCAAATTGAAGTAGCCGAAGAACAAAAATCTCAAAGGAAGTTTTAGAACAAGAATTTGATTGCCTACTTATTAGGAACAATTTGGGACTTGATTTGGAATGACCTATATAAACTGTAGGATGACTGTTGGGCCAACCGGATATGGAACCCTACCACGAAATGCATTCTCGTAATTGCACACGTTATGTTGCATCTTTGGAAATTAAGAAATGCTTTCCTTCCCTCCCTCGTGCAGCATCTACAATAAACAATTAGATTGTTTAATTTTTATTCCTAGATATTGTCTATAGTTTAATTACTATACTATACAAGCTCCTCCCATCCAAAATTGAATGGTCGAATCACTGTTGTGAGACAAAGATGTCTGAGAAATATCAACGTCGCTCCAGAAGTAGCGTTATAATGTTGATTCCTCCTTCACTGGGTAACGGGC
Organism: Larix kaempferi; assembly: GCA_027924585.1. Lineage (NCBI taxonomy): Eukaryota > Viridiplantae > Streptophyta > Pinopsida > Pinales > Pinaceae > Larix > Larix kaempferi. The sequence continues at coordinate 19,348,891 of BSBM01000515.1, forward strand.
AGATAGTTATTTGTTTTGCACGGCACATGAAGATTCCTTAAAAGGCAACACTAGGGTTTTCAAATAAGCTTGTTATACTTATTGTAATTTTGTTTTTTCCTTTGGAGGACAGAGCGAGTCTTTTAATTTGTTTTATTTTACAACCATCTATTTGTAACTTTGATTCTAAAATGAATATTAAGTTGCAGTCTTGTTATACTTGTCTACGACCTTGGGAATGTACTAGTTTGAGTGGGAATTCAGATTTATTCAATGGAATCATGAGGCGCATTGACAGTTCCAGAGCACTAGAATTGATGTAAAGCTGTAAAGGTTCAATGATACCAACGAAAATAAACGTATTACTTTTCTTTTAGTCTAGTGGGATGCAAGAATCTTTCCATTTCCAAAATCTGATGCTTATCCTTTGTAGGCTATTTCTTTTTTTTTTAATTAGTAGACGAATAAGAGATAGAAGAAAGTTGAAGTTACAAATACATACATATACATGATATGTTCGAAGCGGTTCCTTCTGAGGAGAAACAATGACAAAAATAATAACAATGGGCTGTCTCTCTCCTTTAAAAGTGACAATGGGATGTCTCCAAAGTTATATCAGAGTGTTAATGGCGCACACATCGATTTCCACCGTGTTACCCACTGTTTGAAATTCTCCAATGATTTATGATGATATGGGATGGGACATAATATATAATCATAATGAATATAATAAGTACCTATCTTCTTTCAGTTGATTTTTGAACTTTGAAGTGAAAATATATTTGAGCAGTTCATGTTTACTTCATGGCATTTCTATTTGTTTGTCTAAGATATCACTACCGTGGATTTGACTGCTCGGCCAACCAGATATGGAACCCTACCAAGGGAAGCTGGGTCAGCACTATCATTTAAAATTAGTTTTTATAAATCAAAATTATGATCATAAAAAAGTAAATATTTCAACGAGCACAATTTTGAACATAACGTCTTGCAACGGGGAGTATATCTACCCAAAACGTCCAAGAAAAATTGTTTGCAGGTTAAAATCAAAAACAAATTCCAACCCTGCTTCCAATATTCTTCACATACTAGAAGCTCTGAACAATAATCAATGTATAGGCAAATATTTGGCAACCCTCCACCTTGAAATATGGGCGCACTTGTCTTTATATTGCCTTAACACTTGTTTTCAGGCTCGGGCTCTGTTTTCAATTCATGGGAAATATCCCACGTTGCTTTTGGAAATCTTGTTCATTATTGTTTATATATTTCAAGGGATTCATGACCTATCGAAGCGTAGTGCATGGCATTTGATACATGTCTCTTGATTAATGCTCCTTGCATAGACTTTGAGATACGATGGGAGCTTTGGTATATGGTGTCACGGTGACTATAAGATATCTTAAGATAACATAAATCCACACTTTTACCCAAATTACTTAACTCCTTTTATTTTTGGAAAAAAATTCCCATTACGTAGCATGAAAAGGTTTATGGGAAGAAACTCCTTTTAGTTTGGAAAAAATCCCATTATGTAGCCCAAATTGCTTTATGATTTTATAGTTACGTGGCATGAAAAGGTTTATGGGAAGAAACTCCTTTTATTTTGGAAAAAATTCCCATTACGTAGCATGAAAAGGTTTATGGGAAGAAAATCCTTTTATTTTGGAAAAATATCCCATTAAACCAAAACCAAAAGTATTATAAAAGATTTAAAATAATAATTAATTTTTTTAATTTGGATTTTAGGAAAAGCTTTAACAAAAGATGACTCAGTATAAGATCATAAAGTTAAACCTTAAGTTAATAGGAAGGACATGAGCTCAACAAAAATTTGAGGCTTTGGAAAAAACAATAACTAGAAAGACCATAATTCATTGAAATAATAGCCATGTATTGTGGGAGGCGGTTAATTGAAGACTTGAGGAAATGGGAAGCTTGGGAAAAAATGCTATTGGATTGTGGGCTTCCGACAACGCTTCCCTAAGATTTTCTAATCGATGCGCCGTTGAAAATTGAAAAGTGTAGAATTTGGTGCTAACAACTCCAAACAATGGAACCATCGGAATTTGCAGTTGAGATCCTTGGCTATATGGCACACACTTCCAAGCATTATGTTATTGGTCGTCGTTTTTAAACGTGTTAGAACAATACTCAAGTGGATGCACAAGCATAGATTATCCCCTTTAATGTTTTGAATGCAAGACAAACAATTAGTCGAGATAAGCGGACTTGAAATGGTAGACATGATTAATAGTGATGCACAGGTCTCCTTGTGAGTAAATTCAATTTGAGGTTATCTTGAGATAGATAGTAAATTCTCCAAAATTCTCTTTTGAAGGAACATGTGAAACTAAGTTTAGATAGTAAATTTTTATGTCCCTAGGATTTGCTCAAATTGTAAATAATGATGGCCAAGAGAATTATGATGCAGGAATTTTAATAGGCATGATGTAATCGTAGTTAGAGAACATTTTTAATTACCATAGTTTAGTGCTTAAATATTTCTAGGCCCACTGCATTATTTTTTGCAAGCAAGTTTATAGGCCTGCTGAAACTAATCCATGCAAGGTAACAATTTCTATGATTGTAAAGTACAACCAACAAGAACAGAAATCTGCCCTTGCCAAGTACAACCAACAACTTAGAAAATCACCCATGTAAACTACAACCAGCAAACTCAGAAATATGCCTTTGTAAGGTACAGTCAACACAACATAAAACTATCCCTTCAAATCTATGTAGGCTGAATTGAAAAGACACCCAGAACAGCAAGGAAGGTGCTCTATCAACAATGATTGGACATACTTCTCTTCTAAGCAATTGTTTGTTGGGCTTGGGGGTGTATGATCTATGTGGCACAGGGTATGAGGCCTACCCCTAAGCTTTGTTGAAAGCCATAGCTATGGATCACCTCTTGCCACATCTTTACTAACAAGTATATTGGCATTCTCATCTCATAGAATACATTATTATCCCATTGCCTCTTTGATATTTTCAAGAATATTTTTTTATGAGATTTTTCTTAGCTCTGATCTATGATTGTATTGCTACTATCCATCTTCATACATACCAAAGATTGTCACCATTGTGGAAAGCAATGGTGACGTTTCACCATTATCCTTTAAGGAACATTATAATTTTTTTTTTACAATTTTAATTGAAATGGCAACGGTCCTTTATGTTGCGTCATTAAAAGATTTTCAAAATGGAAAACGGTGACAATCTCATAGCGGTTGTCACCATTGATATGTTAATGGAAATATCCTCAATAGTGAGGGTCATTGCAAGGCCCTCATCATATGTCATTGGCGACGTTCAGTTTTTAGGTCCATCACAAAAACTTCATATAAATTGGTGAGGGTCACTATTTGTCACTAATAATCCTTATTAGTGACGAACATTGAATGTCACCACACCACCTCTACTTTTGGGGATGCACTCGTTGGTGACATTCAAATTTTGGTGACGTCCTCCTTTTTCACCATCACCGATGAGATTATGGTGACATGTCTCAACCCTCACCAATGATCGGTCATTGACCGTCACCATATATGCATCAAATGGTGAGGGCCAAAATAGGTCTGTCACCAACACTTCATAACGATTGGTGATGGTCACAACCTGGAATAATAATAACGGACCTTGAATGTCACCACATACCCTCCACTTAAGGTGACGGTGCCGTTGGCGACGCTCAAGTTTTGGTGACGGGGCCTCTTTTGACCATCACCAATGAGCTTATGGTGACATTTTTGGACCCTCACCAATGACCTTTTTTCTTGTAGTGTTTGTAACGCCTCCTCCCATTACAATTAACCAACCCCTCTCCTATCAATGCCCTCGTAGTTGCTCAAAGATTAGTGAGAAGGAGCGACCGTTACGGCTTCAAAACCATCCCTTTTGTTAATAGTATTGAATTACTTCTACATTAAAGGGGATGGAACGACCTCAACATGAATATCATTTGATATATGTGTTTACTGTAAGTGATATTCTATTATTGAAAGTGCGGAGGTGTGTAGTCGCTTCCTTATGAGGATATTTATTTTACTATGTTGAGGAGTGTTGTATATATTTTATTGTTTGGTTTCTCCACTTGACAAGAGGAAGAGGAAACTCTCTGAGTTGCATCTCTTGTTTTAGCTTCGTGGAGGAGATAGAAAGTGTGGCTCCTTTCAGTCGCGTCCCTGGTCTGTCTTGGCAAATGAAGAGAGCGTAAACCCTTTCTCTCACAGTGGTGGTTATCACTCTTTCGTGGATGAATGACGAGAGAGGACGAGAGTTGTTCCATTCTTTGGGGAAAGAAAAACTATGGAAAGAAGGCGTTAAAGGATGGATGCTTCAGTCAAAAGAGCATTAGTTTCTCCTCATCCTGGTGCCCTCAACTTGCCATCTCTATCAACCTTCATACATGCACACTAAGTTATTATTTATTTGATTATTCTGTACCACATTTTCTCTCTACACTATTATTTAGAAATGCGTTTATACATTTATGCATTCCGAGTATATTTCAGTACCTGCAAACATGGTTTCCAAATATATCTATTAACCTCATCCCATATCAGTCAATCATTGGTATCCTCTTTATGAGTCAAAAAACCCTAATCTGCGTACTTCCGATGGGTTAAAGTATGTAACATAATCATTGTATTCCTCGAGCAAAACCGGTAACTCTTTTAAACATTCGTCCAGAACTCCTTGCTCCTGTTCAAATGTCTGAGCTACTGCTTCCATCTCAGAAATATCTTCTCTTACATAGATAGTTGGCATGCTACCGTGTTCACACTTCACTACTACGAGTGAGAAAAACATCAAGTCAAACAGAGAAATGTAATAAGCAGAAATTGCTAAATAACTGAGGTCCTGACTCTTTGTAGCCAAACTTTAATCCATCTTTAGCATTAATGGGCTATATTGTGGGTTCACATGATGACCCTATGTGAAACAGGCTGGTAACAACTAGTTGGCAAGTACTGCCTGCTTTCCATTAAATCAAATCCACTTGTTTCAAGTCATCAAACTGGGGTCAACTTATTGCCATGAATTTTATCATTTTCTGCGTGCTCTGAAACGATATAGAAAAGATCAAAGGACATAAAGCAGATTCAAGTCATACCATGAATCAGACACACAAAATGCATACTGGATTTGGATATTCCAACTTCCATATGGCACCAATGATTGCAGATACTGCATAGAACATTGCTATTGTAACTCAGGGAGTAAAATATATATATGCTTCTTGCTTCTTCAACAACCAACGATAATGGTGTTGGAGCCTTATAAGGCGAACAAATGCAACCTTTACCTACCATTGGGTTCTATCTCCATAGCTCGATCTGTTATTAGCAAGAAGCATTGCCTCCTTGCATAGTAGATGTTCACGAGGCATAATTTGTTGTCTGTTTAGATTCTCATATCGTTTACAAGCAGCTGCCCCAAATGGAAACCATTCAGCCAATGCAAAGTTTATTGCCTCCCCACAATTGAAACCTACAAACAACCTTTAGATTTCTTAGTATGGATATTTGAGAAAACACAAGAGAACATTCTATTGCAGTGAGCATGGCCTCATTATTCTTGGCCAGGACAATGAAAATATCAATGCGAAAACCAAATACAGCTAAAGATAAAACAAAGCATGGTAATATACAAAAATGTCGATATATTTACCATGGCTAAAGCTTGCATGGTACGCATTGAGGAAATGTGATCATGAATTCCCCAGGCTCTTGCACAACTTCATAAACAGGAACTTCAAGTTCAAATAATATCTCTGGGGAAACATTGTTGTTTTTCCTATTAGCAAATTAAATGTTGGCCTTTGCTGCGACCACTGCAAGCATTAATGCTTTGTCCTTGTCTGCATCTCCCCTACGTGTAACTCCCCCTTATGTGTATCACGTGCAGTCATAATAATATGAATGTTGCTTAATGTCATCTTTGTAATACCTTCTCATGACAATTCATGAGTCCTACGACGATATAAACTTGGCATTCCATATCCATGTTGTCTGTATTATGAATGCCTTCCTTGATGTACTTAAATCTACAGTGTCTGACTGTTGACATAATCTTGTTGATATTCCTATCGTAATGACCACTGACCTAATCTTGTGAAAAATGGTAGAAAATTCTTTCCTTGTATTTAGTATGAATGATATCTCTTCAAGGTTGCAGTCACTGGTGGAAAACTACACGCGGGCCATCATAAGTGAAGTAAATCACAATACATATATGATGAGTTTAGGTGACGTGTTAAATATTCTGAAGTCATAGAATCCTTAGAATTCTGGTGCCACTTTTCACAAGAAATTCCCACGGTGCTTATATGTTCACCAAGGCAATTTGGCTTGTAGTACTAAGTACATTCCTTTGTTCTTAACAGATTTCGTTCATGTAATGCATTGTGAATCTACTTGCAAATGGAGCATTGTTCTTGATGTGTGACAAGTTGTATTTATAACAACAAAACCTGGACTTTGCGGTGCAATCATTGAGTCTGATGTCACCTCTGGAGATCATTGTGAATCCTTTCCTAGCCCTTCTGGTCACCTCTGGAGATCTCGTGATCCTTTTTGTGTCCTCAAAGAGGTTTTGGTCATCCCACAGTCTATACTTTTGTGCCTTCTGTGATGGTTTACAAACAATTTTGACTCTAATGGAGTTAAACCTAATTTTTGTATTAGCCCTGCAAAGCCACTTCATCCCACAGGTTTTGCATCTCCTTGCCACCTATGTTATCAGAAACAAGAAGCGCACAATGAAATGAGCAACAAGTTCATAGTGGGAAACACAAATTCTTAGTTTGTGAGAAGAATTGACTTAGTTTTAAAAATAAATACATATGCAAGTATAGTTAAAAGTTTTACCTGTTGAGAGACTAAACGTTGTTAAAAGGAAAAAACCGTTCTCAAAACTGTGTTTTGATTGTGCTCTCATAATTGTGCCGTAAATGTTGTAAACCTACCATTGTGAAGGCGTTTTTCTGTGGAGTGATTTTTGGCATATGTTCTGCACCATTCTTCCTGCTAGTCTCCTCACGTTATGCTGTAAGTTACCTTTGCCTCTTTCTTTTTTGGCATATTCCCTGCATGCTCCAGACTTGCATTAATCCCTCTAATGTTAAAGGAATCCCATGAATATCCTGGTCAAAATGAGGATGAATTGTTCTCCTAATTTTGGCTATCTTCCTGCGTTCTCAGTCCTGCACTCTGCCAAATATTAAACATTGTCTGCCAGAAATTGAACGTTACCTCCATCCATTACCTATTGCACTAAGGACTTGAATGTTATTACCTACCATCATAAACTTGCAAACCTAATTCATGTGGTTGTTTCCCTTCTCACTCCTCACTCCATTTGCAGAACCCTAATTTGATACTGGCCATGAACCCTAGTGAGACTACAACTATGTCGCTTGGTACCTGGCGTGAATTGGAACCTGCAATTTGCCAAGAGTCTTGGCATTTCCAAGAGCCACAAACTCCCTTTGAATTATAACATATAGCTGACGTGGGCTGTTAGTTTGGAATCTGTTTATCTCTGCAATGATCAGTAATTAATTACGAATCCAGGATAATCGACCCAGATGGAAGCGTTTCAGTTTTCTGAAAAAAAGAAACATGACTGGTAAAATTTATGTTAATAATTGTTCAATCCTTATACCTGCTTGACCATTCATTGATTTATTTATAATGCTTATCATGCCTACCTTATATATCTACCTTCTCCAGATAGCAATAAGGATGGAGTCTCCATCCGTCTACCTTCCCTTAAAAGCACCCAACCAATGCCAATAAAAGTCACCTTTAGGGTTTCACTTAACGTTGGGGGAAGATTACAGCTCCATGCAGCTCTACGGATCAATGCAACAAACATACTTCAATGTTGCACCCAAAATGTTGGACACATAAAATTATGTATCAACACCATTCTAAATTCCATCCGACAAGAGATCCTCGCCATCAAATCTTCTCAAGCTTCAAGATATATGGATAAGATTAATGGGGTGTGTTGAATATTGTAACTTCTGAGAATATTATATTTGTACATTATTATTCCGGAGATGTTTCATCCCTCTGAGGTAACCCTATTATGTATCCGGAGATGATTATTCCTCCGATGGTTTATGGTAACTAGGGTTATTAGACCCACTATGTGGGGGTCGGCCCTGATCTTATATTTTAGGGGTTATTAGACTTCTCCAGGAGAGGTCGGCCCCATTAGGGATTTTGGTCAGTCGGGAACTAGTATAAATAGAGGAGGTGAGCTCCTCATTAGACACACTTGTACAACTCAGAAAAGTAGCGCACTTGTCTGGGAGGTCTACTAAGGAGGTAGAGAAGGAGATCAAATCTTGGAGCACATCTTGTATTTTGGTTGATCATCTTATTGAGGAAAGCTTTGCTGGGTTTTCTACCCCATGAGGGTTTCCCAGGGTAAATTCTGTGTCTATCTTGTGATTATGTTTCTTTCAGTGATCTTGCTAGTCTATTTGGTTTAAAACTTAATATGGTATCAGAGCTAGCCTGAATAGGACATCTTTCACAAGGTAAGAATATCTCTCTCTCTCTCTCCGATGAAAATTAGGGTTTCTGCAAAAAGTTGGTATTGTTGAATTTTGATTACATGGCTGGATAGCCCTTCTCAAAACCAATCTTTTGAGCCCTAGATCGAACTTTTTGGTTGGGTAGAACTCCGGGAAAGTCAAACCATAGTTTTACCAAAAGTGCGATAAACCAGAAATTGGTTTCTGCAAAAAGTTGGTATTATTGAATTTTGATTACATGGCTGGATAACCCTTCTCAAAACCAATCTTTTGAGCCCTAGATCGAACTTTTTGGTTGGGTAGAACTCCAGGAAAGTCAAACCCTAGTTTTACCAAAAGTGCGATAAACCAGAAATTTTGTCCCAGGATCCGGAAAATTAAAAGGGTTAAAGTTTCCGGGTAAGTACTACTCTATCTCTTATCTCTTGGACTCCCCCAAGAGAAGATGGCTCCAAACACTAAGCTTGAAGACAAGCTAGAAGGTATAGAAAATTTCCGGGCATGGAAATACAGAATTGGTCTCAGTCTTGAAGAGAATGATCTTGCTCATTATGTCAAGGATGAAGTTGCAAAACCTGAAGGAGATGAAGCCAAAGAGAAGCATAGGAAGGATTTGATTAGGGCAAAGAGAATCATAGCTGATTCTATTAAAGACCATTTGATTCCCCAAGTGGCCTCCAAGAAGACTCCAAAGGAAATGTATGATGCCCTAGGAAGAATGTATGAAGGAAAGAACATCATTGGGAAGATGAACCTAAGGACTCAGTTGAAGAGCACCAAGATGCACAAAGGAGAATCCATTCAAGACTACTTCTCAAGGGTCTCCCAAATCAAGGAGCAACTAGATGCCATTGGTGATACTCTTAATGAAGATGAACTTGTGATGACTGCTCTAAATGGTCTCACTAGACCTTGGGAATCATTCATACAAACTATGTGTGCCAGAAAAGAAAGCATGAAGTTTGATGTAGTATGGGAGGATTGTGTTCAAGAAGAGGCTAGGGTAGCCAATAGAGAAGCTCTTCTCAAAGAGGATGACCAAGCCTTGGCCACCCACACCAAAAGAGGAAAGAGGGGTCACTTCAAGAAAGTGAACCACAAGAAGTCTCAACCCTCTCATAGATTCAAAAGGAAAGGAGGAACAAACTCAGAAAGAGATCTCTCCACAGTCCAATGTTATAATTGTCTTAAACTAGGACACTATGCTAGAGACTGTACTTCACCAGAAAAGAAGAAGAAGAAGTTTGTTCACAAAAGACATCATGCACATATGGCAGAGGATGATAGTGAAGAAGAAATAGGAGAAGAAGAAGAAGAAAAAGAGGAAAGGCCTCAAAAGAAAAGCTCTAAAGTAAAGAAAGAAGATCCAGAAGAATATGTCCTATTCTCTGCACTCTCTGGATTTGTGTCTCCTGGAGAAGATACATGGCTCATTGATAGTGGTGCTTTAAAGCACATGACAGGTCAAAAGAAACTCTCTCAAGACTTGAAGAAAAGTCTTCACCTCAAAAGGTATCTCTAGGAGATGATTATCAATATCCCATCAAGGGAATTGGTGAAGCAAGCTACAAGCTTGATTCTGGAACACCCTTGAAAATGAAAGAAGTTTTATATGTACCAGGTTTAAAGAAGAACCTACTCTCTATCTCATCACTAGATAAGAAAGGTTTTAGAGTGGCTTTCATAGATGGACAAGTACTCATGTGGTCCAAAGGAAAATCAATTAAAGATGCAGTTATCATTGGTGAAGAAGAAGGAGGTCTCTATAAGCTCAAGGGACATCCAGAAGTTGCCCTTGCTCATGAAACCTCTAGCCCTAGTGAGCTATGGCATAGAAGACTAGCTCACATTAACTACAAAGCCTTACCCTATGTAAGCAAGGTGGTCATAGTATTACCAGATCTAAAGGGTGATCATAATGGCTCATGTAAAGGTTGTAAGAAAGGGAAGAATGTCAAGAACCCTTTTCCAAAGAGTGAAACAAAGACTAAGAACATTTTGGAGCTAATACACTCAGATGTATGTGGACCAATGCCCACTACTTCCCTAAGTGGATTTGAGTATTATCTCTCATTCATTGATGACTATTCAAGGAAGACTTGGATATACTTTCTAAAAGGTAAGAATGAAGTCTTTGGAAAATTCAAAGAATTCAAGGCCCTAATAGAAAATCTCTCAGAAAAGAAAATCAAGATTCTCAGAACAGATAATGGCGGAGAATATACTTCAAAGGACTTTGAAGACTTTTGTAAAGAAGCCAGAATTAAGAGGGAACTAACCACTCCTTACAATCCCCAACAAAATGGGGTTGCTGAGAGGAAAAATAGAACCATCATGGAAGCTGTAAAGACTATGATACATGATCATGGGCTGAAGCAGCTAGGACAACAGTCTATGTGCAAAATAGACTATCCCATAGTGCTCTTGAATTCAAAACTCCAGAAGAAGTGTTTACAAGAAAGAAGCTTGAGGTAAGTCATCTCAAAATATTTGGGTGTCCTGTGTACATCCACATTCCAAAAGAAAAGAGAACCAAGTTGGATCCTTCTAGTAAGAAGGGAATATTTGTCGGATATTGTGAATCATCCAAAGCCTTCAGAATCTACATACCAGGTTTTCATCATATAGAAATAAGTAGAGATGTAACATTTGATGAAGAAGCAGCTCTCAAGAAATCCAGGAAGTGCCAACTTGAAGAAATCTATGAAGAAGATACACCTCCTATAATCACAGAGGCTGTGCACATCCTTGAAGATGATTCACCAGAAGATCATGACATGTTGGAACCACAAGAACCTTCTATTATAGATTTATCTAAGAAAAGAAGGCCAGCATGGGCTAGAGACATTATTCAAGGAGCTGAAAGATATGGAGCTCCTGAAGGCTCCACTAGAGAAAGAAAGAAACCTAAGCTAGTGTCCAACTATATGGCCTTGATGTGTGATCTTGTAGATCAACAACCTACTAGCTATGAAGAGGCAGCCCAGAAGAAAGAATGGGTAGAAGCAATGACAGAAGAATATCGGTCAATAATGAAAAATGATGTTTGGGATGTAGTTCCCAAACCAAAAGATAAAAGTGTGGTTTCTTCCAAATGGATTTTCAAGATAAAACATGCTGCAGATGGTAGAATTGAAAAATACAAGACAAGATTTGTAGCCAGAGGATTCTCTTAGAAGGAGGGAATTGACTATGAAGAAACATTTGCACCAGTTGTTAGGTATACTTCAATTAGAACTATCATGGCACTTGCATCTATGATGAAGTGGAAATTACACCAAATGGATGTTAAGATAGCTTTTCTGAATGGTGTAATTGAAGAAGAAGTATACATAGAGCAACCACTAGGGTTTGAGGTTAAAGATGGGAGGACTCATGTATGCAAACTGAAAAAGGCATTATATGGTTTGAAGCAAGCTCCCAGGGCTTGGTACAGAAGGATTGACAATTTCTTAACAAGCATGGGCTTTACCAAGAGTAAAGCTGACCCCAATCTTTATCTTAAAGTGATGGATGATGAACCAGTTATACTGTTGTTATATGTAGATGATATATTTCTAACCGGAAATGAGAAAATAATTATTGAAAGCAAGAAGAAGCTTTCTTCAGAATTCGAGGACCTCGGATTAATGCACTACTTCTTGGGTCTAAAAGTATGGCAAGAACCAAAAGGAATCTTTCTAAATCAAGGTAAGTATGTTGTGGAGATTCTAAAAAGATTTGATATGTTGGAGTGTAAAGCCATGGCCACTCCCATGGACTCCAACTTGAAGTTATTAGTTAATGACTCATCGGAATTAGTAGACCTAACTCTATATAGACAAATCATTGGGTCATTAATGTATTTAACAAATACTAGGCCAGATATATGCTTTGTTGTAAATACCCTGAGTCAGTATCTAGTAGAACCTAGAAAGGTTCACTTAATAGCTGCAAAGCATGTAATGAGGTACCTAAAAGGTACATTAGATTTTGGTCTATATTATCTTGGAGGTCATAAACTCCGATTACATGGTTACTCAGATTTTGATTGGGCAGGAAGTGTCTCAGACAGAAAGAGTACTTCAGGTGGCTGTTATGGTCTCGGATCTGCCATGATCTCATGGTTCAGCAAGAAACAATCTAGTGTGGCTCTCAGTACTGTTGAAGCAGAATATATAGCTGCCTGCTCTGCCAGCTGTGAAGCAGTGTGGCTTCGAAAGCTATTATCTGGAGTGTTTGACTTAGAAATGGATCCCACTGTGATTATGTGTGACAATCAAAGCTGCATTAAGATGACAGAAAATCTTGTATTCCACGACAAGTCAAAACACATTGAGATCCGATACTTTTATATATGAGATATGGTGCAGAGAGGAGCTATCAAGCTCGAGTATGTGAGCAATGAGGAACAAATTGCTGATATCTTGACCAAACCTCTGTCTCGAGTGAAATTTGAATACTTCCGAGACAAGCTCGGTGTAGTTCAAAAGGACCCTCCTCGAAAGGGGGAGTAGTATAATCACTGATGATGAGTTTGTCTCATCGACAACAAGGTCGTTGATGAGGATACTTGTCTACTACACCTGGATACTTAGAAATATTTAGATTTAGGACTCTTATCCTTTTTCTTTTGATGATAGATGTATTAGTGAGAATACATGCTTTTGATGGTAGCTGTATTAGTGAGAATACATGCTTTTGATGCTAGATGTGCTAGATGTATTGGTGAGAATACATGCTTTTGATGATAGATGTATTGGTGAGAATACATGCTTTTGACGATAGATGTATTGGTGAGAATACATGCTTTTGACGATAGATGTATTGGTGAGAATACTTGCTTTTGACGATAGATGTATTGGTGAGAATACATGCTTTTGATGATAGATGTATTAGTGAGACATACTAGAATACATGTTTTGATGATAGATGTATTGGTGAGAATACATACTTTTGATGATACATGTATTGATTAATGTACTTGTATAGTTGACGATACTTGTACCTGTATCAGTGAGGATACATGTGAGGATTGCATCATCCTTGAACACACGTTCTAAAGAGAGCCGTAGACAGATGTCTCCGAGAAAGAAGAAGGATTGCATCATCCTTGAACATATGTTCTAAAGAGAGCCGTAGACATGATGTCTTCGAGAATGAAGTCCTTGGTGGACATGTGAGGATTGGATCATCCCTGGACTTCAGTCCTCAAGAGAGCCGTAGACATGATGTCTCCGAGAATGAAGTCTTGAATGAACAGGTAGGGGTTTGCATCTTCCCCGGACCTTGGTCCTAGAATTGAGCTGTAGACTGATGTTTCGGAAAATTGAAGATAGGACTGCATCGTCCCTGAACTAGGTTCAAAATGTACGTGATTTGATTGCATCATCCCTAGACATGAGACTTGTCTTAAAGGTACGTGTGAGGACTGCATCGTCCATGAACTGGGTTCAAAATGTACGTGATGGGATTGCATCATCCCTAGACATGAGACTTGTCTTAAAGGTACGTGTGAGGACTGCATCGTCCATGAACTGGGTTCAAAATTACGTGATGGGATTGCATCATCCCTAGACATGAGACTTGTTTTAAAGGTACGTGTGAGGACTGCGTCGTCCATGAACTGGGTTCAAAATGTACGTGATGGGATTGCATCATCCCTAGACATGAGACTTGTCTTAAAGGTACGTGTGAGGACTGCATCGTCCATGAACTGGGTTCAAAATGTACGTGATGGGATTGCATCGTCCCTAGACATGAGACTTGTCTTAAAGTGATAAGGACTGATCATTCTGGAACTTGATCTGGATTGCATCATCCATGGACCTATGTCCTAAAGAGAGCAGGATTGATCATCCTGTAAAATGATCGTGATGATCGTGTGATGACGATGCTGATGATCGTGAGATGACGATGCTGATGATCGTGAGATGACGATGCTGATGATCGAGTGATGACGATGCTGATGATCGTGTGATGACGATGTTGATGATCGTAAGATGACGATGCTGATGATCGATTGATGACGATGCTGATGATCGTGTGATGATGATGCTGATGATCGTGTGATGACGATGCTGATGATCGAGTGATGACGATGCTGATGATTGTGTGATGATGATGATGATGCTGATGACGTCGATGTTCCAGTAACTGGTTAAGTTATTGATGATGATGAATTGAAGAAAGCTTCCGATGATTTATAGATGTATCATGTATGATGTAGTCGATGATTCCTTGCTCCTGCAGACGTTGTTATAATATCCTTCTCGTTAAGGGGGAGTGTTGAATATGGTAACTTCTAAGAATATTATATTTGTACATTATTATTACAGAGATGTTTCATCCCTCCGAGGTAACCCTATTATGTATCCGGAGATGATTATTCCTCCGATGGTTTATGGTAACTAGGGTTATTAGACCCACCATGTGGGGGTCGACCCTGATCTTATATTTTAGGGGTTATTAGACTTCTCCAGGAGAGGTCGGCCCCATTAGGGATTTTGGTCAGTCGGGAACTAGTATAAATAGAGGAGGTGAGCTCCTCATTAGACACACTTGTACAACTCAGAAAAGTAGCGCACTTGTCTGGGAGGTCTGCTAAGGAGGTAGAGAAGAAGATCAAATCTTGGAGCACATCTTGTATTTTGGTTGATCATCTTATTGAGGAAAGCTTTGCTGGGTTTTCTACCCCATGAGGGTTTCCCAGGGTAAATTCTGTGTCTATCTTGTGATTATGTTTCTTTCAGTGATCTTGCTAGTCTATTTGGTTTAAAACTTAACAGGGTGTTCCAAATGCATCATTTTGCAGGTCACTAGGGTTTTGCAAATTTATAGCTCCACGAACCGCATAGACTTCTTCCACACAGATATTCACAAAGATATCTAAGGTACCAAACTTAAAATTGGTACAAATGACCCTTCAAAAATCCTTGGTGCGCAAGCTAAGATAATTTTTCGAATTTATTTTACAGAAAGATTATCCTTCACTTTTGGATAAAAAAAAAAAATGTTTTGGAGAATAAAAATGCATGCACGTATATGATGTTAATATGGGACAGTAATCTGTGACAATGTAGGGATCTTAGTGATTCTATTACATGTGCAGAATGTAATTTTGTTCATTTTATGAAATAAAATTACTGACTTTTTCCAAGGAAAAAAAAAATGCATACACGTTATGTAGAGAAAAACAACGTAAGCTATTTGTAAAGCATGTTTTAAGTCCAAATCGACCCGTGTCCGTCATTTCCTCCACGACAGTGAGAAATAGTGAACCACGGGCATCTAGCAAGGCAAATTGCGAACATACATGTTTTAAGCACCATTTCCCACCAAAGGCATCCATCTCCTCCATCTCGCGTAATTTAATCAAAATCCTCCCTTCTAAATTATCTATTTTCAGTCAATATTTTACAGATCTAGAGTTAGAAGACATATGAAACATATTCCATGTTGATACTGAGTTAGTATTTTATAGTTTCTTATGGTTTATGAAGTAAGAGGACATATGTTGCATATTTCATGATGTTACTCGTTTTTGTTTTATGTTGCTACTCAGTTTCCATGATACATATTTCATGTCGATACTCAGTTTATGATGGTTTCTAGATGTATAGGACATGAGGTACAAGATACATTGATTGTGGATACTCAATTAGTACTTTATAGTTTTATTGATGGCATCTTGAAATGTAGTTATGCGGTACATGATAAGGTGTTATTACATGTTGTTTCTTAGAATGATGCCTTATAGACATGTGATTCATGGTCATGTAGTATTCATGTGAAATTTGATGTTGTTATTTCTAGCCATGAGATTTATAGCCATGGGTTGTGCATGTGATACTTCTTAATGTTATTTCATGACGATTATGGTGCTTTATAAGATAGATGACGTGTGGAACATAAAATGATATTACTTCGTGATGATATTAATTTAGCATTTTAATAGCTTTATCATGGCACCTAGAGATAAAAGACACTTGGCACATAAATGGTATAAATCATGCTGTAGTTTAATATGGTATTTTACAAGTCTGTCATGCATCAGTGGGGGAATAAGTGATTATATCAGATATTTGGTATGCCATGTTATCGTTTCATGCTAACCCTTAATACCCCCCCGTAGAATGCATATTTGATATGATGATGGATTAGGTGAGTTGTTGTTACTCCATGTTGATAGTAGTAATGTTGAAATATGGCAGCTTATCATGACATATTATTGAGATGCTTAGTAAAATTATGAAAGTATCATGACCAGTTATGGTATAATGGTAGCACAGAGCACCTAAATGCATTAGATGTTAAACTTGGCATGACTTATTGTGACAAGGGCTTATGATGAAATGCAAGGCAATATGAACTGGTGGTTAGACATTCTTGTTAGCATATGATTCAAGGTTGATCCATGATATATTATTGAGAAATGGTTACTAATGATTATTCATTATGGTAAGGGCAAGTTGTTCCAGGTGATCCACTCAAATAGCCTGGTGAGGCTAATTATTCTATGATTTCATGGGAGCCCATAACCACAAATGAGAATGGCTACTATAAATATATTATGGGCTGGGGGACAAGCCCAACAATTAATTCTATGCCGGCAGCTCTTGACTTTAGTACTAGAAGTTGGGAAGGTGGTAATGCCACAAATACTTCTCGGAGAACTTTTGATGTGACTAGAGTCCACGGTTGGAGACATACTCACTGAGAGGGAGGTTTATGTGGAAGAACTTCTGATGCATGGGGCTAGTGCCTTGAGGGTGCTTGTGGAGGATGTTTTGGCTATCCTTTTGAGATGCCTGGGGTATAATGATCCTGATATCAGGATTGGGATACCAATAACTAGATGCCGGTTAATACCGATGAGGCCGTACTATTACTAGAAGTTGGGAAAGTGGAAAATGCCGCGGTAAATTCCCAGAGAACTTATGATACCTACTATATGATGATTCTGGTTAGAATTCGATGAGGCCGTATTATTACCAGAAGTTGGGAGGGTGGCAATGCCGCGGTAACTTCCCGGGGAAATTCTGATGCCTACTGTATGATTCGTAGACATGTTACAGTAGAGGGCCCATGCCATGGCGAGCGAGACCATCCGGAGTTGGAGGGGAGGTTTATGGAGATGGCGGATGGTATGATTCTCAGGGAGAAGGTGAGTAAGGAAAGAGGAAGTAAACAAATACACAGTTATTAATTGTTTAATGTTTATGTGTGTATGATGCATACTTGTTGCTATGGTTGCATGCTAGACTCATAGGGAATTACTTAAGAGCATGTTGTAACTTAGGGCGTTTGATTGTATTAGTGTGGTTTGGAGACTTCTATGTGGCGGCTACACATATAAATCTCTTAACTTCACAATAGTACTAGCTACCTATATATATTCTAGTATTTACTTGATTGATTGATTGAATAAGTATTGTATTTATTGCTTGAAGATTATAACTTCGGGACGAAGTTTCCTGAAGGGGGGAAGTATGTAACAACCCTCATATATGTATAGTTGTGAAATATTTATAAGAAAATGTAAATTAATAAAAGAAAGGGGAATATGAAAGAAAAAGGAAGGAAAACAAATTGCATTAAAATAAATTAAGAAAAAGGGGAGAAATGGGAGATAAAAGGAGGAGAAGAAGAGGAGAGGGGGATATTTTTGGGGTCTTTTGGGCATTTTGGAAGGAGAGCTCTGGAGGAGCCAAGAAGAAAGCAAGCAAGCTCTGGCGTAGGGTTAATTGTTGGGGGCTCGAGGGCCTTAGCCATTGGATGGGGGTTGGTTGGGTGGAGATTGGTCCCCCCACCTTCAGTTGCGGGCATTGAAGTTGTCAAGGTAATGGTAGATGCTAGGTTATCTAATCATGTATGGCTCCTTAAATTTCCATATAATATTTTATGTTATTGTTGATTAGATCCACTCTTTTGTACTCAGATCTTCTTTGCATGCTGGTTCTTTGTTTGTTCACTGGTTTTTATGAGTTTACAGGATATAAGATCCACTATTGGTATAGAAATCACCTTTGCATGCTGGTTCTTTGTTTTCTTGTTATGTTATAAGTTTATAGTTATTAAAAATTGTTTCCTCATAATCTATTCCTTTCTTTTGAGAGAATCCTCGAGCCACAAACTGTTAGGAACCCATGTCTTTACTTTGTTAGTATATTGTTGTTGGACGCATATGCTTTGTAAGTCGTCCTGTAGTATTTGTTGATCCATAGTTTGTGTTATTGTTGTTGGCGCATATGCTTTGTAAGTCGCCCGTAGTATTGTTGATCCATAGTTTGTAGTGGCCCATGGTTTTGACTCATAGTATTGGCGCCTAGACTTAGTATATAAGTGTGTGTTGAGGCCTATGAAGGCACCATGAAGTTATTGTATTGAGCTTGCTCAAAGGAGATTGTCACCTCGAAGTGGCCTGCGATCAATAAAAGTGATTCTGAGTTATGTTATTCTTGCTATTTCGCATATTCTCATTAATTAATTGTTGCAGGTTCTTTACATCTGGTATCAGAGCACTTTCTTGGGCTGACTGGGTGAAATTTCTGCCAAAGTTTTTTTCGTATCTGTTGCAGGTTCGGATTTGGGAATAATCCCTATCCGCTTAACTGTGGGAAGTACTTGGGCATAAGCCCTAAAACTCATTGTGAGGAGTACCACTGGAACCCCGAAGTAGCTGGCCCATTGAGAGGACCTGCCAGCGAAAAGGGCAATGACCCTTACCTGATTGACTAGTTCCCACTCGTGAGGTAAATTAAGATCTGTCGTTTGTGGCAAAGCGGTTATCAGTTTTACTTGAGCCGTGGAGTGAGGGGAACTACCCCAATACGCAAGCCGTCAGACAGCATTGGTGGTTGAGTGAGACCCATGAACTGTTAGGAAGCCGCACATACCTGGGGTCCATATTTATTTTCACTTGAACTGTTGTCGATCACTGCTGCGTCGTTTCAGATCCAGCTGTTCAGATCCATTTTGAAAGTCGTTCTAGATCCAGCCGTTTCAGATCTATTTCAGATCCAGCTGTTTTCAATCCATTCGGCGTCGTTTCAGATCCCTTTGTTTCCGCTCACTTCCGGGCCGTTGCAGATCTATCTGTTTCACATCCCTTCCGAGCTGTAGCCGCTCCATTCTTGAAAAAAAAAAAATTTCAGTTTTTCCTCCATATCTCCCTTGTTTTCACTTCGTTTCCCTTGAAACTTTCCGAGAACCCCTGTAA
This sequence comes from Larix kaempferi, assembly GCA_027924585.1. Lineage (NCBI taxonomy): Eukaryota > Viridiplantae > Streptophyta > Pinopsida > Pinales > Pinaceae > Larix > Larix kaempferi. The sequence continues at coordinate 19,368,627 of BSBM01000515.1, forward strand.
TCCCATTCTACATATTTCATTCCTGAGGACCATATCCCCAATTCCACTTCCCAAAACCCGAAATCCCACATTTGTCTATTTTTAGGGTTTCCCATAACTTCCTCGGATTTCATCCAATCACCTTCAAATTTTACCACAAAGTTCCTTTCCTAATTCTGCTTCTTTGTCCCTCTCTGCCAAATTTTCCCATTCTTTCACCCCGCTTTTGAAATCCTCCTTTTTTGCTTCCCTGTCCATTCGATAGTGTCCAAAACCTAGTCAAACCCCAATTACCCTTCAGATTTTTTCTCAAATCCAGATTTTCCTTTACTGAAGCAGTTTTTGTTTTTGTTTTTCTACCAAGTTAACCAAAAAAAAAAAAACAATTTCTGGTTATGGTTGTCACCCGCGCAGGAGCAAAAACCATGGAAGAAGCACTTGTAGCCATGCAAGCCAAACTCCAGGATCTGGATGAAAAATTTCTCGGCCTCCATCTTGAACATTCAGCCATGAACAAGAAATGGCAGTCCGAGTCTTCCTCAAACAATGGGTTCTCTTCTTCCAACAATTTTCGTGGTCCGAAGCTTGATTTTCCTCGCTTCAATGGTATTGATCCAACTGGATGGATCTATCGTGCAGAATAGTATTTCAGTCTGCATAATACTTTTGATGTCAACAAAGTTCCGTTTGTATCCTTTCATTTGGAACATGAAGCTCTTCAATGGTACCGTTGGTACATCAAGGCTCATGAAGAGCCAAAATGGCTAGACTTTTGTCAGCTCCTTTTGCAACGATTTGGTCCTAGTGCTTTTGATGATTTCACAGGAGCCCTTACTAAACTTTGCCAAATTGGCACTGTGAGAGAGTATCAAATCGAATTTGAGAAACTAGCCAACCACACTGAAGGATTGTCTGATGACTTTTACCAGAGTTGTTTTATCAGTGGTTTAAAGGATGCCATCCGCTCTGAGGTCAAAATGTTCAGTCCGAACACAATGATGGAAGCCCTGGGGTTCGCTAAGTTGGCAGAAGACAAGATTGCAGTCCAACAACGCTCCAAGCCCACTTTTGTTCCTTTCCGAAATATGGGTTCTCAACGACCACCCATACTGCAGGCTCCTCGACCAACTCCTATCAAGCATTTGTCTAAAACAGAGATGCAAGCACGCAGAGAAAAGGGGCTTTGCTATAATTGTGATGAGAAATTCACTCGGGGACATAGATGTGTTCAGCAGAAGCTCTATCTCTTGGATGTGGATTCTCTGCCTACCTCTGAAATTGGTGACGAAGATCTAGATACAATGGATGCTCAGGTCGGCATTGAAGAACCGCCTATTGACCCTCCGTCTTAGGATGACCAGCCAGAGATATCTCTCCATGCTTTAGCTGGAATCACCACCCCCCAAACAATGCGGGTCAGGGGTTATTTCAAGAAGCTTCCTCTTACAATACTCATTGATTCTGGTAGCATTCATAATTTCATTTGCCCTCGGATTGCCAAACAAGCTGATTGTTTTATCCATCCTTGCTCCAACTTTGAAGTCATGGTTGCCAATGGGGGCACCTTACCTTGCAAAGGGAAGTGTCGAAATGTGCGTATCTCTATGGGAGATTATACCTTGCGCTCTGACATGTTTGGCTTGACCTTAGGAGGATGTGATGTGGTTTTGGGCGCTCAATGGCTACGCACATTTGGCTCTATCTTATGGGATTTTGCTGAACTTTGGATGCAGTTTTTCCTCAATGGACAAAAACACACATTGATAGGATTACAACCAGGGTCTCTCAACATCATCAGTTCATATTGCATGGAAAAACTCCTAAGAAGAATTCACATGGTGTCATCGCTTAGATCCATTCCATTCAGATGCAACCATCAACGGTCTCCATTATTCATTTGGATCTACAACAAATTCTGGATCGATACACAGGTGTCTTTGTTGAACCAGTGGGATTGCTACCTTCAAGGCCAGAAGACCATCGTATTCAGCTCCTTTCTGACAGCGTTCCTCCTAACACCAGGCCCTATCGCTACCCATTTCACCAAAAAACGGAGATTGAAATGCTCGTTCGGGACTTATTGAAGTAAGGTATTATTCGCCCAATCACTAGTTCCTTTTCTTCTCCAATTCTTCTTATCCGCAAAAAAGATGGGTCATGGCGCCTCTGCATTGACTTCCGAGCACTTAATCACCTCACCATCAAGGATAAGTTTCCAATTCCTGTTGTTGATGAGCTTCTTGATGAGCTTCATGGGGCTCTATTTTTCTCCAAGTTGGATCTTCGTTCTGGGTATCATCCAATTTAGGTTCATGAGGATGATATCCCTAAAATATCTTTCCGCACACATGATGGCCATTATGAGTTTTTGGTCATGCCCTTTGGCCTTACTAATGCTCCTTCCACATTCCAGGCCTTAATGAATAAAATATTTCGGCCCTACTTGCGGAAATTCATTCTGGTATTCTTTGATGATATCCTCATCTACTGTAAAACATGGGATGAACATCTCCAGCATCTGGATCTTGTCATGCAACTTTTCTTTGACCATCATCTCCACGCCAAACAGTCTAAATGTGTTTTTGGACAAAAGGAAGTTGAGTATCTCGGGCACATTATCTCAGCACAAGTGGTTCGCGTGGATGCTGCCAAAATCGATGCCATGAATAATTGGCCGCATCCTCAGACACTCAAGAGCCTTCGTGGTTTTTTGGGGTTGACTGGATACTACGGCAAGTTTGTCAAGGATTATGGGAAGATTGCAGCTCCATTAACTGCTCTATTGAAAAATGATGCTTTTACATGGACACATGCTACTCAGTGTGCATTTGACAAACTGAAACAAGCTATGTGTACTACACCTGTTCTAGCTATGCCTGATTTTTCCAAGCCCTTCACTATTGAGAGTGATGCTTGCGGCAATGGACTTGGTGCTGTTCTCCTTCAAGATGAACACCCCATTGCGTTCACCAACAAAGCCCTTTCAGGTAAGAATTTAGCTGCCTCTACATATGAGAAGGAAATGATGGCGATTTTGCATGCAATACAGAAGTGGCAACCATACCTATTTGGGAATCATTTCTGCATAAAGACTGATCACCAAAGTCTGAAATATTTCTTGGAACAGAGTGTCTCCTCCCCAGCACAACAGAAATGGGTTAGCAAACTTATGGGTTATGACTATGAGATCACTTACAAGAAGGGTAAGGACAATATTGTGGCAGATGCTCTTTCTCGCACATTTGATGCCCAAGGTTCTCTTTTAGCTATTTCTATGCTTGTTCCAAATTGGTTGCAATCTGTTCAGCAGGGTTATGTCAATGACTCTTCCTTATCTCAAATCATCCAACGCTTGACCAACAACTCTTTTGCTGTACCACATTACTCTTGGGATAGTGTTTTCCTGAGATACAAGGGTCGTCTGGTGCAGGCTGTCTTCTATGAACTCCATGCTTCTCCATCAGTAGGGCACTCTGGGTTCCTCAAAACGTATGAACGGGCACGGCGTAACTTCTTTTGGCAGAGCATGAAAAGGACAATTCAACAGATGGTGGCTGAATGTGATACCTGCCAGTGCAATAAGGGTGAAACGACACTCCTTCCAGGATTGCTCGAACCCTTGTCCATACCTACACGGATTTGGACAGATATTTCTATGGATTTCATTGAAGGGCCCTCTAAATCTGGCGGGAAGACAGTGATTCTCATTGTGGTTGATTGCCTCTCCAAATATAGTCATTTTTGTGCTCTCAGCCATCCCTATACAGCTTTCTCAGTCGCTCAAATTTTCCTGGACCAGATATTTCGTCTTCATGGCATCCCTTCTTCCATTGTCTCGGATCGTGATGCGACTTTCACTAGTCATTTTTGGACAGAACTATTTCGCCACACTGGCACCAAACTGAAGATGAGTTCAGGGTATCACCCACAAACAGATGGTCAGACTGAAATTATCAATAAATTCTTGGAAACTTATCTTCGTTGCTTCACCTCTGAACAACAACATCAGTGGGAAAAGTGGATCCCTCTCGCTGAATGGTGGTACAATACCTCTTACCACACTGCTTCTAAAATGACCCCTTATGAAGCAGTCTATGGTCAGGCACCTCCAGTTCTTCTTCTATACACCCCCAACAGTTCACCAGTTCAGGAAGTTGACATGGTCCTTCGAAACCGCGATCAGATTCTTCTCATTTTGCGGGACAATCTTCACATGGCAAGAAATCACATGAAGCAACAAGCTGATCAACATCGTTCTGAGCGCACTTTTCAAGCAGGCGATATGGTTTTTCTTCGTCTCCAGCCGTACAAGCAATCCTCCCTGAAACTCAAAGGGCATCATAAGCTCGCTCCAAAGTTTTATGGGCCATATTGGATTCTTCAGAAGATTGGGTCCGTTGCTTATAAATTGGAACTTCCTCCTTCTCGCATTCATCCAGTATTTCATGTCTCTTGTCTGAAGAAAGTTCTTGGCACCAACATCAGTGGACAAACTATTTTACCCGAACTAGATAATGAAGGATCCATCCTTTTGGAGCCGGAGGCTGTCCTCAATCGGCGCACTTGTCAGCTTCGCTCTCGCTCTATCACAGAGGTCTTAATTCAGTGGCACGACATGCAACCAAAGGATGCTACATGGGAACCACTCCTTTAGATTCAACACCAATTTCCACATCTAAAGCTTTGAGGACAAAGCTTTTTTTAAGGGGGTGGGGATGTTAGGAACCCATGTCTTTATTTTGTTAGTATATTGTTGTTGGACGCATATGCTTTGTAAGTCGTCCCATAGTATTTGTTGATCCATAGTTTGTGTTATTGTTGTTGGTGCATATGCTTTGAAAGTCGCTCGTAGTATTGTTGATCCATAGTTTGTAGTGGCCCATGGTTTTGACCCATAGTATTGGCGTCTAGACTTAGTATATAAGTGTGTGTTGAGGCCTATGAAGACATCGTGAAGTTATTTGTATTGAGCTTGCTCAAAGGAGGTTGCCACCTCGAAGTGGCCTGCGATCAATAAAAGTGATTTTGAGTTCTGTTATTCATGCTATTTCGCATATTCTCATTAATTAATTGTTGCAGGTTCTTCACACAAACCTAGCTTTGTATTTCTCAATACTTCCATCCGCAACATGTTTTATCTTGTATATCCATTTAGAAGATACCACACTTTTACCTTCTGGTTTGGGAACTATTTCCCACACATCATTCTTCATTATTGATTGGTATTCTTCCGTCATAGGTTCTACCCATTCTTTCTTTTGAATGGCCTCTTCGAAGCAAGTAGGTTCTTTGTCTACAAGATCACACATCAAAGCCACATAACTGCAAAATGCATTTGTCCTATTGCTTTCTCTTGTGGAACCTTATGGATCTCCGTATTTCTCAGCATCTTGAATAATTTTATGAGCCCAAGTTGGTTTTCTCTTGCGAGATATAGTCATGGATGGAGGTTCTTGGGGATCCAACATATCATGATCTTCCAGAGTTTCATCATCGAGAGAGGGTGCCACTTCTGTAACTCTGGGAGCTACATCTTCTTCATATACTTCTTCATGCTGGCACTTTCTGGACTTCTTGAGGGCTGCATCTTCATCAAATGTCACATCCCTACTAATCTCCATGTGATGATAGCTTGGTATATAGATCCTGAAGGCCTTGGAGACCTCACAATGTCCAACAAAGATTCCTTCCTTTTCGAAAGGATCCAACTTGGTCCTTTTCTCTTTTGGAATATATGAACAAAAACTGGACAACCAAATATATCGAACTTTGTTGCAAGTTATCTCTTGTACCCATCTTCTCATCTTCAACCTTGTAGCAAAGGTTGATGTCTCATCACTCTAGGTGATCCTTGATCTCATCATTTTATCCCGTAGAAGGTCTTCTTCAATCTGCACACATGTGGTCTTCTGAGTCCTGGAGGTTGCTCGATATCTTGATCACACCATGAGTCTGGCTACATCTTGTCATGGCTGACTTCCTCTACTTGATTTCATAAGTTTTGTTTATAGTTGAACCATGCCACTTGTTCTACGGATCAAGTCTCATCATTCTTCATTTGTAGGTGATCGTTGTACGATACTTCCTACAAGTCAAATTCAATAGCATGGTTAGAAACATTTCATGGTTTCCAAAACATATGCATACAGCATAAGTCATACTATCATAATGCTATTAATAACACAACATTTATTCATACCCCACATTCATATGGTAATTTTCTAGATGCCTTCCATCTTTACCAGGACATTATTAAGAGTGTGCACTACTCCCAATATGCCAGCAAAGAGGTTTCACTCTAGATAAGTAGCAATGGAATGTTGCACCATAGGCTACTTACCCATCACATGCATATCAATGCAAACATGCATAACACACATCCTAGATAAATGTGTACACAACTGGACACTATCATTCAAACAATTTGATACAAATGACAATTCAAATACTTATCTTTGTTTGTTTGGTAGGATCTATTTTGATCCTAGTCTCCTTGTAGGGATTATTGGAGTGTCTGATGGTGAGCTCTACTTCATCATTAGATTTCCTGAACCAATCTTGTATGTTTCTTTGTAACGTCTCCATTTTGACCCCTTTTTTCATTAAATCGTAAATGATGTAAATATTGTTATTTAATCATGGTGAGGAGCTCAAGGCCAAGGCCCCACCATTGATTTAGCGTTTTATGTATCGGCAATAAAATAGATGCCTATGGTTCTTGTGCTGGACATGCACAATTTAAATTAAGACATCATGTAAATATGAATTTTAATGAAATACCCACAACTAGCTATGCAATGCAACAAAGAGATGGGGGCATGATTCTACAAGGAATAGGGAGGGAAATTATTTAAACCCTTGAGCCAATGGTGATAAGCCAAATGTCCATGAATGAACCCCAACTACCCATTCTGACTTATGCACCCAATCATTAATTCTTCTAGGAGTTGGTTGAGGCAGTTAATGCCTTGGGAATAAAGAGGTATGGCAGCCAATTTCGTGCATGAGCAAGCCATTAACCTGGAAAAATGTACTTTGGCTTATGGGGCAAGAAAACACCCACGAAATGGTGCCCAAAGCCACTCTCTACCCATTGTCTTTCCTCTCTCACACAGTCTGAGCTAGCTGAGTCTGTCTCCTTCACGTTTTCTACCATTTTCCTGTATTTTCCATGCCTGGGAACTCGTTTTTGTGTTGCACAGTGGCTCGGGGAAAAGGAGTCATGTTTTGGGGGTTTATAGAGGTCGTTTTTGCCCCTGGAATGCATATAAACGTTTTCTGAAAACGAATTGCTCTCCTAGGGTTATTCCCCATCTACCAGTTCGTTTTGGTTGCCCACGTTTTTCAGCAGTTGTGTTTTTGTTGTTGGGTGCATCTCTGTATTGGTTTGAAATTGTGAGCAAGAATTAGGAGTGGAAGTGGACCAGAATTGGCTTGATAAACCTAGTAAGGAAGGAAACCTCTCAAGAAGATCCAAAGGGTTGGATACTCTTCTATGCACACCTTGAACAATACGAGATTGGAAGGTATGGCCTGAGGGACTGTGTAGTGGTGAAGGGAATACTTCCTTGTATTGGGTGTGTAGGTAATGTGGGTACTAGGCTAGATAGATCTGATAGAGGTATCCATGGCTCTGGGGGTGAGCCACTAGCTTAGCAATTCTTCATTTCCATTTCCTTAGCAACCTGATAAACCCAATTGCAGATTGGCTTGGCTCATTTTGGTGTATGTTTGGCTATGTGTGAGTCTGTTGTTCACTGGTTCCTTGTAGAAATCATGCCCAGCTCGGGGGTGGCAGTTGTGTTGTGAGATTGACAAGCACAATTGGCCTATGGTTGGGTGGAACGTTGCAGATGCACAGCCAGTTGCTTGGGACTACTTTGCTTTAAGATAAGTACTCTCTTGGGTTAATTTATTATTGTCTTTAATTGATGAATCTCATGAATATCTTGAATGTATGATGGATGTGTAATCGAATCTATTTCCGCAATGTTTCTTATATTTATACATTTGCATATGTCTTCTTATATTATGTGAGTGTTTAATTTAATAAGTATGGGGCTAGATGCCCGGTTTTAACATCACGATCCTCTCCATCGCACTGGTATGATGGGTGGGGACGTTACATGCTTCTCCTATTATCCTAGTGAATCTTTCTAAGGGGAGTCCTTTTCTTCAAGATTGGAGAGAGTGCTTTGAAGCACTACTATTACAAGACATATTATTTGATTTATTCCTTTAGTAACTTCCTGGGAGGTTCTTCTTCTTCATCTTTGGAAAAATGAGCATGATGTCTTTTATTGCTCTTCTTCTTGTTTTCTTGTTTTCTATCTTTTCTTTCTAGACAATCTTTGGCAATATGTCCCATCTTATCACAACGAAAACATTGATAAGAAGAGTAGTCTTTTCGCTTGTAGTTTCCCTTCTTATACTTTTGAAACTTCTTTGGAGGATGGAACTCCTTATGATTTTCCTTTTTGAAATGAGGTTTTCCTTTTCCTCTCTTTGTATGGGTAGCTAGAGCTTGATCATCATCCCTGAGTAGTGCTTCTTGATTTGCTACTCTCGCTTCCTCCTGGACACATTCTACCCCTACAACTTCGAATAGTAGACTTTCCTTTCTTGCACACATACTTTGGATAAAGGAGTCCCAATGTATAGTAAGACCACTGAGGGCAGTGATTACCAACTCATCTTCATCAAGGGTGTCTCCAATAGCTTCTAGTTGTTCCTTGAATTGGGAAACCCTTGTAAAATATTCTTGGATAGATTCTCCTTGGCTCATCTTTGTGCTTTTGAGTTGAGCTCTCAAATTCATCTTCCGATTTATGTTTCTCCTTTCATACATTCTAGTTAGGGAATCAAAAATATCCTTTGGAGTTTTCTTGGAGGAAACTTGAGGAATCAAGTGATCTTTAATGGAGTTTGCTATGATCCTCATAGCCCTAATCATATCCTTCTTTTGCTTCTCCTTAGCTTCAGCTTCTTCGGGTTTAGGTACAACTTCTTTAACAAACTTGGTAAGATCATTCTCTTCCAGAATGAGTCCAATCCTATACTTCCAAGCACGAAAGTTCTCTATGCCTTCCAACTTGTCATCAAGCTTAGTGCTTGGTGCCATCTTAACCCTGGGAGCAGAGAATAACAAAAAATAAAAATTTCTCAAAATAAAAAACTGAACTCACCAAAAGATGCGCTTGACTGAGGCGAGTATGCTAGTGTACTTGGATTTTTAAGATTCCAAAATTTTATCCTTAAAAATTGACTTGTGAATTTTGGATCTGTAGTTTCTGTCTTTTTCTGGTTTTCTGCAGTTTCTGGTCCAAAGTCAAACTAGGGTTTGACTTTCCTGGAGTTTCACCCACTCAAAAATTTCGATCTTGGTACCAAAATTTCGATCTTGGAGAGGTGCACTTCCCTATGCCAATTGCACTCCAAAATTCCACTTATGTGGTATACCCTATTTTTTCACTTCCGGAGAAAGAGAGAGAATTTTACCTTGTGAAAGATGCTCTTTCAGGCTAGCTCTGATACCATGTTAAGATTATATGCTACCATAGACTAGATTGCAAATTCATTAACATTCCATACATTATTCACAATAGCAGCATAATAAGGATCTCTGAAAGATACACATTCACAAAGCACAAAACAATTTATCCTGGGAAACCCTCAAGGGGAAGAAAACCCATCAAGAACTTCCTCAATATAGATGATCAAGTACAATGCCCCAAAAATATGTCTCACAAATAAGAGAGACAAAAAGGCCAAACTCTGGACTCAAGCCACTCCTCCTTCTCCTTCGCAGATATCTCTCTCTCTCTCCTCTAATGCGGATTGCACAAGTGAGTGAATGTTTAAATGCGAGGAACTCACTCTCTATTTATACATTACTTTTCACTTAACCTTTAACTCAGCTAGGTCGGCCTCAATAATCCTAACTGGGCCGACTTCTCTAGTGAGACTCAATTACCACTTATATTACATTCACTTGGGTGCGAATGACTCGACTTACAATGGAGGTTTAACCTCATGACCTTTACATGACCAAATATAATAATGACATCCCCGACGGAGGTAAAACATCCCCGATGGAGTTACAATAATAAAGTACAAGTAGAATATTCTTTGAAGTTACATTAATTTAACAAAAAGAGGGTTGAAATCTAGAAGTGGATAGTTGCAAATGATTGAACCCATTACCAAAGTGTTCTTTGAATGGGTGGTTTTTGGGATGACTACAAATCAATTGCCAACGCAAACTAATATTTTCTACTAAATGGTTCTTTTGGATGGTCACAAATTTGGTAGATGGTGGCATAGGATGCCACAAACTTGTTTAACATAAGTTAACGTCTTCTAAATGGTCATTTTAAGATGACTACAAATCAATGTTAGATGGTGGTTTAGGATGACCCTAAACTTGGTTAGTAGAAGTTGATGTCTTTTACTAAAATGTGGTTAGTAGAAGCTGATATTTTATATTAAATGGTGGTTTTGGATGACCACAAGCCAAGTGGTGGATAGTGGTTTAGGATGACCACAAACTTAGTTAGTGGAAGTTGATGTCTTCTTCTAAATGGTGGTTTTGGATGACCAAAAATCTAGTGCTGGTTTTAGGATGACCACAAACCAGGTGGATATTTTGGAATATGGCTCTGTCTCTGTCTCATGGTTACAACTATGACTCTGGCTTTGGATTTGGCTACTAACTCTCGTAGTGAAAATGTCTGCTTACTGAGTAATTTATTTGATTGATAGGGCTTTGAAACTTGAAACTTGACTGTCAATCCATGATATTTCTCCCTATCAGGTACAAAATGAGAAGCAAGAAGACTTTCTACTGCAAGATGTGTTAAAACATGAGATTTGCATTCTTCAATAATAATGATATATCTTCTTGGTTGTTGATGACCATCTCCAAGAATTGTTGTACTCATAGTGAATCTTTAATCTTATAGGCTTCTTTAGTGTTTAACATATGTTTGAAGAATGACTATGCTTTCTACAATGTTGACAAGGATGGAGATAAAAACACCAGTCCTCCATGTGCCCAATTTGATGACAATGCTGGCATCAATGTTGCATTGGAATAGGTGAAGATGAATCTTTTTGAAAGAATTTAAAACTTTAAAAGTAGATTGGTTTGAAATAATCCAGAATATGAAGGTCACTTCCTTATCATATTTGATACTTGTTTTGTGTTTGCTGTTCTTGGTTTCTCCCAAGGACCGATGATGGGCTTGGAAAGAATACGTTGAACATGTTACTATAGAAGAATACCCGAGACAAGAATTTGACTTTGGCATCAATCATGATGAAGAGTTTCGAGAGTTATTTAATTTCTGAGTTTAAAAAGATGTCGAAAGCTCCGCGTCAACATTATTTGCAAATGCTTCATATTCCTATGCAAGAAGAATTGAGTTCACAAAATCAATCTGGTTTCATCCTCCCTCCTCTTGAACCTCTGCCTTTTGGCCCATCTCCTTCCATTCTGGATATGGAAACTATCATGTCAGAGATTACCAACACCTCTTCTGCTACTTCTCACATATTTCTGTTTGGCATAGATGGTATGAACAAATTGATATCTCAAATGCCAGAGCAACCCATTCTCAATGGAGTGAGCTTTGTCTAGATGATTTGCACCTTCTACAACGAGTTTGGCCGAAATCCGACAACATGATTTGTTGCTAAAATTGCGATTTTCATTGTTGAAATTGCAATTTTGATTACAGAAATGAATTCAATGCCCTCGATTACCCTTGGGGCACCTCAATTATGTAATTCCAATAACGGAAAACTGCAATTTCAACAATTTTCGCCGGATTTTGACCGAAAAATTCACTAAATAGTGGGTACAAATTGTATAGACTTGAGCTTACACTATTCTCAACATTGAATGCCATAAAAGAAATGAGATTTGTGACGTCATCCACCTTTTAGGGAATTAGGTCACATATATGAAATCTCAAGGTTCATCCATCTCTCCCCCGGAGCTCATAGTCCAGTTAGTTGTAGGCTTTTTTGGTTTTGCTCATGAATGGTGGCGATGGTTGCCACAAGAGATTAGAGATGAAATGCTTTGCTACCCGTGATGTTGATGAATAGATTCTTTCAACACTTGGTAGAGAATTTTATGGACATGATGCTGAAGAAGACTATGAACACTTGGACTTTTTGTTTATGTCCCAAGGTTATGTGATCTTTAATTAGCATGATAAATATTTTTGTTATATGTAGAATCTTCTGACCACTTCAGGAAATGTAGATAATCTTGAATATCTGAGACATTATCTCCGTAGCTTCATAGGACATGTTCCTATGCTGTTGAGTAGTTTTTAAAATACGAAGATTCCACTAAAAGTTCCATCATTGGCACAACTTCATGCTTACATTATCTAGGTCTGGGAAGAACACTGCACGGAAAAGCTTGTTTTTAAAGATTTTAAAAGGCATGATTCCATGTTTTCTTCTGGTTTCTGCAGGTAGGATGCACTAATGGCAGAATGGGGATGTGGCGCATACAATGGTGGCAACTTTGGGAAAGAATCTCGCACATGTAAGAAATAGAAAAAGTCGTTCTACACAAGTCTTGCAAGGGTTCATCTTGACAAACCCTGCCAGCCTTTTAAAAGCAAAAAGACTAAGCAGTTTCAGAAACAAAAGTTTTATGTTAAAAGACGCAGTTCCCCTTAAGAAAAAAAAGAGAAATGCTTCATCTACAGAAAGAAAGAAAGGACACCGAGCAATTAAATGTCCTTCCAAGAAAAAGAAGTCGTGACTTGCTGTCCTGTTTGACCAAGAGCTAGATCCAACATGGTGGGATATAGCCTGTTGCTCTCCGGCTGAATATCTTGAAAGAGAAATTGTTTTTGTCCCTTCCGAAGACGATTTTGACCAAGAGCCCCTTTTAACAAATTTGTGTTTGATTCCTCTAATTCTGTATCCGATGACCCAAATTTGGAAGGTGTGATGCCCTCCAAAATACTCTTTCTGGATGTTTTCAATTCCTAAATTCAAGCAAACAACATCTCTGCTACAAGGACTTGGTAAGATCGATCATAAAATTATTAGAGTTACCACTTTTCCAGTATGTGCTAAGACAATATCTTAAATAAGAAAAGAAGAAATTGTTAGCACAACTTAAAGGCAAAAGAAAAGAAAGTAGAAGAACCTTCAAATCCATCCTCCTAGTCTCTGAAGAAAATTCATGCGCACTACAATCTTTCTTAACTTTATAAGAATTACACAGAAATTCATCAATAAGATCAATCTTACTCTAAGAGAATGCTGGAAGTTACTCTAAGAGAATAAGATCAATCTTAGGATGAAATGTGCAAAGTATACATCAAAGCTTTGGAAAGTTTGAAGAAGAAAAGTTAGCACACTGTCTCTTGACAATGATGATAGTGAAGAAGAAAAAAAGGAACCAACAATGGAACCATCTTTGGGACAGTTTAGTGGCCCCAAAATGTTCATCAAAATATGGTTTTTCCCACCATAGCACAACCCATACCAGCTGGATTGCTTGATAGATTCTGGTTGTTAGATGAATTTAGCAAAAGGGTATGGTATTCCTACATTCTACTGGGAGAAGACTTCTGATCATGGTACAACTATTGAAGGAACTCCTGCCCAAAGCCTCATAAGAATTCCATATTTCTTCGTCAAGGTTGAAGGTCAGAGTGATGTTGTCTTTAAATAGATTAGATGGCATTAGATATGATTGCATAATAGGTTTTGAATTTTTTAGTAGAGTCAATCCAGTAGTAATAGATACCCAACATATGGTCTTCAAATGCATAATAAACGGTAGAATAGTTTCTCGCCCTCTGTCTTATGAAGGTAAATCCAAGTGCAAAAGTCTTGAAAGAAAAACCAGTTTGGCCCCTGTTCCCCTTGCAGAACTATATACAATGGAAAGGTGTAGCCTATGCAGAGATGCATAAAGATATTGCTTTAGCAGATATTTCTGCCAAGCTTGAGAAAGAATATGCAAGCAGATAAGCAAATGGCAATAACCCTTATGAAACAGGTTCAATCTTCCCCATTGAAGTTTAAAATCTTGGAAAGATGGGAAAAGACGGTCTTCCTAGGCATGCATAATGCTTATAAACAACTGATCAACTTTGAGAGGTTTGGATGGATGTGGCTGACATAGATGGAAAATAACTTTTTTTTTTATGTAGACCTTGGCCCAGGGTATCTGACATGGAGCAGTTGCCAATTAATCCTCCAATTTTGCAGAGAACAAGGTGAGACTATCATTTTGGGAGATCCAAATAACCTCGTGGAACAAAAATGGTTGGGTTGGACAAAAGTCCTTGATAAATTCTGCCCAAGGAAGGATTGGGTGGAAAGGTGGGCTAATTTCATTCCGCACTTCCAAGCTGGCATGAATTAAACCACATGTGGTTTTGATAGGCTACTATCATGATAGCATAAATTGGAGAATTGCTTTCATTGACTGAGATTTCAGAGGGCTTTTTGCAACTTTATTTTTTAACAATAAGACTCAACAAATGAAAATCAAGCTTACTAAATGAAGGATGTCAGTTTCTCTTGAAAATACAATACACGTGATACAATTCAAATTCAACTTAATTTGATTTAACATTGACGAAAATAAATAAAAATAACTATTGAAGTACTAAAATACAAGTAAATTTACAAAAGTGATTGGTTGCATGTTACAGCTGTTAGGCTCCAGGGAATGCGAATCGATTGAAGGGTACTTATTGTCTGTAAAGGTATGCCAAGAGATTAAATGATATAGCTGAGTGCTCAGGCCAAAGCAACAATGTTGTTACTCCACCACCTCGAGACTCTCATAATGCTGTTCATGATGTGGATATTGTAACTTACAATCTGTGTCCCTTCTGAACGCCAGATTCAAGCTGAAAAATGTAAGGTGGAAAATCTGATATATTAGTTACAGACGAGGCCTAGTTTCAACAAAAACCAATTACTCTAGAATTCAAAGAGACATTGTGCGTGGGGTTGAAGAGCTTGTAGGCGTAGCCGCTGGTTCTAAATAGATTGAAATAGGATCAAACTTATCTGAATATTGCTATAAGTATGGGGCGTAAAATCCTAGTTATAGTGGTGGGACTTTAGCAAAAGCTATAGCTACATTGGCAGCTGTAAAGTCACAACAACAAATGCTGACACTTCAACGTCTTATTGCATGGTTGAAGCAGAAAGTGCACACCATCGAAGAATTGCACAAATCAGCCAGCACATTCCTCCAACTTATGAGTTCAATGTGAGTAATTTCTAGCAGAAATATAGATTAACTTTGAGATTGAGATTAGAAGAATCCAATTCATCAATTAAAAAAATAATAGTCTAATCAACTAAGTAACTAACACTTAAAAATTTAATTAAATTATAGAACGAAATATTTTTAAAAATTTCAACAAGAAAAACATCATAAATTTTTTTAGTAGTTTGTTCCAAATTGATATTCCACAAATAAAAAAACGGAGCAGTCTATTTATTCTACGTTTTCGTACCGAATCACTTGGATTGTAATCCAGACATATCTCTGTACCGAAAGGTATATATTGGAGATCCCTTTTCCCATAATAATCTGCCCCACCCCAAAACTTACAATAAAATTTACCAAGAAACATTTGCAAAACATCCTTAGGTACTCCAAAGCATTTTTGGCACTGGTCAGTTATACAACATCAACAATTGTTAAAATAATTTCATTTGCTTATTATCTATTATAGTGTTGTGGATGTTTCCTTAATTCTTTCATCATTATATTGTGGATGTGATCTATCTTGCAAAGTCATACTTGAGAACAATTTTATTGCAAAGTATTCAAAACTCCTAAAAAACACCCATCCCAATCCATCAAAAACACTTAAGAGCCTTAGAAACTCTTTTTAGGGTCTACTCCCCTTGGCTTTGTTAGGAGTTTGCCTAAACGGAGGAGTCGAGATCAGGTGACAGCATCTGACTCTTTGCTTGCCCCCAATGCCACACATTCCCCAAAAGCAACTTCGAAAGATTTCTGCTGTGTGCACATCGGTGGGCAACATTTATGGCGCCGTGGGTTTTGGTTGGAATCTCGTAATTTGATTTTTGGTAAAATCCAAATTTTTACGTATTTAAATTGTGTTTTTGAATCCCGTAATTCCATAACTAATATTTGTGATTCTAAGATTTTTTAAAGATTTCCAACCTATGCTCGGAAAGGTTGAAAACGTAGAATATTTAGACCACCATAAAAAAACTATATAACATTCATTGAACTAAAATAATAACAAATAATGATTCTAAAATGTATATTTAATTTTAAATAAATTTAAAAAATATATTAAGTTCAAAGATACAAATTAATTTTAAATAAATTTAAAAAATATATTAAATTTAAAGATACAAATTAGAGTTAACTCAATTGTAGAATTCATAAATACAATAGTGCAAAAACATGCAAGAATGAGTTTGTGTCCATACATTTGATTGACCTATATAACACAATTCTATTTAGATCATGCAAATGTATATATATAGTTGGCTACCAAGATGGTGCAATGAGTAATTTGCATTTAATTATATATAGGTGAACCATTCATAAGTGACTTACCAATATTTTTGTCTCTTGATGATAATCCCTGTGAGGGATCTAAATGTTGAGATTATAATTGAATGCATATTCCTTTTCTTTTGTAAACTATCCACCATGCAGAAAATGATTTATAATATTGTTGTGCTCCATGTTAATTCATGGAAAAGTTTGCTCCATGTTAATTTATGTTTAGGTTTGTTCAACATTTAGTTCATTAGGGAAGTGTTGAAGCCCCCAACTGGCCCGATGCCAATGCATTAGGGCTTGGGGACATACCCAATTTTTTTCAAAGTGTCATCGACCACAACTTCATACTAATACGAATAATAATCTATTTTTACCAATTTGGTGTATGGGATCCTTTGTGGGAAAAAGGACCCCCCTCTAGGCAACGACGTGACTACTAAAGTCTATAGAGGTGTACATACCCTGACCCACTCCGGATTTGAACTTATGACCTCCTAAGAGGAAACACATGTTCTTCATTGTTATGCCCAATCATACTGTATTCGTAATCTAGGCTTTGCATGCGATTGATGCTAGAGCATGATTTCAAGGAGATCATGTATATACCATAGCTTTATCCCAAGCTTAGTACAATTCTAGAGCTCAAAAAAACTTAAATAGAGAAAACAATTGAAAAATCATATCTCACACCAAGGAGTTTCAACAAGCTATCATCACACAAGTATGTTGTCCAAGGTAAGATGCCTTCTCTTTTTTTTCACTTCAATAAGTACAACCTAGGGTTTCATATCAAAACCCTAATCTCCAAAAGATGAAACCCTAACCCTAGTATTCAAGGTGCTCTAAGAAGCTCCATGAAACCCTAGTGAATCAAGACAAGAGAGAAAGTGAAAAAGAAGAAGCTTAAGAGATAGGAAAACCAATTCACTTCTCTAGTCACATTTCTAACACGAGTGAGAAGAATGCATGAAGGAGAAAGGACTCTCTCCTTCCTCTATACATGTGAGAGGTGAGGGAGGTCAACGATACATATGTGGCCTATTGATACAAAGGCACATGTAGGCTCACACGTGGAACACTACTCTCCAAGATGTGTCCAATAGTCCTACAAGCCTCCAATGACACCAACGAACCTCCTAGGTTGATCCAGAATGGATCATTATATTATTTATAATCTATCTGGTACTTTTTGTGTGAAAAAATTGGAGCTATTGGCTTGCACGACCTATTTTATGAGCAGGTTCCACTTTGGTGTTTTGGGGTCTAGAACCTTTCAAAGTATGTTTGAGGCTTTAAATGACCATTTTTAGGGTGATCAATTTATGAGATTAGCTCCTAACCTCTCAATGTTTTTCAACACATTGAGACTTTTCTAATGGTGCAAAAATCACATTAGTTGGAATTTGTATGCGGAAGTTATGTCTTTCAACTTGACCTATCTTGTTGACAACCATATTAACTAGCGGATTGCAAGTCAACTTTCATTACTCATACATGTGGAATTTCAAGAAGATTCTAAAGGGTATACAACTCTAACATTAATTGGGGGTTGGTGCAAAAAAAACCCTGACCCTAACCTTATATGACTACCAGTTTATGTTAAATATTGGGCCACTAGGATCACCTTACAACTTTCATGACTTTACTTATAATTTTTTTTTATCAAGGAAGACAATGTATTTGCTTGAATTTTTGCTCTTTATTTGGAAGGGAAGGCAAGTAAATGGTTTAGGAACTCACCCAATAATTCTATAACCTATTGGGGGGAATTCATAGAGAAATCCCTAAATTAAAGAGGCATCAAGAAAGACAACATATATTACTTGACCGAGTTCAACACCTTAAATAGGGACAATGGTGAGCTTGTTCTAGAATTCATAAGTAGGTTTTGTAAGTTGTACTACAATAGTCCATATGTAATTAACCCCTTGGAAGTTGTTGCTATGGTAAGATATGTTGCCTCTTTTGAGGTTTATTTTCCCTCCACCTATGATAAAAAATTCCCTTGACCTTGAGACCTTGTTTAATGATGTTAAGGATTTGAAGAGTAATATGAGGGATTCATGAATTTCCTTGAAAACTAGATAGGACCACCTTGATATAAGATAATATGTGGAGAGGAGAGGTAAAGATCCCAACATGTCCTCATCTAGGCAAGATCCCACGACTCTTGAAGAGGTCAAAAACTCCTCAAGACCATGGCCAATGATTTTACCAAGGTCAAGTAAGGGGCTTCCCACTCCTTTGTGGGACTAGCTCCAAGGGCTCAAAATCAACCTATCTGATGCCAACCCTAGTTTAGGATGGATCCCATTCACCTTAGAGGGAGGAAAGGAAATAAGATACAAATATGGCTTGACATTCTAGGATGCAAACCAACATGAAGACACCTTATCCTCATTATGAGGAATATTACAACCAATGGATGAAGAGTTGCTTGAGACACCTTTCGAGCTTAATATGTTGTTCCATCTAGGAGAAAATGAACTTGAGGAGCCTAGTCATATTCAACTTGGATATGGAGGTTTATTGATGTTGGGATAGGAAGAAGGCCCCCGTGAAGAAATTTTGCATTAGGAGGACAACCGCTACAAGATCTCACCTGCTCAACTACAAATGGTAATAAACAATATAATGGAAAAATTAAGGAGGAATTATGACCTAAGGCATAGACCAAACTCTTATAACTACATGAAAAAATAAACTCCTCAACAACCTAATAATAATATGAGGGAGGTGTCTAATCCCATCTAGTTACTTTAGAAAGATAATGGATTTCAAGCATCCTATAGCATGGCTTAAAGTAGCATATTTCAAGCATTTGAAGTCATGAAGCATCCTGTTCATAGGAAAGAGGTTTCAACTTTCCTAGGTTTTAAAAAGTAGCCTCAAATACAAGTTCCTAGACTCTATCTAGCGCACGATAGGTCATCACCTCAAGCCTCCAATGTGATGATCCTAAGTGATGAAACCCCTCTGCAATATGACTTGATAAACCTCTAGGATGATTCTCCAAATATAGTCTTAGGAAACCTTCTTGATGGGATTGATAATCTCACCCCCCCATTCCATGCCACCCTCCATGCACATAATTTCTTGTATGACTTTGGTGCCTCCCACTCACAAATGTCCTTAGCTTTCATGGAAAAATTAGTGTTGGATATCACAATGCCACAAGGCCTTATAACTATATCTTTTCCTTTGATTCCAAAAGAGACAAATTCCTAGGCATGATTAAAGACTTGGTTGTGGGAATGGTCTAGATTCCCAAGAAATTTATATGATGGATGTGGTTATTGTAGCTGTAAAACCCACGCATGGAAATATGTTATCAAGACATTGGGGAACATTTGTGGGAGGTGGAATTCAATTTGACATTTCATATGCTACCATTCCGATGTTTGGTGAAAAAAACCTGCAAACTATACAAGGAGCCCAAAGTCACATAACCATTCCAATGTTTGGTGAAAAACCTGCAGACTATAGATGGAGCCCAAAATGACTTATGTCACTTAATGATCCTTAAAGTCCCACCAATTTCCCATCCTATACCTTAGATAGTCCGGGAAACTTCCTCCTTAGCTACCAACCTCATGCTAATGAACAATTCATATGTTAGTCTCTAAAGGAAAAGAGAAGATGGATCTTTCTGGCCTTTAGACTTTGTATTTTGATGGAGCATGTAACCAAGAAGGTAGTGGAGTGGGAGTATTTTTGAGGTCCCCTTCTGGACAAAAAATCACCTCAGATGTAAAGCTTGACATTGAACACACAAACTATGTAGCTAAATATGAGGCTCTTTTTTTGGGATTAGAGACAACCAAAAATATGTGAATCAAGAAACTAAATATTTCTGGAGACTCAGACCTGATAGTATACCAAGTAAGAGAAAAATGTTGGCTAGATACCCAAGATTGAGATAATACAATCATGCAATATGGGATCTTCTTGACAACTTATTTGAATCTATCAAGATTACTAATTTGGCTAAATCTGTTGTGATTTTCATCCCTTCTAATTTGGATGATATTTCCTACTCTATTAAGACTATATATAAATTTGTTGTACTTGACAATATCAAGCAATGACAAGTGCTTGAGGATGATGTTAAAATCCTGAAATTCTTGATCTTGATGGATGGATATTCAAGACTTTGACTTAGGCAGAGAAGGAGGAGTACATGCATCTCTTCAAGAAATTCAAATTTGTTTTTCCATAGAAATATGGGGACCTCATAATTGATAACCCAACTCTCATCCAACATTAGATTCTCCTCAAAGATGAAATCATGCCATACATGAAGAACCAAAGGCAAGTAAACCGCGTTCTACACCCACTAATAGAAAGAGGTGAGAAAATTATCCAATGCAAAGATTATCTTTACAATTAGATATTCATAATGGGTGGTTAATTTGGTTCTATTAAAAAAATAATGGACAAATCAGTATGTGTGTATATTTTAGGAACCTAAATAAACGTTCTCTAAATGACAAATAATTTTTATGTTGGATGTATTCTTAGGTTATAGCCAGGTCAATATGGACCCTAAGAATGTGTTGAAGACCACAATTACCACTCTATGGGTCACTTTTTCCTATGAGAGGCTACCTTTTGGTATGATAAATGTTGTAGCTACCTTTCAAAGAGATATGTACTTTGTCTTTTCATACACTAAAGATGCTTTCATCATCATATACTTAGATGACCTCACTGCTTATTCAAAGAAGGATGAATACCATGTGCAACATCTAAGAAAGGTCTTTGAAAGGTGTGTAAATTTTGATATATTATAGAACCCTAGGAAATATTTCTATGGCATGGAATAAGGAAAGCTCCTATGCCACATTGTCTCAACACAAGGGGTGACGATTGATCTATAAAGACATGAAGCTATAAAAACCATCTTTTTCCCAAGACATTAGAAATCCTTATAGTCCTTTTTTTGGGAAAATCAAATCTTAGCAGATTCATCCCCAATTTTGCAAAAGTACCCAAGCACATGACTAATATGTTAAAGAAAGATTCAAATACATTAGTGGATTATAACACTAAAAGATTATTTAAAACAATAAAGAAGGTCTCAAGAGAGGCTCCAATATTGATTATGGTAAATTCTTTACGATATTTCTATTTGTCTCACATCATATCATTGTTGCTATTTTGTTAAAAAAAATAAGGAAGGCCCTGAGAAACCCATAACCCTTTTTAGAGAATCCCTCGGAGATGTTGAGCTCAAATATAACATAATGAAGAAGCAAGCATATGCATTAGTTAACCCTTTCAATATTTTAGAGAATATGTTCTACCTTCCCAAATCATTGCCTATGTGCTTCATGCCTCAAGAAAAGAAATGTTGGGTCATCCATAAGTAGATGGAAGGTGGGGAAAATGGGTACCAAAATAAAAGAACATGACATGGTAACGAGGCCTACCAAGTTGATCAAGGGACAAGGATTGGTGGAGATGATGGCTGAATCTAACCTTCAAGTAGTGGGAATTAATGCAATACAAGGCACTTAAGAGAGTGAACCATAGACAAAAGAAGAGGTTTATGTTAAGGCTTGCTATCATCAATCCAAGTGGTATCGAGATATAGTCCAATTTCGAACTACTTGCATCTACCCCCAAGGGTTAGATAAATCACAAAGAATATCTGCGAAGCTTAAGTTTCCAAATACTATGCTATGGGAACAAAGTTGCACTAGAAATATCCCGAGGGGATACTACTTAAGTACTTACTAGAAAATAAGTCCGAGGTTTTAATTAAAGACATGCATTGAGGAATTTGTGGAGGTCACTTTACAATTAGAGCTACAACTCACAAAATCCTTAGGTTTGTATATTACTTCCCCACCATGTTTTTAGATGTTCATAGTGTTGTGGGGGCTTGCATTAAATTCCAAACCTTTCTCGGAAGACAAAAAACTCCAGCCCTACCTTTGAAGCCTGTCCAAGTTGAGTTTCCATTCCAACAATGTGGCCTAGACTTCATTAGAGAGATACAATCCCATTTCAGTGGTCAACACAGATGGATCTTAATTGTTACATATTACTTTACCAAGTATGTGGAAGATATTCCTACTAAGTAGGCCACAAACTTTGTTGTCATTAGGTTCTTGTAGGATAACATATAGTCTTAATTTGGATGCCCCAAAACGACAGTGATAGATAATGGAAATTCCTTTCGTTACAATAAGATGGTATTATTATGTCATCAATATAATATCATCCTCAACCATTCCTCCAACTACTATCCTAAAGGGAACGACCAAGCCAAGTCCCGAAACAAGAGTCTCATAAAAATTATAAAGAAGACCTTATTAGAGAATAAGAAATATTGGGACTCGCATCTTAGGTATGTATTATGGGCATACATAATCACCACAAAGAGAGATACATTCAAATATCCTTTTCAATTGGTATATGGTATGGGGGTTACTATTGTTCCCATTTAATTGGAGATACCAATAATGAAATTATTACAGGGTTTCCCAACATATCTCGACAAAGTAAAGGAGAATAAATTAACTAGTATGGGTTTAAGAGCAGAGGAATCAAGTGTATGATAGGTTCAAAGAATATTATTAGAGTCAACACCCCATTTGATAAAAAAATCAAGCCCAAATAATTTGAAGAAGGTGATTTGGTAATTTTACTGGATAAAAGACATGAAGTCTTGGTAAACATGACAAATTTGATAATCTTTGGGTCAAACATGGGTTAAACCCTTCTTCATTAATGAAAAATGTGGTCGATTGTCAAATACCTTCCATCTGGTGAATTTATGAGGTCAGTTTATTGATTTCCATGTCAATGGTTGGTACCTCAAACCCTTATCTCCATCATAAGAATGATAATCCACCCCATATGTATCATATTCTCCCACCTTGTCTGCATAGTATTTTCCCCTTCTTTAATTCACTTGTATTTCCCTTCTTGTCTCAGCTCGATCACGCTTTTCCATCAAAGACCACAATTATTATTTGGAAACCCACATGCATAAAATTTGACTCCATAGACCAATAGACAAGGCACTGGTTTGCTCACACCGAGATTATTTAGTGTCCTTGGTCCCTCACAGAGAGAAACCATCCCAGGACCCACAGAGGGAGCCAATGTTTTCCTATTAGGAACAACCTTGTCAGGAAAAACATCAAATATACAAATAATATACCAAAGACAGAGACCATACTTGTTGAATACAAATCAATGGCCTAAATCTGTTCATCTAGGGAAGTATTAACAAGGTATTATGAGAAGGGATCTAGTGCCTCTAGTTGAGATCTAATTGAATCTCCAAGATCAGTAGTTCACAAGTCTTCGCAATGTGATTTGTTGACGTGATCTTGAAAATGTTTAAGTAGTGCCAACTACCCACATTTAATTGGGCTCCTTAGATCAACACTTCTTAAGCCTTTGCATTGGGAGGTATTGGTGGGGCCCCAAAAGAATAAGGATGGCACGAATAGTCAAGATTAAATTGTGTCTCCTTGATTAACAACCATCATTCCTTCGAGCTAGGTGGTCTTATTGGGTATATGAAACTAATCCCTTAGTTTAAATGGTCCAGATTTGTGCAAGCCCACTTGATCAATAGTCCATAGGCTCTCGCAAGAGGAAGTTTTATCAGGGGTATAAAGGAGATTCCCTAGTCCAAATGGAATAGATCTGTGTGGGACCTCTCGATCAATGGCTCAGATGATTTACATTAGGAGGTGTCATCAATCACTCAGAATAAGGGATATAGTGCTAACTATGAGGATTTAAGCGGGCTTGAATATATAGGGCCCATATTAGCTCACAATTCTATTTTGCAATGAATGATTTGACGACATCACACACCAAACCAATGCAAATTCCTAATGGGATATCCACCAATTCCTTAATCCCATAGGTAGGACCCATCCAACTAAGCATAAAGCATACAATGGAAAGTTGCCACATATCCATACAACTTAGATAGAAAAACATTGATGAAACCATGCTCTGGACTTGAATGGGATAGTAATGACAATTAATACAGGAACAAGCAAGGCTTCCCCTCTTAATATATCGCAAATGAATTCTTTTTCACTATTGTGTGATCAATTATGTTTCTGCATTGAAAAAAGAATGTACCTGACAGTTTTATGTGACCTCCAAGATCCATTTAAATCACACAGTCTCACCACCTTGTCTCTAGTCTACAAATCCTATCGACCCTATTTTGATGAATGAGAAAGTGGGTTTCTAGTCCAAACGTTTTTGAGATTATATCTACTCCTAAGCATTGAAATATCACTACCTACCATCCTTTTCTCTCCCATCAATAGCTCCTTTTCCTTCATCTTATTGTAATGCAATTCAGTTGAAATGCTAAATCCTACCAAGGATTCCTTTGGAGGCTCTTCTTCCTGCTCTATAAGTGCCAATTATGATACCAATGACTTATTTTCCTCCAAAATACCCCCATTTATAGATGATTTTTCTCAGGTAGCTACCCCATACATGACCATTACCCCTCCTCGCCAACTTATTGGTGTTCATGCCTATGAGCATTTTACATAGGGAGTCAAATCTCACTCCTAATGGGTCTCTAGATTGAATCAACACATAGTTCTTGATACCTACATATTACCCAAATTTGTAGAACATTGTGCCAAGAAATTCAATGAGTACCACTTCTACTGTCGTGTCTGCAAATGGACAAGAGGTGATGTTTGTAATAAATTCCAAAACCATATCCCACCAGGAACTTCCCTTAGATATGTGACTCTTTCGCATGAAAGTTAGATATATAGGTTAAAAATCCTAAACCAGGATGAGACGGAATCCATTTTTTGAAGGTTTTCCTCCAACTAGGAGTTAGTTGAGGTTTCCTCTACTCCTTAGAAGATAAAGAGATTTGCTAGGTGGGTACAAGAGTGCATATATATGTTCACCTTAATATTGGGAAAGGATGATGATGCAATTGTTGATGAAGGGATAATGGCCGTAGTAGATGCCTGCAATGAGCTTTCCATCCCCTCATTCAAGTATGTAGAGGCATTAGCAGTAGGTATCAGACAACAACTTGAAAATTTACAAGAAGATGATGTGTTCGAGTATCCTTCATACATGGTATAGATGATCATTTACTTTCAAAGTGACTACTTATCATTTTTGAGCCTACAATAGACACATAATAATCAACCAATTAGATAAATAGATTGGTTACCTTGGGTCAAGAAAGGGGAGCTTGTAATATCCTGATTTTGACCCCATTGCATTAAAATGTAAATGATGTAATATTGTTAAAATCATGGTGAGGAGCTCAAGGCCAAAGCCTCGCCATAGATTTAGTGATGCATATGGTTTATGTGCTATCTAGGCACAATGGAATTGCAAATATCATGTAAATATGCATTTTAATAAAATAACCACAACTAGCTATGCAACACAATGCAACAAGAGATGGGGGCATGATTTTTACAAGGAATTGGGAGGGAAATATTCAAACCCTTGGAGCCAATCAAGTCAATCCAAGTGTCAATGAGATAACCCATAAACCCTCAACTACCCATGTTGAATTTTGTACCCAATCATTTATTTTCTTCCAAGAGTTGGTTGAGGTAGTTAATGCCTTGGGGAATGGAGAGGTATGGATGTCCAAATTCGGGTATGGGAAAGCCATCAGTTTTGGAAAAATTCGTGTTAGGATTCTTGGGGCAAGAAAAGAGACACAAAATTTCTCCCCGAGCCATTCTTCCTCCATCATTTTATCTCTCTCACGAGTTCGGAGCTACTGGGTGTTTTCCCTCCACGTTTTTATGGGTTTTTCTTGTTTTCTATTGGGAAGAGGCCGTTTTGGTGTTGCAGAGCTGCTGGGAGGGAGGGAGATCAATTTGGGGTTTCATTGAGGCCGTTTTGGCCATTTGGAATGCTCATAACCTGTGGGAAAAATCGGTTTTGCTCCCCATGGTCGAATTCCCCTTTCTACAATTCGTTTTGGGTGAGCCACGATTTGGGGAAAACCCATGGACCCTGTTTTGTAAATCCTTTGTTGAAAATGTGTATCCATGTCAAATGATTGTGTTTGCTGTGTGTAGAAAGAGTATGTTGGGGTATGGGTTATGGGTATCCATTGTTTTGGCTTGATCTTGAGTGCAAGTATCCAAAAATAGAAGGGTTCACATTGGCCTGATAAGCCCAGCTGTGGATCGCCATTTGGACTATAAGAGGAATCCAAGAGAATGCATTCCATAAAGATAAATTAAGAGAAACTTTATGACGCAATAATTAGTCTGAGAGAATAATATTTTATCGCCATTCTCACCATGCATTGGAATTTCAAGCCCACTTGGATTCTTCCCCAAGAAACAAAATTTTTCCCTTCATCATTCCAAGCTAGTTAGAAACCAATTTGAGAGAGATTAAAGGACCATCCCAAAGGGAGTATTGGATGCCATTTGCAATAAAAATTCTCCTAGGTTACACCAATGTATTTAAGCTTTTCCATCTAACATAAACATTTGGATGAAGCACATCTCTGTGTGTTTTTATTTCATTTATGCAAGTTATACCTTCCAAGTAGTCTTTATATGTGTTGTTATTTATCTAATAGCTTCAACATTGTTTATTGGACTTACTTTACTAACCAATCACTTAACCTATTTCCTTTCCTACAACCTACAAGGGAAGGAATAATTTCCCACCCTTGGACCATTTTTCTCGCAACAATCACTGATCCCATTGAAATAATAGAAACACCAAAGGGCCTAGGATTAGGGGTATATCCTGAAGCACCTAAAGTAAAGAAGACTAACCTGCACCTTCACTCTCCCATCCCACATTATCCAACAATTTGACTTGTCAAGGTAGTGAATCCTTCATGAATCTCATTCCCATTCTAGTAGCTAACAAGACCAACACGAATCCATCTCTAGTTTCCAACCTGGTACATTGACATACCATACCATTGAAGAAAAACTTGTCATCGGAAATCAAATAGAAAAAGAGGAGGTTAAGACGGTAGAAACCATTACAAAGGAGGAGGATATCCCCCATATACAAAAAGATAAAAAATATACAATATATATAGTTGGGGAAGCTGACATTTCAAGTGACATCCCAATAGATCAATGGAGAGCATAAAATAGAAATTTTGAGGAGGGAAAGGGCCAAGTAGAACTTGAGTGAAACAAGCCTAGAATTGAGTCTCCTAGGTAGGAAGAAACATGAAGTGAAGATCCAATCATATTAGAATCAAGCATGGATTAATAAAGGTAACTCACTTATTCTCACACACCACCTTCTTCCTCTCCATCTAATATTTTTCATATGTTTTTTTTGTACTAGGGGAATCAACAACTGGAGACTGGGATGGTACTTGCGTGACACGGGGTTCAAGGATCCAATCCCGCTACCACTATGCCCTAGGTGCCCCACACACCTCGCAAGCATGGGACACTGGTAAAGCCGAGTGTGATTTGAACTCGTGACCTCCAATTTACAACAAGTGACTTCATATCAAGTGAACCGCCAATGAACCACACCCGTGCGGGCTATATTTTTCATATGTTGTCAGTAGTGGCCTCTAAGGGTATTTCTAACACACATGTTGTTTCATAGGAAAAAGGGAAAGAAACCTCGTGGGAAACTGTAATTTAGTTAATGGAAACCTATGACCCCCCAGAAATATTGAAAGGATAAAAAAATAAGATTGGAAATCCAAGGAATAGTGGCCTTTGCAGATACTCGTGGAGTAATTTCTCAATCAAGGCTACTACCAAGATATAATGCGAACATGATAGTTGGTGGTGATGACTTTGAATACATTGGCCCAAAAGCCTTATTTAGAAATGCAACCATAAGAATAGAGGGATTTATAGATCATGTTTGAAACAACTGGTGTCCCATTTGAAGATGATGTCTCATTGGCTCAAGGATCAAGCAGTGTTGTATATGACAAGTATAATAAATATGCTAACTCAAGTGAGAGTTTAAATATGTAATTGGATCCCATATATGTGCAAAGTTGTAGCAGGTGAATAGTTTAGGGGCTCTCCATCTGCTATAACTTTAGAAACTCAAGATCAACTTCAATCTTAGGAGTCATAGTGTTCCATTTCATGCCCAATTTGGTCAAACTATGGGAATTTTGAATTGATTCAATTATCTTTCATAATCCATATTGTTTTTCAACTTCAACTTCTTTGGCATCACTGCTTACAAATGAAATTGAACATGAGATTCCACCCTTTCCAATGGAACCAAACATAGGCCTTATGAAACTAGTTTCAGGCATCGATGTACTTGTATTGGGATATCCCATTTGTGTCCCTTGAAACCTATATTACTCCACATAAATATTACCATAAGTCACAATTTACCTTATCAAAAATTACATCGAGGCTTCATTGCATTGTAAATCGCAAATGCAGCTTCAAAATATCCATGTTCACAAAATTATTTAAACCTCAAATTAACCATTGAATCCTAATAATTCTTTCATTTTGACCAAATTTAAGCAGAGAAAACCGTTGACAAATATATATGTGAGTCATTACATACTTGGAAAAATGTTAACCCTCTTAAGCATTCATTGATCCATTGTACACGTGCCCAATGATACATGGTACAAGAAGGGAACCTATAGACCATACTAAAATGTATGCCAACCCTAAAGTAGTTTAAGCCTTCCAAAAATCGAATTTGATAATTCAATAGATAGGATTGTTGATGGGATTTCCCTTGAATTTGCATAGAATTGACATAACTTTGAGGGACATGAATACACAACCACCATTAGGGGTTTACAAATCCAAATCAATGAACCTATGCTAGTTCAGTAGTACCACCACATACAAAGGTTAACCTTTAGAGTTCTTAGGGCATGGGGTTTTACCGGTAATATATTAAGGGGTATCCTTCTATATGTCTAAGAGGGCTGTGGTGCAACCAATTTCTCTTCATCTTTCCTTAAATGGATCATTTGGTGTTATTGCCATCGATGGTTGGAATTTCTTTTGGAGCCCCAACTTGCATGAATTTTAATCTCGCCACATGTCCCATAAGTGGTAGAGTGTTGAATATGTGGAATCGAATGAAATGATTTGGAGGCACTCACATTGTTAGTTAGGCTTTGTGTTGGAATATATTAATTATATTCCTTGGAATGTAATAATGTCTTTGTATTATGTCAGAATTTATCCACAATCTTATGTAAAAGAGTAATACATTATATCCCATATTCATTATGGTAAAGTATTCTCTTATTATCCATTATTATATAAAGAGATTTTATTATGAAGAATTATATTATCCCACATGCAATATGTGAGAGTAATTCCTCCACATCCCTTCGTATATAATAGGGTCTAGGGAGTCACATCACAACATCACGTGATACTATTACAACACATTGTATTGTGCTCACAAGCTATTTGCTATATTGTATTGGGGTTATTTGTAGTTGCTCTCTTGCAAGATTGAAGGATATTTATGGAGATAATAAAAGACAACCTTCCCGTGGACGTAGCCCAATTGGGTGAACCACGTATATATGGTGTATTCTTTTCCTTGTTCTTTTTCTGTTCTTATTTATGTTGATATGTTATTGATTGCTAAGATATGTAAGGTTGTTTAGCTAGATGTATAGTTCTGACATGGTATCAGAGTTGGTTGCTATGATCTAGCACCTTCTATAGCTTTCAATCAATAACTATTATCATCTGGGCATTTTTTATTCTTTTATATTTGCTTTCTATCTGGTCACGCACATCATGAACTATTGATGTATTTGTAACTTTGGAATGTATTCACTTGTATATTTTATATTGTATTTGTATTTTATTATTGTACCTCCGACGGAGATGTTTATTCCTCCGGTCGGAGAAGTCATTATTGTACTTGGGTCATGTAAAGTCATTGAGGTCAATCCTCCCATGTAAGTCGGGGCATTAGTTCCCCTAGAGTCATTTGTATTGGGGTGTTTAAGTCCCCTAAAGGAGTCAGCCCAGTAAACTTTAGTTGAGGCCGACTTATCAAGTGGTAAAGGTAAAGTGAAATGTAAAGTATAAATAGAGAGCTAGGCTCTCTATTTATTCA
The DNA here is from genome assembly GCA_027924585.1 of Larix kaempferi. Classification (NCBI taxonomy): domain Eukaryota; kingdom Viridiplantae; phylum Streptophyta; class Pinopsida; order Pinales; family Pinaceae; genus Larix; species Larix kaempferi. The sequence continues at coordinate 19,399,225 of BSBM01000515.1, forward strand.
CTCACTCACATTCACTCACTCACTCATTCGCAAAAGTGTGAGAGAGAGAAGTTCGCACAAGTGGAGAAGGAGGAAGCTACTGGAGACCATCTCTTTGTTTTGGAGTTTTGGATTATTGCTCATTCTATCTCTGATGAAGTTGGGGGGTTTTCTCCTTTATGGTTTCCCCGGTGAAATTCTTTGTGTCTCTTGTCTCTTATGTTTGATTTGCCGTGCATGTTGTTCTCTCAGTTAAGATCCCAGATCATATTGAATTAAATGTGAAAAAATAACATGGAATCAGAGCTAGCTTGAAGGAAGACATTGTATGGCATTTACAACACTTGTTTCACTTGTGACAATTTGAAAGCTAGGGATTTTTATAGAAAAACCTAGTCATCGTGGCACTTCCGCCATAAATAAATTTTGGTGAGGGTTCAGGATCTGAAACTTGGATAGGCCAAATATGAAATTTTCTTGTACTTTGTGTCTGAGTTTCAGCCTCAGATTCGTTGTAACTTCTGAGATATGATCCGTACAAGTTAGGGTTTTTGCCTCTTCCAGAATGAAGCCCTAAGAAGGTGACCTAGGTAAAAAGGTCATATCTTGGGATAGGAAGATCCAAATGGAATTCCATAAAAATTTACAGTTAGGGAACGAACTGTAGTTTCAGAGGCCGAAGTTGAAACAATGACATGTGGCACTCTGTACAAGTTCACTATGCTGTTTCATCCCTTAAATAGTTCATGTTGGGAAACTGGGCATATATCTTTGATGGAGAATCCAATGAAGCTCAAACCTATGGGGTTGGAAAGATGACAGATCATAATACCACAAGACAAAGTTTCAAACCCTACAGATCCGAAACTTCAGAGATACACTAGAAACAATATGACAATTTGAAATGGCCCAACGGAGGAAATCAAAGAAGAGGAGGAAGAAGCTCTCACTTAGGGTTTTTAGTTTTTAGGTATGGAAGGACCTGATACAATGTTGGGCACCTGATGCAACATTGAAAACTTTGAAAATGGATTTGGAATCCATTCATCATAGATATTAATCTTTCATCAAAATGTTGTGGGAGGAAGGAGATTGAAAATTAGGGTTTCCAAGTAAGAAGAAACCCTAGCAAAGTTGGGAGATTCATAGGGCAGCAATGAAGGAGGTTTAAATGGCACTGATATTCTATCATCCTAGCACCATGAGCCTATATAAGATGTTTACAAGTGATATACCTTGGATGGTTAGGGTTTTGCCCTTATAGAGAAGACTACAAGCAATCTTGACAAGTATGACTTGAGAAGATGTAGGTATGTTTTGAAATTTGTTTCATTTATTTGATGATTAAGTTCATGATATGTTTGTATTCATATTATTGATGTTAGTACAATTATGATTAATTTTAGACTTGTCTGATCACCTTAATAAAAGTATGAATGATAGAAGACATTCATTGATTAAGGTTACGGCACTTATGATTGTACTAATGCACTGTGGTGTTGTATGAGGATGATGTTGTTCGCTAACATGAAAGGTACATCAAGAAAGACAAATCAAGTTCTAGATCAAGAATATATGACCATGGTTACATGAAGACAAAGACTCATCCATAGTCATTGATCACATAGAAGCTCTACTTACGAGGTATGTATAATTTTGGTTCTACAATGCTTAACTTATAAGATATTGAGGTTACAAGCACAAGGTCTCTAAATCATTGAAGAGAACAAAGAAGACATTGTTTGGGTATGTTAGACATAACTAGCAAGCATGATAATCCATGTATGTTTTCCTATATCGAGTTAGAATCCTAATTTATGTTAGGATATTATGTAAGTATACTTTTGTATGATTGATAATGATTATTCATGAATTTATAAGTTTGAGTAATCATGGGTTTATGCATATTATGCTTCTTCGTTTAATTAATGATATGACAAACTAGAAGAGTCCTATGGTCAAATAAGAATATGCATGAGTAAAAGAAGTACTCCCTGAAACCTTGAATACTAACGCTTGTGATAAATTACCTGTGTATGAAATGATCATGACCATACATGTTAAGATTATAGGATTATAATGTTTTGATAGTATTGAGATTATACTAATGAATGTATGATTATGTATGAGATCTTGAGGATGACAAAATGATGAAACTAGTGCACACTTAAGCATGCATAGTGGTACATGATGGATAGAAGTTCAAAGACATATAATCATGATGCTAACACAAAGAGAAAATAGAGATCAAGAGGGAGCACACTCTAGTAGTTCTTGTAAGGAAGCAAAGATTGAGAGGGAGTCCACCCAACAACCAAACAAAGATAAGTATTTGAATTGTCATTTATTGTATATATGATTACTTAAATGATGTTGTTCAGTCATGTACATACTTATGTTCCTATATTTAGGATGTATATTATGCATGTTAGAAAATTTGCATTAATGAACAAGATACTACTAATATGCAAGTGATGCGTAAGTGGCCTATGGTACTGTACAACACTCCATTGCTACTTATCTAGATTGAAACCTCTTTTCTAACATGTTGGAGTAGTGCACACTCTTAACAATGTTCTGGTAGAGATGGAAGGCATCTAGAAAGTTACAGGATATGGATAAATGTTGTATTGAAGCATTGACTAAGATAATTGCATGACTGTATGAATTATGTTTTTATGTGTAAGAATTTGTTCTAAAAACTATGAGATGTTTCTAATCATGCAATTGAATTTGATTTGTAGGAAAGATTGTGTGCTATGATCTACAAAAGAATGATGATGAACACTTGTTCCGAAGAACAAGTGATGGTTGTTCAACAAGAAGACTTACAATTCAAGCATACTATAGGAGTACAAAGGAAGGCTCGTGGCTAGAGGATTCTCTTAGAAAGAGGGAGAGAATCACGACGAGATGTTTGTTCCAGTGGCTAGACACACTTCCAGAGATAGATTACACCCATGGATGACAAGATCGTTCTCTTGAATGGTGTAATTGAAGAAGAAGTGCATATCGAGCAAACTCCCAGGATTTGATAGAGAATCACATTATTGAAGAAGGCTTTGTACAGGTTCAACAAGTACCCAGGATCGATAGTCATTTGATGAGTTTGATGATCATCACGAGTGATGCGGATTTCAACCTTTGCTACAAGGTTGAAGATGGTTTCTATATACAGATGGATGCAAGAAGTAACTCACCATAGAGTTCAAGTGATCTTGAGGCTCATATCAATAGACCCATCTGACGGGAGATGACACAGATAGATATGCAGAAGATCACTCAATGTAGAGTGTGAATGATGTTCAGTCATAGAGGGAGGACAATACTCAGATATAGAAAAATCCACTTCAGAGGGAGTAGATCTCCGAGTTAAAGAATCTTGGCATGATTCTTGTGATCAGATATGTGGCTGAGATCAGATGAGATTTTTCCTTAGCCAATGAAAATGTGAAGTAGAGATCTGGGTATGATGCACTATTTTCTAGGCATGGAGGTGTGGCAGAGTGCGGATGGAATCTTCCTTGGACAAGGGAAGTATGCAGTAGAGATCCTGAAGAGGTTCAGGATGATGGACTGCAAGGCCATGGCCACACCTATGGCATCGAACCCGAAGCTATTGAGTGATGCTTCATCAGATTTGGTTGATGCCATGATGTATCGTCAGATGATTGGGTCCTTGATGTACCTAACGAATACGAGACCAGATATTTGCTTTGCTGCGAACACATTGAGCCAGTTTCTGATGGATCCGAGACATGTTCACTTGATTGCTGCAAAGCATATTCTGAGGTACCTGAAGGGTACAGTGGATTATGGGCTCAAGTATGATGCGAATCAAAAGATTAACCTGGAGGGTTATGTTGATTCAGATTGGGCAGGCAGTGCCATTGATAGGAAGAGCACTTCGGGGTGCTGCTTCAGTATGGGATCAGGTGTGATCTCTTGGTTTAGCAAAAAGCAGTCCTGCGTGGCACTAAGTATAGCCGAAGCAGAGTATGTCACAGCTTGTTCGGCTAGTTGTGAGGCAGTATGGATAAGGAAGCTACTGTCTGATTTGTTTGATATCTAGTTGGACGTGACTTGTATATATTGCGACAACCATAGTTGTGTGAAGTTGTCTGAGAACCCAGTGTTCCATGACAAGTCGAAGCACATTGAGATCAAGTACCACTATATCAGGGATATGGTGCAGAGAGGAGCAGTGAAGCTCCAGTGTGGCGACGGACGAGCAGATAGCCGATGTATTGACCAAGCCACTCGCCAGAGTGAAGTTTGAATACTTTAGAGAGAATCTTGGTGTACTTCAGATCGAGGTTCCTTCCAAGGTGAAGTGATGAGTCCGGAAGTCGCAGATGCACATAGAATTTTTCGACATGGTTGTAGGTTGGTCCTCCTGTTGGCTTGGTTTTGCAACCAAGCTTAGTGCTATGGGCACCTGCTAACTAGGAGCAGCAGTTTCAATATTAAACAAAAACAATAAACTAAATTTAAACTAAAACTAAACTAGCATGTGCATTTTTGAATTAAAAAACAAGAACAAGAAATATAAGAAATAATTTTGTATTGAAAATGGGGGCAAGCAAGTGCTTGCAATAAGAATACCTCCAAGTGATGAAGATAGTTGAGAAGCTCCAAGGGTGAGCAGCTCCAAACTCCAATGGGTCCTTTCTCCAAGGTTGCTACAATGGCCAAAAAACTCAAGGGAGATTTTGGCAGCATGAAGATAGGAATATGGATGGATCTAAAGTGAGGAGCCCCTACCACCTTTTTATAGTTTTTGGTGGTGGGGAATACCATTATGGTTTTGTGGAAACCAATGGTATTGACCAACATGGTTTAGGTACTTTTCCCTCCTTTTTCTCTTTTTGAATATTCTTAATATTTTTTATTCCCTTTTTAATATTTTTGGGAAATTTGGACCATTTTTTAGGGTTTTTTATGCTTTTCAAGGAAAAATACTCATTTTGAGTGGAAAAAGGGGTGTATTAAGGTCTTTTGGTGACCTTTTGTTGGCTTTAGAGGCTCAAATGGTGGAAAAGTGGACAACTGGGTCATGTGAATAAAGAAATGAGCTAGTGAGCACTTTTTAGGTGTTAACAGATTGCCCCCTGATGTGTGAGGGCAGGAGCTCATCGTATGGCCGATAGACATCATAGTTCTTTTGTCATTTTTCTGGGGTTTGGGGAGGAGAAGAGACCGGTTGGAGACTGGATCCACGACCCTTGGAAGCTGCAAAAAATAAACAATATTACATGGCCTCAATATGAATGAGGAATAATCCTGATAATGGACGAGGCGAGCATACCCATGCTCGTATCAAGACATAACAATTAGTCCTAAGAAGGGGGACCTGAAAAAATACATAAAAAATCTGCTGGTACATCATAATGGTCCAGAGGGGACATCATTTTGGGATGTACTCATGATCATAACATGACTGATCTCAATAATTGATACACTGGAATAAAGGATCAATCGTTCTGAAAAAGGTCTCAAAAGGGTTGATGAACTGCTGAAACTGAAGGTGTCCAACATCTGTAAGGACTCAATGTCTATGAGCCATCTCTGGGAAGTATATGTAACTGTATACTCGAGGGAGTATAAAACTGGGGTACATCTGAATACTGTCGCCATGCGCAACCCGGATATCTATAGAAAAAATGTAACTGGTTGTTTCCATAGGTAGACTCTCAAGTGTGGAAGAGTCGGGTTGTATCCGGGGTCTTCGACTGATAACTGAAAGGACCAATACCCTATGCGAGTCTCAACGATGCAATCAAGGTGTTGAAGTCGAGCATGTGAGAAACAACCATTTGGAGAGGCACTGAGGACTCTTCTCGAAATGGTTCGTAGGCACTCATCGTAAATGGTGATGAGTCCAAGACACAGGGACCTCTAGGTCTATCCTCTGGAATAAATTTGGTTGTCGTCGATAGAGGGAGACCAGCAACTAACAAGGCAATGATGTTTCCTTGATAGGAGTACGAGGTGTAGAACTGAAGTGTGGTAGTACTGATGGTAGGACTGACATACTTGTGGGTATGGGAAGTAACTGGGGTCATATATGGGTAGACTCAAACTTCCTTTGTTCAGAGCATGATGACATGGTTGACCTGGCAGCGTAGGGAACTGACTTGTAGGTGCGGGGATCATAGCTTTTAAGGACTGAAGGGTATGTATTGACTCTGGGGGGTCAAGCTGATGGGTGCTGTTGAGGGGTTCTCAGGGTGACAGACTGCAAAATACTCTAAACAAAGGTGACCAAAATCGGGAAGCTGTTTATATGAGTAGACGTGATCTGTTGTGGCACCGAGAAGCACCATTGGGTCCTTCGTGGTTTTAATGAGCTCCAAGAAGGGATAAAAGTGTGCTTTGAAATGGTACTGTCCTGTGGATTTTGTGAGCCCAGGACTGTTCGTGCTCATTGGTGCTTTCATTTTTAAGGAGTCTGAAAACGATAAGAAGACTTTGCAGTGGTTATGATTACTGTCTTGTTGGTTTTACGAGCCCAAGATGGTGATTGCTCGTGGTCGCTTTCATGTTTAGAGAGTCTGAAAGCAGTAAGTGGACTCCATTGGTGTTCTTTTTCGTAAGTTAGTCTCCAAGGACCGAAAAAGCATAAAACGATGCAAATGGAGAACTCTTCTAGCCGATGTGACTAGAGTATTCCTTTTTCGTAGTTAGTCTACAAAGTCCGTAAAAGGGGTAAACTTATACTAGGTAGATTCCCTTTCAGATACGTTTAGCGAGCATGAAAGGAAGTAAGGTTGCTCGACGATCTTTTCATTGTTTTAGGAGTCAGAAAAGAGCTTAACAGAAACTCCCTAAGTGCCTTTTTCATAAAAGGGATTGCTCGGCCCGAAAAAGGGGGTAAAATTATACCGAACAAAAAGGGATTGATGAGAGCGAGAAAAGGTCTCAAGCATCATCATGGGTGCGGAAAACTGGATCCGGTGACATAAAGATTGTCAAAAGGGGGCTACGACCAATATGGCATGCAAACCGAGGCGATGAGAGGGCACGGAAAAAAATGCCCAGAAAATATGGGCGTGAGAGCGAGAAATGATCTCAAGCATCATCACGAGCGCGGAAATATGAATCCTGCGGTGCAAATTGTGCGAAAAACGAAGGTCATAAGGACTCCGGAATGGTCAAAGCAAATAACTAGGTTAAAAAATTGCTAAAAATAAAGGTGAGCCCACCAAGCCAATGATGCAGTGGTGGGGAGAAATGATGACCCGCGGGGGGAAATACTATGTGTATAAAATCAACTCAAATATACAAGTGACACGTGACCTCAAAAATGGTTGAGATCACGAATATGAAAAAGTGAGCAGGGTTAATGACCTGCCCCCATGCTATGTGCATGGGGTTTGTGATTGTGGATCACATATGTGTTGGTTTGAACGATAGGCTCATTGAGGTGTTGAGATAGAGATGATGGGGAAGGTTCAAAATGATTGATCATGCCCCCTATCCCGGGGTCGAGGTAATCTATTATGCCCCCTAACTCAGAGGTGTCAATGTGGTGCAGATGTTGTCTCAGAGAGAGATCAATAGGGCATTGAGCAACTGTTGGCGGGGTGTTATACCATGAGGCTGTGGGTCGTGGTGGCATACTGAAGTGATGATATGATGATGGGGGATTCCCTTTGTGGGGTGGATGCCCCCAGTATCTCCGATGAGGATCACGATGATGATGAGTAGGCAAGGTTTTGGGCCTGCCCCCATGTTGTGGACATGTGGTTTCCTGGTCGATTTGAAAGGGTTGAACCTGTGTGTCAAAGGGATCAATGGAAGGGGCCGACCGGACATAGGGGTATCCAGTGGAAATCGTGTAAATGGTGTTAATTTCTTCCTAGGAGGAAGATGGTGGGGGATGAATTTCCTCGATGAGAAGAGGGGATATCTCTAGGTCGACATTATTCAACTCGTACAACGCTGCTCTGTAATATGGGATATCAGGACAGTGATGTGAGTAATGACCATAAACATCGCATATGGCACAAGGGTGGTTAGTGCGCAGTGATTTATCGCGAGGCTTGGGGTTTGGGTCGAGTTTGACCACCGGGATGTTGGGGTCATCGTCCAGTATTTGCATGTGTTCCTGTAATGCAGGTAACTGTGGACACTGATGGGTTGGATGGCCTAACTCATCACACAACGAGCATTTGGGAGGAGCACGGAACATGGGAGGAGGTTTAACTGCTTTGGGTGGGGGTACCGTATTGTATGGTTGTGGGCCTGATGAGAGGAGGGGGATTCGTAGATGACGAAGGAGTCGTGATACCAGGAGGTGGTTGGGTAGAAGTGACAATGGGTTGCACCGGTTGTAGGATGACATTTGGTGTCGGCGGGGGAACGGGAGGCGAAATATACCACACGGGTAATCCCAATGTTAACCCGGGGAGACTAAGGGTAGCCATAACCGGAGCGCTTACTACGCCTGAGGGAGGAAATAGAAAGGAGATTGTGTGGATGGGTGTAACACCAATGTGACTAGGGACCAATGGTGGTTTAGGTAACAAGGAGGGTTGATTACTGGGTGTTTGTGTATTCTGTGAAAGAGTACAGAGGTCAGCGACGTGGGTCTCTTGTGACGGTGGTGGAATGGACTGGAATGTAGAAGTCATCGGCGCGTCGGAGTACAGTCCGGGTCCCACTGAGGAAACGAATGAAGTAGTTGCACCACAAACAGGTTGTTCAACCATGGGGAGAACATTTTCAGGTGCAGCGGGGGCCTTGGGATCGTAATAGGTGAGTTGGTCGAGCTTGACCACGCGTCCCTCATGGGGGAACTGCATGGTATGAAAAACGGATGAGGCAACATCCCGCATGGCATACATGTAGCTGCGGCCAAGTAAGAGGTTATAATCAAGTTGGGCATTGATGACCTCAATGTCAATGAGCACGGTTTTACCCGTGCGCTGGACGGGGACATTAGGTAAGAGACCTTGGGGTTGAGCCGAACGACCGTCGTAGGCTCGCAACGCAGTGGTGGACTGCTGGAGAGTAGGAGATCCCAACTTCTACCAAACGAATGTGGACATAACGCATGTAGAGGCCCCTTCATCGATAATGCACCGATGGATGACAAGATTCCGAACGGAAACGGAAACTTGGAATGCTAAAGTAGATGGTAAGCGTGGTTCGGACTGGTCTGAATCGAATGCGATCAGTTGTGAATCATTGGGATCAATAGCGCCAATGGCAGAGAGCAAAGTCTTGCGCTGCGAAGGACAATTTTTTAAGACTTCTAAAGCAGACATGGCTGCAGGAGATTGGGCTAAGTCATCTACAATGTTGTAATTCGACGCAGCGCGAGCATTGGGATTATTGTTGATGCGACGAAGTGGGAAGCGAGGTGCTTTGGAAGCGTCGTTAAGCGGAGTCAGGGGTAGACGTAACGTTTGATCTGTGGGATTAACGTTAGTGTTCTTGTCGGTGGGAGGGGCTTCAGAGGTGGAGCCATATTGGTTTTAACGGGTTTGGAGGTTGGCATCGGCGGTTGACATCATCAACAAGTGGTGAGTACCTGAATCAAACATGGGTTGATCAGGAGCGACATAAGTGATTTGTTGTGGTGGCGCGTTGTTCTGAGGGGGAGCTAACGACTGAGTGTTCACTACGCCTTGGGTTGGAAAGGGATTTTGTAGCACCAAAGGTTGATGTTGAGGTGGTGGAGGGTTGGGTGGCGGCTAAGGAGCCGCTTGCCCTTGACGATGGGCATCGTCAGTCCACAGTTGCCGAGCTCATTCCAAATGTGGGCAAGCATGTGTGTAATGACCATAAACCCCGCAAATAGAACAAGGATGGTTTGTTCTAAGGTTACTGTTTTTGGGTTGCCTAGGATTACGATCCGGATTCTGGTTGGGAGGAGCAGCGTTGTTATTTTGCGGAGGATTGGGAGGTGGAGGACCTTGCTGATGTTGTTGGTTATTTCCGTGGTTACGTCCTCTTCCACGGTTTGGTTGCCCACCCTGGTTGTTTTGGTGCTGGGGCTGGTTGTGTTGTGTGTACACTTGCCCTTGAGCAGTGGGAGGATTTTGGTTTACCGCAGGTGCAGGAGCAGGTTGCGGTGCATAATAAGCTGGCGGGGCTGGAGGTGGTCCAGTTACCTACTGGGGTTGTTGGTAACCCTGATCTATTGGAGGTGTTGGGCTAGCTGTCGCAGCTTGCTGTGGGTAGTATATTGGTTGAGGTGCGGCTGGGGGGGCGTATGCAGGTGGTGCATGACCGAAGCACTGAGGTGGACATGAAGGCCCGTGGGTATGGTGGTGATGTGCCATGGGAGCATATGAACTAGTTGCTCCAGATTGAGCTGTAGCCCGTGAAAGGTCGGGACCATGGCTAGGATGTGCAATGGAAAAGGGTTGGGGATGCGAGGCCATACGACCAATGATGCCGTCGACGGCATGGGATGCCCCCGGCGCATCGTGTTGGGATGACTCGCCCCGAGGGGCGTCTGGTATAATGGTATACAGATAACCCGATTGGGCGTAAATGAGGTCAAACTGTTGGACTTTGAGGATGGCTTCTTCTTCAGACTGGGGTCGTTTAGATGCCATGTCCTTCGCAATGAGAGGGAGGAGGGATTTTAGGAACCAATCTAAGAAGATGCGGTCATCTAACTTGATTTTGCAGAGGCTTCGGCGTCGACGCCACTCATGAATGTGGTCAGTGATGTGGGTGGCCGTGTTCTGTCTGCAAGACAGTAGGATCTCGACGCCCGCATCATAGCGGACAAGTAACTGAAAGAACTGCAGGAAGGTCGAGGCAAGGGAGGTAAAGGTGGCATGGGTCCCATGGGGCTGCTCGATATACCACTTAGCTGCAGAGCCAGTGAAGGTGCGCTGTAGCAAACGGAGGCGGACAGAGTCATCCACTATGGAGTTGGGGGAACACCATAGATGAAAGGACATGATATGGTTTTGGGGGTCCTCACCTGCCTTGCCCTTAAACTTAGGGATGTCGGAGGAGAGTTTGGTGGGCATGTGAGGCCTTATAATAAGTGCATGTGAGGCCCTCAAAAAGCACTTATTATAGCAGCTGTGCTATAATAAGTGGAGGGATGCAAAAAATGGTCAGAGTACCAACATGCAAACAACTTCTAGAAAAAAAAATAGGTGTAACTAGACCAAAGGTGGATTGAATCATGCAAACACCTAACTAAAAGTATTGTGAACCAACAAACGATATTCTCTGCAATGTGATGAAATCCAAGTCAGACAATATTGAGTGTTGAGTCAACGGCTAGATATCCCCCTACCGGGAGGGACACCGGGTGATCAATCATAAAGAATGGCAACTAGGATACTCCGTTAATGACACGTCCAGAAAAGGTAAATCTGCCGTTTGGTGCTTTATCGCAATATCCCCATACAGGGATATCCCGAGAACTGCGAATGGTAGCCCTTCGGTTATTGAATGGATTTCGGTATTCCACTCAGGCTTCCGGAACCATCCTCGCGACTTCAACCCTCCTAGGGGAGAGGCCTTCCGATAAACTGGTTATGACCGTGCAAATAAATACTATGAGATTTTGGTTCCCTAATGGACAACAGCTATGTCTCAGATGTAATAACTGAGGGGTGTTATTGGAACACCTATCCCCTCAATACTACCTAGCTACAAAGTTCTTTTAAGTGTTCCCCAAGTGGGGTTAAAAGTTTGTTGAAGTTAGGGTTCGTTTTAAGGCTCAGTTTAAATTATGTGTTTGAGTGGGTGCACGTGTGGTATTTTAAACTGAAATTGAAAAAGTAAATGCTTTACAGAAAATATTCAAAAAACAAAGGATCTTTTGAAATAGTAAAACAAATAAATGACTTCTTCAATAAATGGAAATTAAATGCTTTGCAAAAAACAAATGATCTTTTGAAATAGGAAAGCAAATAATATGACTTCTTTAAGAAATAAATGGATTTCTTTTTCAAAAATTGCTATGGGCAAAATATCAAAGAAGTAAACAACAAAATTTTAATCTAGATAAAATGCAAATAAATCCTTCTTTCAATTTCTGAAAATTTTTAAAAAGACTTTTTCAAATGTGCATTCAAAATAGTAAAATTTTCCTATGGCTGTAAACAATGCTGGAATTTTAATACTGGAAAATGTGCTATGTGGGCAGAAAATACAGTAAAAAAAATTAATCTTTTAAATGGATCGGTCGAATGAAAAAATTGGCATCGCAGGTTTTGACAGAACAACCGCGATGGGCTGCGCGGGTTTCTGTCGCACAGTCGCGATGAGCAGCGTGGGTTTTGACCGCGAAGCCACGATGGACCGCGCGGGATTTCGTCACACTGTCGCGATGTGCAGCGCGGAAAAGGTCCGCGAAGCCGCGATGTGCAGCGCGCTAAATGGCCGCGACGCCGCGGTGAACCGCGCGGAAAAGAGCCGCGCAGTCGCGATGAGCCGTGTGACTGTTGGGCAAAAAGCCGCGAGGCGAAAGCCGTACGCGGACGCCGAAAAACGAATCCGAAAATTGAAAATTTCGGGCTGTAAATGGCACTGAAATGGGCCAAGATCTAGAACAGGAATGGATCTGCTGTCTAGGGTGACAGATCTATGAATTAAACTAACTAATACAATAAAAAACTAAGATCTAAAGCAAAAGTGAGATCTAGAAATTCGAAAGCAGTGGAGTCGCCAAAAAACTGTTGGCTTGGTCTTGCAACCAAGCTTAGTGCTATGGGCACCTGCTAACTAGTAGCAGCAGTTTCAATATTAAACAAAAACAATAAACTAAATCTAAACTAAAACTAAACTAGCATGTGCATTTTTGAATTAAAAAACAAGAACAAGAAATATAAGAAATAATTTTGTATTGAAAATGGGGGCAAGGAAGTGCTTGCAATAAGAATACCTCCAAGTGATGAAGATAGTTGAGAAGCTCCAAGGGTGAGCAGCTCCAAACTCCAATGGGTCCTTTATCCAAGGTTGCTACAATGGCCAAAAACTCAAGGGAGATTTTGGCAGCATGAGGATAGGAATATGGATGGATCTAAAGTGAGGAGCCCCTACCACCTTTTTATAGTTTTTGGTGGTGGGGAATACCATTATGGTTTTGTGGAAACCAATGGTATTGACCAACATGGTTTAGGTACTTTTCCCTCCTTTTTCTCTTTTTGAATATTCTTAATATTTTTTATTCCCTTTTTAATATTTTTGGGAAATTTGGACCATTTTTTAGGGTTTTTTATGCTTTTTTAGGAAAAGTACTCATTTTGAGTGGAAAAAGGGGTGTATTAAGGTCTTTTGGTGACCTTTTGTTGGCTTTAGAGGCTCAAATGGTGGAAAAGTGGACAACTGGGTCATGTGAATAAAGAAATGAGCTAGTGAGCACTTTTTAGGTGTTAACACCTCCCATGGTTGTTGATGTAATTGCCGAGGCTTTTTCGACATGGTTGTAGGTTGGTACTCCCATGGTCGTTGATGTAATTACCGGGGCTTTTCCAATATGGTTGTAGGTTGGTCCTCCCATGGTCGTTGATGTAATTGCCAGGGCTTTTCCGACATGGTTGTAGGTTGGTCCTCCCGTGGTCGTTGATGTAATTGCTGAGCTTTTCCGACATGGTGGTAGGTTAGTCCTCCCATGGTCGTTGATGTAATTGCTGAAGTTTTTCCGACATGGTGGTAGGTTAGTCCTCCCATGGCCATTGATGTAATTGCTGATCCTTTCACGGATGGTGGTAAGTTAGTCCTCCCATGGTGGTGAGTGTAAGAGCTGTGTTATGTGCATCTGGGATATGCTCCGTTGACGATGAGATGATCTGAAGATGATGAGGTCACAATAGGGTACACAAGTTTTTCATAGGCATATAATCAGTCCTGGGATGCTCCTTCAGGTTTTGCAGTGGCATATAATCAGTGCTGGGAGATCTTGCAGGTTTTGCAAGTGGCATATAATCAGTCTTGGGATGGCCCTTCAAGTTTTGCAGTAGCATATAATTAGTCCTGGGAGATCTTGCAGGTTTTGCAGAGGCATATAACAAGTCCTGAGATGTACCTACTGGATGGCTTGCTTGTAGAGATGATGGAGACCTACATGGAGGCTAGGCCTACATCCAACATGAAAAAGGGTTGGCTATGTAGAACTTCCTATGACGAGTAGATTGGAGATTGATGGTCGAGATAGTAGCAACAGTGACGATGATGATCCAACTTTGATGATGATCCAATGACGAATACTTGTGCTGATGAACTGTGTCAAGAGAATACTTTCCTAGTTAAGAGGGAGTGTTGATGTATTTGTAACTTCAGAATGTATTCACTTGTATATTTTATATTGTATTTGTATTTTATTATTGTACCTCCGACGGAGATGTTTATTCCTCCGATCGGAGAAGTCATTATTGTACTTGGGTCATATAAAGTCATTGAGGTCAATCCTCCATGTAAGTCAGGGCATTAGTTCCCCTAGAGTCATTTGTATTGGGGTGTTTAAGTCCCCTAAAGGAGTCAGCCTAGTCAACTTTAGTTGAGGCTGACTTGTCAAGTGGTAAAAGTAAAGTGAAAGGTAAAGTATAAATAGAGAGATAGGCTCTCTATTTATTCACTCACTCATAGTCACTCACTCACTCATTCGCATAAGTGAGAGAGAGAGAGAAGTTCGCACAAATGGAGAAGGAAGAAGCTGCTGGAGACTATCTCTTTGTTTTGGGGTTTTCTATTATTGCTCATTCTATCTCTGAGGAAGTTGGTGGGTTTTCTCCTTTATGGTTTCCTCGGTGAAATGCTTTGTGTCTCTTGTCTCTTGTGTTTGATTTGCTGTGCATGTTGTTATTTCAGTTAAGATCCTAGATCATATTGAATTAAATGTGAAAAAATAACATGAACATAGTAAGAAGAAGAATGTATATGATCCTCGTAAACATTGTGGTAAAACTAACCATCCTAAAAATAATTGCTTTAAAGAGAAACGTTTAATGGCTAAGGCTAAAAAGAAAGGTCACGATGAATCACAAGTAGCTTTATGTGCATCTGTTGTTTCATCGAGTAGTTCTTCTTCTAATGTGGAATGGATAATGGATTCTGGTGCTTCTAAACATATGACTAGTAATGCTTCTTTATTTACATCTTATGACAATAATAAAAACACATCTCATAAAGTATGTATAGGTGATGGTAAACAACTTTCTGTAATTGGTTCTGGTACTGTTAATGTTGCTAATGGTCAATTGGAAGATGTTTTTCATGTTGAACACATCCCCATCAACTTGCTTTCTATTTATCGTGCATGTAAAAAATGATATAAATTTGAAGCTTGGCCTGATAAATATGTTCTTAAAGATATCAATCAAAATTTTAAAGTAGTTTCTTCTTGTCTTATTCATCATACTGTTGGTTTATATAAATTTGCTAGTTTTAATTCAACTAAAACACAACCCTTTTATTCCTATGTTGATCATGCTGATGAACTAAGTAAATTATGGCATGAAAGATTGGGTCATTTGAATTATGGTAAAATGCAAATGTTAACTAAAATGGTACTTGGCTTGCCTAATATTTCGTTTATTAACAATGTTTGTGAAGGTTGTGTACTTGGTAAACATCATAGAGAAATGTTTGATAAAGGTAAAGCTTGGCGTGCTGGAGAATATTTGCAATTAATTCATAGTGACATTTGTGGTCCTGTTGAAGTTCCTTCTATATCTCATGCAGTCTATTTTCTTACTTTTATTGATGACTTTAGTAGAAAATCATAGGTTTATTTTTTGAAAAATAAAAGTGACACTTTTTCTAAATTTCAAGTATTAAAATCCTTGGTTGAGAATGAGTTTGGTAAAAGAATTAAGACTTTAAGAACTGATAATGGGGGGGAATTTGTCAAGAAATAATTTGAAGTATTTTTATCTAAACATGACATTCAACATCAAAAGACTGTTCTTTACACACCTCAACAAAATGGTGTTGCTGAAAGGAAAACAAAACTTTAGTTGAAATGGTTAGATTTATGCTTTATTCTAAAGGATTACATAAGAAATTTTGGGCCAAATCCATAAGTTGTGTTAACTTTATTTTAAATGGAGTTCCTACAAAATCTGTTAAGCATGTTACCCCTGAGGAAAAATGGAATTGTAGAAAACTAGATATTAGTAACTTTAAGGTGTTTGGTTGTGAATGTTGGGCCTATATTCCTCATGAAAAACAGAGAAAGTTAGAACCCAAGTCTCACAAGTGTATATTCATTGGTTATGCTGAGGATTCCAAGGCTTACAAGTTATTTGATCCTTCTAATCAGAGTGTCATAATCCGAAGAGATGTTCAATTTACTGAAGTCTCTCCACCACCTGAGTCTGTAGAACCTCATGTTACCCTGAATATTCCATTGTCTCCTGTTACTCCTGTATCTGTTACTCCTTCCAGTATTGTGACTGTTGTTGATCTTAGTTCACCCTCTTCTTCAAGTATTCCACATGAATGTCTCGAAGCTCCTGAAGTGACTTCTGTTCCTTCTAAGCTTCATGTTTGGGCCTGGAAAACTCTTGAATCTGCAGGTAGTGAGATCGGTAACCCTTCCGATACTCGTAGAACTAGATATAAATTTGCTCTTATGACAATCCTACTTCTTATGCTCAAGCTAAGGGTAAGCCTCATTGGGAACAAGTTATGTTTGCTGAGTATGATTCTCTTATGAAGAACAATACTTGGTATCTTGTTCCTCTTCCTTTAGGAAATAATTTAGTTGGTTGTAAATGGATTTTTAAAATTAAGTTTACTGCAGAAGGACAGATTGAAAAATATAAAGCTAGATTAGTTGCAAAAGGTTTTAATCAACTTGAAGGTATTGATTATAATGAAACTTTTGCTCCTGTTGCTAAAATGAATACAATAAGAACCATCTTATCTCTTGCTGCATCTTATAAATGGGAAATACACCAAATGGATGTTAAAAGTGCCTTTTTAAATGGTAATCTTAATGAAGACATTTATATGCAACAACCTCCTGGTTTTATTAATGCTGAATCATCAAGTTTTGTATGCAAATTACACAAGTCTTTATATGGTCTCAAGCAAGCACCTAGGGCTTGGTATGAAAAAATTGATACATATTTCTTGAATAATGGTTTTAAGCATTATATATCTGATCCAAATTTGTATGTTAAGAACTTTGGTGATCATGTCCTCATTATTGTGTTATATGTGGATGATCTTATTATCACTGGAAGCCAACTTGTTTTAATTCAAAGTATGAAAAATGATCTTCAAAAGTAGTTTGAAATGACTAATCTCGGTATATTGCACTATTTATTAGGACTTCAAATCTGGCATATGGCAGATGGTATTTTTCTCTCTTAGCCAAAGTATGCTACAGAATTATTGGCTCGTTTCCATATGAGTGATTGGAAACCTGCTCCTACGCCATTTTAGTTTAGTGTAAAGTTAACTGTTGAGTGTACTACTCCTCTTGTTGATGCTACTCTTTATTGTCAACTTGTGGGAAGTTTGATATATTTAACTCACAATAGACCAGATTTCTCTTTTTCCATCATTATGGTTTCTCGGTTCATGCAACGTCATGAAGTTCATTGGCAAGCAACACAGAGAGTTCTAAGATATTTACAGGGGACATTGCACTATGGTGTCTTTTATTCTAGCAGTGCTACAGTTTCACTTTCTGGATATATAGATTCTGACTGGGCAGGTGACAGTTCTGATCGATGGTAAATTGATGGTTATATATTTCAACTTGGTTTAGGTCTAATTTCTTGGTCCAACAAGAAGGTGAAGAATATTTCTTTATCGTCGTGTGACGCAGAGTATAGAGCAGCCAAACAAGCATCCGAAGAATCAGTTTGGTTACGAAATGTTCTCACTAAGCTTGGTCTGGTTTCGAAATCGTCCACTATGTTGAAATATGATAATCAGGGTGCAATTCAGCTTGCTTATAATCCAGTATATCACTCCAAGACAGAGCATCTCGACCTTGAAGCTCATTACATTCGAGGTCTCACTGCAGATGGTATTCTTTCTCTTGAGTATTGTCCTACCGAGTAGCAGGCGGTTGATATCTTCACCAAATCCTTAACAACACTGAAGTATGTGCATCTTCGTTCTTTACTTGGGATGAGGGAAGTTGTCATCAAGGGGGAGCAGTAATGACTCCTTCCTTCCTTAGTGTTAGTGAGGGTTTTTTTCCCAGCCATTATTAAGGGAGAGTATTGGAATATATTAATTAGATTCCTTGGAAGGTAATAATGTCTTTGTATTATGTCGGAATTTATCCGCAATCTTATGTAAAAGGGTAATACATTATATCCCATATTCATCATGGTAAAGTATTATCTTATTATCCATTATTATATAAAGAGATGTTATTATGGAGAATTATATTAACCCACATGCAATATGAGAGAGTAATTCCTCCACATCTCTTGCTATACAATAGGGTCAAGGGAGTCACATCACAACATCACGTGATACTATTACAACACATTGTATTGTGCTCACAAGCTATTTGCTATATTGTATTGGGGTTATTTGTAGTTGCTTTCTTGTAAGATTGAAGGAGATTTCTGGAGATAATAGAAGGCAACCTTCCCGTGGATGTAACCCAATTGGGTGAACCACATATATCCGGTGTATTCTTTTCCTTGTTCTCATTTTGTTCTTATTTATGTTGATATGTTATTGATTGCTAAGATAGGTAAGCTAGTTTAGCTAGATCTATAGTTCTGACACTTGGAAGATAAAATTATATGAATTGGAGTCAAATTTTAAGGTTTTCAATGATGCCTTGAGGGTGCCTCCATTGGCGATTGTGCCCACCTCTTCTATACCTCCCATTGCTAATCAACAACCTGTTGGTAAGATCTAGTTGGATAGGTCATGTCTCTGAAGTGTACATAGGAATTGGGTTTTTATTGCGTGCAAATGATGTTGGGTATTTTTAAGGTTAATGGAGCTGTGTATCCTTTTACATTAATTGCATTTGCCTTTTTCTCTTTATGACATATTGAATAAAATATGGATTTTTCTTATGTTGCAAGGATGTTGAAAGAGGCCATGTCAGTAGTGTTTTCAAAGAACAAAATGATGGTAATATTGATAATGATGGTGGACCTGACATGCACGGTGATGCTGAACTCGATTCGAAACTCGAGACTGCCCAATTAGTGTTGGGCCTATGCCATGATATTTCGAAAGTTGACATGGTGAGTGCAATATTAATGTGTTAAATATTAGAATATAATTGCTGCTGTAACATTTTTCAAACATCAATATATTGTATACTTTATGCTAAATATTAGAATAATATAATTCATGTTGTAACATTTTTCAAACATCAATATACTGTGTACTTTATGCTAAATATTAGAATAATATAATTGCCGTTGTAACAACATTTTTCAAATCACAATATAATGTGTATTTTTTTGTTTTTGCATCAATCTTATGATAAATTCCAAGAAGGTGATAAAGTAAAGGTTTTAGATCCGTTTGATGGTGTTGCTGTGGGAATTTGACGGATTCACTCACTATCTATTATACATGGAGTTAAATTGAGTAGAAGAGTTGGAAATCTAATTATTTTAAAGGTTACAAGAAACATACCCCTTCCTTACGAAGACAAAATAGATGGATATAGCCATATGAAAGAGATGGAGGGAAGCTTTGGGCACTGACATTTAAAATATTTGGAAAAAATTACATCTAGTTGATGTTCATGTAGTAGCTGTTGCATACAGTTTGGCCCACTACTTTAAGCAACATTTTAATATTTGAATGTAGTTTGTTAAGGGATCTATTAGTGTGGTGTATTTGCAGAGTTGGAAACTCCATAGGAATTTACCGAATAGTTGGAAACTTAGTGCCAATACTATATTTTAACTTTATGATTATATATGTGTGTGTGTGAATCTAAAGTGCATTATATTTTTTCATTTAATTTATAAATATTTTATTCAAGATTACGGTATTTGTTATCATGTTGTTCATCAATCATGAATCTTTTTACAATACCTGAAGCATATGTTTTTTTTTAATATCTTTTAACATGCTGTAGCTTAATGTTTATGTGTCTTTCATCTTTTATCATGATGTAGCTTATTGTTCATGCATGTATATGTTGTTTTTATTTGATTTTATGTTTTAATTCAAGTTTAGTAGATAATATATAATGTTAAATTTCGGTAAGTTTTTATTGTGATGTAGCTTGTTATGTGTCTTTTATATTTTATCATGATGTAGCTTAATGTTCATGTATGTATATGTTGTTTTTATTTGATTTTATGTTTTAATTCTAGTTTAACAAAAAATATATAATGTTAAATTTCAGTATGTTTTTATCATGATGTAACATGTTCATGTATGTTATAATGCTTTTATTTTATTTTATTTTTTAATTCAAGTTTAATAGTAAATATATATTGTTAAATTTTGATAAGTATAAGTATGTTTATTTTATTCTGGATGAACATCAAATGTGTATTTTATATTGGATAACATCAATAATATTGTACAGCAAGTGCATTACACAATTTATGGACTTTAATAAATCATTCATATCGTATAGACAAATATTTACTACTAAACTAGTAATAAATATAATGATTATGCAACTAATAAATAATATATCAATATATTATTAATTGATGACTAACAATGATTAAATATACTAGTAATTGACAAAAAGTAATGACAAATAAATTTTTATTGGTTGTCACAAGAGGTGATGTTTGCAATAAATGCCAAAACCATATCCCACTTGGAACTTCCCTTAGATATGTGACTCTTTCGCATGAAAGTTAGATATATAGGTTCAAAATCATAAATCAGGATGAGAAGGAATCCATTTTTTGAAGGTTTTCCTACAACTAGGAGTTAGTTGAGGTAGTTGAGGTTTCCTCTACTCCCTAGAAGATAAAGAGATTTGCTAGGTTGGCCCAAGAGTGCATATCTATGTTCACCTTAATCTTGGGAAAGGATGACGATGCAATTTTTGATGAAGGGATATGGCTGTAGTAGATACCTACAATGAGCCTTCCATCCCCTCGTTCAAGTATGTAGAGGCATTAGCAGTAGGTATTAGACAACAACTTGAAAATTTACAAGAAGATGATGTGTTTGAGTATCCTTTATACATGGTATAGATGATCATTTACTTTCAAAGTGCCCCCTTATAATTTTTGAGCCCACAATATACACATAATAATCAACCAATTAGATACATAGATTGGTTACCTTGGGTCAAGAAAGGGGAGCCAATCTCTTCCTATTTCAAATTTATTGATGAGTTCATGCATCTTGTAATATCTATAATCCTAAAGGGCAAGCCCGATAGGATGCCCAATGAAATTGGATCATCTTTACAATAGGGGGACACTCACATGAAGGGTGTATGTTTTTGGATTGTGATTTCACTGTGATTATATTATATGGAACATAGTCAACATTCTATAGGATTCCCAAGATTTCCACTCAAAGGATTTTTGTTTTAGAATATGTCAGGTAGTTGGTATAAATCAATGATTTCCATTTCCTTAGGTCTAGGAAGAAGGGAAAGATGACCTTGCCCATAGTGATTGGAGGATACTCCATAAATGATAGGAGAGGCACTAATGATTCCATTGATATCTTTTAGCAATGCATCTCCCCATAAGATCAACCAAAAAAGTATGATCCCCATATTTTATTGGGATCTGAAGAAGGGAGGAAGCATGTAACCCCCATGATCATGAATCTAGGCCTTTGATAGAAAGGTTAGACATTAAGGATAATTATGAAGAGGTGGAGGCCATCCTGGAGGTAGATATTGATCCTTTCAATAAATTGACCCAAGTATTCAAAGTTACCCAACCCAAAAATCTAGATATCCATGCATACTATACATTTCATAGGCCCAAGGGTGCCATAATTTCCAAAGAGGAGTTAAATGCATTGCTCGTTCAAAATCTAGGAGATTTGAAGTTCACTAGGAAAATTTCAATAGACATATGATGGGACCTAGTGGAGAATGAGGAAATATATAAGAAATGATAAGGCCACACACTAGAGCATGCCCTAGGATGATGAATTCTCTAGGTTATATCATTATGTTCATGATGATGAGGATGACTAGGATGAAAATGAAGAAGAGGAAATAATGGGAGAAATAGTCCCATTAAAAGAGACAATGGATAAGGTTGAGTAGGGGACATGTGTCCTGCTTGATCTACTCATGAGATACAACTTGAATTACTCCTAGCTTACCCAAAATCCATGCATATCATGCAAGCTATGGGATTTTAATGGGATGAAGGATTAGGAAAGGAAATCAATGACATCATTGCTATCACCTAGATTTAACACACATGCGACATTTCGATGATTACTATAAAGAGACATCATCGACATATAACATGTAGCTCACAAGGCTTCTTCACCAACAAAATAAATATGAGAAACAAAGCAATGAATTAAAAAGTCACACTTTGGTCAAACTACGCGGGTTTGTAAAAGGAAACCCACGTGACATTGTGTAGAAAATACCTCAAAACCCGTGTGGATGTACCAATAGATGGGCCATTAAATTCCATGATGCATTCAAGGCTTTGCAACTACATTTTGCCTCTATGGAATTCAAATTTTCCTTCTTCACATGCTTGGGTATTTAATAGCCCCATACTTGTACCTTGAATCGATTCATGAGATGGAGCATTGACATGAAGAACTATTTGTTTGTGGACCGCCATTTGGACTACAAGAGGAAGCCAAGATACTGCATTACATAAGGATAAACTAAGAGATAATTTATGACTCAAGAATTAGTCTGAGAGAGTAAAATTTCATCATCATTCTCACCATGCATTGTGTTATACCTTAATATTACAAATTACGTATTAGTGTCGCATTCTTGCACTAGCAACCTAAACGAAAGTTCCCCTTAAAGATCATCTGAACATCCAGAGTGAAAATCATTGACTGAAATCTGAAAGAAACCATCTCACCTGCCACGTGTCACCTAGATAGACTTTATCTGAGGATACTACCGCGTCTTGCACATCAGGCAGGGAGCGGTAGTCAGCACTACCGTGCTTTGCTCCTCCTCTGGGGCGCGGTACTACCGCGCTATGCTCAGTCTTAGGGGCACGGTAGTCCAAAATTAACCTTTTCCATGGATTGTGGGATCCTAACTTTCGAGAGATTCTTTTGGGATTGCCACCTCTGATTCGATCTCAACTCCCCTCTCTGTTTAGCTGGCTTGATCCACTAAACACTCCATAGATCCACACTTCTCTCTTGTTGGTTAACCTTCCCACATGCTATAAGAGAGAGGCCTTCCATGAGCCAGAGGAAGGACTTTTGGGGCATCCAACCTATGATCTTCAGACTTCTGTAGAGATACCTAGAGGAAGCACTTGGAGCTGGAGGATTGGCTTGGACATCAATCAACCTTTGTAAGCACTTTTCAGGCTTCTTAATAAGATAAATTGTCTTGTTTTTCTCATTTCATGTGTATTGTATGAATCTTTGATATGAAATGTATCTAGTTTAGATTTGAACTTAAGATTTGTTTCAAAGTATTTGGAAGATTACATGCTTGTCCTTTGTCTGATTTCAACACGTTCTACATTGGAGCTTCGGGATCAAGAATTATAAGCGGGACAAACATCGAATTGGAAGGTAAGTTACGTCTTTCATCTCTTTTGAATACCTTCAATCTTGTTGTGAAGATTAGTTTAGGAACTCAAGGTAGCATTTGTTTCCTTTTTGTTTTAGTATAGAGTCAGTACATCCTGCTTTATCCTAAGAGAGTTTCTCTTTATCCGCAGGGAGAAATATCTGCAACAAAAACTGGCGACTCTGCTGGGGAGATGTTCTTCCCTAGTTTCACCTTTGCTTGCTTGTTTAGATCATCCAATCCTCTTCTAAGTGTTGTTTCTCATCACCTTAGATCCTGTTTGATCATCATTGAGGGCCATTTTAAACTCAGGACCTTATCCTTGCTCAGATCTTGGCCAAACTTTTCATTTTTTTCAATCCTACAGGAAACTACCACTCCCTTGTAGTGTTCTAGGGCGCAGTACTGTCCAACTACCGCTCCCCCATAGTGGGCTAGAGCGCGGTACTACTGCTCCCCCATAGTGTTCTAGGCGCAGTACTGTCCAACTACCGCTCTGTATTGGTCTGTGCAGGGGCAGCACTGTCTTGTTTTGTTCATTTTTGAGCTTATTTGGAGGGGTTCCCTTAGGTTTTTTGCTCCCAAAATTTTGGGGTGCCTCCATATGGTCCATTGGCTTCTTTTTGACACATTTTTGAATATATTTGAGTCTCTTTTGAGTCCTTTTCATCCACATTTTGTCTCTAGTCCTTCATTGGCATCTTTGAGGCCATTTGGTCAATTTTGAGTCCTCTGAGCCACTTTTCCATTCTGGGAGTCAAGTGTAACTTCCCAGTCACTTTAGGATCTCTATAACATAACTTTGAACCCTTCCAAATCTCACTTTGGAGAATTTGTTCCCCTTTTTCTTTGTTTGGAAGACTAGGTTCTATCTTGGAGAGTTGAAATCCCCTTGGGTTAACTTGATCCCTTGTGTATGTTTTCGATTTTTCTGATTTAGAGTCTCTTGATCAATGATTTTGTGACCATTACATGATTGATTTGAACTGATACAATTCATTTTTGGCTTGTTTTGGAAACCCTTGGCATCTTTTGGAAGTTCAAAGCCTTTGTTTGGTTTCTTGAGTCGAACTAGTGCTTTGTTTGCTTGTTGGGTAGAATTGTCATTCTTTTCAAGCCCCAATAGCTTGCATTTGTTTTTAAACTTCTTCTCGCCATCGGATTGTGATTGGATTCAACTTTTTTGTAGAGATCTCTTTAGTGTGATATTCCAAAGGTTTGTTTGGTTTGGCATCATTTGGATTGCTTAGATTGGCTTCGAAAAACTTGGGACATCCTTGTCTTTTGAAGTCATTTTCTTGGGTTTTACGCTTTGTTTCCTTTGCATCTTTAGCTATTTATTGGTCATTGGAATAGATCGATCCCTTGTTTCCATTTTTTTTTCAAAGGAAAGCTTTGTTTTGTCACTCTTTTGCTATATTCATGAAATTAGAAAATGTAAGCATTCTTCTTGCTTTAATTCAATCATTTGACATTCTTGGTCTTACTTTCATGAGAAGAAGAAATGCTTGTTTCATATTTATGTGCATTTGAGTTAGACGATATTATTAGGTTCTTCTCTTTGTCTTGCATTTGATTGGAAGCATTTGTGTAATCCTTCTTTCCATAGATTGGATGTGTCTTTTTCAAGTGTAAAAATGTCGGAAATAGATTATAATTATTACATTTGGTGTTCATATAAAGAACTTTTTTATTGCTTTGGGTTAGTTTTGGGTACATCTTTTACCTCTTTCTATCATTTTGGAAGAAATAAAATTGCATTTGCATTGGGTTGTACATATTGGGAACGGAAAGAATTCTTTCTTACTTTAGCTAGTGTTCATCGAAGAGAAAGGCTCATTTCGATTCATATTCATTTGCATGGTTTGAGTCATCACAACACCATCAAGTTGCACTTCCATAACCCGATTGTGTAAGACAACCTCTAAAATTAATCTCCCTAACTAAACCAATATTAATCTCACTTGAGGAAATGAAAAGAATTTGGTAGTTAGGTAGGACACCGGGGATAGGCATCAAAATAATTCCCCCTTGTCATTTTTCATCTGAGACATAGTCGTTGTCTTTAGGGAACTAAAATACTCTAGTATTTATTGACACGGTCATCGACTAGTTTGTGGAGGGGACTACTGTTGTTTCAGGGGTTTAACCGCCGCGAGATCGAGAACCGGATGGACTCTGTGGAATGCCACACTCCACTTAGCCCTAAGGAAACATCGATCATTGTCTTCCTTGTATTCTCTGGCCACCATACTGGTGATACAAGGGTGATAAGGCAGAAGCGCCGAAAACCTTTTCCGACGTGTCATGAACGAGGTAGCTTAGTGACTTTTCTTCCAGGGCTCTTTACCCAGGATCCCTTTCGGTAGAGGGATATCCTTCCATTATTGGTCTCTCATTTTGTATTGTTTGACTTGGATTTCATCACCTTGCGAAGGATGCAATTTGTTGAGGTCTCCAGCTCTTAGTTAGGAGGTTTTGCTCTCCAGCTCTTAGTTAGGAGGTTTTGCTTGCTATCTTGTAGATGGTCTTTTTCTTTGTAGGGATGCTTGTTGGCATTCTGGCCGTTTTGTTGTACAGCTCGCTTACTGTGGCATCGGCCTCAGTATAGTTTTTTGAGCTTGCTCTTTTGGCCTGTGAGCCTTGTCTTTTCCTAGCTCCCCTTTCACAGGCTCGGTTTCCTGAGGGTTTTGAGTTATTTTTAACAAGACTTCGTCCACATCACTTAGTTTTGTTCCATGGAGAATCCACCTCCATGCACCCATGCTCCTTCTGGGACTACCAATCCAGAGACCCCTTTTCAAGGGGTACCTTTTACTTTTCCTCTAGTTGGAGATATTGGTCCTCCCTTTATTGCCACGTTAAATCTTCCTGAATTAACCATAGGATTATCGGTATGGTTATTCAATCCGGTGATTCAGGTTGTACCCAATGTTTCAAATGTTAACTCTCTACCACGAGAGAGTCAATCCCAAACTAATCCTTCCCCTTCTTCGTCAGATGAATCTTCTTCCGTTCCTTCTTCCTCACTTGATCAAAGCAGTAATGTTAGTAATCAGGAGGATAAGAAGAAGAAGAAAAGGAAAGTTAAGAAGAAGAAGGATAAGAAAGAGACCAAGTGTAAACCAGTTGCCTCTAATGGCACTCATTCTACGAAAACACCTCGTAAGCCCAAGTTCCCTTGCAAACTCTGCAAGGGTGATCACCTTCTCAAGGATTGCCCCGGTCTTTCTTGTGTGTCAGAAGTGTGGTCTAAAAACCCCAAACCACTTGTATCGTCGACCTTTGACCATCATGTTGATGACACTCCCTCAACCAGTGACCCCTTAGTGAAGGGTCAGAAGGGTAAATTCCTATATCCCTGTTTGATATGCAAGGGCATGCACCGTACTTTCATTTGTCCAAGCATGGATGAAGCTTCGCGGTGGTTGGAAGATATTACTAGTTCTCAACCGGTGCTTCCTACAAATGATAGTAAGTTGTCCCTTGACCCCCAGCTGGTTGACCAAGTGATCAATTCAGTTTCATCTTCAATTGATCCCACTCTCCCTTCTAAGAGTGAAGTGATCGAGTTGCTGTCATCTCCGCTCACTCCTGCTCTTCTATCAGAGAGCATTCCAACTACAAATGTCACATTGACACAGTCTTCATCTCATCCTGCTCTCCCCGATGAGAGTGGATTGATAACCATTGATGTTTTTCTAGTCAGTTCCGATCATGGTGGGCAAGAGCTCGTTTCCATGGGACCCTCTTCGAGTACTGAGGTCATTTCACTTGATTGGAATGGGTTAACAGAATCTCGTCTTCCTTCGAGTATTCCTTTTCAAATATCTGTAGGAGTTTCCGATAAAGAAATTTTTCATACAATAGTTGATGAGGGAGCTTCTGTTAGTATTTTATCCTCAACTCCTTGGAAAGCCTTAGGTTCTCCTCAGCTTGTGCCTGTAATTGACCAGATATTGGCTTTTAACCGAAGGCCTACTCGACCTTTAGGAATCTTTCCTCAGTTACCTATCACTTTGGGAGGGAAAACTGTCTGCATTGATGTTATAGTAGTCCAAGGTCCCTTAGATTTTAATCTACTCCTTGGACATGATTACGTCTATGCAATGAAGGCTGTAGTGTCCTCACTCTTCCAAGTGATGTATTTTCCCCATCATGGGAATGTTGTGACCATCGATCAACTTTCCTTTGTGACGCCCACTCATCGCATGAATCCTAGTCACCAGACTTTTCTAAATGTTCCACATGTTTTAGTGGTTTCTTCCCCCTAAGGGGGGGGGTGGAGCAAAGTTCTTTTTCCGGTGTCAAGCTCGTTAAAAAATGAAACCATTTTCCCAAGCATAGTTTAATTTTGGTTTTAAGCTTGTGTAAAAATGAAACCAACCATCATTTTGGAGCATAGTTCCTTTTCTATGTCAAGCTCATTAAAAAATGAAATAGGTTCCTATGAGCATAGTTTATTCTTTGTTTCAAGCTCATTCAAAAATGAAACCCACCCTCAAGCACAGTTTACCATTGGTTTCGAGCTTGTGTAAAAATGAAATCAATCCCAAGCATAGTTTACTTTCAGTTTCAAGCTTGCGTAAAAATGAAACTACCTTTGAGCATAATTTCTTTCTGTTTTAAGCTCGTTAAAAAATAAAAAGGACCCTTTTAAGCATTGTTATTGTCTATTTCAAGCTTGTATAAAAATGAAATAGATCTCCCTTCCATTTGTTCGAGTCTCTCGTTAGAGTTAGGATTTGAACCTTCATTTCATCTGCCTGGGTCACTTGGACCTGGTTCTCCCTACCCCCCCTGGTGAACACATTTGGATTAGTAACCAGGATTTTTGGGTAAGGAAGAAGAGTAGTCGAATGAAATGAAGCTTGGGGGCATGTCTTCAACCTCTGGAAGTTACGTTGAAGTCAACTCGATCACCTCTCCACACCACGTTGGAGCTAAGTCACTTACTTCTAGCAATCATGCTGGGGGCATCCACCAACCTTTGGATTTCATGACTGGAATAAGTTCACCATTGGGAACATTTTTGAGCATACTTTCCTTTTTAGGTTTCGAGCTCATTAAACCATGAAAATTATCCTGAGCATAGTTCATTTTCTGTTACAAGCTCGTTAAAAAATGAAGCAGACATCATGAGCATTCTTCCAACCTATCTTCGAGCTCGTTAAAAACAGTAAGATGGTGTTTGAGCTTACTTTTCACTTTTTTCGTGCTTTGGTTAAAAATATGAAAAGTGGTTTGAGCTTAGTTTTTACTTTTTTGTGCTCTGGTTCAAATATGAAAAAGATTCCGAGTGCTTTTGATACCATTGTCGTGCTCGTTAAAATTGAGCAAAAAGGTGTGTTTAACGAGTATAGGTTTATCACTTTATTCGGCCTCGCTAGACTATTTACGGAAAAGGAACTGCGCCGAGTTTACTTTTCCTTTGTTGTACTTGGTCATCAACGATGACAAAGTTGTACATGGAGTCCTCTTTAAGCTCTTTTCAGACTCCTAAAATATGAAAAGATGGCCAAGCGAAATTGATTCGTTCACGCTTGTAAAAGGATTTGAATGATCGTCTCCCTAGTGATAGTTTACCCCTTTTTTGGACAAGGGGGCACTACTTACGAAAAAGGAATACTCCAGCCAATCATGACTGGACGAGTCCTCTCCCGCGTTGTTTTACCCTTTATTTTCGGGTGATGAGGCTAACTTTACGAAAAAGGACCTTTGGAGCCTTCTTTAAGTTTTTCAGACTCTCTAAACATGAAAAACTGCCGAGTTTTCCTTCCTTGGACTCGTAAAATCAAACATTGAAGGACCCTTTTTGGGACGAACCACTCATTTCTCAGGTTCGAAAAACATGTGAGATTAGACTCATCTATGAGATGAGCTATACCGAGCATTTGTTATCCTCCTCAAGCTCGTAAAACAACAAAGAGGTACTCGTCCATCATGTCGAGGGAAAATGGGAAATGAGTCAAGTCTATTCTATTGGAAGCTCGTCACTCGTCACCTTTTAACATGGCATGCGTCTGTCTCTTGTCTAATTTTGGGTATTTATCTTCTCCGGTTGAGTTATGGTCATCATATCGAGTTGTCTCTTTGACCACGAGCCTACTCGTCCTATATCTATTCTCTGCTTTTAAGAATCCCTGTTGCCAAGTCCTGTTTCATGCTGTTATATGTTCAAAGGGTTGCATTGTTTAGAGTCATCCATTGTGTCAGACTTCCGTTGTGTTAGTACGTGTCGTTTTGTTTCATCGTTCCATCCTATCTATCGTTCCGATTTCGTGTCGATGATGTGGGAATCATTATGGCGCACCTTCGACGAGTCTATTCCCGTCGACACCAAATCACTATCCAGGAATTAGGCTTAGGAGTAAACCACTAGTACCTTGGTACCTGCATGCCTCAATGGCAGGTTTCCTTGTATTCGACAGTAGGTTTTCATGATTGAACTCTGATTGAATGATCTCTCGGATGCTCGACATCAACTCATTTATTTTCATTTCGTTGAGATATACTATAGATACCTTAGGGATCATTGTCATCATTGGTGATTTCCCTTGCATTTGTTAACGGTTCACATCATTGACCGGTAATCAAATGGTTTCTACGATGTTCGACTTCAACACCTTGTAATCACATGGCTAGATTCGTATCGTTTGCAATCAGGTAGAAGACCTTGGACACCCTTTTGTATTTTGATTAGTCCAGGTTCCTATGGAGATTTATTCTGTATTGTCACATAGATCCACTTATGTATTGGTCATGGCTGTGTCATCACTGTCTCATGCATCTACGCTTGTTCATAGTAGCCATGATTTGTCTACAGTCTATATCATCTCTGTACTCATGGATCTGCAATGTATTTGTTGGCAACCATGCTTTGAGTCAATTGTTTCCGAGCATGGGAATGCCCGCCTCGGTGGTATATCTGACATTCTGTTTCTGTTTCAGCTCCTTGTTGCTCCCCTCGATGCTATCTCCACAAAGTAGTTGTAAAATATTTCGGCGATCAGTCTCTTTTGACCTCACACTTTAGGGGGCATTTGTTATACCTTAACATTATACATTACGTATTAGTGTCGCATCCTTGCACTAGCAACCTAAATGACAGTTCCCCTTAAAGATCATCTGAACATCCAGAGTGAAAATCATTGACTGAACTCTGAAAGAAACCATCTCACCTGCCACGTGTCGCCCAGATAGACTTTATCTAAGGATACTACCGCGTCTTGCACATCAGTCAGGGAGCGGTAGTCAGCACTATTGCACTTTGCTCCCCCTCTGGGGCACGATACTACCACGTTATGCTCAGTCTTAGGGGCGCGGTAGTCCAAAATTAACCTTTTTCCATGGATTGTGGGATCCTAACTTTCGAGAGATTCTTTTGGGATTACCACCTCTGATTCGATCTCAACTCCCCTCTCTGTTTAGCTGTCCTGATCCACTAAACACTCCATAGATCCACACTTCTCTCTTGTTGGTTAACCTTCCCACATGCTATAAGAGAGAGGCCTTCCATGAGCTAGAGGGAGGACTTTTGGGGCATCCAACCTATGCTCTTCAGACTTCTACAGAAATAGCTAGAGGAAGCACTTGGAGCTGGAGGATTGGCTTGGACATCAAGCAACCTTTGTAAGCACTTTTCAAGCTTCTTAATAAGATAACTTGTCTTGTTTTTCCCATTTCATGTGTATTGTATGAATATTTGATATGAAATGTATCTAGTTTAGATTTGAACTTAAGCTTTGCTTCAAAGTATTTGGAAGATTGCATGCTTGTCCTTTGTCTGATTTCAACAGGTTCTACATTGGAGCTTCGGGATCAAGAATTATAAGCAAGACAAACATCGAAATGGAAGGTAAGTTACGTCTTTCATCTCTTCTGCATACATTCAATCTTGTTGTGAAGATTAGTTTAGGAACTCAAGGTAGCATTTGTTTCCTTTTTGTCTTAGTATAGAGTCAATACATCCTGTTTTATTCTAAGAGAGTTTCTCTTTATCCGTGGGGAGAAATATCTGCAACACATTGGCATTCCAATCCCACTTGGATTCTTCCCCAAGAAACAAAATTTTTCCCTTCATCATTTCAAGTTAGTTAGAAACCAATTTGAGAGAGATTAAAGGACCCTCCCAAAGGGAGTATTGGATTCCATTTGTAATAAAAATTCTCCTAGGTGACACCAATGTATTCAAGCTTTTCCATCTAACATAAACATTTGGATGAAGCACATATGTGTGTGTTTTTATTTCATTTATGCAAGTTATACCTTCCAAGTAGTGTTTATATGTGTTGTTATTTATCTAATAGCTTCAACATTGTTTATTGGACTTAGAAACCAACCACTTAACCTATTTCCTTGCCTACAAACTACAAGGGAAGGAAGAATTTCCCATCCTTGGACCATTTTTCTCACAACAATGATTAATCCCATTGAAGTAATTGGAAGATTGAAGGGACTAGGATTAGGGGTATATCCTGAAGCACCTCAAGTAAATAATAATGACTCGCACCTTCACTCTGCCATCCCACATTATCCAACAATTTGACTTGTCAAGGTAGGGAATCCTTCATGAATCCCATTCCCACTCTAGTATCAGACAAGACCAACAAGAATCCATCTCTTGTTTCCAACCCGGTACATTGACATACCATACCATTGAAGAGAAACTTGTCATAGGAAATCAAATAGAAAAGGATGAGGTTAAGACGGTAGAAACCATTACAACAGAGGAGGAGATCCCCCTTATCCCAAAAGATAAAAAATATACAATATATATTGTTGGGGAAGCTGAAATTTCATGTGACATCCCAATAGATCAATGGAGAGCAAAAAATAGAAAATTTGAGGAGGGAAAGGGCCAAGCAGAACTTGAATGAAACAAGCCTAGAATTGAGTCTCCTATGTAGGAAGAAACATGAAGTGAAGATCCAATCATATTAGAACCAAGCATGGATTAATAAAGGTAAGTCACTTATTCTCACACACCACCTTCCTCCTCCCCATTTAATATTTTTCATATGTTATAAGTAGTGGCCTCTAAGGGTATTCCTAACACACTTGATGTTTCATAGGAAAAAGGGAGAAAAACCTCGTGGGAAAATGTAATTTAGTTAATGGAAACCTATGACCCCCTAGAAATATTGAAAGGATAAAAAAATAAGATTGGAAATCCAAGGAGCAGTGGCCTTTGCAGATACCCATGGAGTAATTTCTCAATCAAGGTTACTACCAAGATATAATGCAAACATGATAGTTGGTGGTGATGAATTTGGATACATTGGCTTAAAATCCTTATTTATAAATGCAACCATAAGAATAGAGGGATTTATAGATCATGTTTGAAAAAACTGGTGTCCCATTTGAAGATGATGTCTCATTGGCTCAAGGATCAAGCAATGTTGTATATGAAAAGTATAATAAATATGCTTACTCAAGTGAGAGTTTAAAGAAGTAATTGGATCCCAGATTTGTGCAAAGTTGTAGCAGGTGAATAGTTTAGGGGCTCTCCATCTGCTATACATTTAGAAACTTAGGATCAACTTCAATATTAGGAGTCATAGTGTTCCATTTCATGCCCAATTTGGTCAAACCATGGGCATTTTGAACTACGTCAACTATATTTCATAATCCATATTGTTTTTCAACTCCAACTTCTTTGGAATCAATGCTTACAAAGGAGATTGAACATGAGATTCGACCCTTTCCATTGGCACCAAACATAGGCCTCATGAAACT
The DNA here is from genome assembly GCA_027924585.1 of Larix kaempferi. Taxonomy (NCBI): domain Eukaryota; kingdom Viridiplantae; phylum Streptophyta; class Pinopsida; order Pinales; family Pinaceae; genus Larix; species Larix kaempferi. The sequence continues at coordinate 19,432,550 of BSBM01000515.1, forward strand.
AGTTTCAGGCATCGAGATAGTTGTATTGGGATCTCCCATTTGTGTCACTTGAAACTTATATTACTCCTCCATAGAAATATTACCATAAGTCAGAATTTCCATTATCAAAAGTTACAAACAAGGCTTCATTGCATTAGAAATCGCAAATACAGCTTCAAAATATCCATGTTCACAAAATTATTTAAACCTCAAATCAACCATTAACTCCTCATAATTCTTTCATTTTGACCGAATTTAAGCAGAGAAAACCATTGACAAATATATATGTGAGTCATTACATACTTGGAAAAATATTAACCCTCTTAAGTATTCATCGATCCATTGTACACGTGCCCAATGATACATGGTACAAGAAGAGAACCTATAGACCATACTAAATTGTAACCACCTAAAGTAGTTTAAGCCTTCCAAAAATCGAATTTGATACTTCAATAGACAAGATTTTTGATGGGATTTCCCTCGAATTTGCATAGACTTGATATAACTTTGAGGGACATGAATACACAACCAGAATTAGGGGTCTACAAATCGAAATCAATGAACCTATTCTAGTTCAGTAGTACCACTACATACAAAGGTTAACCTTTAGAGTTTTTAGGGAATGGAGTTTTACCGCTAATATATTAAGGGGTATCCTTCTCTATGTCTAAGAGGACTGTGGTGCAACCAATTGCTCTTTACCTTTCTTTAAATGGCTCATTTGGTGTTACTGCCATCGATGGCTGGAATTGCTTTTGGAGCCCCAACTTGAATGACTTTTAATCTCGCCACATGTCCCATAAGTGGTAGAGTGTTGAATAGGTGGAATCAAATGAAATGATTTGGAGGCACTCACATTGTTAGTTAGGCTTGGAAGATAAAATTACATGAATTGGAGTCAAATTTTAAGGTTTTCAATGATGCTTTGAGGGTGCCTCCATTGGCTATTCTACCCACTTCTTCCTTACCTCCCATTGCTAATCAACAACCTGTTGGTAAGACCCAGTTGGATAGGTCATGTCTCGGAAGTGTACATAGGAATTGGTTTTCTATTGTGTGCAAATGATGTTGGGTATTTTTAAGGTTAATGGAGGTGTGTATCCTCTTACATTAATTGCATTTTCCTTTTTCTCTTTATGACATATTGAATAAAATATGGATTTTTCTTATGTTGCAGGGATGTTGAAAGAGGCCATGTCAACAGTGTTGTCAAAGAACAAAATGATGGCAATATTGATGATGATGGTTGTTGGTTGTGGAGCCAGATCTTCTAGTCTCATAGATGATATTGTATCAGCCGTGTTTGTACCCCAGTTCTATATGATATGTAGGTGGACTGTACACTCACCCCAACGGGGGGGACCATCCCCCCTGGCTGGGGGGTCCGGGGGCAGCGCCCCCGAAGAAAATTTTTGGGGCTGTTTTCGCCAGCTGTTTTGCGGGCCCATGGTTTTGGGTATCCTGTGGTATTTTCCCATTGTATTTCCCTTATAAAAGAAGGACATTGTAATACGGCTAGGGTTGATGTATTAGGTTTTATGCATTGTAAAGATCTTTGAGATCTGGAGAGAGACGGAAAAACAGAGAAGAGGAAGTGCAGCGGTTGTGCTGCAGGTTGTATCCCTTCATCTTGCTGGACGGTAATAATAATAAGGACTGGAAAATTCAGTGTGGACGTAGCCCAAGTTGGGTGAACCACGATATATCTGCGTCTCTCTTGTAATGTGTATGTGTGATTATATTTGCATTTCTGTTTATTGTTATTGCTCTGCGATCCTGTTTTTCTAACAATGGTGAACCCGACAAACATGGTGCTGACGAACTCAATTCCAAACTCGAGGCTGCCCAATTAGTGTTGGGCCTATGCCATGATATTTTGAAAGTTGACATGGTGAGTGCAATATTAATATGCTAAATATTAGAATAGAATTGCTGCTGTAACATTTTTAAAACATCAATATATTGTGTACTTTATGCTAAATATTAAAATAATATAATTCATGTTGTAACATTTTTCAAACATCAATATACTGTGTACTTTGTGCTAAATATTAGAATAATATGATTGCTGTTGTAATAACATTTTTCAAATCTCAATATAATGTGTATTTTTTTTGTTTTGCATAAATCTCAAGATAAATTCGAAGAAGGTGATAAAGTAAAGGTTTTATGTCTGTTTGATGGTGTTGCTGTGGGAATTTGATGGATATACTCACTATCTATTATACATGGAGTTAAATTGAGTAGAAGAGTTGGAAATCTAATTATTTTAAAGGCTACAAGAAACATTCCCCTTCCTTACGAAGACAAAATAGATAGATCTAACCATATGAAAGAGATGGAAGAAAGCTTTGGACACTGGCATTTAAAATATTTGGAAAAAATGACATAGTTGATGTTCATGTAGTAGTTGTTGCATACAATTTGGCTCGCTACTTTATGCAACATTTTATTATTTGAATGTAGTATGTTAAGGGATCTATTAGTGTGGTTTATTTGCAGAGTTGGAAATTCCATGGGACTTTACTGAATAGTTGGAAACAAAGTGACAATACTACATTTTAACTTTATGATTAGATATATATGTGTGTGTGTGTGTGTTAATCTAAAGTGATTTATATGTTTTCATTTGATTTATAAATGTTTTATTTGAGATTACAACATTTTTTATCATGTTGTTCATCAATCATGAATCTTTTTACAAATTTTTTTTTTATATCTTTTAACATGATGTAGCTTAATGTTTATGTGTCTTTTATATTTTATCATGATGTAGCTTAATGTTCATGCATGCATATGCTGTTTTTATTTGATTTTATTTTTTAATTAAAGTTTAGTACATAATATATAATGTTAAATTTCGGTAAGTTTTTATTGTGATGTAGCTTGTTATGTGTCTTTTATATTTTATCACGATGTAGCTTAATGTTCATGTATGTATATGTTGTTTTTATTTGATTTTTTGTTTTTTTTCCCAGGGAAAATAAGCATAATTTCATTTCATCAGTGGTGAACAAAATTACATTCAGTATATGCACATATTGTGTGCAATATAGGAAGTATGCTGTCCAGTTTCCTGTTAGGATATTCCTATACTCCATCCTAGTCCCACCAGTATTTTGATCATTTACATTTTCAGTCATGCATGCACTTTTAGGGTTTGCATGCAAATTGCATGCATCCCAGTCATCAGTCTAGCACCTAGCCCTCACTTAGCCAGCCCCCAGGAGCTTCTCACTATTCAGTTTTAGCCCTCCAATTGCTTAATGCGCCCTTCTTCCTTGATTTTAGGGAGCAACTCACCCTTCTTCACCTACCAGTCCAGTTGTCTTCAGTTTACACTCAGTTATACTCAGTTACAGTCAGTTACACTGAGTTACACTTAGTTACACCTACTAGAGTTAGTTTGACTGATGGTTTACAGTTACTTGAGCATTGATGACTCCACTGATGATGATGACGACTTCCAGTTGTGCTCCGATGATACTAGTTGTGCTCCGATGACACTCCAGTGATCCTTTGATCACTCCATGAAGGCTAATTCGAATTGCCACCTTAGGCATTCGAATTCCTCATGCATTGTATTATTTATATGTCCATTTGTGATTAATAATCTAGTGTGTGTGAAGTATTATTGCTTCTATCTGAGTTCTACTGTACCATATTATTCTGTTGCTCATTATATTGTATTGTTTACTCTTCTTCTATTTTCTTGCTTAATCATAATTACTCTTGTGAGTTATACATCATCTCTTAGATCTGTTGTGAGGATTTTCACATGGTATCAGAGCATGTTGAGAGTATTGTTTATATTTATTCTTGAGATTTTTTTGCAGGTTATTACCAAGATTTTGAGTGCATCAGTTGCAGCAGTTTCTGCATTTTTGCAGCAGTAGCCATTGCAGTTATTCTATATTGTTTTTGCAGGTCCTCTACAGCTTCAATGTATTCATCAGGAATTACTCCTCTTGATCCACTAAACTATGATGAATGGAAACCAAGAATGATAGCAGACTTGAAGATCCATGATCTTTTTGATTGTTATTTTGAAAGAGAGTTCGAATCCCCTGAAGAGAAGATTGACTGGTTAAATAAAAGTGACATGCACTTTGCAACAATAATGTTTTCTTTGTTTGCACGCCAGAGATTCCAATTCAAATATTGTAATGGTGTTGAAACTCCAAAGGAGTTATGGTCTCCAAAAGAGTTATGGGCTCACCTGGATGAAACATTTGGCAGAAATAATGAAGGGATTGGTCCAAATCCATTCGAAAGCAAGCAAAGTGTTCCATTCTCTCTCCTTGATGGTCTCTCAGATCATGAACCAGTATCATCTCATATTGAAGTTGTTGACAAAGAACTTGCAGATTCTCCACTCATGCTCAAACTTTCTTCTCTTTCTGTGCTAGCTCACACTCTAGATATTGCAGAAGGTCCTAAATCCTCTCTTGCACCAGAGTCTGTTGGTTTGCATCATGATCACATGATTATTTCAGAGGTGAAAATAGCTATTGAAGGTAATGCATTCGCTCCTCTCCAGCTATCTCCTCTTTTATACTACTATATGATCATAAATTTATGCTTTCAGAAGGTTATTGAAGATTATGGCCATTGCCATTCACTTGGGATAAATTCTCATGCAATTACTGGTTTTGATCTCACCTCTCATGGTTCAAAGGATATCTCAAGAAACCATGATTCAAGTCTTGGATCTAATTTGGATTCTAAGCAATTACTGCTTGGGATAATTTCTCGTGCATATGATAGTTTTGATCTCACCCCTATTGGTTCAAAGGAGACCTCAAGAAACTGTTTTGAAAGTCTTAAATCTGATTTTGATTTCAAGCAAACATGTAATAGTTCTTTTTGGCATAATCTCACCCATGGTGGTTCGAAGGAGAAGACAAAAGACTATATGCACATTCACAGATTTGATCCTACCTCAGCTGATTCGAATCACAGGTTCAAGGATCATTCTCATACTGTTGGACTTGTTCTCATCACATTCGATCTAAAGAGCAAGTACAAGCACATGCTTTTTTAGCATGATCCACTTCTTCCTAAGAAGAAGATACCTCCAGACATATGACCAAGCATCACACCTGCTTGAGTTTGGAGCATTTATTTTTGTGTGTGCCTTACAGTCTGTTTTTTGAGGAGGGGGTATGTTTCCCATGAAATTTTCCCACTTCCTTGGTTTATTGATTGTTATTATTGATTGTATTGGGTGACCTTTGGTCTTAGTTACCAGGGCCCAGGATGGATTAAGGGGGGGTGTTAGGATATTCCTATACCCCATCCTAGTCCCACCAGTATTTTGATCATTTACATTTTCAGTCATGCATGCCCTTTTAGGGTTTGCATGCATTCTAGGGTTTGCATGCAAATTGCATGCATCCCAGTCATCAGTCTAGCACCTAGCCCTCAGTTAGCCAGCCCCCAGGAGCTTCTCACTATTCAGTTTTAGCCCTCCAATTGCTTAATGCGCCCTTCTTCCTTGATTTTAGGGAGCAACTCGCCCTTCTTCACCTACCAGTCCAGTTGTCTTCAATTTACAGTCAGTTACAGTAAGTTATAGTTAGTTACAGTCAGTTGCACTGAGTTACACCTACTAGAGTTAGTTTGACTGATGGTTTACAGTTACTTGAGCATTGATTACTCCACTGATGATGATGAAGACTTCCAATTGTGCTTCGATGACACTCCAGTGATCCTTTGATCACTCCATGAAGGCTAATTCGAATTGCCACCTTAGGCATTCGAATTCCTCATGCATTGTATTATTTATATGTCCATTTGTGATTAATAATCTAGTGTGTGTGAAGTATTATTGCTTCTATTTGAGTTCTACTGTACCATATTATTCTGTTGCTCATTATACTGTATTGTTCACTCTTCTTCTATTTTCATGCTTATTCATAATTACTCTTGTGAGTTATACATCATCTCTTAGATCTGCTGTGAGGATTTTCACATTTCCAAGACCGAAGTCTTCGACCAAAAAAAAAAGGTTTTACAGAGCTTGTACAATATAGCCGTCTGACACATAAAGATAGCTATTATGTAGAGAATGACAGAGTTCGGCTCCCCGAGCCTCATTGTAAACAAAAGGTACAATATACAATACCAGGAAAGTAAACTAGAACAATGCGAACGACATCACAACAAAAAGAGAAAAGTTAAAAGACTTCTTCATCCTTCAATGAACGGTATGTGGTAGTAGTCCTGATCTATTCCATACCGAACTTCCTTCACCTTCCAAATCCCCATATCCAATTGCAAGCCCTCCTTTGAGGCTTTTTCCACCTCCTGGTTGTTCTCCCTATAAACATGACATCATGAAAAAGTATCAAAAGATAGCAGAACCTCCCTGATATCAAAAATAATATTAGATAATCTTAAATCTTTGCATTGTTGAGTCCCTTTAATCTAGTTAATCACATTCATAGAATCACCGTATATGTTGGGCTTTTGACATCCCTTTTCCTCCGCAAAGATTAAGAGAAAATTTAAGCACAACAGTTCCGCAAAGTTTTTTCCACCCATGCCCAAACCCAAAGTCAAAACAAATAAGTGTGAAGCAGAAAGATAGAGCAGTGATCCTCCCCCACAAATGTTATTCTGAGCGGCACCATAATAAAATCCCCACGGTAAGGTATGATTGATATCCACTCCTAAACCTACCCTTTGATTGGAAGATCGAATATGTTGAGGGATGGATGTTAAAATACCACACGATAGTGTTGCAGTAATCACCGAAGTACAAGATTTATCAGAGAAGATATAGGCATTTCATGCCAGCCATATCCCCCAACAAACTAACAAAGGGAGCGCTTTCACCAAATTACTAGGTCGTGTAGCATACCAATTTTCCAGTGCATGCACCACTGAATCTCCCATCCACAAACAAATGATATTGGTAGCCCTTGAGCATTCAACCGAGACATCAATAGTGTAGGGACATTGAATGAAGAGATGTGTGACGGTTTCATCTGCAACCTTGCAAAGGATACACCACCCCGAGTCGTGTTTTTTCTTTTTCTGCAAGTTGTCCCATGTTGGAACCTTATTTTCCAGAGCATTCCACATAAACAAGCGAGTCTTGGGAGGACTCTTAATATTCCATAGTTTTTTCCACCACCACACCGGTTCCCTGTTGTTCTCGTTTGCACTAAGACTGATATAACCACTCTTCGGAGTGTAGAAACCAAGAGGATCGCCAGCCCAAACCAATTCATCTTCCTTGTTCCTTAAAATAACATGATTTCTGTTGAGCTCCTATAAAAGTCCAGACAATGCAAATTGATCATAATTAGATAGACCAAGTGAGTTCACCCTTCTCCAAGATTGAACCCCCGGTCTGTCCACCATCGGTTCAGCTAGTTGAGACAAATAAGTAATACCACTGGCGCTCAGAGCCACTATAGTCAGATCCGGTATCAGATGTCGGCCTTCACAACCCGTCCACGGGTCTTTTCCAACCCTGAGTCTCCTCCCATCCCTAATATTCCAATCCAAGTAGTTCCCAATCACCGGAAACGAAAAGACCACCGCCTTCCAGATCACAGACCCACCAACATGAGATTTCTCTGGGTTCTGCACCCAATCCATGATAGATTCAGGAGCAATATATTTCTGAGTAACCACCGTGGTCCAAATACTCGCAGTCTTCAGCAGCCTCCACCCCGCTTTAGCAGCAAGGGCTTTAGAGAAAAGAAAAATGTTCTTCAACCCCCAGCCACCCAAATATTTTGGTACAACAATTTTCTTCCACCGAACCCATGGTGACACATAATTTGTATCCTTCCCACTCCACAGAAAACGAAAACATATCTTCCTTGCAGACTCCAAAATCCCCTTAGGGATCCAATATAAGGCCATCCAGTAAACAGGGATTGCCTCCAAAACAGATTTTACCACTATCAAACGACTTGCCCTAGAGAGCCATTTGTGACTCCAAACTTTAAGTCTTTTATCTAGTTTTTCTAGAAGCCAATTCCAGTCTTGCTTCTTGTAATCATTTGGATTCAACTGAAAGCCGAGATATTTAAGTCCTTCGTCCACCTCAGAAAGTGTATACGGGAAAAATCTAATAAAAGCATGTAATTCACATTCCCTCAGCAAGATGATGGAAAGGGTAGACTTCCGAGCATTAATTTCCATCCCAGTCGCCTTGTACAGTTCCAAAATCCCCCAGAGAGTATCAGCATCACTGAACGAAGCAGTACAAAAAATTAGAACATCATCTACAAAGAGTAGATGAGTAATGAACATATTTGGGGCCACCTGAATGCCCCTCAACAGACCTCTTGAATGCCCCTCAACAGACCTCTTCTCTTTGCATCACGGAGCGCCCTGCTCAAACCTTTCGCTACCAAAAGGAAAAGAAGGGGTGACAGAGGGTAGCCTTGTCGGAGTCCTCTCTTAGAGTGGAAAAAGGGGGGGGCCGCCCCATTGGTGAGAACAGAAAAAGAGATCGTAGAAATGCAATTCATGATCCACTTGATAAAACCAATATCAAAACCCAGATGTGTAAGTAGCATACATATGTAAATCCAACTTACTTTGTCATATGCCTTTGAAAGGTCTATTTTCAGTATATCCCCTTTGAGCTTCTTAGTTTTGATACTGTGCAGTCCTTCTTGGGCTACTTCGATAGCCTCATGTATCTGTATGCCATCCAAAAAACCAAACTGTTCTTCATATATATGTCGGGAAAGAATACCTTTCAACCTTCGAGCAATGAATTTCAATACAACTTTGTAGACACAATTGCATAAAGATATCAGCCGAAATTCATTAAGAGAGGAAGGGTTGTCAGATTTAGGGATCAGGGTGATAAAAGTTGAATTGAAACTGGAAGGGATCCTCCCTGTGAGTCTAGTGTCCTCCACAACCTGAAGAAGATCTGTCCCCAACAAATCATACAGATCCATAAAAAATCAATGTCCATCCATCCGGGCTCGGACTCTCATCCTTTTGAAATATCTGAAGGGCCATCTTGAGTTCTTCCTCATAAATCTCCTCCATCAGTGCTCTATTATCTTCTTCTTCCACGAAGCGAGGAAAAATTTCAGCCACTCTGATCACCTCCGCAATAGTAGCTTGATTGTTAGCCCCAAATAGACCCTGGAAATGATCCACTCCAACCCTAGCCATCCCATCGAAAGTAGTCTGAGTTTAGCCAAGGGAGTTATCAAGACTCCAAATCGTGTTCACAACTTTCCTTCCTTTCGCAAAGGCATGGAAGAATTTAGTGTTCTCATCTCCCACCTCCAACCAGGTATCTCTACCCTCTAGTCTCCAAGTCTCTTCTTTCTCAAGTAAAAGAGTGTTTCTCCTACCTTCCAACGAGACTAAGAGATCTTTGGACTCCGGTGTCCTCAGACCCCCCCCCCCACATCATCAAAGAACTTAGTAAGCTCCTCCTAAATCTGCTTAAGTTCACCATCCTCTCAAATCCTCTTAGCATGAGCCCACTCCTTAATAGGGACTTTGGCCCTCTTTAAATTCTCCACAAACTGAAAGGAAGCAGTGAATGGAGCCTTATGATTGAAAGGAACCCAGAGAGATTTTACCAAAGTGACAAAGGATTCATCTTTCAACCAGGTTTTGTTAAATTTCATAGGGCCTGGAGGCTTCATAGGTCCAAGGCGAAGTTCAAGAAAAATGGGAGAATGGTCCGAGACCCCCCCCATCCCCACCCACCGTCGAAAAAGAAAAAAACTATCCACCAACTGCTCCGAAACCAAAAATCTGTCCAACCGCTTGGCCACCCTATTATCCCCAGTACGATTGTTCCTCCAGGTAGGTTTGGGTTTTACAGGTTCAAGGTGAATCAGATGTTTGTCAGCAAGTATCTATGTGAAATAATCTGCTAACAGGTCTATCCGAGCCCACAGCCACCAAACTTCCGCCTATCCTAAGGTAAAATTCAAATCATCTCCCAAAATCACAACATCCTCCCTGATGAGGGAAATATTGAGCAACGAATCCTAGAAGGGAATCCGGTTAAGATACATACCATAAACATTGAAAACAATAAGGAATTCCCCTAAGTCCAAAGCTGAGCATGACATACCAAGAACTGAGTCCATCCCCCAAATGTTGAGTAATTTAACAGAACTATCATTCCAACCAATAGCCAGGCCTCCAGAACAACCTTTGACATCCAATGTTTCAAATGACCAACCACTGAACCAACTTGCTAATCTCTCCTTCACCACTTCGCCAACACCCAAAGTTTCTTGAAGTAAAATGATGTCCGGGCGGTCTAAGGAAACCACCCGCGTCAAAGATGATCTTTTATGGGGACCAGCCAGACCCCGACAGTTAAAGGACATGATTTTCATTAGTGCCCCTTCTTATGGGTTCGCACGTCTCTAAGCGCCCGTTCAATAGACTGTTGTGTACCATCCAAAAGATCCATCCTGGCTCTAGACTGAGCCTTCGAAATAAAGGATTTTCTCCCTCTTCTTTTCAGGAGCGGTTCCTTCCCTTTCCCCAAACCCCCAAAGGCTAATTTGGTAGCAAAATGAAGGAAGTAGCCAAAGTCATGAGAATCAGGAGGGGAAGAAGTGGATGCTTCCTCCCTAGGAGTCGGGTCCGGGTCAGGTTCCAGAGAAGGGGGGTCCTCTTCCATAGTGACGAGAGAGGGATCAATGCAGAGGGGAAGAGCCAAAGCCGTTCGATGAGTAATATTCAAGTTTTTTAGCCCTTAAACCCATTCCGAGCCAGTTAAAGAAACACTATTCATACATATTTTAATGGAAGGAGAGAGGGGAGGAGGAGGGGTACCCGCAAACAATGGGCCCTGGGCTAGAAACACCTTTGATGGTCTGAAAACGACCTCATCGATCTATGTAGAAAGTGGTTCTTCCTTCGGAGAAGATTTGACCCCCTGCTCCCCAACAGCTTCCTCCTGAGTCGGCTGAGATGGTGCCAATGAATCATGTCCAAACTGAACAACAATATCAATCCCATCAGACCATTTACGCCTCCCACTAGTGCGTGTCCTGAGAGGAAGTTTGAACTCCATGACCGGATGTCCATAGGCATGAAAATGCCTGCAGCGGAAGGGAAAATTCTCGTAGTCCAACCTCTGCATAATGGTATAAGGCCCCCAGTTGAGCTTTAGATCCTCCGCAAGTCCATCTTTGACGTTCAAACTTACCAGAATCCTTGCAACCTTCAACTGTTTGGTATGCAGGAAAGACTAGTCCCCCTCCAGGTAAGTACCCAGAATGTTCCCAATACCTCTGAAATGTCGCTCCGACCCGTAATGTAAAGGAAACTCAGGGAGGAGTACCTAGAGAGGGACCACATCCAAACTCTCCCTGCTAGCATCAAAAAGTAGATGCCAGGGCTTGAGTAAAACTGGGAAATGATCCCAGTTCTAGTTCCGGTTAAGCACCCAATGCACATGTTCAACCCTGAGGAAGTTAAAGGAGAACCAGTTCCTAGTAAGCTCAACCACTTCAGGAACGTATCCAAGATGGGCCTTCCAGCGCTCCTCAACGCACCCCACAATAGTATGAAGAGCAAAGGATCGACCTAAAGTCTTCCCAACAAATGTCTGGTCCGTCACCTGAATAACCTAATTCCACTCGATGTCTTCCCCAAGGGCATAATTGTATTCAAAACGTCCATATTTAACCTAGCGTTTATGCCTTCGCTTCCCCGGAATCAACGAATCCCTTGAGGTACCTCCTCCACAATCGTCCGTGCTCGATCTGGATCCCAACCTAGGGCTCGCAAAACCTCTTTGTTCATGTGCTCCTAGAGAGTCGGAGCCATAGCCCGCCGCATGAGTCCCACAATGTCCATCATGTCCCTAAGTGTTCAACAGAGCATCCGTTTCAAAAATCGTATCATCCAACAACACCCCCAACACTACCGCGTCGCCAAGTACACCACTGCGCCCTTCATAATCCCGAATCGGGAAACAATAATTCAGGGGAGGCTCCTTAAAACCTTCAGATAGGGGCAAAATGTCAGAAGCAATCCCATCCATCACTGTTAAAAGTGCAGCAGGAAATGGTGAGGACTCCAGAAAGACAGCCGGAGAAAAACCAGAACTAGGGAGAGAAGAGTCATATAAACCTGGAGAAGCCCCCGATCCCCGTCTAGGTCCCATACCATCCACCTCAGCCCAAACCTTGCAAGCTATCACCCAAATCTCCTCACTGTCCAAGTGGTCACCAATGTAGTCTAACAATTCCTCGTCCACCATGGTTAAGGTTAAAATAAAATACCCACAAGGATCCACTGAAACCGACTACAAGCCGTCATACTGTTCCCTACCAACCATCACCGAAACTGAGCCTAACCACCGCCTTCAGCACCGATGTCTCCGATCCACCGTGAGCAAGAATAAAATAATCCCCCGCCTTCACTGTTCAACCACCCTCAAAACCTACAAACCACTAATGATGCTGACCGGTATCAGGATCACCGTCAGAGGCCTCAGGTCTCCTGCCTTCGTCCAGAGCTAGGCTAAACCTAGCCTACACGCATCTCAAAGCCACTAGCAAAGCCTAACCCCCTTGTCAAGTCCTATCAGTTATTATGTTTTGAGTTTTGCCATTTGATTTTATGTTTTAATTCTAGTTTAACATATAATATATAATTTTAAATTACAGTAAGTTTTTATCATGATGTAACTTGTTCATGTATGTTATAATGTTTTTATTTTATTTTATTTTCTAATTCAAGTTTAATAGTAAATATATATTGTTAAATTTTGATAAGTATAAGAATGTTTATTTTATTCTGGATGAACATCAAAAGTGTATTTTATATTGGATAACATCAATAATATTTTATAGTAAGTGCATTACACAATTTATGGACTTTAATAAATTATTCATATCGTATAGACAAATATTTACTACTAAACTAGTAGTAAATATAATGATTATGCAACTGATAAATAATATATCAATATATTATTAATTGATGACTAAAAATGATTAAATATACTAGTATTTGATGACAATTAATGACTAAAATGAATTTTTATTGGTTGTCACAATAGGTGATGTTTGAAATAAATGCCAAAACCATATTCCACTGGGAACTTCCCTTAGATATGTGACTCTTTCGCATGAAAGGTAGATATATAGGTTCAAAATACTAAACCGGGATGAGAAGGAATCAATTTTTTGAAGGTTTTTCTACAACTAGGAGTTAGTTGAGGTTTCCTCTATTCCCTAGAAGATAAAGAGATTTGCTAGGTGGGACCAAGACTGCATATCTATGTTCATCTTAATCTTGGGAAAGGATGATGATGCAGTTGTTGATGAAGGGATAATGGCCGTAGTAGATGCCTACAATGAGCCTTCCATCCCCTCGTTCAAGTATGTAGAGGCATTAGCAGTGGGTGTCAGACAACAACTTGAAAATTTACAAGAAGATGATGTGTTCGAGTATCCTTCATACATGGTATAGATGATCATTTACTTTCAAAGTGCCCACTTATCATTTTTGATCCTACAATAGACACATAATAATAAACCAATTAGATACATAGTTTATTTGCCTTGGGTCAAGAAAGGGGAGCCAAGCTCTTCCTATTTCAAATTTATTGCTGAGTTCATGCATGTTGTAGTATCTATAAACCTAAAGGGCGAGCCTGATAGGATGCCCAATGAAATTTGATCATCCCTACAATAGGGGGACACTCACATGAAGGGTGTATGGTTTTTGGATAGTGATTTCACTGTGATTATATTAGATGGAACATAGTCAACATTCTATAGGATTCCCAAGCTTTTCACTCAAAGGATTTTTGTTTTAGAATATCTTAGGTAGTTGGTAGAAATCAATGATTTCCATTTCCTTAGGTCTAGGAAGAAGGGAAGGATGACCTTCCCCATAGTGATGGGAGGATACTCTATAAATGACATGAGAGGCACTAATGATTCCAGCGAGATCCTCTAGCAATGCATCTCCCCATAGGATCAACCAAAAAAGTATGATCCCCATCTTTCTTTGGGATCTAAAGAAGGGAGGAAGCATGTAACCCCCATGATCATGAATCTAGGCCTTTGATAGAAAGGTTGGCAAAAAAGGATATTTATGAAGAGGTGGAGGCAATCTTGAAGGTAGATATTGATCCTTTCAATACATTGACCCAAGTATTCCAAGTTCCATAACCGAAAAATCTAGATATCCATGCATACTATACATTTCATAGGCCTGAGGGTGGCATAATTTCCAAAGAGGAGTTAAAATGAATTGCTCATTCAAAATCTAGGAGAGTTGAAGTTCAATAGCAAAATTTCAATAGACATATGATGGGACTTGGTGGAGAACGATTAAATATCTAATAAATGATAAGGACACATACTAGAGCATGCCCTGGGATGATGAATTCTCTAGGTTATATCATGATGTTCATGATGATGAGGATGACTAGGATGAAAATGAAGCAAAGGAAATAATGGGAGAAATAGTCCCATTAAAAGAGACAATGGATAAGGTTGAGTAGGGGACACGTGTCCTCCTACCCATGACATACAAACTTCAATAAATCCTAGCTTACCCAAAATCCATGCATATCATGCAAGCTATGGGATTTTAATGGGATGAAGGAATAGGAAAGCAAGTCAATGACATCATTGTTATCACCTAGATTTAACACACATGCGACATTTCAATGATTATTACAAAGAGACATCATAGACATATAACATGTAGCTCACAAGGATTCTTCACCGACAAAAACAATATGAGAAACAAAGCAATGAATTAAAAAGTCACAATGTGGTAAAACTACGCGGGTTTGTAAAAGGAAACCCACGTGGCATTGTGTAGAAAATCCCTCAAAACCTGTGTGGATGTACCAACACACATGCCATTAAATTACATGATGCATTCAAGGATTTGAAACTACATTTTGGCTCCAAGGAATTCAAATTTTCATTCTTCACATGCTTGGGCATTCAATAGCCCCATACTTTTAACTTGAATCCATTCATGAGAGGGAGCATTAACATGAAGAACTAGTTGTTTGTGGACCGCCATTTGGACTATAATAGGAATCCAAGAGAATGAATTCCATAAGGATAAATTAAGAGAAAATTTATGACTCAAGAATTAGTCTTAGAGAATGATCTTTCATCGTCATTCTTACCATTCATTGGCATTTCAAGCCCACTTGGATTCTTCCCCAAGAAACAAAATGTTTCCCTTCATCATTCCAAGTTAGTTAGCAACCAATTTGAGAGAAATTAAAGGACCATCCCAAAGGGATTATTGGCTGCCATTTGCAATAAAAATTCTCCTAGGTGACACCAATGTATTCAAGCTTTTCCATCTAACATAAACATTTGGATGAAGCACATCTCTGTGTGTTTTTAATTCATTTATGAAAGTTATACCTTCCAAGTAGTTTTTATATGTGTTGTTATTTATCTAATATATTCAACATTGTTTTTTGGACTTACTAACAAACCACTTAACCTATTTCCTTTCATACAAACTACAAGGGAAGGAAGAATTTCCCACCCTTGGACCATTTTTCTCACAAAAATCATTGATCCCATTGAAGTAATAGAAAGATTGGAGGTCCTAGGATTAGGGGTATATCCCGAAGCACCTCAAGTAAAGAAGACCAACCTGCACCTTCACTCTCCCATCCCACATTATCCAACAATTTGACTTGTCAAGGTAGGGAATCCTTTATGAATCCCATTCCCATTCTAGTATCTGACAAGACCAACAAGAATCCATCTCTGGTTTCCAACTCGGTATATTCACATACCATACCATTGAAGAGAAACTTGTCATAGGAAATCAAATAGAAAAAGAGGAGGTTAAGATGGTAGAAACCATTACAAAAGAGGAGGAGATGTCCCATAACCAAAAAGATAAAAAATATACAATATATATAGTTGGCGAAGCTGACATTTCAAGTGACATCCCAATAGATCAATGGAGAGCATAAAATAGAAAATTTGAGGAGGGAAAGGGCCAAGCATAACTTGAGTGAAACAAGCGTAGAATTGAGTCTCCTAGGTAAGAAGAAACATGAAGTGAAGCTCCAATCATATTAGAACCGAGCATGGATTAATAAAGGTAATTCACTTCTTCTCACACACCACCTTCTTCCTCCCCATCTAATATTTTTCAGTTGTTGTCAGTAGTGGCCTTTAAGGGTGTTCCTAACACACCTGTTCTTTCATAGGAAAAAGGGAAAAAAATCTCGTGGGAAAATGTAAATTAGTTAATAGAAACCTATGACCCCCTAGAAATATTGAAAGGATAAAAGAATAAGGTTGGAAATCCAAGGAGTAGTGGCCTTTGCAGATACTCGTGGAGTAATTTCTCAATCAAGGTTACTACCAAGATATAATGCAAACATGATAGTTGGTGGTGATGACTTTGGATACATTGGCTCAAAATCCTTATTTAGAAATGCAACCATAAGAATAGAGGGATTTATAGATCATGTTTGAAACAAATGGTGTCCCATTTGAAGATGATGTCTCATTGGCTCAAGGATCAAGCATTGTTTTATATGATAAGCATAATAAATATGATTACCCAAGTGAGAATTTAAAGAAGCAATTGGATCCCAGATCTGTGTAAAGTTGTAGCAGGTGAATAGTTTAGGGGCTCTCCATTTGCTATAACTTTAGAAACTTAGGATCAAATTCGATCTTAGGATTCATAGTGTTCCATTTCATGCCCAATTTGGTCAAACTATGGGCATTTTGAACTACTTCAACTATATTTCATAATCCATATTGTTTTTAAACTCCAAATTCTTTGGAATCACTGCATACAAAGGAAAGTGAACATGAGATTCGACCCTTTCCAATGGAACCAAACATAGGCCTCATGAAACTAGTTTTAGGCATCGAGATACTTGTATTGGGATCTCCCATTTGTGTCCCTTGAAACCTATATTACTCCTCCACATAAATCTTACCATAAGTCACAATTTCCATGATCAAAAATTGCAAATGAGGCTTCAATGCATTAGAAATCGCAAATGCAACTTCAAAATATCCATGTTCACAAAATTATTTAAACCTCAAATCAACCATTAACTCCTAATAATTCTTTCATTTTGAATGAATTTAAGCAAAGAAAACCATTGACAAATATATATGTGATTCATTACATACTTGGAAAAATGTTAACTCTCTTAAGCATTCATCGATCCATTGTACACATGCCCAATGATAAATGGGACACGAATAGAACCTATAGACCATAGTAAATTGTATGCCAACCCTAAAGTAGTTTAAGCCTTCCAAAAATCGAATTCGATACTTCAATAGACAATATTGTTGATGGGATTTCCCTTGAATTTGCATAGAATTGATATAACTTTGAGGGACATGAATACACAACCACAATTAGGGGTTTACAAATTGAAATCAATGAACCTATGCTAGTTCAGTAGTACCACTACATACAAAGGTTAACCTTTAGAGTTTTTATGGAATGGGGTTTTACCGCGAATATCCTTCTCTATGTCTGTCTAAGAGCGCTGTGGTGCAACCAATTGTTCTTCACCTTTCCTTAAATGGATCATTTGGTGTTACTGCCATCGATGGCTGGAATTGCTTTTGGAGCCCCATCTTGCATGACTTTTAATCTCGCCACATGTACCATAAGTGGTAGAGTGTTGAATATGTGGAATCAAATGTAATGATTTGGAGGCTCTCACATTGTTAGTTAGGCTTGGAAGATAAATTACATGAATTGGAGTCACATTTTAACATTTTCAATGATTCTTTGAGGGTGCCTCCATTGGGTATTCTTCCCATCTCTTATCTACCTCCCATTGCTAATCAACAAGATGTTGGTAAGATCTAGTTGGATAGGTCATGTCTCAAAAGTGTACATAGGTATTGGGTTTTTATTGTGTGCAAATGATGTTGGGTATTTTTAAGGTTAATGGAGGTGTGTATCCTCTTACATTAATTGCATTTGCCTTTTTCTCTTTATGACATATTGAATAAAATATGGATTTTTCTTATGTTGCAAGGATGTTGAAAGAGGTCATGTCAACAATGTTGTCAAAGAACAAAATGATGGCAATATTGATGATGACGGTGAACCCGACAAACATGGTGATGCCGAAATCGATTCCAAACTCGAGGCTTACCAATTAGTGTTGGTCCTATGCCATGATATTTCTAAAGTTTGCATGGTGAGTGCAAGATTAATATGCTAAATATTATAAAATAATTGCTGCTATAACATTTTTCAAACATCAATATATTGTGTACTTTATGCTAAATATTAAAATAATATAATTCATTTTGTAACATTTTTCAAACATCAATATACTGTGTACTTTATGCTAAATATTAGAATAATATAATTGTCGCTGTAATAACATTTTTCAAATCTCAATATAATGTGTAGTTTTTTTGTTTTTGCTGAAATCTTATGATAAATTCCAAGAAGGTGATAAAGTAAAGGTTTTAGATCCGTTTGATGGTGTTGCTGTGGGAATTTCACGGATTTACTCATTATCTATTATACATGGAATTAAATTGAGTATAAGAGTTGGAAATCTAATTATTTTAAAGGTTACAAGAAACATACCCCTTCCTTACGAAGACAAAATAGATGGATCTAGCCATATGAAATAAATGGAAGGAAGCTTTGGACACTGGCACCTAAAATATTTGAAAAAAATGACATAGTTGATGTTCATGTAGTAGCTGTTGCATACAGTTTGGCCCACTACTTTATGCAACATTTTAATATTTGAATGTAGTATGTTAAAGGATCTATTAGTGTGGTGTATTTGCAGAGTTTGAAACTCCATGGGACTTTAATGAATAGTTGGAAACTTAGTGACAATACTATATTTTAACATTATGATTATAAGTGTGTGTGTGTGTGTTAATCTAAAGTGCATTATATGTTTTCATTCAATTTATAAATGTTTTATTCAAGATTATTGGATTTTTGTTTATGTTGTTCATCAATCAAGAATCTTTTTCAATACTTGAAGCATGCGTTTTTTTTTTTATATCTTTTATCATGATGTAGCTTAATGCTTATATGTCTTTTATATTTTATCACGATGTAGCCTAATGTTCATGCATGTATATGTTGTTTTTATTTTTTAATTCAAGTTTAGTAAGATAATATATAATGTTAAATTTCAGTAAGTTTTTATTGTGATGTAGCTTGTTCTGTGTCTTTTATATTTTATCATGATGTACATTAATGTTCATGTATGTATATGTTGTTTTTATGTTTTAATTCTAGTTTAACAAATAATATATAATGTTAAATTTCAGTAATTGTTTATCATGATGTAACTTGTTCATGTTTGTTATAATGTTTTTATTTTATTTTATTTTTTAATTCAAGTTTAATAGTAAATATATATTGTTAAATTTTGATAAGTATAAATATGTTTATTTTATTCTGGATGAACATCAAATGTGTATTTTATATTGGATAACATCAATAATATTGTACAATAAGTGCATTACAATATTTATGGACTTTAATAAATTATTCATATCGTATAGACAAATATTTACTACTAAACTAGTAGTAAATATAATGATGCAACCAATGAATAATATATCAATATATTATTAATTGATGACTAAAAATGATTAAATATACTAGTAATTGACGACAATTAGTGACTAAAATGAATTTTTACTGGTTGTCACAAGAGGTGATGTTTGTAATAAATGCCAATACCATATCCCACTAGGAACTGTTGATGTATATGTAAGTTCGGAATGTATTTCATCTATGTATTTCATATATATTTATTGTACCCTTATAAGAGATGTGTTATTCCTCTATAAGGAAGTGTCGTCATGTGTATTGACAAGTGTCGCAAGTGTGTGAACTTGCCGATGGGTTATTAAACCACCATGTGTGGGGTCGGCCCTATTTTATGTAATATGTAATTGATGTACCTAACTAGACAAGTCGGCCCCATAAGGATATTAGGCAAATAGGTTAAGTATAAATAGAGATCGGGAAATCTCTATTTGGATCATTCGGAAACTCACACTTCTCTCACTCAGAAAGTGGCGCACTAGTGAGGAGGAGGATCATTTGCTACTAGGAGACTATCTCTGTGTATTTTGGTTGTACTTTGGTTGAGCCAATGCTCTCTCTATCTCTGAGGAAGTTGTGGGGTTTTTCACCTTAGGGTTTTCCCCACGAAAACTCTGTGTCTCTTGTCTCTCATGTTTTTGATTCTTGTGATGATTGACATGCTTGTTATGATTGATATGCATTGATATACTGTACATGTTATTCTCTCAGTAAAGATACTAGAGTATTGTGAATTAATGCTCAAAATTAACATGGTATCAAAGCTAACCTGAGAAGAAGACATTGTGCAATGACGGAAACTAGGGTTTCTTGTTTATTGGGTTTATCTCCACATATTTTGGAAAAATAGTATAGTAGATTGACTCTACTCATCAAGGAGAATCTATCTGTCCAATCAGAATTCAATTCTGAGCATTTTCAGATTTGGCCCTAAAAATTAGGGTTTCCACAAAAATAGGAATTTCTGGAATCTGAAGACATAGCTGGAAGCTCCTTGCAAAAATCGAAGTTTAGAGCTTTGGATCGAGATTTTTGGCTGGGTATATCTCCGGGAAACTCAAACCCTAATTCAGGGCTCTCCTAAGTGAATCCGGGAAGACAGAAAGGCAGTTTTGAAGGGTGTAGCTTTGCAGATCTCAAATTCTGAATACACGAAGTTGATCAGCTCATCAAGGCGCATCTTTCTATCCTTTCAGAAAGTTGAAATTCACATTTTGATTTTTTAGGGTTTTTTTCGACAAACCCTAATCTGGGACCAGATCCAGTTTTCAACAATTCAAGTGGTAAGACCTAAATATTTTCTATTTCAATTTGAAGTACTCTTTAATATGTCTCACCACACCAAGCTTGAGGATAAGCTTGAAGGGGCTGATAAATTCTGAGCCTGGAAGTATAGGATTGGGTTAATCCTGAAAGAGAATGAGTTGGACTCATATGTAAAAGAAGACATCCCTATCCCAGAGGATGAAGAGGCTAAAATATTGCATAAGAAGAACTTGGTCAAGGCAAAGAGAATCATTGCTGATTCTATCAAGGACCATTTTATTCCACATGTGTAATCTCTAAAGACAACCAAGGCTATGTTTGACTCTTTGACCAAGCTGTTTGAAGGGAAGAACATAAATCAGAAGATGACCCTGCGGAATCAATTGAAAGGGGTCAAGATGTCGAATGGAGAAACCATTCAATCCTATTTCTCCAAGGTCTCTCAGATCAAGGAACAAATTGAAGCTGTAAATGAAATGGTGGAGAATGGTGAAATTGTTATGACCACTTTGAATGGCCTACCTAGGCCATGGACTCTTTTATCCAAGGGATCTGTGCAAGAAAGAAATTAATCTCCTTCAGTAGACTGTGGGAGGAATGTTCTCAAGAAGAAGCAAGGCTTGTGGCAAGAGAAGAAAAGATGGGAATGAAGATCAAGCTCTCACAACACACACCAAGAAAGGAAATTCTAAAAAAGAGCCATCCCACTTCAGGGGATCTTCACATCACCATTATCATAAGGATAAGAAAAATCTTAGATGCTTCTCATGCAATGAGAATGGTCACTTTGCTTCAGAATGTCCCAAGAACAAAAGGGATAACCACAACAACAACAACTATAGCAAGAAGAAGAAGGGTAACAAAATAAGGTACCATGCTCATGCTGCCGAAGATGATGAACCTTCAAAGAAGAAAGCTAGGACAGAAATTGATGATGGCTCATCAAGTGAAGAAGAGTATGTTCTAATCTCTTCTCTCACAGGTACTATCTCCCATGTTTGTAATGATTAGTTAATTGATAGTGGGGCTTCTAAACACGTGACTGGTTTTCAAGAATCTTTTGTAAATCTGTCTGAACATGAATCGCCCCATAAAGTAAAACTTGGGGATGATTATCAATACCCCATCAAAGGAAGTGGTGAAGCCTCCTACAACCTAGATTCTGGAAAATCTTTGAAGATGAAAGAAGTTCTTTATGTACATGGGCTCAAGAAGAATCTTCTCTCCATCTCTGCATTGGATGCAAAAGGTATGAGGGTTGCATTTGTGGATGGCCAAGTCCTAATGTGGCCAAAGGGTAAAACAATTGATGATGTAGTAGTGATTGGAGAGCAAGAGGGAGGATTGTACAAATTGAAGGGACAACCTGAACATGCCATGATGCATGACTCCATGGATCCAAGTGAACTTTTGCACAGAAGACTTGCACATATGCACTACAAAGCATTACCAATTGCAAGTAAGGTTGTAGAAGGTCTTCCTGAAATCAAGATCAAGCATGAAGGTGTTTGTAAAGGATGTGCAAAAGGAAAGAACATTAAGAAGGAATTTCCAAGTAGTGAAAGCAAGGAAAAAGGCATCTTGGAAATCATCCACTTAGATGTATGTGGTCCTATGTCATCCAGTTCTCTAATTGGGTATGTTTACTATGTCTCTTTCATTGATGACTTCTCCAGGAAGACTTGGGTTTACTTCTTGAAGAACAAAGATGAGGTGTTTGATAAGTTCAAGGAATTCAAAACCTTGATGAAGAATCAAACTGATAAGAAGATCAAAACATTCAGATCCGACAATGGTGGAGAATTCACCTCAGGTGACTTCAAGAAGCTTTGCAGTGATTCAGGGATTAAGAGGGAGTTGACTGCTCCTTACAATCCACAACAGAATGGAGTTGCGGAAAGGAAGAATAGAACAATCATGGAAGCAACAAGGGAAATGCTACATGACCAGGATCTACCTATGCATCTGTGGGCAGAAGCAGTTAGAACAACTGTGTATGTGCAGAACAAAACACCCCACAAGATATTGGACAACAAGACACCAGAAGAGGTCTTTTCTGGTAAGAAACCTGAAGTTAGCCATCTCAGAATATTTGGTTTCCTAGTATACACTCATGTCCCAAAGGAAAAGAGGACCAAACTAGATCCTTCAGGAAAGAAGGGTATCTTTGTGGGTTACAGTGAAAGCTTGAAGGCTTACAGAATATACTTTCCAGGGTTCAAGAAGATTGATGTCAGTAGGGATGTAACATTTGATGAAAACTCAGCATTCATCAAATCAAGGAAGGCACCTATCGAAGTTTATGAAGAACCTAAGGAAACTAGATTTCAAGACACTACCATGACTGAACCAATTTCAGAAGTTGTCCGTGAGTTTGACCCGCAAGAACCTGTAGATCCACCCCGTGAGGATAACTCTCACAAGAGGAAACCTACATGGGCTCTAGAGCTCATTCAAGATGCAGAAAGATTTGGCATTCCAGAAGAAGAACACAGAGCAAAGAAGAGAACCAGATCACATACCAGCTATGTTTCTTTACTCTGTGATATCATGAATAAAGAACCTTTCAGTTATAAAGAAGCAGCGGAAAAGAAAAAATGGAAGGATGCCATGGTCAATGAATACCAATCAATAATGAAAAATGATGTTTGGGATGTTGTCCCAAGACCTAAAGAGAAGTATGTTGTGACTTCCAAATGGATCTACAAAATCAAGCATGCTGCGGATGGCAGCGTAGAAAAATACAAGGCAATATTCGTAGCTCGTGGCTTCTCTCAGAAAGAGGGAATAGATTATGAAGAAACTTTTGCACCTGTAGCCAGGTATACTTCCATCAGAATAGTACTTGCCCTGGCTACAGCGATGAAATGGAAAATACACGAGATGGATGTCAAGACTGCTTTCTTGAATGGTTTAGTTGAAGAGGAAGTATATGTGGAGCAGCCACTTGGTTTCGAAACACATGACAGGGAGTCATATGTGTGCAGATTGAAGAAAGCCTTGTATGGCTTGAAGCAAGCTCCCAAAACTTGGTATGGTAGGATGGACAGTTTCCTATCTAGTTTGGGCTTTACCAAGAGTAAAGCGGATTCCAACCTTTACTACAAGGTTGAGGAAGGGAATCCTGTGGTTCTACTCCTATATGTGGATGAACTGTTTGTAACAGGAGATGACAGATTGATTGCAGATACAAAGAGGAATCTTGCTGCCGAATTCGATATGAAAGACTTGGGGATGATGCACTATTTCCTAGGTATGGAGGTGTGGCAGAGTACAGATGGGATCTTCATTGGACAAGGGAAGTACACTGTAGATATCCTGAAGAGGTTCGGGATGATGGATTGCAAGGACATGGCCACACCTATGGCATCGAATCTGAAGCTTCTATGTGATGCTTCATCTGAGTCGGTTTATGTCTCTATGTATCGTCAGATGATTGGGTCCTTGATGTACCTGACGAATACGAGACCAAATATTTGATTTGCCGTGAACACATTGAGCCAGTTCCTGACAGATCCGAGGAGTGTTCACCTGGTTGTTGTAAAGCATATTTTGAGGTACCTGAAGGGTACAGTTGATTATGGGCTCAAGTATGAAGCGAATCAAAAGTTTAACCTGCAAGGTTATGTTGATTCAGATTGGGCAGGCAGTGCTGCAGATAGGAAGAGCACATCTGGGTGCTGCTTCAGTATGGGATCAGGGGTGATCTCTTGGTTTAGTAGGAAGCAGTCCTGCGTAGCACTGAGTACAGATGAGGCAGAGTATGTTGCATCCTGTTCAGCTATTTGTGAGGTAGTATGGCTCCGGAAGCTACTGTCTGAGTTATTTGATCTCCCGTTGGAGGCTACTAGTATCTTTTGTGACAACCAGAGTTGTGTGAAGTTGTCTGAGAACCCGGTGTTCCACGACAGGTCGAAACACATAGAGATTAAATATCACTATATCAGGGATATGGTGTAGAGAGGAGCGGTGAAGCTCCTGTATGTTGCGACGGACGAGCAGATTGCAGATGTGCTGACGAAGCCACTAGCCATAGTGAAGTTCGAGTACTTCAAAGAGAGGCTTGGCGTTCTTCAGATCGATGACACTTCAAGGAAGAAGTGATGGACACATTTGCTGAAGCCATTCCAAGCATGTTGGAAGGAGAATCCTTCACATGGTTGTGGATGTAAGCGCTAGATGATGAGCATCAGGACGATGTTTGAGTTTCTACTCTGTATGATCAGGTAGATCATGTATGTTGATATATATCAGTTAGTTGCATTGTGTGGATCATGTATCTATGTATGTATCAGGTGGATACATTGTATGATTAGGTGGATCATGTATGATGATATGTATCAGGTAGATACTTGGTATGTATCAGGTGGATGCAGTGTATGATTAGGATGATCATAGATGACGACCTTCAGGATGTTGCTCCAGATGAAATGCAGCAGGATGTTGCAGTGATGATGATCAGGATGATCATGTGTACATCAGGATGATGTATGTTGAGTATCAGGTTGATACTCTGTGGCCGTGGACAGGTTGTGCAAAGGAAATCCTAGATTTGTTCTAGGTCACATCTAGTATGAAAAAGGACTGGCACTGTGTATCACATGTAAGACCTGGGAGATCCTATAGGTCGGAGTTGTGTACCCGTAATAGCCTGGGATGCTCTTTCGAGGGTTTGTGATAGTGGACCACATGTAAGACCTAGGAGATTCGATAGGTTGGGCTGTGTGCCCGTAATAAGTCCTGGGATTCTCTTTCGAGGGTTTGTGGTGGGATGCTACATGTAAGACCTGGGAGATCCGATAGGTCGGGATGTGTGCCAGTAATGAGTCCTGGGATGCTCATTCGAGGGTTTGTAGTAGAGGTCACATGTAATCAGTCCTGGAGATCTTGCTGGTTGTGATTAGGCACATAAATGTTCCTGGGATGCTCCTTAGAGTTCTTGCTGGTCGTGCTATGCACATAAACGTTCCTGGGACACTCTTTTAAGGTTTTGTGACAGTCACATGTAATAAGTCCTAGAGATCTAGACAGGATGAAAAAGGCCTCAGATGCTCTTTAGGGTTCTTTCTAGTCAAGAGACTCTTTTAAGGTTTTGTGATGCACGTAATAAGTCCTGAGGATTCCACAGTATGGACAGTGATGATGAAGACCTGTAGGTGGTGGGCCTGCATCCAGTATGAAAAAGGACTGGCTCTGTAGAACTTCCTATGACGAGTAGATGCCGAGATTGTTTGAGATAGCAACAACAGTGATGATGATGATGATTCGAGGATGATGCATCGATGACGATGATCCGGAGAAGAAGACTTGTGCTAGTAGATCTATGTCGAGAAATACCTTCCTAGTTAAGAGGGAGTGTTGATGTATATGTAACTTCGGAATGTATTTCATCTATGTATTTCATATATATTTATTGTACCCTTATAAGAGATGTGTTATTCCTCTATAAGGAAGTGTTGTCATGTGTATTGACAAGTGTCGCAAGTGTGTGAACTTTTCGATGGGTTATTAGACCACCATGTGTGGGGTCGGCCCTATTTTATGCAATATGTAATTGATGTACCTAACTAGACAAGTCGATCCCATAAGGATATTGGGAAAACAGGTTAAGTATAAATAGAGATCGGGAGATCTCTATTTGGATCATTCGGAAAGTCGCACTTCTCTCACTCAGAAAGTGGCGCACCAGTGAGGAGGAGGATCATCTGCTACTAGGAGACTATCTTTGTGTATTTTGGTTGTACTTTGGTTGAGGCATTGCTCTCTCTATCTCTGAGGAAGTTGTGGGGTTTTTCACCTTAGGGTTTTCCCCACGGAAACTCTGTGTCTCTTGTCTCTCATGCTTTTGATTCTTGTGATGATTGACATGCTTGTTATGATTGATATGCATTGATATACTATACATGTTATTCTCTCACTAAAGATCCTAGAGTATTGTGAATTAATGCTCAAAATTAACAGGGACTTCCCTTAGATATGTGACTCTTTCACATGAAAGTTAGATATATAGGTTAAAATCATGAACCTAGATGAGAAGGAATCCATTTTTTGAAGGTTTTCCTACAACTACGAGTTAGTTGAGGTTTCCTCTACTCCCTAGAAGATAAAGAGATTTGTTAGGTGGGCCCAAGAGTACATATCTATGTTCACCTTAATCTTGGGAAAGGATGATGATGCAATTGTTTATGAAGGGATAATGGCCGTAGTAGATGCCTACAATGAGCCTTCCATCCCCTTGTTCAAGTATGTAGAGGCATTAGCAGTATGTATCAGACAACAACTTGAAAATTTACAAGAAGATGATGTGTTCGAGTATCCTTCATACATGGTATATATGATCATTTACTTTCAAAGTGCCCACTTATCATTTTCGAGCCTACAATAGACACATAATAATCAACCAATTAGATAAATATATTGGTTACCTTGGGTCAAGAAAGGGGAGCCAATCTCTTCCTATTTCAAATTTATTGCTGAGTTCATGCATGTTGTAGTATCTATAATCCTAAAGGGCGAGCTCGATAGGATGCCCAATGAAATTGGATCATCTCTACAATAGGGGGACACTCACATGAAGGGTGTATGGTTTTTGGATCGTGATTTCACTATGATGATATTATATGGAACATAGTCAACATTCTATAGGATTCCCAAGTTTCCCACTCAAAGGATTTTTGTTTTAGAATATGTCAGGTAGTTGGTAGAAATAAATGATTTCCATTTCCTTAGGTCTAGGAAGAAGGGAAGGATGACCTTCCCCATAGTGATGGGAGGATACTCTATAAATGACAGGGGAGGCACTAATGATTCCATCGAGATCCTCTAGCAATGCATATCCCCATAGGATCAACCAAAAAATTATGATCCCCATCTTTTATTGGGATCTGAAGAAGAGAGGAAGCATGTAACCCCCATGATCATGAATGTAGGCCTTTGATAGAAAGGTTGGACAACAAGGATACTTATGAAGAGGTGCAGGCCATCCTGAAGGTAGATATTGATCCTTTCAATACATTGACCCAAGTATTCCAAGTTCCCCAAACCAAAAAGCTAGATATCCATGCATACTATACATTTCATAGGCTTAAGGGTGCCATAATTTCCAAAGAGGAGTTAAAATGCATTGCTCGTTATAAATCTAGGAGAGTTGAAGTTCACTAGCAAAATTTTAATAGACATATGATGGGACTTGGTGGAGAATGAAAAAATATCTAAGAAATGATAAGGCCACATACTATAGCATGCACTAGGATGATGAATTCTCTATGTTATATCATGATGTTCATGATGATGAGGATGACTAGGATGAAAATGAAGCAAAGGAAACAATGGGAGAAATAGTCCCATTAAAAGAGACAATGTATAAGGTTGAGTAGGGGACATGTGTCCTCCTTGATCTACCCATTACATCGAAACTTCAATAAATCCCAGCTTACCCAAAATCCATGCATATCATGCAAGCAATGGGATTTTAATGGGATGAAGGATTAGGAAAGGAAGTCAATGGCATCATTATTATCACCTATATTTAACACACATGTGACATTTCAATGATTATTACAAAGAGACATCATCGAAATATAACATGTAGCTGACAAGGATTCTTCACCAACAAAATAAATATGAGAAACAAAGCAATGAATTAACAAGTCACACTTTGGTCAAACCACGCGGGTTTGTAAAATGAAACCCACATGACATTGTGTAGAAAATCCCTCAAAATCCGTGTGGATGTACCAATAGATGGGCCACTAAATTTCATGATGCATTAATGGCTTTGCAACTACATTTTGGATCCAATGAATTCAATTTTTCCTTCTTCACATGATTGGGAATTCAATAGCTCCATACTTGTACCTTGAATCCATTCATGAGAGGGAGCATTTACATGAAGAACTAGTTGTTTGTGGATCGCCATTTTGACTATAAGAGGAATCCAAGAGAATGTAGTCCATAAGGATAAATTAAGAGAAAATTTATGACCCAAGAATTAGTCTAAGATAATAATATTTCATCGTCATTATCACCATGCATTAACTTTTCAAGCCCACTTGGCTTCTTCCCCAAGAAACAAAATTTTTCCCTTCATCATTCCAAGTTAGTTAGCAACCAATTTGAGAGAGATTAAAGGACCCTCCCAAAGGGAGTATTGGATTCCATTTGCAATAAAAATTCTCCGAGGTAACACCAATATATTCAAGATTTTCCATCTAACATAAACCTTTGGATGAATCACATCTCTGTGTGTTTTTATTTCATTTATGCAAGTTCTACCTTCCAAGTAGTCTTTATATGTGTTTTACTTTTAAACTCGCCACATTTTCCATAAGTGGTAGAGTGTTGAATACATGGAATCGAATGAAATGATTTGGATGCACTCACTTTGTTAGTTAGGATTGGAAGATAAAATTACATGAATTGGAGTTAAATTTTAAGGTTTTCAATGACGCTTCGAGGGTGCCTCCATTGGCTATTCTACCCACCTCTTCTCTACCTCCCATTGCTAATTAACAAGCTGTTGGTAAGATCCATATGGATAGGTCATGTCTCAGAAGTGTACTGTCACCTACCCAAATTTTGAGACTATTTATTTTATTGCAAAAACATTATATTAAATTATAATTACAAAGTTTTGTAATTATGACCAAATATTGGTCAAGGATGATTGTAATTACTGATTATTATTATTTAATAAATTAAAATAGGAGACAAACACCCAAGGGAACTGTTAAATGAGTGTTCACTGACCCACTAGGAGGAATGGAAGCTGTTAGAAGGCATGGGACAGATGTCAGCATTTTCACTCCACCACTAGCTGTTGGTTATGGGACAACTACCCCTAAATTTGTGGCATTATCCCCCAGGTGGGTGGAAGAGAGTTGATGGTTCATTAATGACCAGGTTAACCACTAAAAGGCCTAAGCAGCCTAGATAAGGCAATTTGAATTGAGCAGGAAGCTCTACATTATTTTCTGCAGAAATAATTCCTCAAGTGAATCAGGTGATCACTGAGAGATTCGAATAGGGAGGCTAAGTGTAAGTGCATTGTAAGGCTGCTGAAATAACCATAGGTGCTGGTGCAGGTCTCTTTGACTGCTAAGTCTATATGACTGGATGAACTATTTTGCTGTTGCAAGTGAATTGACCTAAAGCTTCTACAGATTCTTCTTCCTAGTGGTTCATTGAACAGGCTCGGGGGTCCTAAGGCAAGTAATTTGGCTGTCTTCAGGAATAGGTTAGGTGGAACAGGTTCCTTGGGTTGTTTGTTTCTCCTACAGTCAATCAGGTGCTACTATTCTGTCTTATTGTTTACAGTTAAATGATTTTTTGTATTGTAGATTTATTATTTACAGTTATACATAAGAAACTATTTCAATTTCTGACTTAAAGATGATATGGTTTAAGGATGGTTAAGTAAATAAGATGAATGCTTAATATCTTTTTTGTATTTTTCCCATATTGTTTTCTATATAGTACTCTAGTACACAAAATCAGAATTAATATAGATGAATGAAGGGCAGAATTCCAAGTGATAGATTAAAAATGTAGGGTTTCTTTAAATTCTGCTATTTCAATTATATGTATGTTTAAACTAAGAAAATAGAACAACACAACATAAAACAAATATTTAGCATTTCCCGCACTTGGTTATAAAAGAAAGACATGTCATTTCTGTGTAAACTAGGTTTTCAACAGTAGAGTGTTATAAACTCATATGTTACAGGTATTATTATTTCTAGAAATTTGTTTTTTACAGCTTCAAATATGCTTCTCTATAGAGTTGTTACTTACAAACAATAAATAGATAAGTATTATTTTCATCACCAAACATCACCATTTCATTTCAGTATCTAATTGTTATATTTCAATTTAATTATCAACTAAGACTACTAAATCCAAAACACTTTTTACATAGATAGAACCCCAGTACTCTATCATTATATTATCTAGCATTTTATTACATTACGATAGAATCAGAATCTAAACCTCTAACAAGAAGTACATCATTTACAATAACGCTACAGGTTCTTTACTGAATTGGGTAAACACATACTAAAATAGTTTACATAAATTCAAGATCAAGCATAGGTAAACATGGAGTTGGCTCTCGGCCACTAACCAAACATTTGCATAGTCTTTTGCTAATGCAGTAAAAGCCAAAAACTACCAATGAAACCTACAGGGTAGGGTTTCGATTGTTGGAACAAGATTGAACCCTGTGGCATATAGCCATTATAAACACATAACAGATCAAGTTATACAACATCATCTTCCAAACTCAATTTTAAAAACAATATGAGTACAGGGTTATCTGCCAAGAAGTATGCAACCTACAACTCTCAACCGGAGACAAATTTTGTTTTTCTAAACCAAATTATCAGTTATACAAACAAAATTCCACTTCAATATTCAAATAAGATTATAAACATTAACATCATATTTTTCCAAGTTTTGAGGAAACGAGTCAACTCTCGGCTCTCGGTTATTTTCCCATTCATCATTTTTTTTTAACAGAGTTTACATTGAAAACCTTTCAAGGTTTCTAAAACCACATAGGGTTCATTCATCTAAACAACCACATTTAAAACAAGTTCACAGTCATCATTAATCGTCGTAGGAAAGACTTCTGAGCCGAATAGCAACATAAACTGAGGATTTATCCTCTTACAATATTGTTCAAAACAAATTTTAAACTTGGCCATTACCCTTGTCAGGGAAAGAAAATCCAACTCTCGTCAAACTGTAAAAACATGCCAAATCATGCCAAAGGAGAACCTACGAGGGAGGAACCACCGAGGCTTACCAAGTAAGTGGAGCAACAGTAATCCACCAAGCTCTCAAACTCAAAACTATCGACGAAGGTTGCACCTGCCACAAAAACCTACAAGTGGTTAAACATGAAACTATACAGAAGAATATCGTTGCTTAAAGATAGTATTAATATTTTAAGATGGAGACATTACTTGTGTAATGTAACTTCGAGTAAGAGTCACCATAAGCAAACCAGACTGACGAAGTCATCTACCTATCACATTGAAGAGGGTTTCATCATGAGTATAACGACATATCCTTACTTGGAAACAGAACACAGTTCACAAATCTTCCAGTATAAACCCTGAAGAACTACTCTCTCAACATCCTTAACCATTGCAAACACTAACAGAAGACTCGGCTTCTTGATATAATCACCTGTAACAGGTTAACACTCAACAGGTCGCGGTTTTGAGTCTTGGTACTCCTAAAATCAAAACCCCAGAGTTGCTCGGCCTGTCGGCCTCTCCACAGGATTTTTCCCAACACATTGAATGGCAAAAGAAAATGATAACTACGTAAAACATAGTGGATATTAGGGTTCCTTGTTCAAAGTCCAAAATATGTGAAATCAATGATGGAGGTGAAGCCAACAAAGCACGTTGAAATTCGGGCAACAACCACACTTATTGCTAAATTAATTGCCCCCTCCACCACGATGCCAACTCACTAATCTAAGGGTTAATACTGTGTATAGATCGGCATTTGAAAACATTCGAGTTTTAATACCACATGATCCATAACCTCGTGGATAGCCACGATGGCATCCAATGGGTTTTTCACTCATGAAGTAGGCAGGAGAATTAATGCCAAGTCCGGTTTGGTCAGGCTACCAGCTTGTAAACCATTCCATTTAACACCCTGTCATATCACCTGTCAATGCGAAGACTCAAGGCTATATCATATAAGCTCATATCATTTACAAAGTTATAGTGGCATCGTATTAATAGTAATACATCTCCATTGTATGGGTCATATAATGCATGGTTACTATATAATATACTTTTCTTCTCAATAGCATAGGTGATATCATATAGAAGCTATTAGAGTTTAGCGTATAGTTTATATATTTATAGTTAACAAATGACTAAGGTCATATTACATATAAAGGTTTGATAGTTAGTGTATAGTTTAGGATGCATTATTTGTGTACATTGTAATATTTGTTATATTGCTTTATCTATTCACAAAGTTGCACATTATATTATAATGCAGAAAATATTATAATAGAAGGACACAATCCTATAAGCATAGTAAAATTCACATTAGAACTATGATGAAAATATCATAAAAGACGATACTATATTAGCATAATTCTATATGTATTTTTAAATGGAGAATTATAGGAGCTACTATAGTTATTTGACTATTTCAAATGAATCCATAAGTATATTGGAATGTAGCACACATAGTATACGTTTATTACACGAAACAACACTATTCCTTGCAGTATGACAAATTACGATAGGAATTTAATAGCACTGTTAAGATCGTAAGCTAACACGTAAACAAGAAGTAGGACAAAGACCCATACCTTCCATAACTTTCATGCAAGAAAGTACTAAGAGTTTTTCACAATAAGATTGACGATGAATTGAAAAACTTATTCACTCTTAAACACTTGAATTGTCGTATTATTCTTACCTGCGTTTCTGCACAGTGAAACATGTTCAAATGATTTAGCTAAACATAGCTAAGTAAACCTCAGGGTACCTCGTAGGACCCCTTCATCATCATTCAAAAGCAAACTGTCAGTACTTTAACAAGAAATTAATCATAGTACAAACCTATGTACAACATGTAGTTTACAATTAATCACAAGCGGATCTGAAAGGTGTATTTTTGTGTTATGATCGTAAATTGTCTTTTGTTAAAAGATTTGTATCCATTTAATTCCACTTTAGCAAATACAACTATCATCATAATTTTTTTTTAAGAATTTCGATGTGTCGTTATCATTAAATTAGTTAAGAGATTTAACTATTACTTTATGTTCCACATTAGAAAATTCAACAATTATTGCTATAAATTTTTAAATTTTTTGTAAATTTACGGGATGTCACATGTGGTATCAGAGCTCATGTTCGAACTCTCGGCCTGAAAAGGTCCAAAGAACACGCAACAGAAAATTATGACAAGAATCTTTACTAATTAAATTATTTTTGTTAATCAGAAATTTGTTTTCTAAAAGTTACAGGTATGGAAGGATCAGCTGAACACATGGAGGACAGATTTCGACCAAACAGTCATAGTACGGGACAACATTATGAAGAATAAGTCTATGGTGAATTGAATGACAATTCATCATAATTGTTACGTGCATTTTAGGAGTTAAAAGCAGAAATCAGATCTGTAAAATAAGACAATGAGAGAATTCTGAAGGCATAAGAAGAACTGAACCAAGCACTGTTCGATCAGTGCCGAATTGATGAACATGATAGAGGGATTGAAAATACCTCCAAGATTGAAGACTTACCTCATTGAGATAAGGGTAAAAAAGTTAAAATTAATGACGTGAACAACAGTTCAACATCATCAGAAGCTGCCAATGAAAAACGCAAAAAGAAACGTAATTATTCAAATGATAGCAGTGAAGGAGATTACAAACCCAATAGAAAAAGCCACAAATAGTATGAACAAATTTCTGGGGAGTTCAAGAAAATAAAACGCCCAACTTTCAATGGTGAAACTGAGAAAGGAGAGACAGCTGAAGCATGGCTGTCCGGCATGAAGAAATACTTTCAAATCTATGATTATTCATAATCATTAAAGGCAAAGATGGCCATATACAACTTGATTGGTAAGGTAGATATTTGGTGGCAGGACATCAAAAGAGTGAAGGGCATCAAGGAAAAATATGTAAATTGGATCACTTTTAAACGGTACTTCAAGAATAAATTCCTATCTGAACAATATTACGAAGAAAAGTCTAAGGAGTTTTATGATCTAAAATTGGGAACCATGAACATGAAAGAGCTGAACAACAAATTTCTAAATTTGCTAAGGTATGTGCCATATCTTGTGGAGGAAAAACCAAAGATTCAGAGGTATCTGAGTTGTCTACCTTTCAACATCAAGGACATAATAGAGTATGACAATCCAAAGACCTTAAAAGAAGCCATGAGGAAAGCAACTTTCTGCTATGATACAAATCGGAAAATAGAATGGATATCTTACTGGAAAAATCATAAACCCAATAATTTCGAGCTGAAAAAGAAGAATTTCAGGTTCAATGGAAATTCTAGGTTTCAAAAGAAAAACTTTCCAAATCGAAATTTCCAAGGAAATAGTCCAAGAAATAATCAACAACAGAATTTTACAGCTCCCAGAAATACACCCAATGTTACTAGGACTAATGACCAGAGGGAACCTATCAAATTTTTTGAGTGTCAAGGTCCTCATTATGCTTCAGAATGCCCCAAAAGGAAGTGGGCATCCAACAATATTCACTCCATACAAGCTGAAACTACTGTGGGAGACTTGTCAAGAGACATGCCCAGAATTAATGCAGCTCTAGACAAGAGGCAAGCTGAGCATGAAGTCTCTATGGTAGAGATTGAAAGTATGCTACAAAACCATCCATTTTCTATTTTGATTGATCCAGGCGCTAGCTTGAGTTATATATCTCCTGATATTGTGGAAAATGTTAATTTGAAAACAGAAAAATTAATAAATCCTGGTTAGTTGGACTAGCGACAAGAACAAAAAGAAAAGTGTCTGATTTTGTTACAAGTTGTGTTTTATCTATGAATCAGTTAAAGACACAAACCAAGTTAAACGTTTTACCTTTAGGATCCTCTGACATCTTAATTGGAATGGACTGGTTAGAAGCTCATCATGTTATTTTGAATTGTTATGAGAAAAGTTTTACTTGTTTAAATGATGAAGGAGAAATAGTAGAAGTAAAAGGTATTCCTAGAAAGACATCACTTAGACATATTTCAGCTATGCAAGTAAAAAGAGCAGTTAGAAAATGATGTAAGATATTTTCTATGAATGTAGTACATGAGGAGTTAATTACTAAAGAGGACAAAATGAAACTAGATTCCAGGGTTACCCCGAAGAGAGATCTAGATTTTACTGTTGAACTAATACCGGGTGCGGTACCGGACTCTAAAGCTCCGTAAAGGATGAATATACTGAAATTAAATGAGTTTAAATCACAGTTGAAGGAACTAATTGATAAAAACTATATAAGACCTAGCGTGTCTAATTGGGGAGCACCTGTTATATTTGTTAAGAAGAAGGATGGCACTTTAAGACTCTGCATAGATTACCGTCAACTGAATAAGATGACAATCAAGAATTGATATCCGTTTCCCCACATAGACGATCTATTTGATCAACTGCGTGGAGCAACGATATCTTCAAATATTGATTTGAAGTCAGGATATCATCAAGTTCGTGTGAAGGATGAGGATATTTTTAAAACAGCCTTTAGAACTCGCTATGGACATTACGAGTTCGTAGTCATGCCATTTGGGTTGACTAATGCCCCGACGGTATTTATGTGCTTAATGAACAATATTCTGCACAAATATTTGGATAAGTTCACCATTGTGTTCATAGATGACATTCTAGTATATTCTAAAAGTAAGGAAGAACATGGCGAACATCTGTGTATTATTTTACAAGTTCTGAGAGATCATCAGTTGTATGTTAAGTTTAGTAAGTGTGACTTTCACAAGGATAGGATTCAGTATTTAGGTCACATAATCTCTAAGGAAGGAATTTCGGTTGATCCGAATAAGATAAAATCCATTAATGAATGACTGATTCCTAAAGATGTGACGGACGTTCGATCATTTATGGGGATTACAAGATATTATAGAAGATTCATAGAAGG
The DNA here is from genome assembly GCA_027924585.1 of Larix kaempferi. Lineage (NCBI taxonomy): Eukaryota > Viridiplantae > Streptophyta > Pinopsida > Pinales > Pinaceae > Larix > Larix kaempferi. Next base: position 19,469,016 of record BSBM01000515.1, read on the forward strand.
TTTTTCAAAGATTGCAAACCCCATAAACTCCTTACAAAAGAATGGAAAATGTTTGAATGGGATCAAAATTGTGCAGACAGTTTTAAGAAGTTGAAGGAATTACTAACTACAACGCCTATTTTGAGAATTGCAGATCCTAATAAAGATTTTATAGTATGCACCGATGCATGTAATGACGGACTCGGTGGAGTCCTAACACAAGAAGGACATGCTGTAGCATATGAGTTTAGAAAGCTGAAAATACATGAGAAAAATTACTCTACTTATGATCTAGAATTATTAATAGTAATACATGCCTTGAAAATGTGGCGTCACCATCTTATTGGCAGAAAATTTACTTTGATGGCAGATAACATGGGGCTGAAGTATTTACTAGATCAGACAAATTTGAATGCTAGACAGGCTAGATGGCTAACCTTTCTAAGTGAATATGATTTTGAAATTCAGCATATAAAGGGTAAAGAGAACAAGGTTGCTGATGCTTTAAGCCATAATGCAAAGTTAAATTTTATTTCAGCCATCAGTACATACACAACAGATTTGGAAAATCAGATTTTTGAAGGGATTAAAACAGACGAAGAATACAGAAAATTACATGAAAAGACAACAGAAAATAGTTTTGAAAATTCTATGGAAGATTTCAAGTTAAAAGAAAATGGCATGTTGCTGTACAAAAACAGATTATATGTGCCCAATGTACCAAAAATAAAAATTATGATTTTAGATGAGATGCACAAAAGTCATTATTCTGGCCATCCATGTTATCAAAAAACCATCACTATGTTACAGAAAGAGTATTATTGGTCCAGAATGAAGGATGAAGTAGCATAATATATAGCTAAATGCTTTGACTGTCAAAAAGTAAAAGTAGAACATCAGCATCCGGCTAGACTATTACAACCATTACCTATACCTAGTTGGAAATGGGAGATCATAAGTATAGATTTTGTTATCGGATTACCCAAGAATCATAAACAAAATGATTCCATCATGGTGGTAGTGGATAAACTCAACAAGGAAGCACATTTATACCAGTAAAAACTACTCATAAGGCTCCAGATATTGCAGAAATTTTTATGAAACAAATTTTTCGATTACATGGAATACCAAAAGTGATAGTTTCAGACCGTGATTCTAAGTTTACTGGAAACTTCTGGAGATCTTTGTTTAAAGGGTTGAATACAACCTTAAATTTCAGCACAACATTTCATCCACAAATGGATGGACAGATAGAAAGAGTGAATAAGATATTGGAAGACATGCTATGGATGTATGTTAAGGATCAGCTTGGTAAGTGGGAGGACTACTTGCATTTAGCAGAATTTGCATATAACAACCATTATCATGCATCAGCTAGGCTTATCCCTTTTGAAATTCTTTATGGTAGGAAATGTAATACACCAGTTTCTTGGAATGATCCAGTTAATAGAGTTATTTTAGGACCTGAATTGTTGAAGGAAATAGAACTAACTGTGCAACAGGTACAAAGAAATCTTAAAGCTGCCCAAGATACGCAGAAAAGTCAAGCAGATCTTAAAAGGACTCATAAAGAGTTCCAGGTTGGTGAACATGTTTTCATTAAGGTAATACAAAAGAAGAGTTCATTAAAACTGGGAAGCTGTGCCAAGATGGCACCTAGGTATTGTGGTCCTTTCAAAATTTTGTCAAGGGTTGAACCCATGGCATATCAACTAGCTTTACCACCAAATCTAAAAATACATAATGTTTTTCATATTTCAGTTTTAAAGAAATATGTGCATGATGCTACTCATGTTATAGATTGGAATGATGTACAGGTGGAACAAGACAATGATTTTCAGGTGGAACTAGACTGTATCCTCGAAAGGAGGGAAACTCTACTCCGGAATCGCACCATTGGGCAGGTAAAGGTGCAATGGAAGCACCTTAGCCCATAAGAGGCAACCTGGGAGTTGGAGAGTAGTATGCGGGCAACGTACCCAACTCTATTTCAGGAACACTCAAAGAGTGAATAAACAACATCGAGGATGATGTTGAGACTTAAGGGGGGGTGTATGTCACCTACCCAAATTTTGAGACTATTTATTTTGTTGCAAAAACATTATATTAAATTATAATTACAAAGTTTTGTAATTATGACCAAATATTGGCCAAGGATGATTGTAATTACTGATTATTATTATTTAATAAATTAAAATAGGAGACAAACACCCAAGGGAACTGTTAAATGAGCGTTCATTGACCCACTAGGAAGAATGAAAGCTGTTAGAAGGCATGGGACAGATGTCAGCATTTGCACTCCACCACTAGCTATTGGTTATGGGAAAACTACCCCTAAATTTGTGGCATTATCCCCCAAGTGGGTGGAAGAGAGCTGATGGCTCATTAATGACCATGTTAACCACTAAAAGGCCTAGGCATCCTAGATAAGGCAACTTGAATTGAGCAGGCAGCTCTACATTATTTTCTGCAGAAATAATTCCTCAAGTGAATCAGGTGATCACTGAGAGATTCGAATAGGGAGGCTAAGTGTAAGTGCATTGTAAGGCTGCTGAAATAACCAGAGGTGCTGGTGCAGGTCTCTTTGACTGCTAAGTCTATATGACTGGATGAACTATTTTGCTGTTGCAAGTGAATTGACCTAAGGCTTCTATAGATTCTTCTTCCTAGTGGTTCAGGGAACAGGCTCGGGGGTCCTAAGGCAAGTAATTTGACTGTCTTCAGGAATAGGTTGGGTGGAACAGGCTCCTTGGGTTGTTTGTTTCTCCTACAATCAATCAGGTTCTACTGTTCTAGCTTATTGTTTACAGTTAAATGATTTTCTGTATTGTAGATTTATTATTTACAATTATACATAAGAAACTATTTCAATTTCTGACTTAAAGATGATATGGTTTAAGGATGGTTAAGTAAATAAGATGAATGATTAAAATCTTATCTGTATTTTTCCCATACTGTTTTCTGTATAGTACTCGAGTACATAAAAGTGAAATTAATATAGATGAATGAAGGGCAGAATGCCAAGTGATTAGATAGATTAAAAATGTAGGGTTTCTTTTAAACTCTGCCATTTCAATTATATGTATGTTTAAACTAAGAAAATAGAACAAGACAACATAAAACAAATATTTAACATTTCCTGCACTTGGTTATAAAAGAAAGACATGTCATTTATGTGTAAACTAGGTTTTCAATTACCACTAACCATTGTTGGAAAGTAATACCATGTATTCTATTTCAATAGTAGAGTGTTATAAAATCAGATGTTACAGGTATTATTATTTCTAGAAATGTTTTTTACAACTGCAAATATGCTTCTATACAGAGTTGTTACTTACAAACAATAAATAGATAAGTATTATTTTCATCACCAAACATCATCATTTCATTTCAGTATCTAATTTTTATATTTCAATTTAATTATCAACTAAGACTACTAAATCCAAAACACTTTTTACATAGATAGAACCCCAGTACTCTATCATTAAATTATCTAGCATTTTATTACATTACGATAGACTCAGAATCGAAACCTCTAACAAGAAGTACATCACTTACAATAACGCTACAGGTTCTTTACTGAATTGGGAAAACACATACTAAAACAATTTACATAAATTCAAGATCAAGCATAGGTAAACATGGAGTTGGCTCTCGGCCACTAACCAAACATTTGCATAGCCTTTTGTTAATGCAGTAAAAGCCAAAAACTACCAACGAAACCTACAGGGTAGGGTTTCGATTGTTGGAACAAGATTGAACCCTGTGGCATATAGCCATTATAAACACATAACAGATCAGTTGGAGACAACTTTTGTTTTTCTAAACCAAATTATCAGTTATACAAACAAAATTCCACTTCAATATTCAAATAAGATTATAAACATTAACATCAGATTTTTCCAGGTTTTGAGGAAACGAGTCAACTCTCGGCTCTCGGTTATTTTCACATTCATCATTTTTTTTAATAGAGTTTACATTGAAAACCTTTCAAGGTTTCTAAAACCACATAGGTTTCATTCCTCTAAACAACCACATCATAAAACAAGTTCACAGTCATCATTAATTGTCGTAGCAAACACTTCTGAGCCGAATAACAACATAAACTGAGGATTTATCCTCTTACAATATTGTTTAATTTTTTTTAAACTCGACCATTACCCTTGTTAGGGAGAGAAAATCCAACTCTCGTCAAACTGTAAACATCGACCAAATCATGCCAAAGGAGAAACTACGAGGGAGGAACCACCGAGGCTTACCAAGTAAGTGGAGCAACAGTAATCCACCAAGCTCTCGAACTCTGAAAACTATCGACGAACGTTGCACCTGCCACAAAAACCTACAAGCGGTTAAACAAGAAACTATAGAGAAGAATATCGTTGCTTAAAGATAGTATTAATATTTTAAGATGGAGACATTACCTGTGTAATGTAACTTCGAGTAAGATACACCATAAGCAAACCAGACTGACGAAGCCATCTACCTAGCACATTGAAGAGGGTTTTTTCATGAGTATAACGACATATCCTTGCTTGGAAAGAGAACACAGTTCACAAATCTTCCAGTATAAACCCTGCAGAACTACTCTCTCAACATCCTTAACCACTGCAAACACTAACAGAAGACTCGAACTCTTGATATAATCATCTGTAATAGGTTAACACTCAACAGGTCGCGGTTTCAAGTCTTGGTACTCCTAAAATAAAAACCCTAGAGTTTCTCGGCCTGTCGGCCTCTCCACAGGATTTTTCCCAACACATTGAATGGCAAAAGAAAATGACAACCGCGTAAAACGTAGTGGAGATTAGGGTTCCTTGTTCATAGTCCAAAATATGTGAAATCAATGACGGAGGTGAATCCAACAAAGCACGTTGAAATTCGGGCAACAACCACACTTAATGCTAAATTAATTGCCCCCTCCACCACGATGCCATCTCACTAATCTACGGGTTAATACAGTGTACAACTCGACATTTGAAAACATTCGAGTTTTAATACCATGTGATCCATAACCTCATGGATAGCCACGATGGCATCCAATAGGTTTTCCACTCACGAAGTAGGCAGGAGAAATAATGCCAAGTCCGGTTTGGAGAAACTGCCAGCTTGTAAACCATTCCATTTAACACCCGGTCATATCACCTGTCAATGCGAAGACTCAAGGTTATATCATATAAGTTCATATCATTTAAGTTTATATCAAATAAGGTTATATCATATAAGTTCATAAGGTTAATACATCTCCATTGTATGGGTCGTATAATGCATGGTTACTACATAATATACTTTTCTTCTCAATAGCATAGGTGATATCATATAGAAGCTATTAGAGTTTAGGGTATAGTTTATATATTTATAGTTAACAAATGACTAAGGTCATATTACATATAAAGGTTTGATAGTTAGTGTATAGTTTAGGATGCATTATTTGTGTACATTGTAATATTTGTTATATTGCTTTATCTATTCACAAAGCTGCACATTATATTATAATGCAGAAATATTATAATAGAAGGACGATACTATATTAGCATAATTCTATATGTATTTTTAAATGGAGAATTATAGGAGCTAGTATAGTTATTTGACTATTTCAAATGAATCCATAGGTATATTGGAATGTAGCACACATAGTATAAGTTTATTACACGAAACAACACTACTCCTTGCAGTATCACAAATGACGATAGGACTTTAATAGCACTGTTAAGATCGTAGGCTAACACGTAAACAAGAAGTAGGACAAAGACCCATACCTTCCATAACTTTCATGCAAGAAAGTACTAAGAGTTTTTCACAATAGGATTGACGATGAATTGAAAAACTTATTCACTCTTAAACACTTGAATTGTCGTATTATTCTCACTTGCGTTTTTGCACAGTGAAACATATTCAAATCCTTTAGCTAAATGTAGCTAAGTAAACCTCAGGGTACCTCGTAGGACCCCTTCATCATCATTAAAAAGCAAACTATCAGTACTTTAACAAGAAATTAATCATAGTACAAACCTATGTACAACATGTAGTTTACAATTAATCACAAGCAGATCTGAAAGGTGTATTTTTGTGTTATGATCGTAAATTGTCTTTTGTTAAAAGATTTGTATCCATTTAATTCTGCTTTAGAAAATACAACTATCATCATAATTTTTTTTAAGAATTTCAATGTGTCGTTATCATTAAATTAGTTAAGAGATTTAACTATTACTTTATGTTCCACATTAGCACATTCAACAATTATTGCTACTTTAAAATTTTTAAATTTTTGTAAATTTACGGGATGTCACATGTACATAGGAATTGGGTATTTATTGTGCGCAAATGATGTTGGGTATTTTTAAGGTTAATGCAGCTATATATCCTCTTACCATTTAATTGCATTTTCCTTTTTCCCTCTATGACATATTGAATAAAATATGGATTTTTCTTATGTTGCAAGGATGTTGAAAGAGGCCATGTCAACAATGTTGTCAAAGAACAAAATGATGGAAATATTGATGATGATGGTGAACTCGACAAGAATGGTGATGCCGAAATCGATTCCAAACTCAAGGCTTCCCAATAAGTGTTGGGCTTATGCCATGATATTTCGAAAGTTGACATGGTGAGTGCAATATCAATATTTTAAATATTAGAATATAATTGTTGCTGTAACATTTTTCAAACATCAATATATTTTGTACCCTATGCCAAATATTAGAATAATATAATTCATGTTGTAACATTTTTCAGACATCAATATATTGTTTACTTTATGCTAAATATTAGAATAATATAATTTCCGCTGCAATAACATTTTTCAAATCTCAATATAATGTGTATTTTTTTGTTTTTGCAGAAATCTTATGATAAATTCCAAGAAGGTGATAAAGTAAGGGTTTTAGATCCGTTTGATGGTGTTGCTATGGGAATTTGATGGATTCACTCACTATCTATTATACATGGATTTCAATTGAGTAGTAGAGTTGGAAATCTAATTATTTTAAAGGTTACAAGAAACATACCCCTTCCTTACGAAGACAAAATAAATGGATCTATCCATATGAAATATATGGAAGGAAGTTTTGGACATCGACATTTAAAATATTTGGAAAAAATGACATAGTTAATGTTCATGTAGTAGTTGTTGCATACAGTTTGGCCCACTACTTTATGCAACATTTTAATATTTGAATGTAGTATGTTAAGGGATCTATTAGTGTTGTGTATTTGCAGAGTTGGAAACGCCATAGGACTTTACTAAATAGTTGGAAACATAGTGACAATACTATATTTTAAATTTATGATTATATGTGTGTGTGTGTGTGTTAATATAAAGTGCATTATATGTTTTCATTTGATTTATAGATGTTTTATTCAAGATTACAATATTTTTTATCATGTTGTTCATCAATCATGAATCTTTTTACAATAATTGAAGCATGTGTCTTTTTTATATCTTTTATCATGATGTAGCTTAATGTTTATGTGTCTTTTATTTCTTATCATGATGTAGCTTATTGTTCATGCATGTATATGTTGTTTTTATTTGATTTTATAGTTTAATTCAAGTTTAGTAGAGAATATATAATGTTAAATTTTGGTAAGTTCTTATTGTGATGTAGCTTGTTATGTGTCTTTTATATTTTTATCACGATGTAGCTTAGTGTTCATGTATGTATATGTTGTTTTATTTGATTTTATGTTTTAATTCTAGTTTAACAGATAATATATAATGTTAAATTTCACTAAGTTTTTATCATGATGTTACTTGTTCATGTATGTTATAATGTTTTTTATTTTTATTTTATTTTTTAATTCAGGTTTAATAGTAAATATATTTTGTTAAGTTTTGATAAGTATAAGTATGTTTATTTTATTCTAGATGAACATCAAATGTGTAGTTTATATTGGATAACATCAATGATATTGTACAATAAGTGCATTACACAATTTATGGACGTTAATAAATTATTCATATCGTATAGACAATTATTTACTACTAAAATAGTAGTAAATATAATGATTATGCAACTAATAAATAATATATCAATATATTATTAATTGATGACTAAAACTGATTATACATACTAGTAAATGATGACAATTAATGACTAAAATCAATTTTTATTGGTTTTCCCAAGAGGTGATGTTTGTAATAAATGCCAAGACCATATCCCACTAGGAAATTCCTTTAGATATGTGACTCTTTCGCATGAAAGTTAGATATATAGGTTCAAAATCCTAAACCAGGACGAGAAGGAATCCATTTTTTGAAGGTTTTCCTACAACTAGGAGTTAGTTGAGGTTTCCTCTACTCCCTAGAAGATAAAGAGATTTGCTAGGTTGGCCCAAGAATGCATATTTATGTTCACCTTAATATTGGGAAAGGATGATGATGCAATTGTTGATGAAGGGATAATGGCCATAGTATATGCCTACAATGAGCCTTCCCCCTCCTCGTTCAAGTATGTAGAGGCATTAGCAGTAGGTATCGAACAACAACTTGAAAATTTACAAGAAGATGATGTGTTCAAGTATCCTTCATACATGGTATAGATGATCATTTACTTTCAAAGTTCCCACTTATCATTTCTGAGCCTATAATAGACACATAATAATCAACCAATTAGATACATAGATTGGTTACCTTCCGTCAAGAAAGGGGAGCCATGGTCTTCCTATTTCAAATTTATTGCTGAGTTCATGCATGTTGTAGTATCTATAATCCTAAAGGGAGAGCCCGATAGGATTCCCAATGAAATTGAATCATACCTACAATAGGGGGACACTCACATGAAGGGTGTATGGTTTTTGGATAGTGATTTCTTTGTGATTATATTATATGGAACATAGTCAACATTCTATAGGATTCTAAAGCTTCCCACTCAAAGGATTTTTGTTTTAGAATATGTCAGGTAGTTGGTATAATCAATGATTTCCATTTCTTTAGGTCTAAGAAGAAGGGAAGGATGACCTTCCCCATAGTGATGGGAGGATATCCTATAAATGACAGGAGAGGCACTAATGATTCCATCGCTATCCTCTAGAAATGAATCACCCCATAGGATCAACCACAAAAATATTATCCCCATATTTTATTGGGATCTGAAGAAGGGAGGAAGCATATAACCCCATGATCATGAATCTAGGCCTTTGATAGAAAGGTTGGTGAACAAGGATATTTATGTAGAGGTGGAGGCCATCCTGAAGGTAGATATTGATCCTTTCAATACATTGACCCAATATTTCCAAGTTACCCAACCCAAAAAGCTAGATATCCATGTATACTATACATTTCATAGGATTAAGGGTGCCATAATTTCCAAAGAGGAGTTAAAATGCATTGCTCGTTCAAAATCTAGGAGAGTTGAAGTTCACTAGGAAAATTTCTATAGACATATGATGGGTCCTGATGGAGAATGGGGAAATATATAAGAAATGATAAGGCCACATACTAGAGAATGCCCTGATGAATTCTCTAGGTTATCAAATGATGTTCATGATGATGAGGATGACTAGGATGAAAATGAAGCAGAGCAAATAATGGGAGAAATAGTCCCATTAAAAGAGACAATGGATAAGGTTGAGTAGGGGACATGTGTCCTCCTTGATATACCCATGACATCCAAACTTCAATAAATCCTAGCTTACCCAAAATCCTTGCATATCATGCAAGCTATTGGATTTTAATGGGATGAAGGATTAGGAGAGGAAGTCAATGGCATCATTGTTATCACCTATATTTAACACACATGCGACATTTTAATGATTATTACAAAGACACATCATAGACATATAACATGTAGCTCACAAGGCTTCTTCACCAACAAAATCAATATGAGAAACCAAGCAATGAATTAAAAATTCACACTTTGGTCAAACTACGCGGGTTTGTAAAAGGAAACCCACGTGACATTGTGTAGAAAATCCTTCAAAACCTCTATGGATGTACCAACACTCGAGCCATTAAATTCAATGATGCTCAAGGCTTTGCAACTACATTTTGTTTCCAAGGAATTCAAATTTTCCTTCTTCACATGCCTGGGCATTTAATAGCCCCATACATGTACCTTGAATCCATTCATGAGAGGGAGCATTGACATGAAGAACTAGTTGTTTTTGGACTGCCATTTGGACTATAAGAGGAATCCAAGATAATACATTCCATAAGGATAAATTAAGAGAAAATTTATGATGCAAGAATTAGTCTGAGAGAATAATATTTCATCGTCATTCTCACCATGCATTGGCATTTGAAGCCCACTTGGATTCTTCCCCAAGAAAGAAAATTTTTCCCTTCATCATTCCAAGTTAGTTAGCAACCATTTTGAGAGAGATTAAAATACCCTCCCAAAGGGAGTATTGGCTGCCATTTGCAATAAAAATTCTCCTAGGTGACACCAATGTATTCAAGATTTTCCATCTAACATAAACATTTGGATGAAGCACATCTTTGTGTGTGTTTTTATTTCATTTATGCAAGTTATACCTTCCAAGTAGTATTTATATGTGTTGTTATTTATCTAATAGCTTCAACATTGTTTATTGGACTTACTAACCAACCACTTAAACTATTTCCTTTCCTACAACCTACAAAGGAAGGAAGAATTTCCCAGCCTTGGACCATTTTTCACACAACAATCACTAATCCCATTGAAGTAATAGAAAGACTGAATGGCCTAGGATTAGGGGTAAGAACCTCAAGTAAAGAAGACTGGACTGCACCTTCACTCTCCCATCCCTAATTATCCAACAACTTGACTTGTCAAGTTAGGGAATCCTTCATGAATCCCATTCCCTTTCTAGTAGTTGACAAGACCAACAAGAATCCAGCTCTGGTTTCCAACCTGGTACATTTACATACCATACCATTGAAGAGAAACTTGTCATAGGAAATCAAATTGAAAAAGAGGAGGTTAAGACAGTGGAAACCATTACAAAAGAGGAGGAGGTCCCCCATATCCCAAAAGCTAAAAAATATACAATATATATAGTAGGGGAAGCTGACATTTCAAGTGACATCCCAATAGATCAATGGAGAGCATAAAATAGAAAATTTGATGAGGGAAACAACCAAGTAGAACTTGAGTATAACAAGCCTATAATTGAGTCTCCTAGGTAGGAAGAAACATGAAGTGAAGATCCAATCATATTAGAACCGAGCATGGATTAATAAAGTCAAGTTACTTATTCTCACACACCACCTTCTTCCTCCCCATCGAATATTTTTCACATGTTATCAATAGTGGTCTCTAAGGGTATTCCTAACACACCTGTTGTTTCATTGGAAAAGGGGAAAAAAACCTCGTGGGAAAATGTAATTAAGTTACTGGAAACCTATGACCACCTAGATGTTAGAAAAAATAGGATCATAGAGCAATAACAATAAACATAAATGCAAATATAATCACACACACATTACAAGAGACACAAATATATCGTGGTTCACCCCAACTTGGGCTACGTCCAAACTGAATTTTTCAGTCCTTATTATTATTACCGTCCAGCAAGGTGAAGGGATACAACCTACAACACAACCGCTGCACTTCCTCTTCACTGTCTCACAGTCTCTCTCCTCAGATCTTAGAGATCTTTACAATGCATAAAACCTAATACATCTTTCCCTAGCCGTATTACAATGTCTTTCTTTTATAGGGGAAATACAATGGGAAAATACCACGGGATACCCAAAACCATGGGCCCGCAAAACAGCTGGCGAAAACAACCCCAAATTGTTTTCTCGGGGGCGGTGCCCCTAAACCCCTGTTCGCGGGGGCTCCACCCCCGCACCCCCGTGACTTAGGGGCATTGCCCCCAAACCCCATTTTTTGGGGCATTGCCCTGAAACCCTAAAAAATGTAGAATGGGTGTACAGTCCTCCGGGGTGCACGGCTAAGACAATATCATCTATGAGACTGGAAGATCTGGCTCCACAACCAACAATCTCTCAGTTGGAGATTGATCACAGCAACTCCATCGCTGCTGCACTTGCTGGACTTGTGTTGATGTATATGTAACTTCGGAATGTATTTCACATATATGTATATTGTATTCCTATAGAGATGTTATTATTCCTCTATATGGAAGTGTTGTCATTTATATTGTAAGTGTCGTAACTTATACTTGATGGGTTATTAGACCACCTTGTTGGGGTCGGCCCTGTATAAGTCATGTGGGTCGAAGGGTTATTAGACCACCCTATTGGGGGTCGGCCATGTGGGTCAAAGGGTTATTAGACCACCCTATTGGGGGTCGGCCCAGTCAGCATTATGTTATGTGGTTAAGTTCGAGCCTACATGAGTTAGGTAAAAAGGCAAGTCAAGTCAAGTATAAATAGAGTGCGGGAGGCACTCTATTTACTCACTCACTTCTCACTCATGCACTCAAGGAGGAGTGGCGCACTTATGGAGGAGGAGGATATGCTGCTAGGTTGTGTCTATTTCTCATGGTTGGTTGTATCATTGCTCTATCTATCTCTGAGGAAGTTATTGGGGTTTTTCACCTTTATGGTTTTCCCCAAGTAAATCTTTGTGTCTCTTGTGTGCTTGCATTATTGTCTCCATGATTGATATGCTGTAGATATGCTGTACATGTTGTTCTCTCAGTTAAGATCCTAGATCATATTGAAGTAAATTCAGAAAATTCAACATGGTATCAGAGCTAGCCTGAAAGAAGGCATGATATGGCATGTATGACACTTGTTGCACTTACGATGTTAGGGCGTGATATAGCAAAAACCAGTCATCGTAGAACTTTCGCTATAAATCCGTTTTGGCAAAGTTTTCGGATCTAAAATTGTTACAGGACGAAGATTAAATATCCAGGTACCTTGTGTCCAAAGGAAAACCTCTAATTCGTTGTACTTTGTGATTTATGATCTGTGGATCAAAATGTTCAGAGTTACACCAGAAACAATCAGGTACATATTTCTGTCAAAACAGAATTATTTTTGAGTACCTTCATTCATGGCTTCCGGAATTTAGGGCTTTGAAGAAAGTTGGAATTTTTGTAATCGGAGACCACGGCTGGATGCTACTCATCAAAATAGAAATTTAGAGACCAAGATCAAAATTTTTGGTTGGGAAGAATGCCGGGCTTGATCAAACCCTAGTTCGGGACTTTGATCAGAAAAGTGGAAAATTAGGGCTTCTGTAAAAATGGGAATTTTTGAAATCTGTGACCACGGCTGGAAGCTCCTCAGAAAAATAGAAGCTTAGAGCTTTGGATCAAACCTTTTGATTGGGAAGAAGAGTGGGCTTCATCAAACCCCAGTTCAGGGTCACGTCCAGTGAATCCAGAAGTCTCAAAGAAAAAAAAAATTGAGGAGTGAAACTTTGCAGTTTTCAAATTCTGAATATACCAGCTTGATCAGCTCATCAAGGTGCATATTTCTATCCTTTCGGAAGTTTGAAATTCAAAGTTTGAATTTTTGGGGTTTCTCTGACAAACCCATATCCAGCTCCAGATCCATTTCTTGCAAATCAAGTGGATTGGGTTAATCCTAGAAGAAGATGGATTGATCATCTGCATGAGTGAAGAAGTTCCTGTTTCAGAGGGAGATGAGGCTAAGGCCTTACATAAGAAGATTACAAGCGATCTCGACAGGTATGACTCATCGAGGTATGTTTCAATATTTGTCCATGATTAAGTTTATGGTATGTTTGTCTTCATGTTATTACGGTTAGTACAATTTTGATTTTAGATTTGTCGTATCACCTTAACAAAATTATGAATGCATGATAGAAGATATTCATTGGTTAGGGTGTTGACACTTATGATTGTACTAATGCATTATGGTGTTGTATGAGGTTTATGTTGTCTACTAACATGAAAGGTACACCAAGAAAGACAAATCATGTTCTGGTCCAAGAACATATGATCATGATAACATGAGGACAAAGATTCATCCATTGTCATGGATCTCATAGAAGATCCATTTACGAGGTATGTATAACTTGGTTTTGTAATAGTCAACCTATGAGATATACATGTTACTAGCACAAGTCATTGAAGAAGAACAAGAAGACATCATGTGAGTATGTTAGACATAAATAGCTAGCATGCTAATCCAGGCATGTTTTTCCTATATCAAGATAGAATCCTACCTTGTGTTAGGATCTTATACTGTTGTTGATAATGATTATTCATGAAGTCATAGGTTTTAATAATCATGATTGTATGCATATTATGTTTCTTACCATAATTGATGATATGACTAACCAGAAGAATCATGAAGGTATAGGTTTGAATAATCACAGGTTTTATGCATATTATGTCTCTTATCTTGATTGATGATTCAACTAACCTAAAGAGTCATAGGTTTGAGCAATTACAAGTTTAGACATGTTATGTTTCTTATGATTTGACTAACCATAAGAATCCTACATAAACCTTGAATGCTAATGCTTATTATTTTCTGTTTGAAATGATCATGACTATACATGCTTGAGATTATTGTGTTTTAATAGTATACTAATGAATGTATGATTTTATATTAGACCTAGAGGATAACACAATGATGATACTAACAAGCATGCATAGGGATCGAGAATGTATATAAGTTCAAGGACAGGTAATCCAGGGAGCAAAGATCAAGAGGGAGCACACTCTAGTTGTTCCTGCAAGAAAGCAAAGGAACACACTTCAGTAGTTTATGCAAGGATGCAGATATTCAGAGGGAGTTGACCATCTCTCTACATTCCACAACAGAAAGGTGTAGAAGAAGCTTCTTCAAATTAGGACTCCAATAGCTCCTGCAAGGAAGCAAAGACTTAGAGGGAGTCCACCCAACGAACAAAGAAAGATAAGTATTTTAATCATCATTTCTTGCATATTTGTTTGTTTAAATAATACTGTTCAATAATGTTTATACTGATGTTCCTAGAATTAGGTTGTGTATTATGCATATTAGATTAGTTGCATTGATGAAAAATATACTACTAATATACATGGGTAAGTGGCCTATGGCATTGTACAACATTCCATTGCTACTTATCTAGAATGAAACCTCTTTGCTGACATGTTGGGAGTTGTGCACACTCTTAACAATGTTCTGGTAGAGATTGGAAGGCATCTAGAAAGTTACGGGATATGGATAAATGTTGTATTGAAGCATTGGCTAAGATAATTGTATGACTGTATGACATATTTCTTTATGTGTAAGAATTTGTTCTGAAAATTATGAGATGTTTCTAATCATGCAATTTAACCTGTTTTGTAGGAAAGACCGTATATCTTCACCTACAAAAGGACTACAACATTTGTTCCAACAATAAAGATATCTATTGAAGATATTGAAGTTCCCAGGATCTGGGATGAAGAAATGGAATGCCATGATCCGTCGATCATGAAGAATTATGTTTGGAATGCGATCCCAAGAGCTAAAGGGAAGTCTGTTGTGACTTCCAAATAGAACTATCAGATCAAGCATGTTGCAGATGGCAGCATTGAGAAATACAAAAGTGATGCACCAGATGGATTTCAAGACAACATGGTGTAGTCATATATGTGTGCAGAACTTGATATGGTAGGATAGACAACTTTCTATCCAGCTTGGGCTTTACCAAAAGTAAAGCAGATTCCAACCTTTACTACAAGGTTGAGGAAGGGAATCCAGTGATTCTACTCCTGTATGTGGATGACCTATTTGTGACAGGAGATGACAAACTGATTGCAGATACTAAGAGGAAGCTTACTACCGAGTTCGAGATGAAGAACTTGGGGATGATGCACTATTTGTTTTTGGCATGGAGGTGTGGCAGAGTGCAGATGGAATCTTCCTTGGACAAGGGAAGTATGCAGTAGAGATCCCGAAGAGGTTCGGGATGATGGATTGCAAGGCCATGGCCACACCTATGGCATCAAATCTGAAGCTTCTATGTGATGCTTCATCTGAGCCAGTTGATGTCTCTATGTATCGTCAGATGATTCGGTCCTTGATGTACCTGACGAACACGAGACCAGACATTTGCTTTGCTGTGAATACATTGAGCCAGTTCCTGACGGATCCGAGGAGTGTTCACCTGGTTGCTGTAAAGCATGTTCTGAGGTACCTGAAGGGTACAGTGGATTATGGGCTCAAGTATGAAGCGAATCAAAATTTTAACCTGCAGGGTTATGTTGATTCAGATTGGGCTGGCAGTGCTGTAGACAGGAAGAGCACATCTAGGTGCTGCTTCAGTATGGGATCAGGTGTGATCTCTTGGTTTAGCAGGAAGCAATCCTGTGTAGCACTGAATACAGCTGAGGCAGAGTATGTGGTAGCCTGTTTAGCTAGTTGTGAGGCAGTATGGCCACGGAAGCTACTGTCTGAGTTATTTGATCTCCCGTTGGAGGCTACTGGTATCTTCTGTGATAACCAGAGTTGTGTGAAGCTGTCCGAGAACCCAGTGTTTCATGACAGGTCGAAACACATAGAGATCAAATATCACTATATCAGGGATATGGTGCAGAGAGGAGCTGTGAAGCTCCTGTATGTTGCGACGGATGAGCAGATTGCAGATGTGCTGACGAAGCCACTAGCCAGAGTGAAGTTTGAGTACTTCAGAGAGAGGATTGGCGCTCTTCAGATCGAGGACACTTTGAGGAAGAAGTGATGGACACATTTGCTGAAGCCATTCCAAGCATGTTGGAAGGAGGATCCTTCACATGGCTGTGGATGTAAGCGCTGGATGATGAGCATCAGGATGATGTTCTGTTTCTGCTGGATATGATCAGTTGGATCATTTTTATGTATGTATGTACACATCATGTTGGATGCTGGATATGATCAGTTGGATCATGTGTACGTATTTTGTATATGCATCATGTTGGATGCTTGGACCATGTATCTGTATATGTATCAGGTGGATACATTGTATGATTAGGTGGATCATGTATGGTGATATGTATCATGTATTTGTATTTGTATCAGGTGGATACATTGATGATCAGGAGGATCATGTATGATGATATGTATCAGGTAGATACTTGGTATGCATCAGGTAGATGCATTGATGATCAGGATGATCATAGATGACGAGCTTCAGGATGTTGCAGTGATGATCAGGATGATCATAGATGATGAGCTTCAGGATGTTGCTCCAGATGACATGCAGCAGGATGTTGCAGTGATGATCAGGATGATCATAGATGATGAGCTTCAGGATGTTGCTCCAGATGACATGCAGCAGGATGTTGCAGTGATGATCAGGATGATCATAGATGACGAGCTTCAAGATGTTGCTCCAGATGACATGCAGCGGGATGTTGCAGTGATGATCTGGATGATCATAGATGATGAGCTTCAGGATGTTGCTCCAGATGACATGCAGCAGGACGTTGCAGTGATAATGATCAGGATGATCATGGATACATCAGGATGATGTATGGTGAGTATCAGGTTGATACTCTGTGGCCGTGGATCAGGTTGTGCAGATGAGCATGTAATCCGGTGCCCTGGGAGATTTGCAGATGGTCTTTCGAGGTTTTGCCTATGGCATGTAATTCGGTGCCCTGGGACATCTGGCAAATGCTCTTTCGAGGTTTTGCTCTGGGAGGACATGTAATTCGGTGCCCTGGGAAATCTGCAGATAGTCTTTCGAGGTTTTTCCTATGGCATGTAATTCGGTGCCCTGGGATATCTGGCAGATGCTCTTTCAAGGTTTTTTCCTATGGCATGTAATTCGTTTCCCTGGGAGATCCGATAGGTTGGGCTGTGTGCCCGTAATCAGTCCTGGGATGCTCTTGCGAGGTTTTTCCATGACCACATGTAATTCGTTGCCCTGGGAGATCCTATAGGTAGAGCTGTGTGCTCATAACAGCCTGGGATGCTCTTGCGAGGTTTTGTGGTGAGGTCACATGTAATTCGGTGCCCTGGGAGATCCTATAGGTAGAGCTGCGTGCTCGTAACAACCTGGGATGCTCTTTCGAGGTTTTGTGACGCACGTAATATGTCCTGAGGATTCCACAGTATGGCCAGTGATGATGAAGACCTGCAGGTGGTGGGCCTACATCCAGTATGAAAAAGGACTGGCTCTGTAGAACTTCCTATGACGAGTAGATTCAGAGATTGATTGAGATAGCAGCAGCAGTGACGATGATGATGACTCGATGACGATTATCCAGTGATGATGATCCAGAGAAGATGACTTGTGCTAGAAGAACTGTGCTGAGAAATACCTTCCTAGTTAAGAGGGAGTGTTGATGTATATGTAACTTTGGAATGTATTTCACATATATGTATATTGTATTCCTATAGAGATGTTATTATTCCTCTATACGGAAGTGTTGTCATTTATATTGTAAGTGTCGTAACTTATACTTGATGGGTTATTAGACCACCTTGTTGGGGTCGGCCCTGTATAAGTCATGTGGGTCGAAGGGTTATTAGACCACCCTATTGGGGGTCGGCCATGTGGGTCAAAGGGTTATTAGACCACCCGATTGGGGGTCGGCCCAGTCAGCATTATGTTATGTGGTTAAGTTCGAGCCTACATGAGTTAGGTAAAAAGGCAAGTCAAGTCAAGTATAAATAGAGTGCGGGAGGCACTCTATTTACTCACTCACTTCTCACTCATGCACTCAAGGAGGAGTGGCGCACTTATGGAGGAGGAGGATATGCTGCTAGGTTGTGTCTATCTCTCATGGTTGGTTGTATCATTGCTCTATCTATCTCTGAGGAAGTTATTGGGGTTTTTCACCTTTATGGTTTTCCCCAAGTACATATTTTTGTCTCTTGTGTGCTTGCATTATTGTCTCCATGATTGATATGCTGTAGATATGCTGTACATGTTGTTCTCTCAGTTAAGATCCTAGATCATATTGAAGTAAATTCAGAAAATTCAACAACTTGGACTTGAAAAATTTCTCCTCTTCACCTTCATGCTAGAAGGCCAACTGAAACCGAGCAAGAACTCAGTTTCTCTCTGGTCACTACCTTTGTGAACATGTTTGCAGGATTCTAGCTAGTATGTATCTTTTCCAGCTTCAATAGTTCATCTTCTAGAACATAGCATATGAAATGGTACTTGAGTTGTATATGTTTAGTCCTAGAATGGAATGCTGAGTTCTTTGCAAGATGAATGGCACTCTGGCTATCACTATACAAACTGCTATCCTTTTGCTTCTTACCCACTTCCTCCATAAACCTCTGCAACCAAATCATTTCTTTACTAGCCTCTGTAATAGCAACATACTCTGCTTCCGTTGTTGAAAGTGCAACAACCTTCTGCAGTTTCGAAATCCAACTTACTGCTGTTCCACCTACAGTAAACACATACGCTGTGGTGCTCCTCCTGCTATCCTTATCACCTGCCATATCTACATCAACATATACCTGTAGAACAGTGTCTGAACCTCCAAAACATAATGCCTGAGTGGTGGTACCTCTCAAATACCTGAGAATCCACTGTACTGCCCTCCAATGTTCTTTACCTGGATTGTTCATATATCTGCTCACAACTCCCACTGCATGTGCAATATCTGGTCTTGTGCACACCATGACATACATCAAGTTGCCAACTGCTGATTGATAGGGAATCTTGGACATGTATTCTGTCTCTTCCTGTGTCTTGGGACACATTTCCTTACTTAGACTGAAATGGATGGCCAAAGGTGTACTAACTGGTTTTGCATTCTGCATTCTGAACCTCTCCAACACCTTTTGTATGTACTCACTCTGAGAAAATGTCAATTTGCGATTTTTTCTGTCTCTCGTTATTCTCATACCAAGGATTTGCTTTGCAGCACCCAAATCCTTCATCGCAAATGAATTAGCTAGCTTCCTTTTGAGTACATTTATATCCTGCATGTTAGACCCTGCAACAAGCATGTAATCCACATACAACAACAAGATAATATATCTTTCATTGTCCAGCTTCTTGAAATAAACACAGTGGTTAGAATGACATCTACTATAACCTTGTTCTGTCATAAACCTGAAATTTTTTAAATACCACTGCCTTGGAGCTTGTTTCAAGCCATACAAACTCTTTTTCAACCTGCATACCAAGTTCTCCTTACCTTTGACCTCATACCCTTGTGGCTGCTGCATATATATCTCTTCCTCCAAATCCCCATGGAGAAAGGATATTTTTACATCTAACTGTTCAAGATGCAAATCTTCTACCGCCACTAGACTTAAGATAGTCCTAATTGAAGTCATCTTAACAACAGGAGAACATATTTCATCAAAATCAATACCTTTCTTTTGTGCAAACCCCTTTACAACAAGTTTGGCCTTGTACCGCTTCTTACCTCCTTCTTCTTCCTTCAACCTGTAAATCCATTTGTTTTGAAATGCTCTTTTACCAACAGGAAACTGAACCAGATCCCAAGTCTGGTTTCCTACCAATGAGTCAATTTCCTCATTCATGCCTTGCTCCCACTTCTTTCTAGTTTCCACCTGCATTGCTTCTTCATAACATTATGGTTCACCAGCATCAGTCATCAACAAATAATACATTGAAGGAGAGTATCGTTCAGGGAGTCTACTTAAGCTGGTAGATCTTCTTATAGTTGCAGGAGTTTCAGGTACTTGCCACTGTTCTTGATTTTCTGGCACCTTTGGAACTTCATTTTCTTCAATTTCATCAAGTACTGTGTACTTGGTGTTTTCTTTTTCTTGTTTCTTTCCTTGCAACTGATCTTTATACATGACCTTTTCATTGAATATTACATCTCTACTCCAGATGATTTTGTTATTTTCATAATCCCATAAACGAAAACCAAATTCATCAACCCCATATTCAATAAAGGTACATTTCTTTGATTTAGCTTCAAGCTTTGTTCTATTTTCTTTATCAATATGGGCAAATGCTTCACAACCAAACGTTCTCAGAAATGAGTAGTTTACTTTTTTATCTGTCCATGCCTCCTCTGGAATACCACCATCCAAAGCACTTGAAGGTCCTCTATTTATGAAATAAACAACAGTATTTACAACATCCACCTAAAACTGTAAGGGCAACCCTGCATGCAGTTTCATACACCTTGCACGCTCCATGATCGTTCTGTTCATCCTTTCTGACACACCATTTTCTTATGGTGTTCTTGGGACTGTCTTCTCTCTACGAATCCCATGGTATGAACAATAACTATCAAAATCCTTTCCACAGTACTCACCTCCATTATCAGATCTGAGACACTTCAACCTTTTTCCTATCTCATTCTCAACCAAAGCTTTCCACTTCTTAAAAGTAGCAAACACATCAGATTTCTATCTAGTGCAATAAACCCAAGTTTTCCTAGTTGCATCATCAATAAATGTAACATAATAAGGAGAGCCACCAAGAGATTGTACTTGAGCTGGTCCCCATACATCTATATGCACTAGCTCTAACTTTTCATTCTTCTTCTGTTTCCCAACCCTGAGAAATCCGACTCTCTTCTGTTTTCCATAAACACAGTTCTCACAGAATTCCAAACTTACCTGCTTCAAATCTGGCAACAACTTCCTTGAGTGGAGAATCTGCATCCCCTTCTCACTCATGTGGCCAAGCCTATGATGCCACAATGCTGTATCTGTTCCTGTGGAAGCTAAAGAGATAGAATGGTCAATATTATGAGGACATAAATACAACGTACCTATCCTGTCTCCTTTTGCTATCACCATTGATCCTTTAGTGATCTTCCACCACTTTTCTCCAAATGTAGATAGACAGCTGCCATCTCCCAACTGCCCTATTGAGATCAGATTTCTTTTCAAAGCAGGAATATGCCTAACATCTTTTAACATACAGTCAGTTCCATTCTTAACTTTTATCCATACCTTACCCATTCCAACAATTATACATGGCTCATCATCACCCAATAAAACATGTCCAAAATCGCCAGGAACATACTCATGAAAGTATTTCCTATGGGGTGTAGCATGACATGAAGCTCCTGAATTTACTACCCAATAATCACTAGTATTATCTAATGCAAGAATCAAAGCATCTTGTAACACATCACCTGCTACATTTGCTTCCTGGGTAGTTTCCTTCTGTGCATCTCCTTTCTTCTTTCTATATCTGCAGTCTTTCTTCAGATGCCCTTTCTTTCCATAGTTCCAACACTCTATTTTTCCCAGTCTGGACTTGGATCTTCCCATTTTAGACTTGCCATGATTACCTTGGCTCTTTCCTCTCTCCTTTTTTCTTCCCCTGCTCTCCATGGTCAACACATTACCTGATGTCTCATTTGTGATTTTTCTTCGCATTTCCTCGCTAAGAATAACACCAAAAACATCATCAAATTTCAAGGTGTTTGAACGAGAGACATAGTTACTTACAACCATGACCAAGCTATTCCAGCTTTCTGGCAATGAACACAAGATTAGAAGACCCCTTGTTGGAACATTTAAAAACCCATTAAATACTTAAGATATATTAAACTAGTCACCTAGTTTAATTTCGTAAGTTTTGACTAGCTAAATAGAGCTAGTTTTGTCTTCTAGTGGACCACTTGCTATCCTAAGTCACAAAAACGAATTTGGAAAAATTCTAGATAAGATTTCCTTGGATTCTGTCTGATTTTATTCTATTCCTGAATTAGAAAGACACTTTCCTGATTTATACAGCTTTATCCTATTTTTTCTACTTTCTAATGGATAAGGAAAAACTAGTTGACTTGGAAACTCTTACCACTTGACCAATTCGACCTCCACATCATTTCTTATCCCTATTTACATTCCATTTACCTCACTCATGAGCTTCCATACCATACTTGCCAAATTTGTAAGCCTCTAGCACAGTTTTGGAAACTGCTTTTGCCACCTAGGGGTTTTTTATGCTTTTAGTAAGCCTTACTTTTTGTGCTTTACGACTTTCCTTTAAGGCATTCTATTTTCTCTCTTGAGATGTATTATATATTGTATTCACATTGAGGAATACTACATGAGATTATATTTCCATTAATTGAGTTCCTTCTCTTATGTTCTGTCTCAATATTTCTTCTTCTTATTCTTGCATATCTTTGAATAATTCTTGTGAGGACTTCTTTGCTTCAAGATTCTTGGCTATTAGAATTCTTTCATGGTATTCAACCTGTATAGAATTATTACATGGTATCATGTGAGATTTTCAATTATTAGGAACTAGATTCATAAGACAATTTCACAATGGAATATTTTAGACAATGAGAGAAGAAGAATAGAGAGAATAAATTATGGAAAACACTCTGTATCTTATTCATTGATATGATAACAATATATAATACATCCTCCATCGAGAAAATCGAATTGCTTTGAAGCAATATGGAAAAAGCAAAAAGAAAAGGCTTAGAAAAGACAAAAAACCCCCTAGGTGGCAAAAGCAATTTCGAAAACTGTTCTAGAGGCTAACGAATTTGGAAAGTATGGTATGTCAGCTCATGAGTGAGGTAAATAGGATCTATTGATCAATTTAGAAGGTTAGATATGATGTGGAGGTCGAATTGGTCAAGTGGCAAAAGATTCCAAGTTAACTAGCTTTATCTTTTCCACTAGAAAGCAGAAAAAGCAGGACAAAGCTAACTAAAGTTGGATAGTGTCTTTCTAATTCAGGAATGGAATAAAATCAGACAGAATCCAAGGAAATCTTATCCAGAATCTATCCAAATTCATTTTTGTGAATGAGGATAGCATGTGGTCCACTAAAAGACAAAACTGGCCTATTCTACCTAGTCAAAACTCAGGAAATTAATCATAAATGATTAATTAATTTTATCCTAAGTCTAGAATGACATAGTGGGTTTTTTAAATGCTCCAACACCCCCCCTTAAGCCTGACTTTATGTGATGGGAATCAGAAAAATATCATAAATATAGGGCCCAAGCAACAAGGCTTATGGTCACTCCAATACAAAAATAACTAGTCCATGTAAACTGAGGAAACATGGAAAACCTCATGGGAACAAAACCCCCCCTCAAAAATGGACATGCTTGATGTCTTCATACTGTCATGTTGCTCATTTGAATGAGCTGAATGGGATGCTTCTGAGTAACTGACTTGATGAAGAGATTGTGGATGCCATTATCATGCATCCGTGCATCAATGTTGTGTAGGCAAGAACCATGTGTTGAAGCTCTATGAAGCTCGTCTTTTGATGATGGAGGAGCCTCAAATGAATTTTTCTTGCTGCTATAACATACATAATCAGATCTGAAAACATAATCAATGATGGAAATAAGATCTATGCATACTCCTTCCCAAGGAGAAACAATAAACTCAACAGGATCAATTTATTCTGTAGTTGCAATATGGTGTACTAGTTCTTGTACTTTCTTCTCACACTGATGTACAATCTTTTTGATATTTAAAATGAGATCATGCAGCTCTGAAATATCAAAATGTAAGTCATATGGAGCAGAAACCAATAAATATTTGGAGTCTCCATGATCGAACACAATTTCAGTAGAAAACGTTTGAGAAACTAGATCACCCGGACAACTGAGCGAGCCTGGAGAGTGTGAGGACTTGAATTTTGAACCATGAGTGGTGGGGTCAGGTCCAGATTTGTGGAATATCAGTCCAAATAATTTCAAACAATGACTATCCAACCAATTAAAGATATGCAAGACAAAAGTGCAACAAAGGCAAGTGACACAGTGTAGGAAAACATAGAATTGTGTAGTTTCTTAACTGGAGAACTTGGGGTTTGTAGGGTCTTTTGTGCATCCAAAGGTTGGGAATATGATGTGGGATATGTAATGATCTACATATTAGACTGTAAATCATCTTCTAAATCAGAATCTAAAATATTTGAATGATGGTGGAAAGACCTTTCAGAAGACAAGTCAGAAGTTAGTAAAAAATGACTAGTTTTGAGAGTAGACTTGGATGAATTTACTGAAGATTGTTCCAAGGAATAGGTGGAGGTTTTTGATTATGATATATCAGAATGTGAATCAATATCAGAGACATCAGAATTATATTTCACTCTAGCACTCAAAGCATACACATTATTACCTTTGGGAGAGGCTTGGAGACAGAGTTCTTGTTCTACAACAAGCTTGCCTTGTTCTTTCTTTGCAAAGTCAGGAACATCTATGTTATGCTCTTCAAGCATCTTGGCCATGATGTCCAATTTGTTCTTGAAGCAAGATTTCTCAGGATGAGTGCCTTTGCAGCAATAAGAACACTTGGGCTTCTCCTTCTTCATCTTCTTGTATTTGAATCTCCATCAGAATCCTCTTCATCTGACAATATCTTCTGTTTGGATTTGTCATTCTTGAAACTCTTTGCTCTATGAGTAACAAGTGCAAAGTATTTGGAGGGTGATTGATACCTCATTTGGACTAGCTTGTCCTTTTCTTGAGTGAGTGAATCAATGAATGCATCCAAGGTTGGCATCTTCCACTTGGGAACTGCATGTCTTGTAGAATGAAAAGTAGACACAAACACATGGTATCAGAGCTAGCTTGATTCAATCAATTTCCAAGAGTGTTTTTTACAGGTATTACCATCACCAGGAGCTCATCAGTATGGAGAAAAATCAAGCCAAAGCTGTGACTCTCACTCCCTTCAATTTATTTGACTAGAAGGCACATATGATCATCCAACTTCGGAGAAAAGGAGTGTATAGAGTCACTATGGGGCTTGAAACTGAAATAGAACTCCAAGAGATAGCTTGATTCAAAGCAATTTCCAAGAGTGTTTTTTGCAGGTATTTCCATCACTAGGAGCACATCAGTATGGAGCAAAATTAAGCCAAAGCTGTGACTCTCACTCCCTTGAATTTCTTTGACTGGAAGGCACATACGATCATACAGCTTCGGAGCAAAGGATTGTATAGAGTCACTATGGGGCTTGAAACTGAGCCAGGTGCTGTTGCATTAAAATCCAAATGGTTCAATAAGATTGATGAAGCTTATGGGTTACTTTGTATCTCTGTATCTCCAGATATTCTATTCCATATTGATTCTCTATCCACTCCAAATGAAGTGTGGACAAAGCTAGAGTCTCTCTTTGGAAAACAGGACGAGCTCAGAGGTCATTTGTTGGAGATTGAGCTGATCTCTCTTAATCCAAGTAATTTCGATTCTATGGAGGATTTCATCTCAAAATTCAAGAACCTAGTGCTTCAAATCAAGCAATGTGGCATAGAGAAGAAGGATGAGGAATTAATCCTTACCATTTTGTCAAAACTAAGTTCTGAATACTCAGTATTTGTGTCTACTTTTCATTCTACAAGACTTGCAGTTCCAAAGTGGAAGATGCCAACCTTGGATGCATTCATTGCTTCACTCACTCAAGAAAAGGACAAGCTGGTCCAAATGAGGGATCAATCACCCTCCAAAGAATTTGCACTTGTTTCTCATGGAGCAAAGAAGAATGACAAATCCAAACAAAAGACATTGTCAGATGAAGAGGATTCTGATGGAGATTCCAAATCCAAGAAGATGAAGAAGGAGAAGCCTAAGTGTTCTTATTGCTGCAAAGGCACTCATCCTGAGAAATATTGCTTCAAGAAGAAATTAGACATCATGGCCAAGATGCTTGAAGAGCATAACATAGATGTTCCTGACTTTGCAAAGAAAGAACAAGGCAAGGTTGCTGTAGAACATGAACTCTGTCTCCAAGCCTTTCCCAAAGGTAATAATGTTTATGCTTTGAGTGCTAGAGTGAAATATAATTCTGATGTCTCTGATATTGATTCACATTCTGATATATCAGAATCAGAAACCTCCACCTCTTCCTTGGAACAATATTCAGTCAGTTCATCCAAATCTACTCTCAAAACTAGTCATTTTTTACTAGCTTCTGACTTGTCTTCTGAAAGGTCTTTCCACCATCATTCAAATATTTTATAATTTGATTTAGAAGATGATTTAAAGTCTGATATGCAGGTCATTACATATCCCACATCATATTCCCAACCTTTGGATGCACAAAAGACCCTACAAACCCCAAGTTCTCCAGTTAAGAAACTACACAATTCTATGTTTTCGTACACTGTGTCACTTGCCTCTGTAGCACTTTGGATGCACAGAAGAAATTGATCCTGTTGAGTTCATTGTTTCTCCTTGGGACGGAGTATGCATAGATATTATTTCCATCATTGAATATGTTTTCAGATTTGATTATGTATGTTACAGCAACAAGAAAAATTCATTTGATGCTACTCCATCATCAGATTATGAACTTCATAGAGCTTCAACACATGGTTCTTGCCTACACAACATCGATGCACTGATGCATGATCATGACATCCACAATATCTTCATCAAGTCAGTTACTCGAAAACAGCCCATTCATCTCATTTAGCTCATTCAAATGAGCAACATGACAATATGAAGACATCAAGCATGTCCATTTTTGAGGGAGGGTTTTGTTCCCATGAGGTTTTCCCTGTTTCCTCGGTTTACATGGACTAGTTATTTTTGTGTTGGGGTGACCATAAGACTTGTTGCTTGGGCCCTATAAATCTAATATTTCTCTAATTCCCATCACATAAAGTCAGGCTTAAGGGGGGGTGTTGGAACATTTAAAAAACCCACTATGTCATTCTAGACTTAGGATAAAATTAATTAATCATTTATGATTAATTTCATGAGTTTTGACTAGGTAGAATAGGCCAGTTTTGTCTTTTAGTGGACCATATTCTATCCTCATTCACAAAAACGAATTTGGATAGATTTTGGATAAGATTTCCTTGGATTCTGTCTGATTTTATTCCATTCCGGAATTAGAAAGACACTATCCAGTTTTAGTTAGCTTTGTCCTGTTTTTTCTGCTTTCTAGTGGAAAATATAAAGCTAGTTTACTTGGAATCTTTTGCCACTTGACCAATTCAACCTCCACATCATATCTAACCTTCTAAATCCATCATTACATTCCATTTACCTCACTCATGAGCTTCCATACCATACTTTCCAAATTCGTGAGCCTCTAGCACAATTTTGGAAATTGCTTTTTCCACCTAGGGGTTTTTTTTGTCTTTTCTAAGCCTTTCTTTTTGCTCTTTCCATATTGATTCAAAGCAATTCGATTTTCTCCATGGAGGATGTATTATATATTTTTATCATATCAATGAATAAGATACATAGTGTTTTCCATAATTTATTCTCTCCATTCTTCTTCTCTCATTGTCTAAAATATTCCATGGTGAACTTAGCTGATTTGTAACCGTATTAAACTCATTTAAATGATCAATAACAGATCCACCTTCAGACATCTTCATATTAAATAAACACTTCATTAGAAATACCTTGTTGGAGGATGAGGGTTTTTCATACAGATTATGCAGTGCGCTCATCAAACCCTCCATTGTCGTTTCTTTTGAGATATTGAAAGCCACCGATGAAGCTAGGCTCAACCATATTGTTCCCAGAGCCTTTCTTTCAAGAACCTCCCATTCTTCGTCCTTCATGGCCGTCGGCTACTTTGCTCTTCCTCCCAACAGTAGGAATAGATACTTTTGGTACATATAGTCCTCCATTTGCATCTTCCATA
This sequence comes from Larix kaempferi, assembly GCA_027924585.1. Classification (NCBI taxonomy): domain Eukaryota; kingdom Viridiplantae; phylum Streptophyta; class Pinopsida; order Pinales; family Pinaceae; genus Larix; species Larix kaempferi. Next base: position 19,497,370 of record BSBM01000515.1, read on the forward strand.
ACTGAAAGTTTTGGCCGTTAAACTTCTCGACCTTAAACTTTCCTTCTTCCGCCATTGCTCCCACTCGAACCAGAAACCCTAGCTTCCTGCGGCTTTATCTGCCAAGTAGACCTTTGGCTCTAATACCAATTGTTAGAAAAAATAGGATCGCAGAGCAATAACAATAAATGGAAATGCAAATATAATCACACACACATTACAAGAGAGACACAGATATATTGTGGTTCACCCCAACTTGGGCTACGTCCACACTGAATTTTTCAGTCCTTATTATTATTACCGTCCAACAAGGTGAAGGGATACAACCTGTAGCACAACCATTGCACTTCCTCTTCACTGTCTCATAGTCTCTCTCCTCAGATCTCAGAGATCTTTACAGTGCATAAAATCTAATACTTCTTGCCCTAGCCGTATTACAATGTCTTTCTTTTATAGGTGAAATACAATGGGAAAATACCACGGGATACCCAAAACCATGGGCCCGCAAAACAGTTGGCGAAAACAACCCCAAATTTTTTTCTCGGGGGCGCTGCCCTCGACCCCCATTCGCGGGGGCTCCCCCAAACCCCCTTTTTCGAGGCGTTGCCCCGAACCCCTTAAAAAATGCAGAATGGGTGTACAGTCCTCCGGGGTGCATGGCTAAGACAATATCATTTATGAGACTGGAAGATCTGGCTCCACAACCAACACTAGAAATATTGAAAGGATAAAAAAATAAGATTGGAAATGCAAGGAGTAGTGTCCTTTGTAGATACCCATGAAGTAATTTCTCAATCAAGGTTACTAGCAAGATATAATGCAAACATGATAGTTGGTGGTGATGACTTTGGATACATTGGCTCAAAATCCTTATTTAGAAATGCAACCATAAGAATATAGGGTTTTATAGATCATGTTTGAAACAATCGGTGTCCCATTTGAAGATGATGTCTCATTGGCTCAAGGATCAAGCAGTGTTGTATATGACAAGTATAATAAATATGCTTACTCAAGTGAGAGTTTAAAGAAGTAATTGGATCCCAGATCTGTGCAAAGTTGTAGTAGGTGAATAGTTTAGGGGCTCTCCATCTGCTATAACTTTAGAAACTCAGAATCAACTTCAATCTTAGGAGTCATAGTGTTCCATTTCATGCCCAATTTGGTCAAACTATGGGAATTTTGAACTGCTTCAACTATCTTTCACAATCCATATTGTTTTTCAAGTCCAACTTCTTTGGCATCACTACTTACAAAGGAAATTGAACATGAGATTCCACCCTTTCCAATGGCACCAAACATAGGCCTCATGAAACTAGTTTCATGCATCAAGATACTTGTATTGGGATCTCCCATTTGTGTCCCTTGAAACCTATATTACTCCTCCACAGAAATCTTACCAATTTCACAATTTCCCTTATCAAAAATTACAAACGAGGCTTCATTGCTTTAGAAATCGCACATGCAGCTTCAAAATATCCATGTTCAAAAAATTATTTAAACCTCAAATCAACCATTGACTCCTAATAATTCTTTCATTTTGACCGAATTTAAGCAGAGAAAACCATTGAAAAATATATATGTGAGTCATTACATACTTGGAAAAATGTTAACCCTCTTAAGCATTCGTCGATCCACTGTACACGTGCCCATGATACATGGTACAAGAAGAGAACCTATAGACCATACTAAATTGTATGCCAACCCTAAAGTAGTTTAAGCCTTCCAAAAATCGAATTTGATACTTCAATAGACATGATTGCTAATGGGATTTCCATTGAATTTGCATAGAATTGACATAACTTTGAGGGACATGAACATACAACCACAATTAGGGGTTTACAAATCCAAATCAATGAACCTATGCTAGTTCAGTAGTACCACTACATACAAAGGTTAACCTTTAGTGTTTTTAGGGCATATGGTTTTACCGCTAATATATTAAGGGGTATCATTCTCTATGTCTAAGAGGACTATGGTGCAACCAATTGCTCTTCACCTTTCCTTAAATGGCTCATTTGGTGTTACTGCCACCGATGGTTGGAATTGCTTTTGGAGCCCCAACTTGCATGACTTTTAATATCGCCAAATGTCCGATAAGTGGTAGAGTGTTGAATATGTGGAATCAAATGAAATTATTTGGAGGCACTCACATTGTTAGTTAGACTTGGAAGATAAAATTACATGAATTGGAGTCAAATTTTAAGGTTTTCAATGATGCTTTGAGGGTGCCTCCATTGGCTATTCTTCCCACCTCTTCTCTACCTCCCATCACTAATCAACAACCTATTGGTAAGATCCAGTTGGATAGGTCATGTCTCGGAAGTGTACATAGGAATTGGTTTTTTATTGTGTGCAAATGATGTTGGGTATTTTTAAGGTTAATGGAGGTGTGTATCCTCTTACATTAATTGCATTTTCCTTTTTCTCTTTATGACATATTGAATAAAATATGGATTTTTCTTATGTTGCAGGGATGTTGAAAGAGGCCATGTCAACAGTGTTGTCAAAGAACAAAATGATGGCAATATTGATGATGATGGTGAAACCGACAAACATGGTGATGACGAACTCAATTCCAAACTCGAGGCTGCCCAATTAGTGTTGGGCCTATGCCATGATATTTCGAAAGTTGAAATGGTGAGTGCAATATTAATATGCTAAATATTAGAATATAATTGCTGTTGTAACATTTTTCAAACACCAATATATTGTGTACTTTATGCTAAATATTATAATAATATAATTCATGTTGTAACATTTTTCAAACATCAATATGCTGTGTACTTTATGCTAAATATTAGAATAATATAATTGCCGCTGTAATAACATTTTTCAAATCTCAATATAATGTGTATTTTTTTTGTTTTTGCATAAATCTTGTGATAAATTCCAAGAAGGTGATAAAGTAAAGGTTTTAGATCCGTTTGATGGTGTTGCTGTGGGCATTTGACGGATTCACTCACTATCTATTATACATGGAGTTAAATTGAATAGAAGAGTTGGAAATCTAATTATTTTAAAGGTTACAAGAAACATACCCCTTCCTTACGAAGACAAAATAGATGGATCTAGCCATATGAAAGAGATGGAAGGAAGCTTTGGACACTGTCATTTAAAATATTTGGAAAAAATGACATAGTTGATGTTCATGTAGTAGCTGTTGGATACAATTTGGCCCACTAGTTTATGCAACATTTTAACAGTTGAATGTATTATGTTAAGGGATATATTAGTGTGGTATATTTGCAGAGTTGGAAAATCCATGGGACTTTACTGAATAGTTGGAAACTTAGTGACAATACTATATTTTAACTTTATGATTATATGTGTGTGTGTGTGTGTTAATCTAAATTGCATTATATGTTTTTATTTGATTTATAAATGTTTTATTCAAGATTACGGTATTTTTTATCATTTTGTTCATCAATCATGAATCTTCTTTTTACAATACTTGAAGCATGTGTTTTTTTATATATCTTTTATCATGATGTAGCTTAATGTTTACGTGTCTTTTATCTTTTATCATGATGTAGCTTAATGGTCATGTATGTATATGTTCTTTTTATTTGATTTTATGTTTTAATTCAGGTTTAGTAGATAATATATAATGGTAAATTTCGGTAAGTTTTTATTGTGATGTAGCTTGTTATGTGTCTTTTATATTTTATCATGATGTAGCTTAATGTTCATGTATGTATATGTTGTTTTTATGTTTTAATTCTAGTTTAACATATAACATATAATGTTAAATTTCAGTAAGTTTTTATCATGATGTAACTTGTTCATGTATGTTATAATGTTTTTATTTTATTTTATTTTTTTAATTCAAGTTTAATAGTAAATATATATTGTTAAATTTTAATAAGTATAAGTATGCTTATTTTATTCTGGATGAACATCAAATGTGTATTTTATATTGGATAACATCAATAATATTGTACAGTAAGTGCATTACACAATTTATGGACTTTAATAAATTATTCATATCGTATAGACAAATATTTACTACTAAACTAGTAGTAAATATAATGATTATTCAACTAATAAATAATATATCAATATATTATTAATTGATGACTAAAAATGATTAAATATACTAGTAATTGACGACAATTAATGACTAAGATGAATTTTTTTTGGTTGTCACAAGAGGTAATGTTTGTAATAAATGCCAAGTAGTGATTATACATGACTAATTCTATTTAGATAAAATATTTTGAAGAGAAATATTATAGAAAGAAGGGGAATCCTACATAAATAGAGATATACAAGTTAATTAATAATAAATATAAATGAATATTGCATATGCACATTTTAGATAACAATGCTAGGTTTTAAAACCATATTGTTCAGTCAAGTACCTAGTAGAGTTGGTTACTACTTCTCCTTCTCTGCCTGAGCCAAAGTCTTGGATAATTTGAATATCCTTGAATTTTTTGGAGCAACTGCTTCTTTTCCATACACCTACTGGAACAGAGTTTTTTTACGAAATTTCTTTGTAGTGGCTTTGTATTCCCATATAATAGCTGGTATTCAATCGCCCCAATCATCTTGATTTACGCAACATACTTTTGTTATCCCAATCTCCATAATCTTATTGAATGCTTCTATGGTACTGTTTGCTTGTGGGTGATGTGGATTGCTTTTGTGGTGTTGTATAAAAAAGTATTGTGTCAATTATTTGATAATGGTGTCTAAGAAATGCTTTCCTTGGTCACTTGTGAGTGTTGGAGCAGGTTTTAGACCTATCTTAGAAGTCACGCAAAAGAGATGGATTATGGGAAGACTCAGCAATTGGGCCAAAATTGCGTAGAAGGCAGAAGTTAGTTAGAAATTAGTTAGGTGTTTTTTCCACTTTGTAATGGGCTTAGCCTAGATTGTGATGTATAAATATGTAAGGGTTCTAAGGGTTAGAAGAATTTTTGTTGAAATTTTGTTACTCAGGATAAGGGAGTATCGCTCATGACATTTGTTTTGTTGTATGGTCATGAGTCGGTGTTTGTTGTGTAATGTTGGTTAGTTAAAGTGTCAGAATGGTTGCGCAATGCACAGATTATGTAAGGTTTACCTATTGTTAATGACAATGAGTACATATGGTTGCGTTAACTTACACTTGTCTCGAATATGATGAATGCTTATGTTTAGTGCACACATGGATGCTCTATTATATTGCTACAATGAATGTGTTTTTTATTCCCATGAATAAGTTAGAATATGTTGTACAGTAAGTGGATGAATGGTAAATTTTTTAAATGAATGCTCACATCCCTTCAGTACTACGAAATATTGGTTCCTGCAGTCCCGTAGATAGCTCAGGTGATACTTCGCCTACTTGCAGGTGATGCCAAAAGGGACAATGTATTGGGTTTTGTTGGTGTGAATTATGATGAACCCTGGGTCTCCTCATGCACCAACAATGAGACTTATGGGACATCTGAACTGGTGATAATATTTTCATAGATGAATTGAGTAGCTGTTTCTATGGAGCAGTCTCGAACTAGTGATGCTTTTGCCCATATGGTTAAGTATTAGGTGGAAGTGATAATATAGTTGGCTTTAGAATGTTTTGCAGGAGTATTTTTTTGTAAGGTTCGTACCCATGGAGTTTCGAACCGGTGACCTTACGCAAGGAGTGCCTTAACAATACACCCATTCACCGTATATTATTCATGCCATGGGATTTTTAAAATTCAAGGACATGGGTGTGGAAATTGATCCACTTATGTGTGCACATGTCACAAGATAATTTAATACAATCTCTTTGGATGCAACCACATTTTTGACCACTACTTGACCCCGTGGATTTAGGATCGACCCTCATTGGAATTGAAACTTTCCCATTGGTGAAAAACTCCTTGCTCTTCACTAATGGATCCAACCCCTTTGGGCATTTTGCAAGAGGATTAACATGTCCCACACAATCAATTGCCCATTTTTAAAATGGCTGCAATACTTTCAATGGTTAGAGTGGAATTTAATCTCGTCAAGATGGATTTCCAACTCATTTACATACATCACATTTTCTGGTGTATTCCTTAGCATCTTTGAACACCATGGGCCACCACAACTCTGCTTGGAGTACCTTTCCACCTGTTGCTTTTCTGCCAACATGTCCACTCACAACACCGGGATGGAATTCCCATAAAATTATTTGGCGCTCATGATATAAGACACATCTGTGTAGAATCCCATTGATTCCCAGCTTGTATAGATGTCCCACAATCAACTGGTATTCCAAGTTGTAGAGTCATCATATGGAGCTTTACTTGTTGTAAGAAATAGCGTAATATATTCCAAATGGTCTAGAATGGCTTTGACTCTGTAGAGTGCTACATCTAGCAAGTGATCTTCAACTATTTTTATAGTTTCTCCAGACTCTATTCAAGATAGGTGATTAGGTCCATGGTTATGATTTCCAAGCTTGACTATTACTTCAAAGGAGGATTCCTGGAATAAGAGTAACCATTTGTAGATTCGACCTTCCAGAATGGGCTTGTTCACCATAAATACTTTAGAGTTGAGTGATTAGTAAACAAATTTAATTGACCACCCAACAAATAGTGCCATAACATATGTAAGGAATAAATCATAGCTATTCCTTCTCACTCTGTTATTGTGTAGTTGCGTTCTGCTTGTGATAGCTTTCTGTTGGAAAAATACATTGGATTGTCCATGTCACCTTCACCTGGTTAGGCTAATATGGTGCCAAGGTCAATTATTAGCGCATCAAAATGTACATGAGATTCCTTTTTCCAATTAGGGAATGCTAATATTATAGCATTTATCATTTTTCCCTTTAGTATTGCAAAGGATTTTTACAGTCATCATTCCATCTAAAAGTTTCAACTTTCTTTAGCAACTGCTCCAACAATAGTGCCGTGATGGAGACATAATTGTGGATAAACCTTTTTTAGTACCATATATGACCCAAGGTGGATCACAATTGTTTTACTGAGGTTGGTGCTTGAAAGTTTACAATTGCTAAAACTTTCTTAGGGTCTACCGGAACTCCATCTTTGCAGACAATATGTCCCAATAAGTTTCCAAAAGGAACACAAAAAATACACTTCTGCAAGTTCAAAGAAATCCCCATTTGTCTATAGTGATCCAACATGAGTCGAAGTATCACAAAAAGATCCTATAGCAAACTGTAGACTGTCCAATCATTCAGATAGACTTTCAGGAACTTATGAAGGAATTTGTGGAAAGCTGCGGTCACTATTCTTGAGAAAATAGCTAGTGCATTCTTTAGTCCAAACAACATAACATTGTAAGCAAATGATACCTATTCCATTGTAAATGTGGTTTTATTCTTATATTCTTCTGTGATTCTGACCTGGTGGTACCTTGAGAATCCATCTATGAATGAGTCACTAGCATTTTTGAATCCAAAATCCGACGGCTTAGATGTCTGATTTTCGACATCATGTTGTCGACCATCCGACAAGCATCTTATTTTTTAAATGTAGGTGGAAGTTAGGCGAATATACGATAGTAAAATTAACTTGTAAGATATCCAACAACTTGTCGGATATCCAACAACTCCTCTTTTAATATGTCCATCGCATATCCGACAAAGATAAAGTTTATACGACGTCATATATCCAACAAAGATAAATTTTATAGGAAGTCAGATATCCGATAAATATCATTTTATTGGACGTCATATATCCAACTACAGAAGCGTCGGATATGCATTGTAAGATGATCGACATCCGACGTTTTTAGCCGTTGGTGGTATGGCGATAGCGTCGGATAGCTTGGAAGTCGACGCCCTATATCCGATGGGATTTGCATTGTAAGATGTCTATTTTCCAACGTTTCTAGCCGTCAGTGGTATGGCGATGGTATCAGATATCTTGGAAGTGGATGTCCGATATCCGACGGGATTTGCATTGTAAGATGTCCGATTTCTGACGGGATTTGCATTGTAAAATGACCGAGGTCCGACGTTTTTAGCCGTCAGTGGTATGGAAATGTCATCGGACATCGGGGGAGTGGACGTCAGCTATCTGACGCTGTTTCCATTGAGATATTCCCGATATTCGACGTTTTTAGCCATCGGTGGTATGGCGATGGCATCGAATATTTCAATGGGGTGTCGAAAATCCGACGAAGCAGTGGTGTTTTAAAAAAAAATAGACCTAAAAAAATACTCCAATCCCTTTTGATGCACCCAATTGGATCCTCAAATCACAAAGGTGCAGAGCATAAAAACTGGGAGTCTTGATTGATTTTAAAGGTTTGAACAATACTTTGTTATATAGAACATAAAAAACAAAGCATGAAATTGTTTTCTAATTACTATCTACAAATATCTTTCCCAGTTCAGTACTTGGGAAAGTCCTTATCCATGAACCGTCATTCAAGAATGCATAGGGGTTAGTAATAGTTTTGCAAAATAAAAGATAAAGAAAGCAAAATGTAAAACAAAATATTTTGAAAATTTCGCTTTTCGCTCCCGCTCCGCGCTCCCAACAACCTTGGTTCAAGTGAATGTTCGATGTAGAAATTTTCAAGAACTTTGAAATGTTTTTGAATTATTATATAATTGAACATGTTCACTTTGACATATAGTTTTAATATCACAGGGATAGGTAATGTCTCTTACCCCGGGTGTATAGACCTTTGTTTCCAGGGGAATCTACTCGTTCGTTACTTTCATGTATCTATCAAAGTCATCAAACATGTTCACCGCAAATACGTGGGATTTGTCCATCTTATATCCCTTTGTTTGATATTTTGCTGTTTGTGCTTCTTGCATCAATCAATCAACAAACGAGAGTTATGAAAAAATATTATTAGGAGGACAAGATTGAAAAAATGCCATTGACACATTCAAATGCTCCTATTAAGGAGAGAGAAAAGTTAGAAGTTTAAAATACACCAATCACAGGGGCTTCACTCAATAAACCACTATAATAGCACGTTCATTCGTGGCATATGAAACAATACCCCTAATTTCACTAAATATTGGAAAATTCCTTCCAAAATCTTTTTTTAACCCCCTCCCAATATGCCTTCCCAATTTAATAAAATCCCTATTTTCACTAGATATTGTATGTATCAATTTTTTCATTAACATTTTTTATACCCCTTTATATTTCTACCTAGTATATTTATATGATACCCCTCTTATGACCCCACATGCATTCTACAATGCACCTTGCTTCTTTTGATGTATATTGTGGATGCACATTACTTCACCCGCAATGAAATTACTCAACCACATGTCATTATGATTTGCAACATCTAATGGTATAATGACGAGATAGGAGATCAATTCTTGTATGTCACTAGAGCCAATGCACATAGTACAACATTTAGATTGCATGTTACAGTTCCTCAATCGCTGACTAAGCCTGTTGTGGGCTAGGTATCCAAGCCCCCAGGGCCTGTAACAAGCTCTAGGAGGCTGACTAAACCTCCCAAGGCCTGTAATAGGCATGAGTGGTTGGGTATTCAAGCCCCCAAGGCCTATCGAGGGGCTATAACAGGCCCTGGAGGCTTAGAGCCTCCCAAGGCTATTGGTAACAACTGGTTGAGTGCTATTGGTAACAATTGGCTGTCAATGATCACTGTCTCTCGACTATGATCGACTAGAAACCCACTTCACGACGAAACCCCCTGGCCTCAAGCATTCCTCAAGACGTGATTTCCCTGCATACTGGTAATCTCGAGCCTTGCCTCAACCCGATTTCTCATCCGGCCGTGATCCCGCCATCTCCATTTGGTGGATATTTGTCAGCGCACCCATATAAAAAAGACCCCAAAGTATTTTTGTATTGTTACATTAAATAAAAAAACCCCTTTGCCCCTTAATATATAAGCAATATAATTTTTAGGTTTTCATGAATATTTAATACCGCAATATGAATGAACGCGGTATTATATTGCCTTCTAGTGAAGCCCCCATGACACCAATAGGCATCAACCTAGACTACAACAAGCTAAGCTTTGCTAGAAAAATGAAGATGGTAAAATGCTAGAAATTCTAAACGGTATTAATAGTATCAATTTAAAATTCCCATAAATCCCATGACAACATTAGTTAATATTTTCCCAGATAGTATTTTCTTTATAGGACAAAATTTAAATACTAAACATGTTGGCCATCTGCAAAACTAGTAGCAATTCAAGAACTTTGAAAGAACAATTCCTGGACTTGCAAATGGAAAAGCTTTAGAATATGTAGCAATTTTTAGAATCAAATTTGACACCATAGATGTTTTTAATATTCCAACCTCAAAAAATAAGAAACTTTTATTGTCATCCTTGAAAGACCCAAGAAGGATAAGTAAATAAAATTTATACACATATGCTCTACATAGGCATATAAAACAACATGGTTCAACAGGTAACAAGGCATTCCTGGTTTGTGGTTCCATCATGCTATGTCATGATGGCATTGATTACTCAACAAATCTGATGGCTGGCATCAAGATCTATCCAAACTGGCCAATATGTTAGGTTTAATGTTAGGAGAAGCAGTCAAATCAAAAGATCAAAGGTAGGATAGGTGGCAGTGAATCAATGGTTGGAATTTATCTGATGGGATGGGACAGTGTTATACCTCTATGTTTCACAGTGTCGCATCCCCATCACAAAACAAGTTGACGACACTTTCCCTACTGTTTTAAACCATCCAGAAGAGACAGATGATGAGTCAACTTTGAAGGTGAATCCACCCTGGCAAGTTTTGACCCACCCTAGAATTTATTTACATACACTACCGCGCCTTGCTAGTTTGCCAAAGCGCGGTACTAGACACTACCGCGTTCTGCTTTTTCCCCAAAGCGCGTCAGTGCCGCGTTCTGCAGTATTTGCAAAACGTGGTACTCTTTTAATAGATTTTTTCCCTTGGCTTGTGGGATTTTGTATTTTCGAAGATAATGGAAGATTGGGGTCCTTGATTCGATCTCAACTCATCTCCTTCGATTAGAAACCCTGATCCACTTATCTCTCCTTAGATCCACCCATCTCTCTTGTTGGTTAACCTCACCATTCACTATAAAAGAGAGGCATGCCATTGGAAAAGGGGAGGACTCTTGAGAGCACCAAACTTATGGTCTTGCAGCATTGTGGAGATAGCTAGAGGAGAAGACACTTGGAGTTGAAGGATTGGCTTGGGCATCAAGCACCTTTTGTAAGTATTCTTCAAGTTGTAATGGAATAACTTGTCTTGTTTTCCCAAATCCTTTGTATTAATCTTGTTTTAATGATATGATTTGTGTCTTTCATAGATTTAGATCCTAACTCATGTTTCAGGTTGCTAGAGAATAGTGCATTCTTGTGTTTTGGTTCCATCTTAACAGGTTCACTCGTGAGGGCTTGAAGCTTGGAGCAAATACCAAAAACAAGCGTCCGGATAGAAGGTCAGTTAAATTCCTTCTACTCTCTTTAGCATTTTAATCTTGAGATGTTTGTTAGATCTAGGGATTCAAGGTAGCATTTGTTTTGACTTGTTTCTTGCTTTAGAGTTAGTTTAAAGTCTGCTTTAAAGTTAAGAGAGTTTTGGCTTATCCGTAGGACAAAATTCTACATAACAAGAATGGCGACTCCGCTGGTTTTGATTACTGCTTGATTGATTCAATTCACAGTCATTTATCTTTGAATTGTGAGTTTTTGTTGCACTTCAAACCAGTTTGAATCTTGGTCCTTTTTGACCCTTATTCACCCCTCCTCGCAGTATTTATCTCCCTGTTCAATCACTGAGTCCCCTGGGTTAGCAACAACCCTGAAAATCTTATTTTTTTTTCTCAAGTTGCGCTTTTTTTCCCTTGCCACAGTACCGCGCCCTCATATCTGCTTCCAGCGCGGTAGTACCGCGTCCTCTTCCTTAGTACCAGAGCGGTACTGTCACAGTGCCGCGCCTCAGCCAGACCATCACCCGCGGTAGTGTCTGCAAGTGTTTAATTTTTTTTTTATCTTTGCTTGGTTTCCTGAGTTTCTCTCTGCCTTAGGTAGTCTTTACTGTTGCCTGTTAGCATCGTGGTTAATTTCCAGTCTGTATGGTGTGCTTATTACCTAGTTTGTGAGCTTGACTGTTGATTGAATTAAGTGGCACTTTCGACATATTGGTCATTTTTCCAGTCTGATTGCATTGAATTGATTTTTTCTCACCACAACCAACTCAACATCACTGTTCTCTGTTACTGAATACTGTAGTTTTTACAGTTATATTGTCATTATCATTTTCAGTAAATTAAAAATATCATTGGTTGAGAGCAATTTTGTTGTTTAAATTGAAAAAGTCTAGTGCTATTTTGCATAGGGAAATGAACCATTGATTTTGCCATAGAAATTCTCATTATAGAAGCATTGTAGATTGTAAAATCAGTGCATTGAAAAGAGTGTTTACTTCAGTTTGGCTTTGTTTATAAATCAAAAAGAAAAGAAAAATCTTTTATTTTGATTGCTTGTGAAAATTGTTATGCATATTTGATCGAAGAACCTCTATCTTTACCTTAGCTAGATTTCATCGAAGACAAAGGCTTGTTTGTGATTCATTCTCATTTGCATGGTTTGAGTCGTCATAACACCATCAAGTTTCACGTCCACTACCCGATTGAGTAAAGACATCCACTAAAATTAATCACCCTAATTAAACCAACTTTAACCTCACTTGAGGAAATCAAAAGAATTTGGTAGTTAGGTAGGACACCGGGGATAGGCATCAAAATAATCCCCCCTTGTCATTTTCATCTGAGACATAGTCGTTGTCTTTAGGGAACTAAAATCCTCTAGTACTTATTGACACGGTCACAGCTAGTTTGTGGAGGGGCCTCCTGACTGTTTCCAAATTTCAGGGGTTAAACGGCCGCGAGATTGAGAACCGGACGGACTCTGTGGAATACCGCACTCCACTTAGCCCTAAGGCAACATCGATCGCTGTCTTCTTCGGAAGGCTGAAGTGCTCAAAACCTTTTCCGACGTGTCATGAATGAGGTGGCTTAGTATATATTCTACTAGGGCTCTTTTACCCAGGATCCCTTTCGGTAGAGGGATATCCTTCTTATATCGGTCTCTCATGTTGTATTGTTCGACTTGGATTTCATCACCTTGCGAAGGATACAGCCTGCTGAGGTCTCCAGCTCTTAGTTAGGAGTTTGCTTGCTATCTCATCTTTGTAGAGGGTCATTTTTTCTTTATAGGGACTGCTTGTTGGCATTCTGGCCATTTTTGTTGATCAGCTCGCTTATTGAGACATCGGTCTCAGTATAGATTTTAGAGCTTGCTTTTTTGGCCTGTGAGCCTTGCTTTTTCTAGCTCCTCTTCTGCACACTCGGTTGCATTAGAGTTTTTGAGTTCTTTGTTTACGATACTGCCCCCGATTTTCATTTTCCTGTCATCATGTCAGATCCACCACGGAGATCACGAAGACAACAGGGCCAAAGCCCTCCACCACCACCACCGCCACGGACTACTCGTCCGCCCGCATCACGCATTCCTGCTCCTCCTGGCCGCGGTGCTGGTCGAGGCAACATTCCACCGCCGATACGTACAACATCTTCAGTTACGCTCGTAAATGCCACACACAGCACAGTCTCAGGATCTATTGCAGCTTCTGCAACCACTAGCACGTCTGAGACTTCCACTGTCACGTCACCCACTGTCATCCCAGATTTATCTGTTACAGTGGACACAGTTACTGTAACTGAACCTAGTACAACCCAGAGTACTAGACCAGAGGTCATCCTTCTACCGGATGCCAACACTTCCCGTCCATCAGACACTTTTCATGATGATATAGACGGATCTATTGGCACCACAGAAGGTTCCGACCAGGACATACCTGGCTTAATTTCAGTCCCAGGCGGATACGTTGAAATCGTTGAAGATACTCGTCTACCTGACACACCTTTTGAACCTGATTATGGTTTCATCACTTCCCAGGCGGATCTTCCGCCTGTTATCACTACGTCACCCAGCGTTCATCCTCAGGAGACAATTTCTTCTAGCAACGTACCTCGTACTACAACTCTACCCAACCTCCCTCCGGGACATGAAATCATGGATTCCATCCAGTCTAGTATGGTTAGCCTAGCGAACTCTCCGTTAGCATCGGCACAGTTTAGACGCAGCACAGAGCACATGCTCTCGTCAGTCTCTAGATATCCCCCTGATACTCGTCCTTCTGACTATAGGGATCCCAACATCCCGTCTAGCACAGAGTTTCGACACTCCTTTGCAGACGGTGCAGGACCTTCAGATGTTACCATACCTAGTTTCCTGCCAGACCCCCAAAACCTTTTCCAGGACATGAACTCGGACCCAGTTTTCGAGGGTCCTCCTACTATTGAACATGTTATGGACGACGCTAATACCCCTGGGCTAAATTCCCCGCATTTGCTATCATCACCTATATTTGGTGCACATTCTATGAGGGATAACCCAGTTTTTTCCCCGTCCTCACCTGTTCGATATGGACGACCCCCTCCGCAAATAGGTACTTTTGGTGCCATTGGCCAATCCACGTTATCATATTTGACCAGCGGCGGAAGAACGCTTAGTCACACTGCTGGATCTTCCGGTTGGACCGGAGGATCACCCTCTGCCACCATTTACACTATCTCAGGAGGTGGACAACCGACTATAGTGGTCCCCAACCCTAGCTACCAAATCCCCCCTGGTGGGCCATCAACCCAACCAGTTGGTGGACAACCTTTTGTTGGGAACCCTGTTTCGAGTCAACAACCTCCAACTGGTGGGCCATCAACCCAACCAGTTGGAGGACAACCTTTCGCTGGGAACCCACTTCCCAGTCAACAGCCTCCTCATATAGGGCCATCCAACCTAACTGCTGGAGGACAACCTACTGGCTCGATCCAACAAGCATCCCAACGAGCATCGTCTACTCAGTTCGGTATGTACAATCCACCTGGCAGTGGGCAACTTTATTCCGGTGTTCCAACCGGCCCTTACTCTCAACAACCCCTGTCAGGCATGCTTCCTTCTTGGGATCATCAAATCCCACAGAGTGGGGGGTACTCACTTTTTGGAAACTGGAACCAAGCTGGGAGGCAATCTCAGATTTCCCCCAACTTGAATTCTGGCTTCCCTTACCCTTCAGCTGCCACAGCTACATGGAACCCATCACTTCAATTTCCACTCGCTCCTCAAGCAGGAACGAGCCTTCCATGGACACCACCGTCGCAGCCACCCCCCAACCCTGCTATGGGAAATCCTCCACTTGCACAGTATAGTGGTAACATCCCTGGAACACAACAATTCCAAGGAACCTTTCCCCAACAAGGAACATCAACCATTCCTGGGTATCAACAGCCTCAGGGTACTATACCCACTCAGCAGAACACTCACCAACCAGTTGCTTACAATCAACCGGTTAACCAGATGGCTTACCATCCACAGAATTTCCAGCAGTATCCCACGGGAAACTCATATGGGTATAACACACAGCAGTATGCTATGCAGGGCCCTCCAGGGTTCTCGGCACCACATGGTTATTACTCATTCCCGCAGACCAACCGTCAACTTCCCTTTTTGGCCACACTTGATCTACCTGACTTGTCGAGGCTTATCAACGATCCTATATGGCACAAACCTCACTGGCCACCTATCCCAGCCAAACTACCATCGGACATTCCTAAGTTCGATGCCAAACCCGGGGAATACCCCAAGAACCACGTGATGACCTTCCATCTTTGGTGTTCATACAACTCCTTGATGGATGATTCCATCCGACTTCGGCTCTTCCAACGCACGCTCACCGGAACGGCAGCAAAATGGTATATCGAGCTGCCACAACACTCTTTTCATGATTTCAACACTTTGGCTATGCAGTTTCTGACACATTTCCAGCTTCCCATCCGGTATGAGACTGGAACAGAACTGCTAACTTCACTACGTCAAACCACTTCTACACATATTTCGGATCACATCCATGAGTGGCGAAGACGCCGTAGGCTAATAAAGGCACCTATTCCGGGTCAGCTACTTGCTGATTGGTTTACAAAATCCTTTTTGCCTCCCATAGCCAGAGATATTGCTATGCGCGGATCGGTTACAGAAGAACAAGCCATCTCGGCAGCACAATACATGGATTTGGTATATACCCAATCCGGTACTTTACATGAACTTCTTCCACATGCCTCCCGCGTTCACACTGATCCTACAAAGCCTACCACTGAACCACCCATCGATGGTATCGTTGGTTCAATCAAGGCTCAGCCTGCTACCAACTCGACGGGACAACAAGCTGTTGCTTCCCCCGCTTTTACCCAGGCCGCTTCAAAAGCTTCCACTTCTCCTGCTGTCTCCTCCGACGTGAATGCAGTCCAATCTACGTCACAACCATCCGGAGGAAAGAAGAAAAACAATCGTGGTAAACCCAAGAAGAACCAGCAGGAGAGCCCCAAGCCACAACCTACCCAGAATGACCAGAAACCACGTCGGAAAGCTAAGTTTCCCTGCTTGATTTGTCAAGATGATCATTATACGCGTGACTGTCCCTTCAAGGACGAGGTCCACAAGTTCGTTAAAGGATCCTCTCGCCCGGCAGTGCTAACTGACCCTTTCCCCCAACAGCAACAGCAAATGGTTGCCCAAGAATCCCCACAAGGGGGCAACCCGACCAATCCTTCCCGTGGAGAGACGTCCACAAACCGCGAAATCCTAATGACAAGCAATGAGGAGATTAATATCACCACTCGTTCAAAGACGTATGACAATCCTCCAAGTTCAAACAAACAATCGGAGACAGCCAAAGGAAAATCTCCTGTTGAAGATCCGATTCCTATTCCCCCCCCTAATGGTCATCTCCATATCGAGAGACCACTTATGGATACAGTGCTACGCCCACCATATGAAAGGCGACATTCAATCCGAATGCGCGAGCTGCCCAAAACTACAACATTGTTGAGGATTTGGCTCAAGCACCTTGCGCTATGTCAACTCTCGAGGTTCTCCAACACTGCCCCACGCAGCGTAGAACCCTACTTTCAGCACTGGGGGCATTGGACCCAGATACTTCAAACTCCATCATGTTTAACTTGGAGCACGCTAAACCTAGGCTTTCTCACCAGTTAGCCTTTCAGGTGCATACGAAAATCCGTGGAAATGTCATCCACCGCACTGTGTTAGATGAGGGTGCTTCCACGTCGATTATGTCTTTGAACTGCTGGAGAGCCTTAGGCTCACCCGAGGTCACAACCTCTCCCACTACTCTTAGGGCGTTTGATGGACATGGTTTTCAACCATATGGACTCATTCCCTCAATCGGTGTTGAACTGGGGGGCAAAACAGTATCCGTACACATCGAAGTCGTAGATGCACCTTTGGATTATAATCTCCTACTTGGTCGGAACTGGTTCTATGCCATGACCGCCATAGCATCTACAATCTTCCGGATTGTACAATTTCCTCATGAAGGGAAAATTGTCACTATTGATCAACTGGATTACTGTATCCCAGACTCCCATCCGAACTCCACCAATACCATCCCGTTATTGGATCAACCTCGGTACCGGTTCCAAGACATAGGTGTTGGTCTCATGAAGGATTCATCCCTCATTGGAGTTTTTCCAGAGCTGGGAACCCATCTTCAACCAGTCAACATGATTTCGTCGCATGTCACCCCTTCTGATGATTCATGGGTGATTCCGAGTCCTACTCAGATCCAAGGCTATGGCAATTCCATGCCTTTGAACAGAAACCTTGCAGCATATGACGCGATCCAATCAGCCACGAATTGGGTCGAATGTTCTACTGATCACACAGTGGCACAGCTCTCGACTGAAACTCATACACACCCACCATTGTTTGATCCTCTCAACTTGATTTTTCCCACTGACGAATCAATCATAGAGGTTATGTGCGGTGATGAGCCACCATGGGGATATTTTCATCATCGATCTTCATTCCCCACCATTCAGTCACTTCAGCCTGACACCAAATCCAGTGCTTCACTTGGGATGGTTCAAACCAAGTTCCCTACTTCCCTCGACGAAGTATTTTCCGAAGGCAACTTGGCCAACCTTATGGCAACCACTCCCATCGATATTTCGGTAAAGCCTGGTATCGTGGAAAACGTACACATTGGAAAAACATGCACTCCTCTCGAAACGGAGTTCTATAATGCCTACTTTAAAACTTTCCGCGATGTTTTTGCTTGGAGTTATGAAGAGATGCCAGGGATTGACCCGTCGATTGTGGTCCACGAAATTCCAACTTTCCCTGGCGCCCGACCTGTTCGGCAAAAGCTTCGACCCGTTCATCCTCGTAAGGCAGCCGCCATTAAAGCAGAATTTGAAAAACTTCTGCGTGCTGGTTTTATCTATCCTGTCCCATTGACAGAATGGGTATCGAACATCGTTCCCGTAGCCAAGAAACAGGGAACGATTAGAGTCTGTGTTGATTACCGTGATTTGAACAAGGCTTGTCCCAAGGACAACTACCCAACTCCGTTTATCGACCAGATCATCGATAACTGTGACGGAAGTGTTATCTTTTCATTTATGGATGGCTTCTCTGGCTATAATCAGATCGATATTCTCCCAGCCGACCAGCACAAAACGACCTTTATCTGCCCTTGGGGGATCTTTGCATATCGAAAGTTACCTTTTGGCCTGAAAAATGCCGGGGCAACTTTCCAACGGGTGATGTCCTACGCATTCCATGACATCAAACATATTGTAGAGCCATATCTTGATGACCTTCCCGCTCATTCTCGAACTCGGGAAGAACATCCAGATCACTTGAGTGCCATTTTCGAAAGGTGCCGGCGCTACAATATACGTTTGAACCCGCATAAGTGCGTCTTCTGTGTAGAAGCCGGAAAACTGTTGGGCTTCATAGTCTCCAAAGACGGGATACGTCTAGATCCCGCAAAGGTAGCAGCTATCATAGCCCTGCCTTCACCTACCAATATTCCAGAACTTCAATGTTTGCAAGGGCATGCAAACTTTCTACGTCGTTTTATCTGCAATCTGTCTGAGATAACGAAAGGCTACATGCGGCTTCTCAAGAAGAATGTTCCCTTCATATGGGATGACGAAGCCCAACGCTCCTTTGACAATTTAAAGGCAGCCTTAACCAAAGATCCCGTGATTCAACCCCCCAATTACACACAGGACTATATCCTTTATCTCGCAGCCTCGATTTCCACCATTGGTATGGTGTTAGTCCAGGAAGACCACAACGACATAGAACATGTGGTGTACTATCTCAGCAAGAGTCTTCTTGACTCTGAAACTCGCTACTCACATGTTGAAAAGCTGGCTCTGGCAACAGTATTTGCTGTCCAGAGATTCCGTCATTACATCTTACTCCGCCGGACCACCGTCATCGCCGATTTCAATCCAATGTACTATATCCTCACACGACAAGTGCTTGGGGGCAATTACTCCCGTTGGATTGTCATCCTCCAAGAGTTTGACTTGGAATTTGTCAAAGCCAAGTCTAAGAAATCTCTGGTCTTTGCTGAGTTAATTTGTAACCTGCCCCGTGCTACTGAGCAATCCGAGCCCATTGATTCTCTTCCCGATGAATCATTGTTCCTCATCAGCACGTCAGATCTGTGGTATGGGGATATTCTCTTATATCTCCAAACCCAACGCTTCCGTCCCGATCTCACCCGCGATGAACGACGACGTATCAGACATCACGCAAAATACTACCTTATAGTGAACGATACTCTGTATCGACGTGGTGTTGACACCGTCCTTCGACGTTGTTTGACCTTAGATGAGGCAGAACGCGTTCTCAACGACTGCCACGCTGGAGCATGTGGTGGTCATCTCTCTGGGATGGCTACGGCCCAGAAAATACTGCGAGCAGGATACTTCTGGCCCTCAATTTTCAAATACTGCATTGAAACAGTCAAGAAGTGTCCGCCATGTCAATTCTTTCATAGCAAAGCACGCTCGCATCCTGCTCCACTCCATCCTGTCATTGCCGTCGGCCCCTTCTCCAAATGGGGCATCGATTTTATGCACTGTAAGCCCACTTCAGCCGGGGGGCATAGCTATGTCATAGTAGCTGTCGACTATTTTACAAAATGGGCTGAAGCGATGCCTACATATGCTGAAGACGGCAAAACAACAGCGCAGTTCATATTCAATCATATCATAGCTAGATTCGGTGTCCCACAGTCTATTGTGACCGATCATGGTTCCCATTTTAGGAACCATATGATCGAAGAACTAAGTGCCAAACTGGGTTTTCGCCACGAAAACTCAACCCCGTATTACCCACAAGCTAATGGCCAAGTTGAAGCCATTAATAAAGTCATGAAAAGAATGATTCAGCGCATTGTGGGTACCCAAAAGTCCAATTGGCACTCAGCTCTGTTCTCAGCACTGTGGGCATACCGAACCTCAGTGAAAAGTGCTACTGGGTTTACACCATTTCAACTGGTGTACGGCCTAGAAGCCATTCTCCCGATTGAATGTGAAATTCCATCACTCAAGATAGCCATAGAGCTACTTCCACACACTACTTCCGAAGAAGAACGGTTTCTATACCTAGCCAAGCTAGATGAAACCCGCCGCGACGCCGCTTTGGCTAACGAAGCTCACAAAAAATGCGTCAAAGCTCAATACGACAAATCCGTTCAACCTCGGATCTTCAATGAGGGTGACCTCGTACTTACATATGATCAGATGCATGATAAGCTTGGAAAAGTTAAACTTGAATCTATGTGGTACGGCCCCTTCATTGTAAAACGTGTCTTAGAAAAAGGAGCCTATGAACTAGTCGATTGTGATGGTACGCCATTGGCACGGCCCCGCAACGGGCTATACCTCAAGCGTTTCTACGCGTGAGGTTACCCTACGCGGGTTACTTGTTGTACATAATGTACTTAGTTTGCTTTTTGCTTTCTGTTTAGTGTGTGCATGGACCTCATGTATCTACTCTTACGTTGACTCGTTACTTTATGCGCAGATGTCAGCCTACTTTGGGTTCGCCGACGGTGCAATCCGACATACCCGGAATCTCGCTTCCGTAGCATGGGTGATTTATTCCCCCACTGGCGAGTTGATTTCTTCAGGAGCCAATTGTTTAGGTCCTGTAACCAACAATATTGCGGAGGACCATGCAGTCATTGGTCTCTTGACAGAGGTTGCTTCACTCGGGATTGACTCCTTATCAGTCTTTTTAGACTCCCAACTCGTGGTTTCTCATCTAAACCGTGTTTACACAGTTCACGATCCTACATTACTTCGTTTATTTCGAAGGGTACGCCTCTTGGAACGGTCATTTGATTTTATCACATATCAACACATACTGAGAGAATTCAATTGTATTGCCGATTCATTGGCTAATTACATTTTGGATTGGCATCTTGCCCATACATAAAAACATCATAAAAAATAAAATGCACAAGTCATTGTAAATATTTAGATCATAAATAGGTCCATATCACTGTATATAAGAGTGTTTTTTCAAAAATACATAAAGTTTGTGTCAAAGACAAAATTGGGGATCAAATCCCATATACAAAAAATTGGCCCTCAAAGCCTACATATCGCATACATGCCGCAAAAAGATCAAAGGACCATCTATGGAGACCTAGGAGACCTATCATGTCCCTCATCGGACTCCTCCCGCTGCTGGTGGTAACACACCACAGCTCGGACCACCCTGCGAAGAAGTCGACTGATACGACCAGGAACACCCACAGTATGCCGCTGGAGGTGGTAAGGAACGTCGTCCATCCGCATAGTAGGGATACCATGGGTCAATCCCTGCAGGTTCCTCTCAATGTCCCGGATGCCTCCTGCCTCGTTTTCATCTTCCTCTTCGTCAGGAGCAGCTTGACGATCCACACCGCCACGATGTAGTGGAGAGTATCCAGCTGGCCTCTGTGGTCCACGGTCTGCAACATGCATGCGAATATATATTAGGCGTCTTTTACACATTCTAAAAAAGCAATAAAAATTAAATATTCAAAAAGAAAAAATACTTATCCATGAAGGTCATACCAGAGTTGTCCCAGTCATCGTCCTCCGACAATGCCAAGTCGATATCCTCACGGAAATCTACCCCTGAATAGGGATAGTCGTCAATCATGACTATCTGCTCCTCTAGCCAAGAGAAGAAGTCCTCTCCAAAGGCTAGCCGCTGAGGTCCCCCGAGACGTCCAGCATAGTCACTCCATCGAGCCATCCATGGCTCAGTAGGTGGACGAGGGGGCATAGATATCTGTGGGCGCAGTAGTGGCACCCTTGCCAGAAAGAAAGTGACCAGGATACTCCCATAGCCAAACTGGGTATTTTTCCCAGTTCTACACTTGTGCACCTGTTCCTTCAGATTGGACAACACTGCATCACACCAGTTGAAAACTGTTCCTCCCATGCACTCTGCTGCGAGATTCACCTGCGTGCGGGATGCCTGATGTGGACTCACGCTTCCCACTGCACGTGTGATAGTGAATAGCAAGGTTTTTAAAGGAAGATTTGTGACCTCTTTTATGGCCACCTTCCCACTTTTCTTACTCGAACCTCCCTGGCAATATCGAGCAATTAAATCATCTGTGCTTGATTCTGAAGCGGTGTACCCGGTAAAGTTCGGCTGGGCCCCTATTTTCGAGAGGCCCGTGAGGAAGTAAATATCCTCGAGTTGGATTTCAAGCACATGCTCTCCCACTCGGAAAGCTTGAATGTCAGGGTCCCACAATTGGATAAGGTGAGTAAGGAGCTTAGGTTGCTGGCGGATCCCTTTGGTCTTAAAGAACTTTAGAAAACCACATTCTCGCAATGCGGTCACGGTTTTCAAGTCATTTTCGGCTGCAAAATCATCCGCTTCGTGCTCTCTCTCTTTCCAGCTTACCATTTTGCTCCGAATAAGTTGCAAATCCCTGCAAAAAGGCAAACAAAACAATTAATAACTATTTAACAACTTACTTCCAGCAAAAAATTGGAGAAATTTTGATTTTTTGAACTTGAAATTCGCCCGTGCCACGCCTGGAGGACACCCTACCGCGCGGCACTCTACACTACCGCGCCTCATATTGAGGATACAGCGCGGTACTGTTCAACAGTACCGCGTCTTTCGATAGGGCCCCCGCGCGGTAGTGTGGAGGGCGATTCTTGCCCAAAAGGGCTTGCCAAAAAATTAATTTTTTCCTGGTGAATGCAAAAATTTCTTACATGAAATGAAAGAGGGGGTCAAGCACTCTTACCTGGCGCAGACGGCGGTCGAAATGGTGTCCCAGAACTCCCGGTATGGATCCTTGAAATTTTGCTCCAAAATGGGTGAAAATGTCTCCTTTGGGTAAAAAACACAAATGAATAGTAATTTCTATTTTTACCATTCCTTATATAGCATTTTTTCACATTTTTTTTTTAATTAATTACTATGTTTAATAATTGAAATAAACCCTTGTTCACATTGCTAATGTCTAGTTTTTGAGCATTTATTGACGGGATCCACGGTAGAAATGAGATACTTTCACACCGGTGTTTATTCGTAATTTGACCTTCATTTTGAGCCCACTTTATCTTTTTCGTGCTCTGGATTTAAAACTTGAAAAAGATTCCAAGCGCTTTCACACCTGTGTCGTGCTTGTCAAACTCAAGTAAACGGTGTCGAGTATGGTCAGCTTTACTCATGCTCGTTAAACGATGAGGAAAGTATTATCCTGGTTGTATTTTATTCTTTTTTCGGACCAGAATAATTCAAAATTACGAAAAAGACCATAGGAGTCCATAGTTAAGCTCTTTTCAAACTCCTTAAAATTGAAAAGATTGCCAAGTGATCTTGACTCTTTCACACTTGTAAAAGTATTTGAAAGGTCGTCTATTCGGTGATAGGTTACCCCTTTTTCGGCCCGTCTAGACTATTTACGAGAAAGGTATACCTCAGTCAATCTCGGCTGGGAGAGTTCTCTCGGGAATTGTTTTACACTTTTTCGGGATCGAGGGACTAAACTTTACGAAAAAGTACATTATGGAGCTTCCTTTAAGTTTTTTAGGCTCTCTAAATATGAAAAACTACCGATTTTTCCTTCCTTGGGCTCGTTAAAATATTAACATCGAAGGACCCACTTTGGGACGAACCCCTCCTTTCTCAGGTTCGTAAAACATGTGAGATTGGACTCATCCATGAGATGAGCTACACCGAGCATCTGTTATCCCCTTCAAGCTCGCAAAACAAGAAAGAGGTACTCGTCCATCATGTCGGAGAAATATGGGGGAATAAGTCAAGTTTATCTATGGCAGCTTGTCAGTCGTTACCTTTGAACATGGCATGTGTCCGTCTCTTGTCTATATTTGGGTATCCATCTTTCATTGAGTTATAGTCATCATCATGGGTCGTCTCCCTGGCCACGAGTCCACTCATCCGGTGTCTATCCTCTACTCATCAATAATCCCTGCTGCCAAGTCCTGTTACATGCCGTTACATGTCCAAAGGGTTGCATTGTTTTGAGTCATTCATTGTGTCAGGCCTCTGCTGTGTCAGTACATACTCCATTGCTTCATCATCCTATCATATGCGCCGATTTCGTGTCGATGATGTGGGAATCATCATGGCCCACCTTCGACGAGTCTATTCCTGTCGACATCAAATCACTATCCGGGAATTAGACTTAGAGATCAACCATTAGTACCTTGGTACCTGCATGCCTCAATGGCAGGTTTCCTCATGTTTGACAGCAGGTTCACATCATTGACCTCTGATCAAGCGATCTCTCGGATGCTCGACATCAACTCATTCATTCGCATTTTGTTGAGATGTACTATTGATACCTTGGGAATCATTGTCATCATTGGTGATTTCCCTCGCATTTGTTAACGGTCCACATCATTAACCGGTAATCAAATGGTTTCTACCATGTTCGACTTCAACACCTTGTAATCACATGGTTATATTCGTATCTTTTTGCGATCGGGTAGAAGACCCTGGACGCACCTCTACATTTTGACTGCGTCCAGGCTACGATGGAGATGTCCCTTGTATTGTCACACAGATCCACTTATTGTATTGGTCGTGGCTGTGTCATTATTGTCTCATGGATCTACGATTGTTTATAGTATCCATGATCTGTCCACAGTTTACATTATTTCAGTACTCATGGATCTGCAATGTATTGGTCGGCAACCATGCTTTGAGTCATCTATTTCCAAGCATGGGAATGCCCGCCTCGGTGGTATATCTAACACTTTGTTTTTATTTCAGCTCAGTGTCTCTCTCCTCGATGCTATCTCTGCACATTATGTTCGTAAAGTCTTTCGGCCATCAGACCCTTCTGACCTCACACTTTAGGGGGCATCTGTTATACCTCTATGTTTCACAGTGTCGCATCCCCATCACAAAACAAGTTGACGACACTTTCCCTACTGTTTTAAACCATCCAGAAGAGACAGATGATGAGTCAACTTTGAAGGTGAATCCACCCTGGCAAGTTTTGACCCACCCTAGACTTTATTTACACACACTACCGCGCCTTGCTAGTTTGCCAAAGCGCGGTACTAGACACTACCGCGTTCTGCTTTTTCCCTAAAGCGCGGCAGTGCCGCGTTCTGTAGTATTTGCAAAACGCGGTACTCTTTTAATAGATTTTTTCCCTTGGCTTGTGGGATTTTGGATTTTCAAAGATAATGGAAGATTGAGGTCCTTGATTCGATCTCAACTCATCTCCTTCGATTAGAAACCCTGATCCACTTATCTCTCCTTAGATCCACCCATCTCTCTTGTTGGTTAACCTCACCATTCACTATAAAAGAGAGGCATGCCATTGGAAAAGGGGAGGACTCTTGAGAGCACCAAACTTATGGTCTTGCAGCATTGTGGAGATAGCTAGAGGAGAAGACACTTGGAGTTGAAGGATTGGCTTGGGCATCAAGCACCTTTTGTAAGTATTCTTCAAGTTGTAATGGAATAACTTGTCTTGTTTTCCCAAATCATTTGTATTAATCTTGTTTTAATGATATGATTTGTGTCTTTCATAGATTTAGATCCTAACTCATGTTTCAGGTTGCTAGAGAATAGTGCAATCTTGTGTTTTGGTTCCATCTTAACAGGTTCACTCGTGAGGGCTTGGAGCTTGGAGCAAATACCAAAAACAAGCGTCCGGATAGAAGGTCAGTTAAATTCCTTCTACTCTCTTTAGCATTTTAATCTTGAGATGTTTGTTAGATCTAGGGATTCAAGGTAGCATTTGTTTTGACTTGTTTCTTGCTTTAGAGTTAGTTTAAAGTCTGCTTTAAAGTTAAGAGAGTTTTGGCTTATCCGTAGGACAAAATTCTACATAACAGACAGGCAGATACAGGAGTTAGAGGGAGTAAAAGTGTAGTTAGTTCACTTTGGGTGAACTTGAGATGCACACTCCTAGGAATTATGCTAGACATAGAGGACATGTGGATACGAGTATCCGACATGAGACATGTCGATCTCAGAAACAGGGAAATGGTGACATGTTCTATATGAGTGTGTTTAAAAAAAAAATACAAATACATAAAGATCCATTTTGTTTAGAAATTAGAATATTTACAAAATATTGATACCAACTACTTCAATGATGATCAAGCCTTGGGAGACTATGGCATAATAGATACTCAGGTCATTTCAAGTGGTTGGGACCAGGTGCAAGTCCTCAACTACTTTGGTGGAATAGTTAACCCCACCACCCTTGGATTCTTAGCCAAAGGAATCTTGCTGAAGCATTGTCTGCAAGAAGAGTACCACATAGTGAACATAAGATGCATATTGTTCTGAAAATAAATAAAATTACTTGTGCCAAATATGGAACATAATGCCTTGAAAAGAACAGTAAATCATAGCAAGTATCAATTTTGAGGTGATTGAGGCCCTGGTTCATTATCTCTGGGCAAAAACAACATCCCATTTATTTTATAGTTAAGATTCCATGAAACCCAAACCAACATCCACGATAACAAGACCTAATTAAAATTTAGGAAAAAAGGACATAATGATGTAAGTCCGTTATTCCTTGCATCACAAACAATGTTGCATATTGACATCCTAATTTCGCTGTTTTGTAGCAACAAAAGGAAAAATTGTGAGAACAACTATTTTTATGACAGTTGTATGGTTTCATTACTTTGTTATCTTTAGGTGTTTGCGTCCACAATTTAGGTAACCATAATTTGCAACATTCTTTTTCCTATCAAAAATCATGTATTGTATACTACAATCCTGTAAATATTTAGACCTAAACATTGTAAATATTCAGACTCTACTCGTTACAATAATTCTTTTACAGAAATTGGCTCTCACAAGGAAGTGGGAATTACTTGAGAAACACACACACAATAATAAGAGGGGGGGGGGGTGAATTGGTGTTGTAATCACTTAACTGAATTTCACTAAATTGACTGAACTAAAGTAACAATTTCAATTCAAATATATAATCATTGAAAACAAAATGAAAACAATAATTTATATGTGACAAAAATTATATTTAGAATTCCGTGCTCCATCAGAGTCAAATAAATATTCATAAATCTGTGCTCCAACACAGTCAGAATGTACCAGCTGCAACTAGTATAAGAGGCTTCAATCTCTTATTATTTTTTAGCTTCGACTGAATAAATTATACTAGACTTTAACCAATTGTCACCCTAGCTCCACCATTCCAACCTTTATGCTGAAACCACTTTGTTTGCTGCTGATGAAAGAAACAAAAAAATCACCCTAAAAAATGCTTTACTTCATGCCATATCATATTATTATGTGGTCTTCATCCTTCTTAAAGGATGCCCGTAGCTCTTTAGAATATGCCTGCACAACACTATTTTTTATGCCTACAATATGACCGCAAGGGTCATACCTTCAAACTTATGCCCACAAGGGCTATTTTTGATTGCCCTTATGACTCCCATAAAATGTGCCCGCATGGGCCTACTAAAAATGCCTGCAAGGGATTTTTCACTTTCCCTTTTAGCTCCTTCAAAATATGCCCGCAACTACCTTAGAAGATGCCCACATGGGCTCAATAGAAATGCCCCCAAGATGGCCTTAAGTATGTTGACAGGTGGTCTTAAGGATGCCCGCAAGGGCTCCTTCTTGTTATCTTTGTCATTCCCACAAGGGTCTATAATATATGCCCGCAGGGCTCTTTGGAGTGCCTTTCAAACATGCCCGCATGGGGCCTCTAAAATGCCCGCAAGGGGACATATTTATGACCGCAAGGGGGTTTTGAAATGCCCGCATATGCTCTTATAAAGATGCCCGTAAATGCCTTAGAATATGCCCGCATGGGCTCAATAGAAATGCCCGCAGGAGGGCCTTAAGTATTCCCATAGGTGGTCTTAAGGATTCCCTTAAGGGCTCCTTCTTGTTATCTTTGTCATGCTCGCAAGGGTATATAATATATGTTGGGAGGGCTCTTTGGAGTGCCTTTCAAACATGCCCGCATGGGGCCTCTAAAATTCCCGCAAGGGGCCATATTTATGCCCACAAGGGGGATTTGAAATTCCCGCAAGGGGCTTTCCAAATGCCCTCATATGCTCTTATAAAGATGCCCGCAGCTGGTCTTCATTTCATCAATAAAATTCCCACATGGCAGTCCTTCATATGCCCGCAAGGGGCCTTCCTCCATGCCATGTATTCATTACTTCAATGCCATGTGTGTTCTCCATGTCATCATTTCATCCTTTGTCATTAATGTATTTTCATCAATGACAATCACATTCATTATTGCTAACATTTTTAGTTCATTTTCCAAACAACCACAAAAATCAAACTTCTAGTTTTCCGTTACCATCCATTACCAATAAGTCCTTTTACTTGGGAGGGAAGGAAACTTGGTTTTGGTCTCGGTGATTGAAGTCTGAATGCCATCCTAGTGTAAGGCCTGCCATTATAATTGGAGCTATTTTTGTGCATGCACAGATTGACTGCATGCTAATTAGTGATTGAGACCCAGATCGCCCAATTATGAAGTGAAGTATTTAGTTGACACTGGGTAGCCAACCCTTCTACCAGTAACTTATCTTCCCTGTGCTCCAAACCATAAATTAAGAATATCCATACTGCATCTATGGTGAACGCAATGCACTAAATATGCACCTGCTAAGAGAGTATTTGTAAGTAACAGATCAACCAATTTGACTAGTTTCAGAGAATCACTAACCTGCATAGCTCTCACCGGCTATATAGAAGTCCCTGTATTTGTATTGGAGAAATATTTCCAAATAGTTGATTAAGAAAACATATGCATCCTCAGCTCCATCCTCACCATTAATGTGCTCCTTAACACATTTGAAAAACATTCATTTTTATGGGAGTGAGCTTCCGAAGGGAGCGAGCTTCGGAATTGGGAGCGAGGGTGGGTGGGTGCTCCCACGCGACATAGCTTAAAACCATATAGTTCATCAAGATGGCATGAATTCACTCAGTAGGATACTGTCACCATTATTTCAGGATAATGTTATATGTGATAATGAAAGCAATGCCATGAAATACTAGAGCTTTCTATAAAAAAAGGTTTCTTGTAAAAGAAATAACCTATCTTAAGGCAACCGCTTAGCCTATAAAATTATAAGTAGAGGATATGTGGAAGGTATCTAGCTCATTTGCGAGCTTCCTTCAAAATGGTATGTAGAGCAACAAGGACCAACAAGTAAATTTTTCTTTTCAAAATTATGAGACATGTTTTTGTTATTTAGACTAGCTACTCTACATATGGCATTTAAGATAAGGAACAATATATTTTGTCATTCTTTGAATCATTTTTATTGAGATACTGTTTCCAGATTTGGAGCACAGTTCAGCAACACAAGTCAATATAAAATATTTCATAAAGAGTTAAAATTTTAGCTTTATCCTTCAAGTCCAACTGTTCTATATTCAGCTCAAAGAATGTTTAATCAAGGCATAGTAAAAAAGCTAATCACCACCTAAACTACCTTATATACCTTTCAAGAAAAAAGCAGAATATAAATGTAAAATCACTATCTTCAATGATTTCAATGGCTGCATATCACCCTCAATTTAATTTATACAAAGTTTCAGAGAATCCCAACCTTACAAACACAACAAAGGGATTTTCTAAAGATAACGGCCTTGTTTATTTAACAGTGCCAATGATAAGAGAAGAAATAGAAATGACATTAAATATTCGTACTCCCTTGGATATCAATTTGAACCAACCTCATCCTCACTGAAATAATCAGGAACCATATGAATTTTAGCTTCATCTGGAGTCCATCCAAAATCCTTTGGTGAAGAAAAGGTAGAGAACTCAATTTATAGTATGATACCAAATGTATCTAGTTAAGACCAAATGGGATCCATAAATGCATACAATTTATTGTTTGGCTTACAATTCAAAAGTAGCTTTAAGCTAGTTCATTTTGTTTGATACAACCTCTTCAATATTCAATATATATGGCAAGTATTATATATTGTTTACCTCTCGATAGATGAAAACATCTGGATAGCCAAAATCTCGGTATGCCTGATATGAGTAGTAGCTGCAAAACAAAATGAAATTACAATAATGTAAATTACAATAATGTATATTACAATAATATTCAAGTAAAATAATGGCTAATAAGAGTTCACATGAGGAAACATGGACAACACCAAATCAAAGTATATAATACCACCGATCACATCAAAACACCAATTTTTCTTTTGAAATTTCAAAATGTTTCCCAAGGCTATCTGTAACAAGTTCCAAGGGATGAGTGAAATAGCCATAGTAAAATTTCAACACTACAATTATACACCAGAATAAATTTTATAAGTCATGGAATACATTGTATGAAAATAATTTTTCAAAGAAATAACTGTGGGAAATGGATAATTCCTTACCTTGTTAGAGGCTTGGAAAGTAGGATGAGATGCTTTAGTTTCATAACAAGCCCCAAGAAATTGTCAAAATTTACATGACACACGAGTGGGTTGTAGAAAGGCAACAACGATGTAGCCATTCATTGAGCTCCTATCTGTTTCAAGAATAATTTAATATTCTCTACTGAACAGGGCCAACCACGTGGAGGTGGAAGCTTTTATGCCCCTCCCCCACCTCACATCACTCTCAATTCCCCATACCCAATGCATATACTTGAAAAAAAAATTACGTGCAAATTCATGCAGATTTCATCATAAACAAGTATTTACCATTCATTCAATAAAAGCTAACATTCATTCATTCAGTCATCACATTCATTCAATAGAAGCTAACATTAATTAAACCATTCATTAGGCCAAAAATCATGTAGGACATAATATTATCAAAAATAATTACACAATATTTTTTCAGTCACTTCTTTTTAATTTTTCTTCTCTTTACAAAATCAACAAGAAGCTCATCTTCTGGAACTTTTCCTTCAGTTCTCGGTGCTTCATCAACTTGCCGTGATGTTTGCCTCGTAGAGTGCTCGCAACGTGGATTTTGCGGCAAGGGGTTCATATTTACTGCAATAATGTGAAAATGTTACATCTATATACATTTTTATTATAATGACAAGTATTTCATTTAAAAAAAACATTACCCTTGAATTTTTTTACCTGTTGTGGCCACATCATGTTCTTCATATGCCTCTCCAGGCTCAACCTGTATAGTGTGACCATCTACATGCTCTGTAGTAGAAATATGGAGAAGTACAATTAATGTTCACCATCTGCAATGCTATATATAAAATTGTAGCATACGAATAAATTCATTACCAGGATTCGAAGCATGATCTTCGATTTGTTGTTGTCCCTCCTCGACATTAAGGGGATCATTGCTTTCCTGCTCAAAGCAGAGTCAATATTTTATGTCAATTATTTATAATGAATAGGTTGCATAATTAATATATTTTCATTAAACTATATAAATTTTATATACCTGTGCACCAGATGGATCAGTACCAGAAGAATTTTTTTTCCCAGATAAGCTTTTTCGGCATTCAACAACAGCTCCAAAGTCATGCTGGAAGCCAAGATTCAAGTCTTCCTTAGTGGGAACTTATTTGAATCGGTCAGCCTACAAATTTGCATAACGTCATTAATTTAAATTTTGCGAGGAAATAAAAAGAAAATAATTTTCAATTTATTATTTGGATGCATTATTGTTTTTTCAATACTTACAATTCGTGCCACCAAATTCAAATAACCTCCAGGCCCAAGCTTGTGTTGACAAATTTTTTCCAGTATTGCCTTTGTGGCCTTTGATGTGTATGACAACCTATTTAAGTGTTGAAATATGTTAGATGTTCCAAATTCATTATAAAAATCAATAATAATAAGGTTTATAATTACATTGCGGAAAGTATTGCATACCTCCCTGTGCCTGGTGGTAGCTTTCCTTCTTTTCTTAGAGCCCTCTCCTTTCCATATTCCACTAGAGCTTTCCACTCTCTTGCTGGAATCATAAGAGGGCATTCATACCTAGGGTTCCTTTCTAGGCAAACTCTCTATTGGTCTCGGACAATCTTCATATGTTGTCTAGCCTTTTTCAGGACCGCAGCTTGATCGAAAGTCTCGTTGCCGAACATGCCAACCAACCGATTAGTGAGCTCATATTTTAAATTTTTTGGTTGTCTATCCCACCTTGTGCAGTGGTGGGACCGAAGATATCCAAGGACATGTTCGGGTACACAGGGTACTACCAAAGGACCGAGCACCAAGAGCAACCACTTCACACAAACAGATCACAGATCAACACACCGATGTTTTGACGTGGTTTAAACCCTCTTGAGGGAAACACTCCACGGCCCCGGACAAATAGATTCTATGGGACAATTTATTATGCAAAGAAAGAAAGTTACAAATGATCTTCTCATAATCGATCAACTAAACAATGACCCTCCATGCTCTTTAAATAGATATCATGGACCAATCGGGTGTTAAGCCATGGATCAAGGTTAGGTATGATCTAAGAGAAGTTGAGCCGTCAGATCACTCTATGTCGGGAACATATCGTGACTGTCGGATTAATTATTTACAAATGCATACTAATGCATACTAAAGAAACACACTATCCCTAACTGATATATTACACAATTTGATCTTAACTAACTCCTAAGTGTCTAAATATCCTAACAGGACAAATCATTCATATGTTTATAAAAAACATTATTTCCTGCAAAATGATCATGCCATGATCATAATTAGTTGAAAAAAATGTTTTATCGGTCTATTACAATCAAATTATAAACACTAACTTGATTAACGTATATTAATTACCTGGGATCTTCTCTATATTTATTGGAACGAGATCTTCGTCCACCAAAAATGTTGTCTCGATTGTACCCGTGATAGTGACACTGGAAGATCCAGGAAATGCTGCTTCAACAATATCAATACTAGGAGGCTTAGTGTTGACCCCTTATTATGCACGATCTGGTGTGCATCAGTCACTAGCGGCCCATGCACTCACAACTGGCATCGGGGGTGTCGTGGAACGTGTTGCTGACTTTTCAGTAGACAACAATGGTGAATGAGTCAATGCACGTGGAGTTGTTTTCTAATGTGACGTCTCTCCATGAGCATCACTAGGGCCAACACCGCCTTGACCAACAGTGTGTGGTTCTAGAAAATCCTGTAAATACAAACCAAATTTTATAAGTTCACTATCATATAAAATTAAAATTTTAAAGTTCTAAATGAATTTATTTTTATGATTCAAGATTCCACAACTTACTTGCAAGGCATGAGATCTCGTTACCAAAACATCAATCTTGGCTTTAATCTTGTTTGTCTGCGGAATAATGAATATAATATTAAGGATATCCGCACTAATATTTTTCAAGGTCTTCTCTACCAGATTAACCAGGTCTAGATAAGAAGAACCAATGTCAACATCGCCCAACAACTCATACACTTCAAAATCTATTGATTGCTGTGATGCTGTTTTATACACTAAATCATTGGTCTGCAACAAAAAATATATAAAACATTACTGATGTGAAATCAATAGACTGAGGAAAAAAGTATATTAACAAAACATAACTATGATAGATTCCTAAAATTACAACTAGGTTTACCTGATGCCTGGATGATGGTTTCGTCTGATCCACAGCTGGGGACTTGCCTCGATCACCCCTTTGAAAAAAAAGTAGAAAATATTATCATAATGAAACCAGTATACACACGAAAAATACATAACAAAAAAAACATTATGCTGCATATTATATTGGTACAATTCCAATGAATTATACCTGCTGCATCGAGGATCATGATCTACTCATCGGATCAATGGTTATAGGTGACTTGTCCCGATCTACTAATAGGGAGGTGCGCCTAACATAACCCTAAATCAAAAACATAGAAAAATTACCTAAACGAAACCAAAATACTCAATGAAACAATATAATAACAAAACATTTTGACGTACTTAAATTGTACAAATACAATTAGGTATACCTATTTCCCCGAGGCTGCTGTCGTTTGATCAACAACCGTGTGGCTTCCCCGATCAACGTTCTGCATCAAATGTAGATAACATTATATAAACCAAATGAATATACTAATGAAAAAACACAGCAAAAAAAATCTTTTTCTTATTTTGTTTTTACCATTACAAATATGTATACCTGCTCCCTCGAGGAAGTTGTACTCCTCTGACCATCTGGTGGCTGAGATTTTCCACTATCACTAACTTGCGAAGTAAATATAGAAAATTTAAACGAAATAAACTAACGAAAAATCCTTAAGATGTTAAATTCATTAATAAAAGGTTGGGTAAATTGTTATATGTACCACTCCCATAGTAACCGTGTTTGTATCTACTCGATTCAAATTGTAATTAATAAGAAAATATTCCCCTACAACTATTTATTTAATGGCGCATACAAAAACATGGTTTCCTTCACGCCCCTCAAATTCACAGTTGGGTTGCTTAATTGTAGACCCTAGTCGTGTACTGTTTATAAACCCTGCAATATTCCCTGTGGCCTTTGGCCTTCCGTCAATGTACAACGTTACTCCTTTATTTTGATCTTTGGCTTTCAACTGTAAATAGTTTTTTGGAAATACATATCGACGCATACTTCGTGTATATTGGGCTAGGCGCATCCAATCTTTGTAGTTGTAACAGGGTCCAACATAATCCATCAATTCTGTACATCTGCCGTAGCCGACCTTTATGCCATCCATGCAAAACAACCCCAAAACATGTAATGACGATGGTGCAATTCAATATATCCTCTTGTTCACACAAAAATCCGTGTTCAGTTGAGGAAGATCCTTGGGTACCAATTGTTTCACTATATGTTTGTACCTCAGGGGCACCTCGATGTCACCTATTGTCTCATTATCATAGGAACATGACCCCCCTCCAACGAGGAAAAATTCCATGCGTTTATGGAATTTTCTTCTGATCTTTTGACATCTAGTTGATAAAACTCTTGTAGACCTACTGGATGTCTCACTTTCCTCTAGCCTTCCTAAACTCCCCTCACTCGAGGAATACAGATCTGAAAAATACTTATTTGGTTCTAACTGCACCATGGGAAAAAAAATTCAAATGGTACCTCAAGGCATAGCACCTTTTATAAGGTGACATGTAGCAACTAGGTGCAAGTGTCAGTTAAGGATTGCGCGTTAAGTTTAGGGACTATCTTTTCGGCCTCAGGTCCTGGGATTTTAACTGCAGTTTTTGGCAGTGAATATTAATTTCAAGTTCATTTTTCTGTTTTAGTTTCAGTTTAATTTTGTCTCATTTTTAGTTTCATTTTCATTTTATGTTTATGTTTCAGTTTCAATTTCATTTTTAGTCTCATTTTCTGTTTCTGATGCTGTGGGTGAAGAGAGCGAGTTAAGGAAAACTACACATTTTTGTATTTTTTCCTTTTATGCCAAACTAGAACTACTCTTTCAAAGTAAATGAATCCAACAATAACTTTCTTCTACTTCTAATGAGTAAAATGCATGACAAGTAAATGGAAATATGGATTCTATTTGCAATGAAACTTTTGATTTTTAAAGGAAGGAGAGGATAGGGTTTGAAAAAAAATTCTAAGCCAATTGTATGAATTGAAATTAAAACCTTAGGAAATAGGGATTTTGCTACTGTTTTGGTGACATGAGTTCGTTGATCTAAATAGGGAAACCTCATTTCCAATTTGACCATTGCTCATTACTTTATACAGTCACATTCATGCCCAAAACTGTTCATGATTGCAACTTCACTGCCTAGGATGACTGAATTATGCTTAGAAGTGATTTACTAGGTATGTAGGTGATATTTTAGTGCCCAATAATGTGGATGTGTGCCCAGGTTGCTTGGAAATCCACCCAGATCTGAGATCTTAGCCAATTGTTCATGCCCAAGGATGTATTTTGTGAGGTCCAAGGATTATGACAATATGGGGCCATAGACCAAGTTCATTCAATGTCTAGACAAAGAGCTGTAGAAGAGAAAGGAGGTGGTGCATTGTGCTATGTTGCATGAGATTGCTCTGAACCACCTCAAATATCATTATTTATGAGAAAATATCCATCACAAACAAAGCTAATACACAGAACCATCAAGTCAAACAATACAAAAAGTTTGCCAAAACCTTCTTCAATTCAAACAATATGTATAGGATAAATTTTTGTTCATGGGTTGCTTATGGTAAAAGTCAGTTGTTTAAGCCTCTGCAAAGAAAAATCAATGATCTAGAGCTCTGGCCACTCATTTTGGCGTATTTTCAGTAAGTTTTGCAACTTGACACAAAAATGGAACGTTTTTCAAATCACTCCAGGAGTTTCTATTTGGGATTCTTCACATGAAGTAAAGGATGTTGGAGTATTGTTGCTAGTAATCAAAGACGATACTTGGTTCTTTAACTTTAAAAACATACACATCATTTGAGCCGTTGATTCAAAATCCAAATGACAAACCCAGTGATTATATCATACAACATAAGGATAATGTGAAACTTTTCCCCTTGGGGTTAGGGCAGCTATTGATTCCTCTACAAATATTTCCCTTTGATTGCCTAATTGCTCTTTGTTTATTCTAGATTTATTTTTGATAATCATATCAGCCATGTTTTTCATCAATATTTGTTGCATGCAAACCGCTTGAAGAATATGATAATTTGTTCAGCATGGATTTTCCTTGTGGTACGAGTTTGATGAAAATGAAAGAGTTTGGCTTAAGGAACAATTGGTATGAGGAAATATCTATGAGTAAATGCTAGGGTAATCACCGATTTGGGAGGCATTTTGTCCTCTCTGGCTCTGCGACCTTGTGCTCCTCTATGAACTCCTCAAT
This sequence comes from Larix kaempferi, assembly GCA_027924585.1. NCBI lineage: Eukaryota > Viridiplantae > Streptophyta > Pinopsida > Pinales > Pinaceae > Larix > Larix kaempferi. The sequence continues at coordinate 19,534,472 of BSBM01000515.1, forward strand.
GACCTCCTGTGAACTCCTCAATGACCTTGTGTTCTACGCGACCTTCTCTACGAACTTCAAACCTCTTCTAGCTTGTGTTCTCCACGACCTTCGAACCTCCTCTTATACCTTGGTAAGGGCCTCTGCGACCTTCTATGCGAACTTCAAACCTCCACTTCTACCTCGGTAAGGGCCTCTTCTTTGTCAATTGGTTCCTCGATGACCTTAGAGACCTTCTCTGTGACCTTGGAACCTCCTCTTCTACCTCGGGCCTATTATTTGTCCTCCGGTTCTAGCTCGATGACCTCGGTTACCTTATGATCTGCGACCTTCGAAACTCCTCTTCTACCTCGGGCCTGGTTGTTGGGTCATGAGGTAAGTGAAAGATGCGTGCGAGTGGAGGGAAGTGTGATATTGTTTTGAAATGTTTTGTTATTTTTTATCTTTTTTTTATTAGGTTCAGATCTTTATTGTTTTTTACCTTTATTTTTTATTGTCTTTTTATTTTGTTTATTATTTATTTATTTTATATTTAGTATTTAGGTATTAT